>CM076581.1:527839704-528449692 GCA_034641835.2 Pinus albicaulis
GCAAAAAATGATACATAGTGGAGTCCTAACAACCACTACACTGAAATTTTTCTTATGGTAAAGATGCCTACAGCTATAGTATAGTAGATGACTTGGCGCAATCCCCTACCACCATGTCAATACTGGAAGTCCTCCAGTCGTTCCCTTCAAAATGAAAATCTCTAATAACTGCTATGGGCGTTGTGGATCCCTCAGATGATCATTTTATCATCTTTGATGTTGGAAAGTCAAAGCACCCACCCCTTCCTGCATCCTTTGCCTTCCAAATTCCTATTAAGATCCATAATGCCAACATCTCTCGATGTATCATTAATGAGGGGGCATCCACCTACGTGATGTTCACTTATTTTTGGAAACATCTCGGATCCCCTAATTTAACCCCTTCTGCTATCACCCTCCGTGCATGGGATGGTCACTCTTCCTAGCCCCTTGGCATGTTCCGTAATTTTCCTATTACTCTTACGGGCACGATTGTTTGTGTTGACGTTGAATTCATTGATGCCCCATTGGACTGTTACATTCTATTGCATCATACCTACACATATGTGATGTCTTTTTTCCCATCTGAGGTTCACCATAAAATGTGCATTCCTCATAACATAAATATTGTCATGATAGATCAGCTGAAATTTTATGAACTAAAGTTCGATACCTCTTCAGAGTCCATTATTTCTTTGGTGGCCAATAAATAAACAGTTGCACCTCTGGCCATTGTCTCACCCGGAATCTATAAATATTCCTCTTTTCTTAGTTCATTCCTTGGTCTCCCCCCTCTCATCTCTGACCCTAGCCCATTGAATTTTTGCATGATGCAATTGTCTTGGTCCAACCTCAAACATTCTGGTTCAACTAGTCAGTAGCCTCACCCTTTGCAACCTACTCCTACTACTTAGACTCAGCCTTCGGGACCTCCTCCTTAAGGCCCTTCATCTGTAGTTGGTGTCTATGATCCTATTTTTCCTCTTGGAATGGTTCCCCCTAGCCTTAACCATTTGGGAGCCATTCTCCTTGGTCATTACACCTCTGGTTAGATACCATTTCTTGCTCCCCCTTTTGGAGTATTTTCAGTACTTTTTATGTCTACCTTGACCCTTCCCAACATGACCCTGGGGATCCCATTCTGGTACATTGATCCCCTAGCTAATACCCCCCCTGGTCATCTCAAACCTTACACTACTTTGACTGCGGTCCAACCGATCACTATGACCCCTCCCTTTGCTTTTGTGCATCAACCACCTCAATAGGAATCTACTCCTGTTATGGAAGCCTTGGGTGAGGGGGGGAAGCCCGTAAAAAGGAACCTAAGGGGAAGGTTTCCCATACAAGTCCTGCTCCTCCTAAAACTCCCAAGCGTACAACTTTGTGCACTTTGTGTAATTTTTATGGTCATTCCACCCATCATTTTCCTGAATCGACTCGTATCAAACCCATGGTCAACGTCATGTTTCCTGAGTCTAATATCCATGAATTCCATGTTACTTTGACAACTTCAACCAAGAACTCAATACTGTGCACACAAATCACCCCTGTGGCTTGTGTGATCTCCATGGCCACTATACCGACCTTTGTCCCTGCCTCGCAGATTACCGCACCTCCTTTGAAGTGGTTCACCAATACGAGGCTGAGCACAATGAGTCTTCCTCTCCCTTACTTTCACGTTATGCTTCGGCACAACCAGAGGACAAATCCACTCCCATTGGCATTCCCCCTCCTGAAGTCGATATGATGGAGCCTTCGACCACTATCCTCTACATGTCATCATCTATGAGATCCACGGTGGAAGGCCCCTCTAGGGCATCCCCTTATGTTTTTCCTGACCTCCCTTCAGTGATCACCTTGGGCTCAACATCGTTGGATTATTCATCTACTTGTTCTTCTGTCACCCTCTATGATGATGCGCATGTGAACCTGATTTCTCATGATGATGAGTTAGGTAGCTTCACCGCATCATGTGGTCTTTCTTCCAACAGTCACCCCATCTTCTACTATGATGACAAAATTATGGAAGCAATCATCACCACTGACTTTATCTATCCCCCCTACATCAAACCCATGCATTCGAACCAAATACACCTTGTGGTCATTACATTGACACACAATTTTTTGGTACAGAGACACTCATATTTGAGAGTCCATGAGAAGAAATTCTCCATAACTCTCCTAGTGCATCTGGTCATGTCGACTATAGTACCATTATTCTTCCCTATTTAGTGGAACCTCTAGAGTCTCATATCACTTCATATCACTCTAGGGTTGATGCACTAAATCATTCCTTCATCTTACATCAACAACCGAGTCCCCTAGATATTGTTGTTGACCAACCTATGTGTTTTCTAGGTGAGCACCAGTTCATTATATCCAAATCCACTCTTTGGGATAGTGACACCATGTATGCGAACCAAGAAATTTAGTCCACTTTCTTCATATATGTAGTACCAAAAGAGATTTGTAATCCTCCATTCCCTTTCTCGAACTTCATCTATCCATTCTTCCCACAAAAGATAACCATAACGTAAACATATGGCAAACCACATCATAAAAATGCATTTAGATTCCACTTTTCTAAATATATTTGGCATGAACATAACATGCTTAGGGGCACTTATGCCCCTATACCTTCTCATAATCCTCTTGAGGATTTATTGCCTATGATACTGAAGGCTTGAATCCATTATTTCAACACTTGGACCACCATGGCGCTCCACAAAATCCTCTAGCTAGGGGAATCATGCCCACATTTTCATACCAGATCACTCCCCTCCATCACATAAGCTTGGGAGAGGTATCCCATGCTTGGGGGCATGATGGCACCCCTGGCCACCTTCTGACTTGATTTTCATAAGTCTTAGCCTAGAATCCATCGATCTAGGTATGGTCAATTATCCTCCCATTCCTTGGATAGTTGGACCTATTGGCCTCTCCAATGAGCTATATATCGTAGATGTTTGATACCCTATCTTCAAATATTATACTTTTTGTGATACCATGTTTACCACTTGGTCCCCATGTTTTACTTGTTGGTCGAGGATGATTCTACACCTTCTCTAGTAGTTCATTCTCATATTCTTTTCTTACCTTGATTCTTCACCAGGACCATCCTTCCAAGAAGCATTAAGGTCATCCTTAGACAAGTAAGGCCATCTACCTGAAAGTCCCGGATACTGATCCAATGGTTGGTTTTTATGCTACAATCGCCACAAGATTTAGGGCCTTTTATCCTCTCTACATTCACCACAGCTACAGTTGCAAACGAATCAAATTGGAGGGAAATTTCCTTATTAAAATAAAAACCTCAAATTTTTATTTTTCCAATTACAACCAAACCATATCTCGATTTAACAAACCATCAGCACCGTTGAAAATATCTAAACGAGCACTAAAATGGGTATCCTTTTTTTTTGTGATTTGATACTTCACCAGAATCCTTTTTTCCAAGAAGGGTCACTTCACCGCTTCTCAAAATCGAATTTCTTCACTTGCGACACTTGTACTTGGGGCACCACTTTTCCTTCATAATTTTCAATGCTCGTGTAATTTTTCGTCGTGAGTAAACATATTGTACTCATGTTTTTATGGTCCCCACCGGGCCTCTTCTTTGTGGCAGCATCATCAAGTCGCCCTTATTTAGAGCATCCAAGTTGAGTCATCATCTCATCCATGGAGTTTTTCCCGAGTTCCTTTTGTCTCCCGTCACAGTATTCCATCTGTCATTTCTTTGTACCTCTCCCATGTCACACATTTTGACTTTCATTCATACTGTCCCCTATCCCCTCTGGAGACGAGTTAGTAGCTGCTAGGTCATCCATGCCCTTTATGCTCTGACAAGGGAAGTCGTCAACCCGCTACTCAGTACCCCCCCATTCCACCATCATCCCTAGTGTCAGTCTATCAGTCACTATACTATCATCCCTTGTGCCTATTATCACTCTAATAATTCTAAAGTTGTGATATTTTGATTTAAAGTCCAAGAACATTAGAGGGAACCACAGACAAACTTTTAAACTCTAAGATCTATCCTTCTTAGGGTTTAGAGAGGGCTCTCTCTATAATATTTAACCTTTTTTTAATTATCTGATATTAGGCTAGTTATGATGTGAAAATTGATTTGGCTTAGTTTGGTTTGGTGGGAAAAATCACTTAATGAGATGGATAGTGGGAGATCTATTTGTCCATTGGGCTAAGGAGTCAAAATCCAAGCAGACAGAACTAGGATTAGGTCCAAAAGTCAAATGTTTTCAGGGAAAGGTAGACAAGTCTTTGAAGATCTTGGAAGGCTGTTTGGTGAAGTGGTTTGATCGGGATAAAGAGAAATGAAGGATTATTTAATCCAGATGAGGAAGGAGTAGACAGAGGTCATTAAAAAGAGGGATAAATTAAGGGTTCTCTACTCTGGAAATCAGCAGAAAACATAGAAATGATAAACAGTTAAAGACAGGGTGCTTTTAACAAATCCTGTAATAATACTCCAGATTTATCATTCAAATTTAGAGAACATATATGGATGCATGTAAACATAAGAAGGTAAACAAATATAGTAGAAAGTACTTCACTTCAATGGCTCATCACATGAATCCTGAAATATGATTCTAGATGATTTGATCCAGCTTGCTACTCGAACTTGGAGCAAAAAGCCTTCAAGTATAGCAAAAATGACTATAGAAATCTTCAGTAATTTATTCCACAATAATACTTCAAAACATGAAGTATATATGCAAAAATGTTTACAAAATATCCTAGAATAATCATAGGATTTTTCTAAGGAAATAAAATATCTTTTACAACAAAATAGTGACAGTTGCTTAACAACTTAGTAAGTTATCTTATTTATCCAAATAAAATAGAAAATGTTGTTGTGGATTACGTGCAGCTGGCTGCCTTGGTGTCTTCTTTGCTGGAAATGATATTTCAAATCTTTTTTGAAATATTATCTTCTTATATTATACTCTTTACCTTTGATACAATTTAAACTCTGTCAAAACTACCTTACTGCTATAAAAAATTATGTTTTTTATTGTGAAAAAATCAGCAAATTGTTTTATCCTTTTATCTCCAATTTGACTTTTACAGTAGGTTAGTGACTGATTCCTAAGATTCTTGATCAATATTTTTTATATTTTTCAACTTCCTAAAGTTCTCATCTACCTCAGTGTATCTATAAAATGTTGGTTTTATACCAAAAAGGTGTTTTATCTCATGCAGTAAATAAAACAAATCTTCAAAAATTATGTGTAAAACCTTCCATATAGGAATTCCTTGTCCTTATCTTTTGTCAACTTGCTCTTTTGCATAATCTCTAATCTTTTTGTTGTAGTCCACCTGTGGCGTGAGTTTATCATTAATGACCAGAATGTTAGGCAAATCTCTTTGCCTCAAATTTTCAAACTTAACCATAAACTTGGTTATGGCTATGTTCATGTTTTCGCATTTTTCTTCTAAATGCTTCATTAAATTCTTCTTTGAAATGACTTTCCTTATTTCAAGGACTGTCTCTATTCTATCAGTAATTTCTATCTCTTCAAGTTCTTGCTTGTTCTTGCTATTGAGAAATTTGATTAGTTCTAGGGCTTGCTCAAGTTTGTCACCTAGACCATCTTTTGTTTTCTAAATCTCTGCCTATGCTGCCTTCAGTAAATCCCTTTTCTCATAAATTACCTAGATTGATGGCCAAACATCATTGATGGATTCAATGATTTTACTCCATAACTAATTCTTCACACAAGAAATTGGCTCTTCCAAGGTTAAATCCTTTGGTAGATTCTTTAACTCAACATTTAACCTGTTAGCCCTTTGTTCATTATTTTTGGCATTGATTTGGGCTCGCTTCTTAGTATCTTCAAGATTGTCAATCAATTTCTTCAATATGTTGATCTCATTGGTTTGAAGTGAAATCTCCTCCATGGCTTTAACTAATTTAATAGGCTCATTAAAATGTTGAGCTGATGTGGTAGAGGATTCTGTGGCTGAAGTAGTGGATGAGGTTACTGGAACGACAATAGCTAGTGGTACTTTTGGTGCCAACTCTTCTGCCAGAGTTGAAGGCACCGCTGTAGTAACCATGGGAATTACTGTAGGAGCTTCCTATGATTTTGTAATTTATTTTCCATGGACAAGATTTTCCATTTGGATCTCCATTTCTTTTATCTGTCTTATTAATTGTAGAATCAAGTTCATCATATTATCTTTCTGGTTTTCCTCTTGAACTATTTCTTTGTCTTGTGGATGTTCAATTGGTGGAAGCTTGAGTTGTTTCCTCAATGATGCAATATCAGCATTCCTTTTATTCACTAACTCTTCTGCAGCTTTGACATTGGCATGATCATATCCTACTTGAATAACCAGCTCTTCTAAGGACTTAATCCTAATATCTTTAGCATATGAGGAAGCCTTATCAACCTTCATCTGATCTCTCATGTTTATTATTTTATTCTGAAGCTTGTTGACACTCATAGCCTTTGTAGTGATGGTAGAATATAGCATCTTAGAATTTTTCCTGTGAAATTCAATTTGATCTAGTGTGCAGATACTTTCTGTAGGCACTTCAAGATCAAATTTCTTGTAGTCTAAAACTGTCTTGGGAGTCTCGACTGTTGGTTGAAGCACTGACATAGTCAACTTCTTATTTGAATAATCAAAAGTTTATAGAAGTCTGTTTTGGATACCTGGTGTTTGTTTCAAATACTAAGAATAGATATCATTTTTGATTTATTCATTCTTTTTCTTAATATGTGTATATTTCTCTCTGATATCAAGATCTTTATCTTCTGTTGTCTGTGAGGAGGATGCCTCCATATTCTGTTTCTTTTCAATTACCTATGTATTGGAATTATCATGATGTTTTTCATTTAAAATCTCTATTTTTGTCTCATTTTTAATTACTATACTTGCATCTGTATTTGTCTCTGGAACATCTGTATCTTCTACTTCTATGGTCACTTTCCTTTATCAACTGAATTGACTTGAGGCTTTTTATTGTATCTGATTTTAAACCTAGTCTCATTTTTTGTCTCAGCAGTGTAGGTACCTTCTTCTCTGAGTCTCTTAGTATTTTTCTTTCCTTGATTTGCAGTTTGCAAGGTGTGACTAGTATCACCCTGTTTAACTGCTTCTACCAACGTATTGTCTAGCCACTCTATTTGATTGACATATTTTTCAATCTCTAGTTTTTTCTCATGAATATAAGGTGTTAGTTTGCACTTAGCCCTCATTTTGCTTAGTATTCCTTGTGGATCATAATTCCATGAGAAACTTTCTTCAAATCTGTACTCAAGTAACTGTTTTTCAACTTCTTGTTCAGCATCTCTGTGATTACAAATAAAAGGTCCTACTTGATTCTTCAACTTAAATTGGGTCTTCTTTTTGGCTGCTAGGAAGTTGATAGAATTTGAATTTAAGATTTTCCTGATATACTCCAAGGAAAAAATTCTCATTGGCACATAATTAGGAAGTCTATAGGGTAACAGATTGGACCCAAAACTCTGATTTCAGTATGTTTTTTATATAATTACCAATATCCAGTTCTAGTGCGCTCTGATATCTGTAGAACTTTATTTATTTCATCACTAATTCTTGGATGTACTATATTTTTTAACATGTTTATCAATGGATGAATAAAGTAATCTATAAACTCTGCATAACTGAACTCTTTGGACTCTTTTCTGATCAAATATGTCCAAAAGATGACTGAAAGTGGATTCTCTTCTATATCAATCTTCTGAAGTGTAATTTGGAACTTGTCTGCCTGGAAATATAAGAACATATGGAAAAGGAATGATGTATACCTAAATACTCCTTCAATTGGAAGTTTGACAAGCTGATCATGGATATTATCAGCTATGTATTCATCATAATTGAAAATGATAGAAGGAGGTTGTCCTGGTGCAAAGGTAGATAGAAAACATAGGATTGACTCATCTGTATGTTCATCTGTAAAATACCCTAGGATAAAGGACAACATGGATATGACATGCCTAGAATATTCAGGAAATTTTGATGTAGAATAAGGAGGATTGATTTATGGAATTTCAATATGTAAAGGCATGAACACTTGGAAAATTTTAAACCTTTTGGGAAATTCAAGACCAATGTAAATCTTGGTGAGTGGATCTATTGATAAGGGAATTGCATTGGAATCTGGTTTGATCTGTAGCATCTGGTTTATTGAATCAACAGTAATTGTGAATAACACTTCTTTATTTGATTTACCATTGCTCCTTGTTCGGGTGAATAATAATTCTGACACATCCTAATAACCTATGGACATTGATGGGTGAGTGGGAAAACATATTTGGGTATGTTTGACTCCCAAATTTGGACTTCTTTAACTTGATCCAATGAATTTTCATAATTCCAGTAGTGGAGGTCTAACAAATTGAATTCTACTACTGGATCTGCTATTTTATAATCCACATCTGCTAAGGGTGTATGTTCAATGTCTACAACAGGAGGTTGTAGAGGATTTACAATAATTGTTTTCTTGGAATTTATTGTTGGGTTTGATTTTGACATCTTTTAGACTTTCTAGATAACTGAAACTTTGTATTTGGCATTTTTTGGACTCTTCTGTAAGATTAGATTGTTTACAGAAGTGTTTTTGACTTTGACAGAGGTTATTTGGATAAAAATAGGTAAAAAATATATTTTCCTTGAATTTAACTCTTCAATTTTGGCTTTAAACTGGACTTCAGACTCTTTACAAGTTTAGAAAATGATAAACAAGGGTTTGAATGTTATTTTTAGTAAATACTGGACTGAAAATTGTTCAAATTGGGCACAGAACAGTTGAGGTTACCTGCAAATGATTTCTGGATAAATTCAGAGTTTTTTCAAGGTCTGCAAAGGTTAAAAGTATTTAATTTTGCTTTAAAAACCAGTTTGCAGTATTGAAAATAGGGGTTTATCAAAGATTTCAGGGTTAATTCGTTCTTTTCTGGAAACTACAAGGTTTTTCCGTGGATAAATTGGCTTTATTAGGCTTAATTATTCAAAAATTCCTTCTAAAATAATAAACATGTTTGTTTTCTTCGGAAAATACCTGTTTGTGCAGGTATTTGGTCTTTAAAATAGTTTCTGAGGTATCGAACAGGTTCCTGGTGGCTTTTGATGGTCTCTAAAAATGAATTGGGCGCTTCCAGTAATCTTTACAATAAATGCAGTGGATTTTTCTGGTTCTCTAGATGTGAAATCATTGTACAGGCTTATTTCTTCAGTCGGAATGGATAAACGCATACAAACAACACAGGAAAAGGGTTAAATGGGTGCATGTGGAGTTTATATAATGTATTAGGTTTAAGGAGCTATGCATTTAATGGTGGTCATATCAAAACAGAGGAAATTTTGGCATATGAAGGTAAAAAACCATAGGCGGTTATCGCACGAGAATTGGGCGGTAATGGTTTTGTAGGATAGAATTTGATCCAATCTAATGTCACCGCGTGGAGGAGAGATAAGGGTGGAAAGCAACCCTCTTCGCAAATGTTGAAATGAGTTTTAATCATGCTGTTTAAAATGCGATATGTATTTTGGATCGTCGAATTGGAGGGCGTTATTTTGAACAGTGGATATTAAATGGGGAAGTTGCTCGGCGGTGGGACGTGGGGCCCGGGCTTTGTATTTATTCGGCAGGGTTTAGTTTTAACATTAAAAACCTTTGTTTTTAATATAAAGCCAATGTTTTATTTGATAGATGGGTATGTATTCAAATGGTGAATAAAACCTTTCCATATGTTTAATAACCATTGGGGTGGGTTATATATATATTTTTAACCTATGGGGAAAGGGCGGGGTTTATATTTCGACACATGGGGAATATAAACCATATGTTAAAATGAAATAATGGGTTTTGGGATATTTTATTTAGAAATGAATTAAAAAAATATACGGGAAGGGGTTTTATAGGGAATTAATACTTTTTGTTAAAAAAAATTAATATGAAATGAAGTGAAATGAATGAAAATACATAAAAATAAACTAAGTAAAGTGTGTAAAATAGGCATTTAGCATAGAAATTATCCCATTTTGATATTTACACATAAAATTATGATAATATGTATTTTGTGGATTTTTGGGTGTTTTTGGATGAAATGAAATTAATTAAGTGGGAATTTTACTTTACCTAAGCAAAAAAAAGGTGTTTTACTTAGGAAAAGGGATTATAGTTTTGGAAAAGGGTGAATATGCTAAGGAAATGGATTTTCATGAAGGGAATCTAGTGCTTTTAACCAATCAGTTATTAAGCCTTGGGTCCGGTCCCAATAGAAGTCAGAGAAATTCTCTGAGCCTCCTTAACTGAAGGTTTAGAATACTGGATCATTGTGGGGGAAGGGAAATTAGTAATTTTCCTGATAATACTTTATTACATGCCTTGCACAACTGCTTTCTACCTACCCATCCTTTTTCTAACATTTTTTACTTCATTTTCATGGGTGCATTTAAGCTTGCAACCCTAAATCCATTTTTATTTTAAAGCATAAAAACTATCTAATTCTAACCTTATTTCATCCGAGGGCTTAGATTAAACTGTTGAGTTCCTCATTTATTCTCTAGCTATCTACTAATTTGTCAAGTTTAAACTGTTTGACATATATTTATTCTCTATCTAAAACATGAAATTCAAAGCATGAAAAGTTAAGATTAAACTATTTAAATGATCATGGATTATGGCATTTTGAACAATCTGCACATAATCATTATTTTTGCAGTAAAGGTAAACAATAGTGGCATTTTGACCTGCTCACTTTCATGTCTTATTTTTATCTCTTTTTCCTTTTGGGGTCTATTCTTTTCTAAGTCCTTTGATATTTTTTTTAGGGCTTTTACCCTCTTTTAATTTTTTATTATTTTTAAAATATGGGAAAAAAACTTGCAGAAAGCAAGGTATGTACATATTTACAAGACTATCAAAGTCAATTCAAAAATTATTAACCCTATTATTATAGGACTCTAACAGTGGCTCCACATGGGGATGGAATTTCCTGGTGAAATGTCAAGAACTTTAAGACTAGTATCCTTTGAATTTTGACTAAGCTAACCTTGTAAGTGTCTTCTGATCTCTGCAATTATTTCATACTTATGATATTGTACCTCTCAAAGCTTAGAGCCTTCTCTCTGAGAACCAATTTTTTTAGGAAAACATCCAATCCAATCTAAAATCTTCAATGTATATGTACAATGGTCAAAGAAAATAAAACTAACTATTTGTTATCTCTGAGGAGTAGTAGTGCTTCATCATTCTGCCATTTACTGGTCCATCTAGCATATCTGATCCATCCATTTCTTTCATAAAGAAAGAATTGTTACCTCTGTAACCATAAATAACATAAGGTCATTTCCATAGAAAATCAAATATTCCATTTTTACCTTTCTCTTCTCTTCTTGAATCACATTTTAACACTTTGTCTCCAATGTAGAAATCATCTTCTTTACTCTTTTTGTCAAAAAAATTATTTATTTTACCCTAAATAACTTGAGACTTAATGTAAACCTCTTCTCTTGTTTGTTACAGGTGAATGGTTTGATTAATCCTTATTTGTATGCCATTTGTTTCAACTTCTAATTCTTGGATAATATTCATTACTGGTACTCCTAAGGAAGATGGAAAAACAACATCCATTCCATAGACAAGCTGGTAAGGAGATGTACCAATATATTTTTTGGTGGTAAGTCTATCTACCCATAAGGAATTGACTAACTTCTTGTTCCAAGCCTTTTTGTTATATTCTAATAACTTTTTGATGATTTTTACAAGGCTCTTATTTGAAGATTCAGCAAGGCCATTACCTTGTGGGTAATATGCAGTAGAATGGCCTAGGGTAATGTGGTATTTGTGGCAAAATTCAATCATATTTTTAGATTTGAATGCAGCTACATTGTTAGTAATTATCTTTTGGGGACATCCAAATCTTGAAAGTATTTTTCTCTATAAAAAGGAGATAATGACAGTGTCAGTGGCTTTCCTATAGGATATGGCTTCAATCCACTTGGTAAAATAGTCAGTGGTTGTCAGAATCCACTTGTGTTGGGCTGATGATGGAGGGTGAATTTCACCAATGACGTCAAGACCCCATTGTTGAAAATGGAATTTCAGTTGAAATGGGTTTTAAGGGCAGGGGTAACAGTTTTTTCTTACCCTCAAATATTTGACACTTGTGACAAGAGGTCACATACCTTTTTACATCTGCAAATAAAGTAGGCCAGTAAAAACCAGCTCTCAGGAGTAGTCTTCCGATATAGATGTCCTTCATAGTCACATTCATGAAATTCTTCTAATACTTTGTCATATTCTTCTTTTAACGAACAATTTAACAAAATCCCAGTATGATCTTTCCAAAAAAGTACATTTTCTAATATACAAAATCTTACTGCCTTTAGCTTTAAGAATCTAGATTTTGTTCTTGATAATCCAGGAGGAGCTTGTAAGTTTAGTAATACAAATATGATATTTGCATACCATGGTGAGTCTGAAAAGGCTTCACTGATCTATGGAGTCACCATCTCTTCCTGATCATCTACTTGGGCAATAATATTTATGTCTAGGGCATGACATTTGATTCAGCCATAAGTTTGGCTAAACCTTGACCTTTTATAATTTTAGTGGGTTTTATCTCTATGTCATATTCCAAAATTGTGGCAATCCACTTACCTCTTCTACCATTAGGACCATCCTGAGTTAGAATGTCTTTTCCTACTACATTTGGAACATAGGAAATAATGTGAGAATAAATAATGTACACTCTGGAATATTTAATGGCCTTTACCAAAGCTAGGGCCTGTTTCTCCATGATATTATATTTCGAAGTGTAATCTCTAAGTGTTCTGCTAAAGAAATCTATGGGCTGCTCATAGCCCTGCTCATTTTTCTGTAGTAAAACTGCAGCAACGGTGTGTTCTAAAGCAAAAGAAAAAATGTTGAAATCCTTTTTAAAGTCAGGACTTATAAGGATTGGAGTTTTGGTTAAGGCTTGTTTCATAGATTCAAATGATTGTTTGGCCTAAATAGTCCATTTAAGAACTGAATATTTTTTAAGAATGTTGTTAATATCTCTGATTATTTCAGCTAAATTGGAGACGAATCTTCTTAAAAGTTAATTTTTCCTAGAAAATCTTGTAACTCTTTTATATTTCTTGGAGGACTAATGTTAATAATTGCTTCTATTCTGGCAGGGTCTATTAAAATTCCTTCCTTAGATATTATGTGTCCTAGTAACTTACCTTATTCTAATCCAAATAAGGTTTTCTTAGGGTTTAAAGAGATGCCAAACTTTCTTCATTTAATAAAGACTTGTCTAAGATGATCCAAGTGTTCATAATTAGTCTTAGAAAATACAGTAATGTCATCTAAGTAAATCATTAAGAATTCATGAATTTAATTTGCAAAGGCTACATCCATAGCTCTTTGAAAGGTAGCCCCTACATTCATTAAACCAAAAGGCATTGTTACATACATAAAAGTGCCCCAAGGAGTAGTAAAAGTTGTTTTGGCTTGATCCTCTGGTTGGACTAAGATTTGGTTGTATCCTGAAAATCCATCTAAAAGTGAAATCCTAGAAAAACCAGCTACCCTTTGTAAAATGTGATCCATTTTTGGTAAAGGATAATTATCTTTTAGGAATAATTTGTTTAGATTCCTAAAATCAACACATAATCTAATTTCTCCTGTCTTTTTCTGGTTGGAACTAAATTAGAAACCCAATCAGAATATCTGATTAGTGCAATTATCTGTACATCGTACATTCTTTTAACCTCTTTTTCAATCAAAGGCATCAAAACAGGGTTGATCCTTCTTAACGTTTGTTTAAAATTCTTTTGGTCTTCTTTTATATGGATTTTATGTTGTATTATGTTGGTGTCATAGGATTTTAGGTCCTCATATCTCCAAGCAAAAGCATCTTGAAATTCCTTAAAAAGAGCAATATATTTTTCCTTTTCTTGTTGAGGTAAGGATTTAGAAAGTTTGATCATCTTTGGTTTTAACTCTGTGCCTATGTTATATTCCTCGATATCAGATCTAAGTGGCTCCATTTCGGGTTTTCTAGCAACATCATTTGAGTCAAATAAATCTTCTAAAGGAGTTAAACCTTTTGGTAAGAAATTATCTTTCAGATTTAATATATCAGATTCATCATCAATTATCTCATCAATTTCTACTCTCTCTAAGTTATTTATATATGATTGACTAAAATTAGTAGGTCTAGCAAACTTTAATTTATTTACAACTATATTATTGAAATCAATTTCACTATATAAATTCTGATCTAATGTACAGTCTGTGTCTATTTTACAGTTCTGAAATCCATCCTCATTATTCATAAAATGGTAAATCTATTGATCTTGTGAGAAAATTTTCCAATATTTGAGGTTATTTGAATTATTGGTCTGTGTTTTCTTCTGCAGTATACTTATGATTGGGCTGAAAGGGTAGATTACAGGTACTAGCAAAAATTTCTAAGGAGTGTGCTTGTATGTTTTTCTTTCTTGGGATTGCATAAAAATTACATTCCAACAGTTCATCTATCAAATCTAATACAATTTCTCTATATTGGCCTAATATAGGATTATAAATAGAATATTCTCCTTTTATCTGTTTAATAATCAACATTGAATCTCCCATTATTGATATTCTTTTACCTCCTAAGTTTTTGATAATTTGAAGTCCTAAAATGAGGGATTCATACTCATCCATGTTATTGATGCATTTAAAATTCAGTTTGAAAGCATGGCCTTCTGCATCATTCTTTTCGATATTAGTTATCCAAACTCCTACTCCTGCTCCTAGTTTGTTGACCGAACCATCAAAATCTAAATGCCATAAATATTCATGAAATATATTGTCATTGTTTTGTGTTTTCGTCTTGTCCTTTAGTTCAGTTTTGATTTCATTATCAGTTTCATAGTTACATAATATGAATGAATCTAGGTCAGTAGGTGTAGCATAAAGTGGATAATTAATCTTGCTGCACTACTCACCATATATTTCATCAATGTTTCCCTACATAGTTTCTTTGGTTGCCCACAAACTAATATGGTAGCATATGACATATCCAATTGTAGAGATCCCTGTAATTTTTCTCCCCATGAGCGAGATAATAACATTCCATATTTAGGTGGGATATCAGCTACTACAATGTCCATGAGTATACTTTTACCAGGATATTGAACTAATGTGACACACAAATATTTAATTAAACCTAGGCATTTCAGTTTGCTTGAATCAAATGAAAATAAATCTTTGTAATGCCTTGTGATGTCTAAGTTTAGGGCTTCCATTATTGCTTTGGGCATTAGATTGTGACACTTCAAGGTAAAAACTGATCATGATAGTATTAAACACTTTTTGGAAATAATAATATCTTTAGAAGAGCAGCAAAAATGGGTCACAAAGATGTTGGGTTATGACTTTGAAATAATCAACAAAAAAGGGAAGCTAAATGTTTTTGCAGATGCACTCTGAAGAAAGAATGAAGAGGTGGAAGCATTGCTTTGAGCCATTTCTATTATCCAACCAAATTGGATAACTGAAGCAAGAGATGAATGGAAGAAGGACGAAGAAGTGTGGAAACTCATTCAAAATTTGCAGCAAGATCCTAGTACATCTGATAAATTTAGTTGGAAAAATGATTCCTTATGGTACAAATATCGCTTATATCTTTGTAAGGATTCCCAACTAAAATAGAAGATTATTTTGGAATTGCACACTTCTCCTTTAGGAGGACACTAAGGATTTTTAAAAACTTACCACAGGGTGAAGAAAGAATTTTTTTGGGATGGCCTTAAATCTGATATTCAAAATTTTGTGGCGGAATGTTTGGTTTGCTAGCAGAATAAATTTGAGACAATTAAGACCCAAAGTCTTCTACAACCTTTATCCATTCCATTTCAAGTTTGGGAGGAGATTTCAATGGATTTTATCATAGGTTTACCTAAGTCTGAAGGAAAGAGTGTCATCATGGTGGTAGTTGATAGACTTACCAAGTATGCACACTTTTGTGCTTTATATCATCCATTCAAAGCAAGTACAGTTGCTACTACATTTATGGACACAATTGAAAAGCTACATGGAAACCCAAGGGTTATCGTGAGCGAAAAAGATCCCATTTTTACTGGAAATGTTTGGACGAAGTTATTTTCTTGTTTGGGTAATCAATTAGCTCATAGATCATCTTATCATCCTCAATCCGATGGTCAAACAGAGACAGTAAATAAATTTTTGGAAGGATATCTTCGTTGTTTTGTATCTGATAAACAAACACAATGGGTCAAGTGGTTACCTCTCGCTGAATGGTGGTATAACACTTCCTTCCATACTATAGCAAAAATGACCCCATTTATGGCACTTTATGGATATCATCCACCATCCATCACATCATCTTTAAGAGAAAATTCGAAGGTTTAAGCAGTGGAAGATCACATCGAGCATCAACAAGAAGTTCTCCAACTCTTAAAGGACAACCTGAATTTGGCACAAAATCGAATGAAACAACGGGCAGATCAAAATCGCAGCGAGAGAAGTTTTGATGTAGGAGACTGGGTATTTTTATGGCTACAACCATACAAACAAATGTCCCTCAAGCAAAGCTAAGAAGGATAATAAATTATTGCCAAAGTACTATGGTCCTTACAAGGTGTTGCAAAAGATTGGTACTATGGCATACAAATTGGAGCTTCCTTCTTCTTTACGAGTGCATCCAATTTTCCATGTTTCATGCTTAAAGAAGGCTATAGGTGAAAATCTTCTAGTTCAAACAACATTTCCAGAACTTGATGAGGAAGGAAAAATCATATTGGAACCTGAAGCGGTCACAGAAACCAAAACTCGACAGCTACGGAATCGATCAATTTCAGAGTATCTCATTAAGTGGAAGAACTTACCCATTGAATATTCTACATGGGAGGATGAGAATTTTATACAGAAGAACCCAGAGCTACTCAAGCATTGAGGACAACACTTTTTTGAAGGAGAGAGGCATGTTAGGTCCCTATATTACTAGTATAGTCCCTTATTGTTGTTAGTGTAACCCCCTTATTGTTATTATTGTACCCTTGTAACCCCCATATTGTTATTATTGTGCCCTTCAATTATTATTGTTAGTTCGGCTAGGATTACATTGTGGCCCTATGGACTCCTATATGTACAAAGGACGTTTTTTAATTTGAATCATCCAAGAATTGTTCATTCATGTAATGTATTGGAGGTTTCCCCCTCGAAGTGGCTTATTTCTAAGGCGTTGATATCTCTTTTCTTCTATTTTTGGAGTTGGTTTCACAACATTAACTGGCATATAGGTTAGGGAATCCACGTTCTGTTGCATTTTGCATGCTAGCCTCCATTTTGATCACTTTCCATAGGGTCGATCCCATCATGTCATGAGTACTTAATCCATTTCACTCGCTGATTTATAAATCATGACTTTGTGGTAGAGCCTTCCTTTACATGGGCTTCCTAGTTAGTTCCTCGCTACCACTTGTCGCCCATGTTGCACTTTATGTAGGCTTGAGAGTCCTCTTTAGTTCCACCATGAATTATGAATTGAAGCTTCATTCTCCTTATTCTTCACTATGATTTTTCTGACTATTACCCTAGAGGCTCCCTGGTGTTGTTGAGTTGTATCACTACATTGCATATTGGCTACTTGTTTATCTTGGCCTTCAACCGGCTTCATTTGGGCTCGATGTTTAAGCTAAATTTTGACCATGAATCTTTGTACAAGTTGACCATGCAATCACTTAGCTATCGTGACTTGACACCCTTTTACCCATGGATGGAACGCTCCTTTGAGTATCACTTACCAGTTTCTGCCACCTTGCATTGAGCATAGGATTGTTCCTATACCAGGAACTAGTGCATCTGTTTCTTGATACTCATTCTATCCATTGTAATATAGCATTATTTTATTCCTTTTCAGGCTTACTATATGAAAAAGACAAAAAAAAATCAAATATATCAAAAAGAGCGAGAACAGGATGTTACTTCATATTTTGTTGGTAGTTACAATGTTAGTTTGTCGCCCTTGAACAAAGCACATAGAGATATATATTTCCTTCATTTGGGATGGTTTTAGTTTTGACATAGGACAAGCCATAACCTTGTTTCATAAATCAGTTCTCCCCCGGTTGGTTATCTCTTCCAATCATATGGAGAGTTTGTTTTTTGCCTCCTGCATAACAAACTTATACAGAGTTATCATTTGCTGGCATAGTCAACATGAGTCATGCTTTTGTTCAAGGGAATTTTAACCCGAGTTGGCCATTCTACGATGTCTCTTGACTTATTTTCCAGTTAGCCTTCCCAGTCTTGTCAGTATCTTGTTCTATCACATCAAATGTTTGGTCCTTTACTCGTGCTGGTTTGATAAGGTCTCCATTGACTTCTTGCCAGCGGGTTTCTCTCTATCAACTACGGCATATTGCTATGAGAGAAAACCTAGAGCTGCACCCTTGCCCTATTTACATCATTGATAGATGACCTTGTGCTCAGCATTTGATCATCATTATAGGTCTTTGACTGAGTGGTTTCTCTTGTGTTCGACGTCAGCATATACTATCACAATTGGGATTCGTGCAGTACCTTGATTTCCATTTGACCCTATCGGTGGATATCTCACCTCTTTGTCATCTCTCATTATTGGTTGATTCAGAGGGTTTCTACTGTGCACTAGCTTCATCTTGTGCATGTCGAAAACATACTTTGGGTTGGTTCTCTCACTCTAATTCATCTGATTCCTTCCAAATCTTGGCCTGCGGGTTACACTCGAATGGACTGATGTGGGATGCCTTAATGCCTTCCTTCCAGTAGATATTTTCCCATCGACTCTGTCTCATTTCTCTCGGAATAAGGTCTAGAGTATTTTTGTTAGTCCCTTAGGGTTTGCAGTCATCAGTGGCAAACTCTTCACTTTCGACAGTGAGGATACATTATTGCCTCCTGAATGATGGATTCTTACAAGTGTTCGACTTCAACTCATTCATTCGCACTTGTTAGATTATACTGGGGCACCTTGACACCCAATATCATTATCAGTGGGTTGTCTCACATTTGTTAACGGTATAAATTAATGATCAGTAATCAAACGATTTCTCACATGGTTGACTTCAGCTTATTTATTCCCATTGTGTAGAATTGTGCCATAGTGATCAGTGAAGACCTCAGGTTTTCATCATCATGATTCAGTTCACTTTGACAGCTCATCCAGTTTTCTACCAGTGATGTCATCCACCCTTATATGTTGCAGTTTCAGTACAGCAGCATCTTATATGTTGGCTCTCGAGTTGTGTGATTGTACCATATGTTCCACCCCTTATGATTTGGTACCTAGATATTCAGTTCTTACTCGTGTGATCAAATATCTATTGTAGCATCATTGATTTGTCTACTATATGTGATACTTGGACTTGATTTTGACTTGTACTTCTGGGTAGTGATCAGATGATTCACTATGTACTTTACAGTTCAGCTATACTTGTATACATGTTGGATCTGCTATGTACTTCATATGTAGACATGCTTTTCTTTCACTGAGCATGGGTATACCTGCCTCAGACATGAGCTATTTCTCTGATCTCTTTCATTTTTTTTTTGGCAGGCTGAAATCTGGTGAAGTCCTCTCTCATATTTACAAGGTTCTTTATATGCACATAATATATTTCGGCCATCACGTACCCCTTCTGACCTCATATATTAGGGGGCATATGTTATAGCATCATTTTCCACCTTCATATGCTTGATGATGGATACTTTGGCCTTGGGCACCCTTTCCCCTCAGACTTGAACATCTTCACAAAAAACAGTATCTTAAAATCCATACATGACTTTTCCCAGAATTTTCCGCATATATACGCGATTCCATTCATAGATATATGCGTATACCTTTTTAATCATTAAAAAATATATAATATTCCCTATTTTGAGGTTGGGTTGATGGTTATTCCCGTAATTCAACCACCTCATCCCGTGGCCTAACTGTTTCCAACTACTAAAACTAATTTGGGAGAGTATAAAAGCCCCTCATGTGCATGGCCTAAGGGAGGGAGAAATTTATATATATTATACTCTGTTGGAGCCTTATTTCAAGTCTGATATTCCCGTGCCTCCTGCACTTCCCAGGTATATTAAGGAAACCCTTGTTTCCTTGAGATGCTCATCATCCTATATGACATCTAGTGTGCACACATCTTGGAAGAATTCTTGTGAGGCGAGGGTTGGACGGATCCAGAGGACGGTATTCTCAAAGGTCGTGGAAGGATTCAAGTGATCTCTCCACATTTTTATTACTATATGTGCCATTTTTAATAAGAATAACCATCTTTTTCCCGATATTCACGTGTTTATATCTCTTTATATATGTGTAATGATCATTAATTAAATGTTTAATATTGTTCTTATGATATTATGCATGAGTTACACTAACATTTAGGAACTATATATGTTGTACAACTAGAGTTTCGTGTTCGTTCTTTCTTGATTTTCAGGTTATGAAGCACGAAGAGTTGCTGGGGGTCTGCACCCTGCGGGATCTACATCAAATTTTGGACTTTCGAGTAAGTTCTGCAACTTGTTATATCTAGTTTTCAGTATAAAAGATAGGTTAGGTGAGTCCTTATTGAATGGTATGCCCCTAATCTGTGAAGGTTTCCAACCCAAAAACCTTTAGGGTATTATATCCCGAAACAAACATCCTAATCTAAGCTCAAATGGAAACAAGGATAAAAACTGGACCAATAATGAGGACTTACAGTTATGATACAGGAGGTTGTTACAGGGGCCCTATATTGCTACGGGAAGCCATGTAATGTTACAGGAAGGTTTTCAAGGATGGTTAAAGCATGAAGAAGGTGGTTGGATGGTGTATGAAGGTGAAAGGAACTGAGGGAAAATGGTTTAAGAGTGACGGACACTTATAGCCAATTTCAGATCCCCTTGATGGCCTTTTTACATTAGAAGAGGTGCTATTGGTGTTCATTGCAGAATGGCCTCATAAACAAAAATTCGATGGAATAATTTGGATTTTGGAAGATTAAGCGGTGGATTCCAAGGTGGAGGTGGTGAAGGTGCATTTTCCTTCATATTCAAACAATGCTACAATCATCACACGTGACATTCATTTATCATTGACAAAATAAAACAATTAGAAGTGGAAAAGATGAGTTGAATTTGAATGTTATTTAAATTATGCTAAAATTATGATCTAACCAAGAAACTTGTAGAAGTTATACAAACAAATGTATTCCAATGGATTCAATACGATCAAGAAATGTACTAAAGCGAGATATTGAATACTTCTACAAATCAATTACGGAAAATAAACATGATCACCAATCACAACAATTAAAGAAAGAAGAAAATCAAACCACAACATAGATATTTTCCTGAGGAAATCTTGCTGCTTAAAACCCCTCTATCTTCTGTTTTCTATTCACCATGGAATCATGAAACAATTACAATGCACTCTTCTCACAAGAGTCTCCTGCAACCTCACAACTATCTCACACTGACCCAGACAAAAATGACCAACACTTATAAAATTTCCTACCTCTAATCGGCCTGCCTTTCTTGCACAATTCATGTGGAGTTCAATCCCTATTATTTTAGGAAATTAAGCCTTCTGAAACTACGCAATGCTCATGCACAATCCAATGGTTGTCTTGTTGCATGCATACATCCTACTAATGATACAACTGATAGTTAACATCCCTTTAACCTTTGTCTCAACTGGGTCTCCAATGGAATAGACATGCATAAAAATATTGATAGTAAATCATCAATTACATGGCAGATCATTGCATGTGAATTAAATCTGATTTAATTCACTTGATCTCTCACTAGTGCAACAAACAGTTACAACTAGTTCAACTGAGTTTAACTCAATAAATTAAGTTAATTGATTTCTCATGCATTAAACTAATACATTAACTGAAATTCGAACTCCATAACTAATAGAATCACTCTGCATGCCTCACCAACCACCCTCAACCCAAAATTCATGAGCTAACTGAGTTTATAACACTCAGTTAACTATTACAAGTGATTATGAGATAAGATTACATTTTATTGTCCAATTTAATTAAGGGAAAATTAAATTAGACACACATTTCTTGTTGACTTTTTAACACTCCCTCTCAAGAAAGGGATTATGTGCCACCCTAATCCTACCTCTATGGTATTCGAATTTTCTCCTAGCGAGCGCCTTCGTCAGAATATTTGCATCCTGATCTTCTGTGGGAATGTACTGAAGTAACATAATGCGCCTCTGAACACAATATCTAAGATGGTGGTATCAGATGTCTATGTGCTTGGACCTATAATGGAATATAATATTAATCGAGAGTTTAATGAAACTCTGGTTATCACAATGTATCACCGTCGGATCCATCTGAAATCCAAACAAACCAACCAGGATCTTTCTCATCCAGATGGCCTCACATACAGCCTGAGTTGCTACCATGTACTCTGCCTCAACTGAACTAAGTGCCACAAATCGTTGCTTCCTATTGTACCAATAAACTGTTGTCGATCCTATGATGAAGATCCCTCCTGGTGTGCTCTTTCTGTCTGATGGATTTCCTACCCAATCTGCATCGATGAAGCCTTGAAGCTTCACTCCCTCTATCCATCTGTACCATAATCCATACTCTCTAGTGCCCCTGAGATATCTCAAGAAATGCTTCCCCGCCTTCCAAAATAGCTTGGTCAGCTTAACCATAACTTGACTAAGCTAGTTAACTACATAGAAAATGTGTGGTCTGGTGTTCACCAAGTACATCAGTGAAACCACTAGCTTCCTGTAAACATTAGCATCCACTACCTCACCTGAAGTAGCATCCTCCTTCCTCCAGTTTCTTAGAAGAGGAGTCTCCATGGGTTTACAACTCTCCATGTGAAACTTACTCAAAATCTCTTTGGCATACTTTCCTTAAGAAAAAAATAGCTCACCATCCCACTGCCATATTTCCAAACCAAGGAAATAGTGAAGGAGTCCCATCTCCTTCATTTTGAACTCCCTTGCAAGAAGTTATCAGATGCTCATCACCTGTCAAAATTAGATCAACAACATAAAGTATGATAATCAATATCTTACCATTAACCACAATCTGGTATAGATTCGCATCCACTTCACATTTGGTGAAGCCCAAACCGGTTAAATAGCTATCAATTTTAGAGTACCGATCACGAGGTGCTCTCTTGAGTTTGCACACATGCGACTCACTGTGAAAGATCTCAACACCTTATGGCTTCTCTATTGACACTTAGTCCTCAATAACTCGACTGAGAAACACATTTTTCCATCCATCTAATGTATCTTCCACCCCATATGTGCCAAGATTGCAAGGATAGATCTAATTGATGAGTATCTCACAACCAGTGTGAAAGTCTCCTCATAGTCAATCCCTTCAATTTGTGAGAATCCATAGGCTACAAATATAGCCTTGTACTTCTCCACACTCCCATATGCCGCTTGTTTCACCTTATAGATCCATCTAGATACAACGACTGATTTTCCGACCAGTCTTGGGACAACTTCCCATGCACTGTTCTTGACGATGGATTCATACTACTCAACCATAGGGCCGTTTTCGGGGATTTAACCCCCTAGAGGTTGGTTGGGATTCAACCTCCACAGAGCAGGGGCGTACTATTTAACAGAGACTCACACGATCATGCACAGTCATGAAAACGAAATAGAGCAGAACGAGAGGTTTACCCGTTGGTCCTACATTTGAAGTAGATCCACGTGGAGTTCAGACTCCCTGCAACCGTCCTTCCTCTTTCACCTGAAATACAAGAAGAAACCAGCACAAAGGACAAGTTGTACAGTATATTTCTACTCTATATGTTAGCGAGATTCATATAAAACATTAAATAAATCATCATAAATGCTTGTATAACAAATATTATTCACACATTAAAGCATACACTAACACGTTTACTTCGGGAACAGCATGATACTTCTGTATTATAAAAATAGTACGTACAAAAGTAAGTGGAGAGATCACCCGATCCTTCCAAGGCCTTCGCAGACCGTCGTCCGGATCCGTCCAGCCCTTGCCTCGCTAAGACTCCTTCCCAATGAGTGCATACGAGATAACATATAAAGGGATGTGTATCTCAAGGAAACAAGGGTTTCCTGAAATGAACTGGGAAAGTGCAGGAGGCACGGGGAATCAGACTTGGATAGGGAACCAACAGAGTATAATAATAATAATTCTCTCTCTCTCCCTTAGGCCATACATATGAGGTCCTTTTATAGTCCCTCCAAGTAGTTTCAGCAGTTGGAAACAGTTGGCCACGGGCTGGGGTAGTTGAACTACCTGAGTAACTATCAACCCAGCGCGAAATTAGGGATTTTTTATATATTTTTTAACCATTAAAATGGCATACGCGGAAAAGTCTAGCTGTACTAGCGTATACACGCGGAAAAACACAGGCATAGTCGCGTATGAAGGATTTTCCACTGTTTTTAAGTGAATTTGTCCAAGTCTGTAGGAATGGGTGCCCATAAAGCCATGTAGCAATCATGAATCATGTCAAGGTGAGAAATGATGCTATAACAATAGCGTCAACCCAAATTGGTTGTTGCACTGCTTCCTCAAAGGAGGATGGTTTTGTCACAATGCACTTGCTCATAAGAGCCATGTATCCAGTAAACCTATCTAGATATTGTCTTTTTCTGCACAGTGAAGTAGGTGCTCCTACATGTTCTATTGCATCAAGTCTCAATCTATCAACTTCTATGGTGCGCCTTCTACCAAGTTTAGTGGATGGATCTTCATGAGTTTTTTTTTCCACTCCATGATCCTTCGCATGTGGTTGCTCCACATCTTGAGGTTTAGTCTTTGGAACCAAGAGTTCATCATGTACATGCAAATAGAACTCCCTCTCAAGGGAAAATCGCATGGCTTTCTCCTCATCAATTTTTGTATCCCGTCTCACAACAGCCATCCTTCAGTTTGGAAAATACCCTTTATAGTTGTGGGGAGTATCTGAGTACCCCACAAATATCCAAATCTCAGCTGTTGGTTCAATATTATTCGTGGAATCTTTGGTTACATGGAAATAGACATATGAGCGAAAAAATTTAAAATATGAAACATCATCTTTCTTACCAGAAAAATCCTCCTCTGGTGTACTCATGCCAAGTATCCGATGAGGACTACGGTTTTGAAAAAATACCTCTGTGTTGCATGCCTCCACCCACATATGCAATGATAGGCCCTGATCATGCAACATTGCTCATGTTGCACCCACAATTGTTCTATTATTTCTTTCTTTGGCCCCATTCTGATGTGGGTTATGAGGCGCAATCAACTCTCTTTGAATTTCTTCTTTGTTATATAAGTTCTTGAATTCATTGGAGATGTACTCACCACCATTGTCACTCCTAAGAGAATGGTCCCCACACATCTGAGTGAACTTAATCAAGGATTTCTGAAGCTCAGTTCTCCTTCTCCTGAAAAATTAGTGTTTGCATACTTCCCCATGGTACATCCCTTTCATGTGTCTATCTATACAAGAGTACCCTTGGTAATACCCGTATAAATATGATGCATGACCTTCAAGGCTTTGTGGTGTAGATGGCCCAATCTCCTGTTCCATAACTCACCCGCATCTTGGCTCACCACTTTGTCTGCCTTACCCATCAATGTTGTGCAGCCATCTACATCAAGTTTATAGATATTATTCACATGAATCCAATTCTTCTTGGCTTGTACTGTGGCTTTGTGTCGAAGGAAAGATTTCCCTTCACTGAAAACCACATCATAGCATCTATCCTCCAACATTGTGACTGAAACTAAATTCTTTTTCAAGCTTGGTACATGCATTACATATTTTAATAAGGAGAGTTTACCTTACTATCTCTGGAAGGTAACTATACCAATCCCGGTAGCACTGTACCACCCATCATCACCCATTTCTTTATGCATCTTGAGGTCATTCTCCTCCAAGCTACTGAAAATTTCTTTGTCTCCCGTCATGTGGAAATATGCACCATTATCCAAGTACCACACTGATCCAATCACACTTGAAACCATGCATGCGATGAGTGAGAATTCTAACTCAAATTTCAATTCCAAAGCCTTACCAGCTGTAGATCCTGAATCCTTCTTGTTATTCTTCTTTTGTGGACAATTAGTGGCATAATGTCCATGCTCGTGACAGTGAAAAAACTTCACTCTAGACATGTCGTGCTTCTTGCCTTCTTTGTCGGACCCATATTTGAAATAGGATTTATTTCCTTTTCCCTTCTTCGCCTTACTAGCCAAGGTGCAATTTGATTCATCATCTGTCTTAGATGAAGATCCATCCCTGGTATTCCGCCTGAATTCTTCTTGCACCAAATTTGACCAAAATCGTTCCCAATTTGGCAACTTCTCCCTCCCATTGACAGAGTCCTAATAGCTATGCCAACTATTGGGAAGGCCTAGAAGATCTAGGCTCACCAAGTCATCATCTGCAACAATAATTCTGACGCTCCAAACCTCATATCAACATTCGACAAACATGGTTAAATGTTTTGGAATGGTGTCACCTTTCTCCATTTTGATTTTCCTCAGCTTGTCCTCCTGTGCCAGTTTTCTATGATCACTGATACTTTGAAATAGATCTATCAAATCCTTCCACATTTCATATGGAGTTGCTTTTCCATGGATACTTGAGACAATGTGGTCTTGTACTCCTTCCAATAATATCCTCCTTGCCTTTGCAACCTTCTTTTTCCAAACATCAAGATTTGCGGCATCTGCTGCAGTGGGTTTGGGAATTTCATTATCAAAGAATTCTTTCAACCCATTGTCCTCTATTACTACCTCCATCCTGCCTTTCCATGAAATATAATTTGAATTTCCCTCGAGTGCATACTCCAATCTCAAGCCTTTGAAAGCCATCTCGATCCTAATCTGCATGTCGCACCAAGATTACTTTTGCAAATTTGAATGCTATTCAGTCACAAACTCGATATCTTCTCCACTATGGTGATTTCTTGTGATGTGATACCATGTAGAAATTATACAAACAATATGTATTCCAATGGATTAAATCCAATCAAGAAATGTACTAAAGCTAGATATTGAATCCTTCTACAAACCAATTGCTGAAAATAAACATCATAGCCAATCACAACAAGTAAATAAAGAAGCAAATCAAACCACAACACAGATATTTTCCCAGGGAAATTTTGCTGCTCAAAACCCCTCTATATTCTATTTTATATTCCCCATGGAATCATGACACAATTACAATGCACTCTTCTCACAAGAGTCTCTTGCACTCTCACAACTGTCTCACGCTGACCCGGACAAAATCGACCAACACTTAGCCAATTTCATTCCTCTAATCAACTTGCCTTGCTTGCACAATTCATGTGGAATGCAATCCCTATTATTTTAGGAAAATCAGCCTTCCAAAATTGTGCAATTCTCATGGGAAATACAATGGTTGTCTTTCTGCATGTAGGCAGCCTACTAATGATACAACTGATAGTTAACATCCCTTTAACCTTTTTCACAATTGGGTCTGTTGGGCCAGAATTGTGAATTACGGATAAATCATGCTTCCCTAAACATGTGCTAGTCTAGAAAAACAGGTAAAAGACTATACGACTATTTCTCCTAACTAAGGACATATACACAAAGAGGATTAGAAGGTTACTTGTGATCGAAGCACTTCTAAATGGCTCCTTTTGTCGCTTCCGTTGTAGCTTCAAATTCAAGTGGTTTGTGTGGAATTCTTCCTGCAAGAAAGAACACTGAAACAATAGAAGATGCAATAATATATATATCTATTCAATTTAGTTTTCTAAATCAATAAATCATAAACCATACACATCAACTAAGATCGTGCAATATGGAAAATCAAAGCCAATATAGATGCATATAAGGAAAATCAGCAGTATTCTTTATTGATGATAGAAGGAGAGGTTGCAACCAAATGACTGATTTGAAGTGACCCTTCCAGCAATGTTCCCAAGCCTCATTACAGTATAAATCTCTCCAGCAGCAGCTACGTAAATCTATGTCTCAATTGAAAATTCTCCAACATTTCTCTGCTCAAATTCTTCCTTCTCAAGCACTTAGATTTGTGCTCAATTTATAGATGAACTGTAGGTTTTTTTGCAATCAATGACTTTCCAATAATAGGCAAGACATGTTTCCAGTCATGTAGATGTCAAATGGACACTTGGATCTGAAGCTTGACACATGTGAACTCTTCTAGAAGGCACTGGCCAAGTGGAGATTCCAGAACAATAAGAATTTCGCTCCCAATGTGACCAACGCACCTTTGAATGTTGGGAAGTGCTTTGTAGAGCAACCTTGCATGGGGATACCTACATATGCAACGCGGTTAGGCCCCTTAGAGCCACGTTGGTGAGATCTCATATGTTATACAATAAGCTTCAAACCATGTAAACCTTTTCTTGATGAAATTCTTGTTTGATTTTTCCTATTTCTTGCCTTAGGGCATGTAGCAACTGAGATGATAGGGAATGATAGACCCTTGATCATCGGTCCTGGACATGATGCCTAGTTAACCAGGTCATTGGGAATGATGCCAAATTGGACTCATAACAGTATCCTCCACTAGAACCGACATGCAAGGCAAAATGCTATTAATAGTAAATAATCAATTGCATGGCAGATCACTAATTTTGAATTAAATGTGATTTAATTCACTTGATCTCTCACTAGTGAAACAAACAGTTACAACTAGTTCAACTGAATTTAACTCACCTAACTAAGTTAACTGATTACTCATGCATTAAACTAATGCACCAACTACGATTTGAACTACATAACTAATAGAATCACTCTACATGCCTCACCAACCACCCTCAACTTGAAATACATGAGATAACTGAGTTTATCACACAGTTAACTATTACAAGTGATTATGAGATAAGATTACATTTTATTGTCCAATTTAATTAAGGGAAAATTAAATTAGACACACATTCCTTGTTGACTTTTCAACAAAACTAACTTCTAACCTATAACAAACATATGCAGAGAAACATAACTAATCTTAAACATGTTTCCAAGAAATCATAAACAAAATTTTTTTGGCTTGTGGTTGGAGGTTCTTCTACTCCTTCTCCCATGAGAGAGATGATGCAGAGGTTGCAATTATAGAGTTTGATATATTACTCTTCTACTGAAATGCAAGAAACTAAACAAAACTATGAAACTAAAGGAAAGATACAAGTACACAAGAGGGACATAAGCTACTGAGTTGGGCCCAAACCCAAGAGCCTTAGCCCTTTAAAACTAACTTAGTAATGGATGAAATAAAAACTTCTCATTATCATTGAATCATGGTCTAATACATCACATAATAGTAAAAAACAATAATGCGTGAGCTCAAGAACTACCTAGTTGAAAACATAACTCGAATGCTCATGATCTCTTCTACATGTTTATTTATACAAGAGGGTAGGCAACAGCAATATCTCCGTTGGGTATGTGTGTTGTACATTTCACGTTTAGTCTCACGCATTTAATTCGCCAATGGTTTTGTGCATGGATTTGCACATGGTTTTGGGGTACGATGGTTTTCGGCCCCTGGTATTTTTGTAGATCTAGTCAAGGGAACTACGGTTATGTTCTAATCTAGGGTTTATGAATGTTTGGCCTCGTATATATATATATATATATATATATATATATATATATAAAAATAAATATATATATATATATGTATGTATACATATGTATATATATATATATATATATATATATATATATATATATATCTATATATATATATATATATATATATATATGTTGTAACACTAAAAGGAATATAATGAAAAATCTACTTGGTAGTCTTGATTTGGGATCCAGGGGAAAATATTTTTGTATATCTATTTTATGTTTTATGCTCTCGTTATTGCTTATTTTCTATTTTTAATAATTCGTTTGCAGAAAATTCTGTACATGGTTAAAACCTACATTTGGTATCATATTTGTTTCGGCTTCAAGGGGACTCCTTTGTTGCTGAGGGGTTTCTTTCCTGGGCCTATGGTAAACCCTGTTCAGTGGGAGATCTGCGGCATCGATTCCTGTGATGATAAAATATGGCAAGCAGTGGAAATATAGAGATCGATAAATTTAATGGTCATATTTTTGAGTTGTGGAATCTCAAGATGGAGGATCTATGGTGGATAAAGATCAATGGATCGTGGTAGATATGAGTACTAAACCAACGACAGTGTTATATGAATATTAGGCAAAGTTGGATCAAAAGGCAAAGAGAACAATACGGTTGTGTATCTCAGATTCGGTGAATGTATTTGGGAAAGCTACAATGAATACTTGTGGGTAAACTTAGGAACTTTGTACCAATCTAAGTCTCTAGTGAATAAAATTTTCCTGCTAAAAAGGTTGTATAACTTGAGGATGAAGGATGGAGACTCAGTGACAGAGCATTTGAATGCCTTCAATACTATGGGACAGTCCGGTTATTGCAATAGGTAGAAATACAACTACCTTGAATTTTGATGAAATCATCTCATCATTGTTGTCAGATGAAATGACACGAAGAAATATGGAGGGCCATAATGGAGATGTCTTATATGTACGAGGAAAGGTCTTAGAAAAGAAACAAAAATAAGTTTTCAAGTGGGAGATCTAAATCTCCAGGGAAACATGTAAAGGTGTGTTGGAAATGAGAAAAGGAAGGGCACTACAAAAGTACTGCAAATATAAAGCTCCTGAGAAAGGAAATGGATCTAATGATTCTCCGTCTTCTGAGGAAAAAACCACCTCAGATGAAGGTAGGGATGTGTATTTGGCTTCTTCTTACAATACACATGTAGATCATGAGGCAAGGTTGATTGACTCAGGTGCATCCTTTCACTTCACTCCCCATAGGGAGTGGTTCTGCAAGTATGAGAAGTATGATGGTGGTGATGTCTTCTTAGGGGGTGAGAGGAAGGCCATAATCATAAGACATGGAAAATTTGTTAGGTCCCTATATCACTAGTATAGCCCCTTATTATTGTTAGTGTAAACCCCTTATTGTTATTAGTGTACCCTTGTAACCCCCCATTTTGTTATTATTGTGCCCTTAAATTATTATTGTTAGGTCGGCTAGGATTACATTGGGCCCACTAGGATTACATTATGGCCCCATGGACTCCTATATATAGAAAGGAGGTTTTGTGAATTGTATCATCCAAGAATTGTTCATTTATGTAATGTATTGGAGGTTGCCCCCCTCGAAGTGGCTCATTTCTAAGGCGTTTATATCTCTTTTTCTTCTCTTTTTGAGTTGGTTACACAACATTTGGTATCGTAGCTTTGGATTCTAGGGTTTCGCTGCTCCAAACAGGTCATCGTGGAATTTTCGCTATAACTTTTTTTTCTACGAAGTTTCAGAAGCTGAAATTTTTAGGGTGCGAAGCCGAAATCCTGAGGAAGATTGTCGAAAAAATGTCAGACCTTGGTTCGCAATATTTGCGGAGATATCATCTGTGGAAGTCAGGTCTTTTTTTCAAGCTCCTAAACAGGTCATCGTGGAATTTTCGCTATAAATCTGTTTCTACGAAGGTTCAGAATCTGAAATTCATATGGTGCGAAGCTGAAATCCTGAGGAAATTCGTCAAAAAAATTTCAGAGCTTGGTTCGCAATATTTTTGGAGATATGATCTGTGGAAGGTAGTGTTGTTTCGAGCTCCTGAATTTCATCTCAAAGAGGTGATCGTGGGAAAAGTTTAATAACTCTCTCTCGAAGATTGGATTGGAGTGCCGTCAAATGTGGTCACCAGTACACGGCCTGTAGTTTCTTCGCTATCAATTTCAGAGACAAAGGACAAAACAGTGACACGTGGAAAGTCGTACAAGTTCGCTCTACTGAACCAGTCCAGAATTAGGTCATTGTGGGAGATTGGACACAACTTTGTCTTGGAGAATCAAAATCAGGTCAGACCTGTGGCATTTGACAGAAGCTTCAGAGGGCTACTACAGGGCTGAATTTCATATATTGAATATTTTCAATTACAGAGATAATTCAATTTCAATATCGATCTCCTAAAAGATAGTAAAAGGTGTGTATTTTTTTTCCCGAATTGCATAAGTCTTGTTTGAAGAATCAAGTTGAATTGATTCCAAGGGCATCTTTTAGAATAGATATCAATATTTGATTCTAAAATGGCCCCTAAAAAGAATTCAACACCCATTAAGCCTTCAGAAGGCTCTACTATGACTCATGAAGATGAAGAATGGCAACATGACATATCAAAATTACAAGAGCAAATTTCGCTCTCGCAAAGAACAACAAAAAAATGAAATGGAAGTTTTGAAGAAAGGCGTGGAAACTAAGATGGATGGTTTGAAGAAAGGCGTGGAAGCTAAGATGATTGGTTTGGAAGCTAAGATGGATGGCATGGAAGTGGGCATGGAAGCTAAGATGGATGACATAAAAGACAACATGGAAAACATGAAGAGTGATCTAAAAGCATACATGGAAGGCTTGATGACAAGCTTAAAACCGAAATGATTCCTAATGGCGGAAATATAGGAGATGAACCTCCCTGATGAGAACAAAATAAATGTTAATCATGATTTCATAAACTCGAATGTTGGCGGGAAGAACCACCATATTCCAAAAAATGGATATGAGGAAGTTTGATGGAAAGGATCTGTAACATGGATACTACGGATGGAGCAATATTTTGATCTCCATAACGTGCAAAACACACAAAAAGGTATGCATTGCAACTTTACATTTAGAACAAAATACATTTGTATGGTATCAATGGCTTTGCTCCCGTAAAAAAATTGTCACTTGGTCAATTTTTTACGGAGGAAATGATAGCACATTATGAGGATACAAAGAGCAACACCTTCTTTACCCAATTGATAAATCTCAAACAAAAGGGTTTAGTGGGGCAGAGCACATTGAGGACTTCCAAAAAATTGAATATAAGGGTAAGCTGATCTTACGAGAGGAACACAGGATTGATCTCTTCCTAGGCACTTTAAAGGATAACATCCAACATGAAGTTCGTGTTTTGGAACCTGATTCATTGGAGAAGGCATTCGAGGTTGGCAAGAAAAGTTGAATGTAAAATTATGGCGACAAGGAAGCCTACCACTCAATTCTATAAAGAAGGAAGTGTTGCTACGCCTAGATTTCCACAACCTACAAGGTTGACACCACAACAATTGGAAGAAAAAAGAGCAAAAGGGCTTTGCTATAGTTGTGATAGCAAATACACTAAAGGTCATAAGTGTGCTCGAGAAGAAATTATTTTACATAGATTGTGAAGAAGAAGAAGAAAATGAACAAGAAGAGGATCTACACTAGGAACCACCCCTAGAAGAAGAAGAAATGAATCCGACCATATCATGTAATGCGACCGCGAGAATTACCACTCCTCAAAATCTCAAGATAGAAGGACATATAAAGAAGAAAAGGGTAATAGTGTTGATTGATTCGGGTAGCACCCATAATTTTATTCATTATAAGGTAGCCAAGGAATTAAATTGTTTCCTATACCCGAGCACTGATAATTTCAAGTGATGGTTGCAAATGGAGGAACTATAAATTGCTTTCGGAAAATGCCATAATATCAAGCTAACCATGGGGGAATATGTATTGATTAGTCCAATGCTTGCCATTCCTATGGGAGGTGCTGATGTTGTACTAGGAGTACAATGGTTACAATCTTTGGGGACGGTAGCTTTTAATTTTCAAGAACTTTTCTTGAAATTTTTTTTCAGAAGGAAAGGAAGCCGAATTACGGGGTATTGAGGGGAAGCCGGGAAGGATAATAAGCTCTAATGTCATGACAAAGCTTCTAAAGAAAGAACAACGAGGCGTAATTGCACAATTATGCTCACTAGAAGTTCCAACATCAAAATCATCTATTTCTGCAGATCTCCAACAAGTCTTGGACAATCATTCCAAGGTGTTTGAAACTCCCAAAGGACTCCCACCTATTCGTGATCATGATCATGCTATTCATTTGATTCCGGGAAGTGTTCCTCCAAACATCGGGCCTTATAGATATCCTTACTTCCAAAAGAGCGAAATTGAACGTATGATTGCAGAAATGTTAGAGGCGGGTATAATTCAACCCGATCAAAGTTCTTTCTCTCGCTCTCGTAGTATTGGTACACAAGAAGGATGGATCATGGCGAATGTGTCCGGATTATAGGGAGCTCAATAAGCTCACCATTAAAGACAAATTTCCCATTCTCGTGATTGATGAATTATTGGATGAATTACATGGAGCAATTTATTTTACCAAGTTGGATCTTCGTTCGGGATATCATCAAATTAGAATGAAGATCGAAGATATTCCAAAAACAAGCATTTCGAACTCATGAGGGTCATTATGAATTTTTGGTCATGCCTTTTGGCCTTACCAATGCACCTTCTACATTTCAAGGGTTGATGAATTCCATTTTCAAACCCTTCCTTAGAAAATTTGTGCTAGTATTTTTTGATGATATACTAATCTACGAGCGAGTCTTGGAAGGATCATGTTGAACATGTTGACAGTGGTGCTCAAACTATTAGCAGGGAGAAACAATTATATGCAAAAAAGTCCAAATGTTTCTTTGGAGTACAAGAGGTGGAATATCTGGGTCATATTGTATCTCACGAGGGTGTTAAAGTGGACCCTAACAAAATTAAAGCCATTAAGGAATGGAAAGTTCCCACAACCATAAAGCAGCTAGTAGGATTTCTCGGGTTAACGGTGGTATTATCGCAAGTTTGTTAAGAATTATGGGAGAATAGCAAAGCACCTCTAACAACATTATTGAAGAAAGATGCATTTTCATGGACTCCTGAAGCAACTAAGGCCTTTGAACGTCTTAAAGAGGCAATGTGCCTAGCACCGGTCTTAGCTACACCGGACTTTACAAAAACCTTTATTGTGGAATGTGATGCCTCGGGAAATGGAATTGGTGCGGTTTTTAATGCAGGGAAGGAAGACCCATTGCTTTTGAAAGTCGTCCAATCAAAGGAAAGTATTTACAGAAACCTATTTATGAGAAGGAAATGTTAGCAATACTACATGCACTAAAGAAATGGCGAACTTACCTAATGGGAAGACACTTCAAGGTAAAAACCGATCATGATAGTCTTAAACACTTTTTGGAACAAAGACTATCGTCAGAAGAACAACAAAAAATGGGTCACAAAGATGTTGGGTTATGACTTTGAAATAATCTACAAAAAAAGGAAAGTCGAATGTTGTTGCGAGATGCACTCTCAAGAAATAATGAAGAAGTGGAAGCATTGCTTTGTGCCATTTCTATTATCCAACCGCATTGGATAAGCTGAAGCAAGAGATGAATGGAAGAAGGACAAAGATGTATGGATACTCATTCAAAAGTTGCAGCAAGATCCTAGTACATCCGATACATTTAGTTGGAAAAATGATTCCTTATGGTACAAATATCGCTTATATCTTTGTAAGAATTCCCAACTAAAACAAAAGATTCTTCCGGAATTGCACACTTCTCCTTTAGGAGGACACTCGGGATTTTTAAAAAACTTACCACGGGGTGAAGAAAGAATTTTTTTTGGGATGGCCTTAAATCTGATATTCGAAAGTTTGTGACGGAATGTTTGGTTTTCCAGCAGAATAAAGTGGAAACAATTAAGACCCCAGGGACTTCTACAACCTTTATCCATTCCAAGTCAACGTTGGGAGGAGATTTCAATGGATTTTATCACGGGTTTACCTAAGTCCGAAGGAAAGAGTGTCATCATGGTGGTAGTTGATAGACTTACCAAGTATGCACACTTTTGTGCATTATCTCATCCATTTAAAGCAAGTACAGTTGCTACTACATTTATGGACACAATTCAAAAGCTACATGGAAGCCCAAGGGTTATTGTGAGCGACAGAGATCCCATTTTTACTGAAATTTTTGGACGGAGTTATTTTCTTGTTTGGGTACTCAATTAGCTCATAGTTCATCTTATCATCCTCAATCCAATGGTCAAAATGAGATAGTAAATAAATGTTTGGAAGCATATCTTCGTTGTTTTGTATCCGATAAACAAACACAATGGGTCAAGTGGTTACCTCTTGCTTTGAATGGTGGTATAACACTTCCTTCCATACCGCAGCAAAAATGACCCCATTTATGGCACTTTATGGATATCATCCACCATCCATCACATCATCTTTAAGGGAAAATTCGAAGGTTCAAGCGAGTGGAAGATCACATCGAGCATCGGCAAGAAGTTCTCCAACTCTTAAAGGATAACTCGAATTTGGCACAAAATCGAATGAAACAACGAAAGCGAGATCAACATCGTTAGCGAGAGAATTTTTGATGTAGGAGATTGGGTATTTTTACGGCTACAACCATACAAACAAATGTCCCTCAAGAAAGCTAAGAAGGATAATAAATTATCACCAAAGTACTATGGTCCTTACAAGGTGTTGCAAAAGATTGGTTCTATGGCATACAAATTGGAGCTTCCTGCGTCTTCGCGAGTACATCCAGTTTTCCATGTTTCATGCTTAAAGAAGGTTATAGGTGAAAATATTCCAGTTCAAACAATATTGCCAGAACTTGATGAGGAAGGAAAAATCATATTGGAACCGAAAGCAGTCACGGAAACAAGAACTCGACAACTACGGAATCGATCAATTTCAGAGTATCTCATCAAGTGGAAGAACTTACCCACTGAAGATTCTACATGGGAGGATGAGAATTTTATACAGAAGCACCCGTAGCTACTCAAGTGTTGAGGACAACACTTTTTTTGAAGGAGAGGGGCATGTTAGGTCCCTATATCACTAGTATAGCCCCTTATTATTGTTAGTGTAAACCCCTTATTGTTATTATTGTACCCTTGTAACCCCCATTTTGTTATTATTGTGCCCTTAAATTATTATTGTTAGGTCGGCTAGGATTACATTGGGCCCACTAGGATTACATTATGGCCCCATGGACTCCTATATATAGAAAGGAGGTTTTGTGAATTGTATCATCCAAGAATTGTTCATTTATGTAATGTATTGGAGGTTTCCCCCTCGAAGTGGCTCATTTCTAAGGCGTTTATATCTCTTTTCTTCTCTTTTTGAGTTGGTTACACAACAAAATTCAAGTTGAATCTGCAAGGTGGAAGGATTAGAACACTTCCTGGTGTTCTACATTTTCTTGCATTAGCTAGAAATCTAATTTATGTAAGCAAGATGGATGATGCAAGTGTAAAAATAATGTTTGAAAAAGATACCTACAAGATGGTTCAGGGAGAACTAGTATTATTGCTGGGAGTTTGGATTGGAAATTTATACAAGCTTCAGGGTAGCACTTTTATTGATGGGTGCAATATTTTTTTGGTTCCTAAAAGTGGAGCGGAAATCCTAGTGGTCTTTGGAGAAAATACAATGCTGCGGCATAAAAGGCTTGGACATATTGGAGAGAAGGACCTTCGGATACTACATGCTAATGGTATGGTAGAAGGTATTTCTAATTTCTCTCTGGATTTTGATTTTTTTGAAAATTTTGTATATGGGAAGCATAATCGGGTGAGTTTTGCTTATGGTGCTAAGAGGGAAAACAAGATATTAGAGCTTGTGCATAGTGATGTGTTTGGACCTATGTCAGTCCATCACTGGGAAATTCTATGTATTGTGTTTCATTCATAGATGACTTCTCAAGGAATACATGGATATATTTCTTGAGGAATAAATCTAAAATATTTGACATATTTAAAGAATTTAAGGCTCTGGTGGAAAACTAGACAGAGAAGAAGATAAAGGTGTTGAGGAAATATAATGGTGGAGAGTTTTGCAAGAAGGAATTTGAAGAGTTCTGTAAGAAGTGTGGTATAGTACGACAGAATACTACTCCATACACACCTCAGAAAAATGGATTTTCTAAAAGAATGAACAAAACGCTGATGGAAAAGGCAAGAAACATGCTCAGTGGTACCAAGTTAGGACAGGAATTCTGAGCAGAGGCAGTGCAGACTGCATGTTACCTGGTTAACATATCACCTTCATCAGTGTTGGAGGATAAGACTCCACATGAGGTATGGATTGGTAAGAAACCCTCTCTTTCACATATTAGGGTATTTGGATGTGATGCATATGTACATGTTCCAAATGAGAAAATTACCAAGTTGGATAATAAATCTGAAATCTGCATATTTATTGGGTATAAGGATGGTTTAAATGGTTACAATATTTGGAACCTAGAAACAAGGAAGGTTGTGTACAGTCAAGATGTGGTGTTTATATAGGTGAAATATGTTTTTAAACATGAATTCCTACTAAAGGAACCTAAGAAGATAGAGTTTTAGCTAAAGGATGATGAATTAGACTCTACAACAGAACAAGATTCAGAAGAGGAAGAGCCACAAACTCCAGCTGTGAGAAGATCAGTTCAGGAAAGAAGGAAACCAGAAAGGTATAGTCCATCTGCTTTCTATTCAAATTTTTCTTTAACTATCACTGATGATGATCCAAGAACTGTCAGGGAGGCAGTGGATTTAGAGTATGGAAAACTCTAGAAGGAGGCCATGGTTGATGAAATGACATCCTTGCACAAAAATGAGGCATGGGATCCAGTGGATTTGTCGGCTGGAACGAAGCCCATTGGGAGAAAATGGGTGTTTAAGAATAAGATGAATGTAGAAGGAAAGGTGGAGAAATACAAAGTTCGGTTGGTAGCAAAAGGTTAGTCCCAGGTGTCAAGAATTGGTTTTGGTGATATTTTTTCTCCTGTTGCCAAGGTTACTTATATTAGATTACTTTTATATGTTGTTGATACATTTGATTTTGAGCTAGAATAGATGGATGTGAAGACAACATTTCTTCATGGGGATCTAGAATAGGAGATCTACAGGAAGAAACCTAAAGGCTCTACGGTGAAGGGTAAGAAAGAACTGTTATGCAGGTTAAAAACATCTTTGTATGGGTTAAAACATTCACTAAGGATTTTCTATCAGAAATTTGATACCTATATATAGGGACTTGGCTTCAGCAAAAGAAAAGAGGATAATTGTGTGTATTTTAAATTAATTGGTGATCATGTTATTTATTTGGTCTTGTATGTGGATGATATGTTTTTTATTGGAAATGACAAAGAAATTATCCAAGATTTGAAGACCCAATTTTTCTCCAAATTCGACATGAAGGATATTGGTGCTACAAACTATATTTTGGGCATGGAAATTAAGAGAGATCGAACAAAGAGGAAGCTCTAGTTAAACTAGAGGAAGTATGTTGAGACAGTATTGCAGAGGTTCAATATACAAGATAGTAAACCAGTGAAAGTTCCTATTCCTATAGGCATAAATCTATATGTTGTACAATGTCCCAAGACACAAGAAGAAGAGGATATGTCTCGTGTTCCATATGCAAGTGCAGTGGATAGCTTGATGTATGAAATGATCTGTACTAGACCATACATTTCACATGCAGTGGGAGTATTGAGAAGGTTTATTTCAAAACCAGGGAAGGATCATTGGAAAACTGTGAAGCAAGTTTTTAGATATTTGTGTGGCACTAGCAATTATGGTTTGTGCTACCAGGGAAGACCAGGATTAGATAGAGTTTTGGGCATCTATGGTTTTTTTGATGCAGACTAGGCTGGAGATCTGGACCAAAGAAGAACTACAAGTGGGTATGTTTTTATCCTATTTGGAGGTGCATTCAATTGCATGAGTAAAAGACAGTCTGTAGTGGCTCTTTTAACTACAAAGGCAGAATAGATGGTAGTCACTCATGCAAGTAAGGAAGCATTTTGGTTGCAGATATTGTGTTCAAGTATGGGGTTGGTGCAGTGAAATATAAGGATAAACTGTGATAAAAAAAGTGAAAATTTCTTAGCTAAGAACCCTGTTTATCATTCAAAGACAAAGCACATTGATGTTCAATATCACTTTGTGAGAGATATGGTTGAGGATAAAAATGTGTTGCTGGTAAAGGTGAACACTTTAAAGAATGTTGTATATGCATTGAAGAAGTCTGTGAGCACTCATAAGTTCTCTTGGTGTAGAGAAACAATGGGTTTTGCAGGGCTAGACTAATGACTAATATTTCCTATGTCCTGCTGCGGAAAGTAAACAATAATTGGGATAATGTTGGGTATGTGTTATATTCTTTACACGATTAGTCACACGTGCGGGGGGTTCATGAGGGGGCGATAGCCTACCCTATTCGTTTCACCGGGCACAGCAAGGGGGTCACAGGGGTGTGAAAGTTGCCTTGTTTAGGGGTTCGCAGGAGGCAGGTAGCCCCCAGTGCAAGGTCGGAGGTGGCGCCCTGTGAAAAGAAAAACCTTATTTTTCGGTGGGTAGACCTACCTATGGTTTTGTGCATGGGTTTTCACATGGTTTTGGGGCATGATGGTTTTCGACCCCTGGTATTTTGTAGATCTGGTCAAGGGAACTACCATTATGTTCTAATACAGGGTTAATGGATTGGGGTTTATGAATACTTAGGCATGTATATATATGTGTTGTAACACTAAAAGGCATATAATGAAAAATCAAGTTGGTAGTCCTTATTTGGGATCCAGGGGAAAACATATTTTTGTACATCTATTTTATGTTTTATGCTCTCGCTATTATTTTTTTTAGATTTTTAAGAATTTGTTTGCAGATAATTTATGTACAGGGTTAAAACCTACAATCTCCCTAGAAAATAGGAATATGGTCTCTTGAAACTCGAGAATAGTGGAGCTTGACTCCTCATTACTTTCACTTGCTTGGATGCCAATAACCTCGAGTTGATGAGAGAGATATTGTTGTGATCTTGGGTTGATTGAGGGACTTAAGGAGGTGGAAAACCCCCTACAATATCTCTTTGTTGTCTACTCCAGGCCCCTACATAGAAATTGTCTCAAAAATTTCTCTATTTCCTACAATTAAACCATATTAGGCTACATGATATGACAAACATATTTCACCCTTCTCACTAAGTATAATATGACAAAAAAGTAAATAAATGTGAGAAAGAGATGGTTCTAAAGTCATAGGATGGCATTGTGACCCTTTATATTGTACCTATTGAAGGGCCTCATCAACCATCACTAAGGGGCATGAGTATCTCTTTTATGGTCACATAAGGGTGAATGGGAGAAGCTTCTCGGGAAGGTTTCGATGTCTTGGGAGCCAAAGAGTCATATTCAATGGGATGAAGCTTTTCATGATTTTTGTGTCGGGGGTCCCATGCTATACTAAGCTGCCTTAATATTTGAAGAAGCGAACATGTGGATGAGACATGAGATGTTTTGGTGTAAATATCACATGGGTGTAAAGCACGTGATGCAACTTTTGAGGCTATGTAGTAGATAGTTAGTGGTGTAGCTTAACTCATATCTCAAAATTGTGAGTTTGGATGATTATTCAAAGGTAGTGTGCCCTTAGGGAAGGTGTGACACCTATCAATATTGGCTTTATTGGACGTAAGAAGAAGCATTGATGGCCCTTAGTCAGTTTTTCATTAGGAAAACCATGCTTCTTTAAGCCCGGTGAGGTTTTGGAGATGACGTGTATGGTTCACATGTTGTATGCAAATGCTAAAATTACGGCAATCATGCCCTGACTTGTTTTTGTGTGCAAGTCGAGGGGTTTGAAAATAAGAATGGAAGAAACTCAAAATATCTTTCAAAGTTGAAAAATTGTTGATCAAATGTACCTTTTCATCACATAGGGTGCATGAAGGGCTTGGTTTTGAAGGATTCTATTTTGTCTACTTATTCTTCATCCAAGTGGAGACTGGTATAGAATGGGAGTTATGATGGAAGAAAGCACATGGTTGAGTTTTTCATGGGGCTTCATCCTCAAATACATGGTAGATGGTTTGAGGTGCATCATCAACTTCCAAATTAGTAAGAAGTGATGGTGAAACTGTACTGGTATGATGAAGGGAAAGCAATGCATCCTAATATTGATGTATTACAGGGAAATAGTGAGTATAATTCCCATGTTGTGCACAAAAATCACATGGGTGGTTAGCTGTTAATCCATTATTTCATGATGGGGTGGCTTTCTGTCCTCAAAAGGAGGGGGAAGGGTTAGGTGCCTTTAGGGAATGAAGAAGGGATTTCAACTCTTCCAATGGCAGGAATTGGTTGGTAGAGTTCCCCATTACATCACTTAATTTAGATGAGGTAGGTACCCTAGGAGAATAGGTATTTTTTATTTCATTCTTCTTGGATTTCCATTTATCCTTATTGGCGGTGCCCTCTGGTGTCAATGTAGGTGATACTACAATAAATATGGTTTCCTAATGGGGGTTTGTTGTAACCAATCACATAAATGTGACCCATGAGATTGCTGACATGGCTTGAGGTGCCAAATAACATATAGGGATTATGAGATCCATATTTGGTAAGATGTGGGTTTCCATGAATTGGTGCGAAATGAAACTAAGTGGAGGATACAGGAAAGGGATTTGAGTAATCGTGTAAGGGAGGAAAGGAGGTTTACTTGTCATAGCATTGGGTGTTTAGGAATTTTATGGTTGAGGGTCTTGTTTATGGTTACAATTTGATGTGTTCATCATACATACAAGAGCTGCAGAAGTTGGTGTGACAGTGGAATCCTGGGTATGTGTCAAGGAGAGATGAATCTTTAAAATCTCTTGGGATGACTTCAATCAAGGAAGGAACCAATTCATTTTGGGACCCAACAAAAGGTAACACACCATTGGGGGATGAAGACACTCTTGTCTCGTAATGTGTTAATTGGTTAATTGTAATGATTTTCCCATTTTGGGGGAACATCATGGTGTCAAATATTGATGATGCCACTGCCTTCATGGCATACATGTAACTTTGTACAAATAATATGTTGCAATTAAGAGGTACATCAAGGACTTCAATATCTATGAGAACTATCTTTCTGGAAATTTCAATGGGGATGTTCTAAAAGAATCCTATAGGTAACGATGCACAACCCTCATAAGCTCTCAATGCGATGGAGGAAGTAGTGATCTCAGAGGATCCTAGTTTTTTCAAAACTAACTTTTACATTGTACGGGTGGATGCTCCCTCATTAACAATGCAACAATGGATAGTGGAATTTTGAATGGTTATCAGAATCTGAAAGGAAACTATGGATGGAAATCATGGTTCTAAGTTGTCCAAGTCAAAGGTGGTTAAGTGTGAATATGAAGGATCGATTGCACCTAATGTGGAAAGGAGTGTTTTCTATTGAGTTGGAAATTTTTAGAGGACATAAAACACTAACATAGCTAATGGATATCGTGCAAGTTCATCAACTATACTAAATTTGTAAGTTTTACTTGAATTATGGACTTTGTGATGTAATGGTCCCTTCACCATCTTGGAGATAGGCTCACTGAGAGGTCATTGTATGGTAAAAGGTGGCATTTTGTATTGGTAATGGGTATTATTGACATTGAGAGATTAGGTTCTAAATGGTTTCCATAATCGACACGACTACATTTTTGGAGCAGGGAATTTGTTCCTTGCATGTAGATGTCATGACTAGTAATATCATTTGAATTACCACCTATTTGATTTTGATATTGGGGAGGGTTGGCCTCATGTTGAGTAGCTACTGCTCCTTAATTGGGAAATATATTTTGCATGAAGACAAGCTATTGGTTTTCTCCCCCCTGTACCCTACTTTTGGTTTTGTTTTCAATTGGGGGAATTTCCCTCGGTCGATGCCCTCATTTTTGTTGTTGTTGTTGTTGTTGTTTGCCCCCTTTTAATTTATCTCCTTTCAGTTTATTGTTGAGTCATAAAAAGGTATCTTTCAAACACCTAATTAGCCTACATTAATCATCAATCTGGGAGCAACTTTTTATTTCAAGAGTGTACTCTGTCTGAGGCTGCAAAACTAAGAGTAATGTTGTGAAGATGTAGTACATAATTATGAATACAAGAGTAAATGGATGCTTGTAAAGAAATCTAATTACAGGAACATAATTGGAAATGCTCTGAAATCAATCTGCAAACCATCGATTAGGGATACATTAGCAGTAACTCCTTCCCTTAGAAATCGATGCAAGATAACCAATCTGGGAACTTGGAAGCAATAACCAGTGTCCTCTATAGTTGGTGGTCTTGTTCTTAAAGCAATAGAAATGAAATCAAACTCAAACTACTTGTTGATGAAAATAACTGAAAGGAAATTAAAAGGCTAGAAAGGAACAACAACTCGTAATTCCTATGCACACATAGCAACTGTGACCAATCTATCTGCTAATCTGAAGTTATGAATCAGAAATGAACAACAAACAGAAATGGAACAGAAACATGAATTGAACAGCAATTGTAACGCAATCAAGTAACTAATCTCAATACTCCAATCCTGTCGACAGCCAATACCATGAAAAAATAAATCATAAAGAATTGTAAACTAATAGAACAGCAACTTAGAATTGAATATAAAATAGAAAAGCTTTATAACGATGGCAAGGTAAATAAACAATGAAGGCACTTCCTGCAGATGATAAAATAGCAATGCAATTAATTAATGATCACAATGATTCTGTATTCAATCCAACGACAGTCAATCAACTCTGCAATTGAAATAAAATTTAAACACAACTTCACACAACGGTAAGCAAAGATTAGAAATACAAACAGCAAGGTAATTCCACCAGAGCCGGGCCCTTAGCGCTGGTGAAATACTGTTGGGATACTTTAGAAATTAAGAGATGAAACGAAACGCGTCTTTGATATTAATCAAACATAAAGTATTAAAGAGACTACTCTCTCAAAGCCGAGAGTCAATAAACATGTTGTGTAACCAGCTCCAAAAATAGAAGAAAAGAGATATCAACGCCTTCGAAATAAGCCACTTTGGGGGGGCAACCTCCAATACATTACATAAATGAACAATTCTTCGATGATACAATTTACAAAACCTCCTTTCTATATATAGGAGTCCATGTGGCCATAATGTAATCCTAGTGGGCCATAATGTAACCATAGCCGACCTAACAATAATAATTTAAGGGCACAACAATAACAGAATGGGGGTTACAAGGGTACAATAATAACAATAAGGGGGTTACACTAATAACAATAATGGACTATACTAGCAATATAATGACCTAACATGCCCCTCTCCTTCAAAAAAGTGTTGTCCTCAACGCTTGAGTAGCTCTGGGTGCTTCTGTATAAACTTCTCATCCTCCCATGTATAATCTTCATTCGATAAGTTCTTCCACTAGATGAGATACTCTGAAATTGATCGATTCAGTAGCTGTCGAGTTCTTGTTTCCGTGACTCCTTCAGGTTCCAATATGATTTTTCCTTCCTCATCAAGTTCTGGAAATATTGTTTGAACTGGAATATTTTCACCTATAACCTTATTTAAGCATGAAACATGGAAAACTGGATGCACTCGCAAAGAATCAGGAAGCTGCAATTTGTATGCCATAGTCCCAATCTTTTTCAACACCTTTTAAGGACCATAGTACTTTGGCGATAATTTATTATCCTTCTTAGCTTGCTTGAGGGACATTTTTTTGTATGGTTGTAGCCATAAAAATACCCAATATCCTACATCAAAACTTCTCTCGCTGCGATGTTGATATGCCTGTTGTTTCATTCGATTTTGTGCCAAATTCAGGTTATCCTTTAAGAGTTGGAGAACTTCTTGCTAATGCTCGATGTGATCTTCCACTGCTTGAACCTTCGAATTTTCCCTTAAAGATGATGTGATGGATGGTTGATGATATCCATAAAGTGCCATAAATGGGGTCATTTTTGCTGCAGTATGGAAGGAAGTGTTATACCACCATTCAGCGAGAGGTAACCACTTGACCCGTTGTGTTTGTTTATCAGATACTAAACAACGAATATATCCTTCCAAACATTTATTTTTCTATATCAGTTTGACCATCGAATTGAGGATGAGAAGATGAGCTATGAGCTAATTGAGTACCCCAACAAGAAAATAACCCCGTCCAAAAATTTCCAGTAAAAATGGGATCTCTGTCGCTCACAATAACCCTTGGGCTTCCATGTAGCTTTTGAATTCTGTCCATAAATGTAGTAGCAATCGTACTTGCTTTAAATGGATGAGATAATGCACAAAAGTGTGCATACTTGGTAAGTCTATCAACTACCACCATGATGACACTCTTTCCTTCGGACTTAGGTAAACCCGTGATAAAATCCATTGAAATCTCCTCCCAACGTTGACTTGGAATGGATAAAGGTTGTAGAAGACCCGGGGTCTTAATTGTCTCAACTTTATTCTGCTGGCAAACCAAACATTTCGCCACAAAATTTTGAATATCAGATTTAAGGCCATCCCAAAAAAATTCTTTCTTCACCCTGTGGTAAGTTTTTAAAAATCCTGAGTGTCCTCCTAAACGAGAAGTGTGCAATTCCAGAAGAATCTTTTGTTTTAGTTGGGAATTCTTACAAAGATATAAGCGATCTTTGTACCATAAGGAATCATTTTTCCAACTAAATGTATCAGATGTACTAGGATCTTGATGCAACTTTTGAATGAGTATCCATACATCTTTGTCCTTCTTCCATTCATCTCTTGCTTCAGTTATCCAATCTGGTTGGATAATAGAAATGGCACAAAGCAATGCTTCCACCTCTTCATTCTTTCTTGAGAGTGCATCTGCAACAACATTAAGCTTTCCTTTTTTGTAGATTATTTCAAAGTCATAACCCAACATCTTTGTGACCCATTTTTGCTGCTCTTCTGAAGATAGTCTTTGTTCCAAAAAGTGTTGCAGACTATCATGATCAGTTTTTACCTTGAAGTGTCTTCCCATTAGGTAAGTTCTCCATTTCTTTAGTGCATGCAGTATTGCTAACATTTCCTTCTCATAAATAGGTTTCTGTAAATACTTTCCTTTGATTGGACGACTTTCAAAAGCAATGGGTCTTCCTTCGTGCATTAAAACTGCACCAATTCCATTTCCTGAGGCATCACATTCCACAATAAAGGTTTTTGTGAAGTCTGGCGTAGCTAAGACCGGTGCTAGGCACATTGCCTCTTTCAGATGTTCAAAGGCCTTAGTTGCTTCAGGAGTCCATGAAAATGCATCTTTCTTCAATAATGTTGTTAGAGGTGCTGCTATTCTCCCATAATTCTTAACAAACTTATGATAATACCCTGTTAACCTGAGAAATCCTCGCAACTGCTTTATGGTTGTGGGGACTTTCCATTCCTTAATGGCTTTAATTTTGTTAGGGTCTACTTTAACAACCTCGTGAGATACAATATGACCCATATATTCCACCTCTTGTACTCCAAAGAAACATTTGGATGTTTTTGCATATAATTGTTTCTCCTGCAATAGTTTGAGCACCCCGTCAACATGTTCAACATGATCCTTCCAAGACCTGCTGTAGATTAGTATATCATCAAAAAATACTAGCAAAAATTTTCTAAGGAAGGGTTTGAAAATGGAATTCATCAACCCTTGAAATGTAGAAGGTGCATTGGTAAGGCCAAAAGGCATGACCAAAAATTCACAATGACCCTCATGAGTTTGAAATGTTGTTTTTGGAATATCTTCAGTCTTCATTCTAATTTCATGATACCCTAAACGAAGATTCAATTTGGTAAAATAAATTGCTCCATGTAATTCATCCAATAATTCATCAATCACAGGAATGGGAAATTTATCTTTAATGGTGAGCTTATTGAGCTCCCTATAATCCGTACACATTCGCCATGATCCATCCTTCTTGTGTACCAATACTACAGGAGCAGAGAAAGAACTTTGACTAGGTTGAATTATACCCGCGTCTAACATTTCTGCAATCATACGTTCAATTTCGCTCTTTTGGAAGTAAGGATATCTATAAGGCCTGATGTTTGGAGGAACACTTCCTGGAATCAAATGAATAGCATGATCATGATCACGAATAGGTGGGAGTCCTTGGGGAGTTTCAAACACCTTGGAATGATTGTCCAAGACTTGTTGGAGATCTACAGAAATAGATGATTTTGATGTTGGAACTTCTAGTGAGCATAATTGTGCAATTACACCTCGTTTTTATTTCTTTAGAAGCTTTGTCATGACATTAGAGCTTATTATCTTTCCCGGCTTCCCTGCAATACCCCGTAATTCGACTTCCTTTCCTTCGGAAAAAAAATTCAAGAAAAGTTCTTGAAAATTAAAAGCTACCGTCCCCAAAGATTGTAACCATTGTACTCCTAGTACAACATCAGCACCTCCCATAGGAATGGAAAGCATTGAACTAGTCAACACATATTCCCCCATGGTTAGCTTGATGTTATGGCATTTTCCAGAGCAATTTATAGTTCCTCCATTTGCAACCATCACTTGACATTCTGGTGCTGGGTATAGGAAACAATTAATTCCTTGGCTACCTTACAATGAATAAAATTATGGGTGCTACCTGAATCAATCAACACTATTACCTTTTTCTTCTTGATTTGTCCTTTTATCTTGAGAGTTTGAGGAGTGGTAATTCCTGCCAGTGCATTACACGATATGGTCGGATTCATTTATTCCTCTTCTAGGGCTGGTTCCTGGTGTATATCCTCTTCTTGTTCATTTTCTTCTTCCTCTTCACAATCTATGTAAAATAATTTCTTCTCAGCACACTTATGACCTTTAGTGTATTTGCTATCACAACTGTAGCAAAGCCCTTTTTCTCTTTTTTCTTCCAATTTTTGTGGTGTCAACCTTGTAGGTTGTGGAAATCTAGGCGTAGAAACACTTACTTCTTTATAGAAGTGAGTGGTAGGCTTCCTTGTCGCCATAATTTTACATTCAATTTTTCTTGCCAACCTAAATGCCTTCTCCAATGAATCAGGTTCCAAAATGAAAACTTCATGTTGGATGTTATCCTTTAAAGTACCTATGAAGAGATCAATCTTGTGTTCCTCTGGAATATCAGTTACCCTTATATTCAATTTTTGGAAGTCCTCAATGTGATCCCCCACTAAACCCTTTTGTTTGAGATTTATCAATTGGCTAAAGAAGGTGTTGCTCTTTGTATCCTCATAATGTGCTATCATTTCCTCCGTAAAAATTGATCAAGTGACAATTTTTTTACGAGAGCAAAGCCATCGATACCATACAAATGTATTTTGTTCTAAATGTAAAGTTGCAATGCGTACCTTTTGTGTGTTTTGCACATTATGGAGATCAAAATATTGCTCCATCTGTAGTATCCATGTTACAGGATCCTTTCCATCAAACTTCCTCATATCCATTTTTGGAATATGGTGGTTCTTCTCACCAACAGTAGAGTTTATGAAATCACGATTAACATTTATTTTGTTCTCATCATGAGTTTCCTCTACTATATTTTCACCATTAGGAAACATTTCTTGTTTTAACTTTGTCAAACCTTCTATGTCTGCTTTTAGATCATTCATGTTGTCCATTTTAGCTTCCATGTCATCCATCTTAGATTCCATGCCAGCTTCCATGCCATCTATCTTAGATTCCACGCCTTTCTTCAAAACATCCATATTATTCTTCACACCATCCATCTTTGCTTCCACACCTTTCTTCAAAACTTCCATTTCATTTTTTGCTGCTCTTTGCGAGAGCGAAATTTGGTGCACTTGCTCTTGTAATTTTGATAGATCATGTTGCAATTCTTCATCTTCATGATTCATAGTAGAGCCTTCTGAAGGCTTAATGGGTGTTGAATTATTTTTACAGGGAATTTTTTAGAACCCAATACTGATATCTATTCTACAATATTCCCTTGGAATCAATTCAAATTGATTTTTCAAACAAGACTTATGCAATTCGGAAAAAAATACACACCTTTTTCTTGCTTTTGAGGAGCTCAATATTGAAATTGGATTATCTCTGTGATTGCATCTCTTCAATATCTGAAATTCAGCACCGAAGTAGCCCTCTGAATTTTCTTTTGAATGCCACAAGTCTGACCTGATTTGGATTCTCCAAGACAAATTTATGTCCAATCTCCCACAATGACCTAATTATGGACTGGTTTAGTAGAGAAAACTTGTATGACTTGCCACGTGTCACTGTTTCGTCCTTCGCCTCTGAAATTTATAGCCAAGAAAAAAAATTTCTTTTAATTGTGACCACTTTTTCCAGAACTTCAATCCGATACTCATAGAGAGAGTTATTGAACTTTTCCCACGATCACCTCTTTGAGATGAAATTCGGGAGCCTGAAAAAGCACTACATTCCACAGATCATATCTCCAAAACTATTGCGAACCAAGCTCTGAAATGTTTTGAAGAGTTTCCTCAGTATTTCAGCTTTGCACCCTAAAAATTTCAGATTCTGAACCTTCGTAGAAAACAAGTTATAGCTCAAATTCCACGATGACCTGTTTAGGAGCCTGAAAAAAGGCCTAACTTCCACAGATCATATCTCCGAAAATATTGCGAACCAAGCTCTAAAATTTTTAGAAGATCTTCCTCAGGATTTTGGCTTCGTACCCTAAAAATTTCAGCTTCTGAAACTTCGTAGAAAAAAATTTATAGTGAAAATTCTACGATGACTTGTTTGGAGCAGCGAAACCCTAGAATCCAAAGCACTGATACCAAATGTTGTGTAACCAACTCCAAAAATAGAAGAAAAGAGATATAAACGCCTTAGAAATATGCCACTTCGAGGGGGAAACCTCCAATACATTACATAAATGAACAATTCTTCAATGATACAATTTACAAAACCTCCTTTCTATATATAGGAGTCCATGTGGCTATAATGTAATCCTAGTGGGCCACAATGTAATCCTAGCCGACCTAACAATAATAATTTAAGGGCACAATAATAACAGAATGGGGGTTACAAGGGTACAATAATAACAATAAGGGGGTTACACTAATAACAATAAGGGACTATACTAGCAATATAGGGACCTAACAAAACACAATATTACAGAGGAAATGTTTTAATAATGAGAACTTCCGACCTCCCTAATCACCAAAGGCATTTCCTTATATAACAGACCCTAACGGACAAGATGAGGAATAAGATGAGTTTGAAGAGCGATCCCTCAGGATCGAAGGATCCTGAGGGATTCGCTTCTCTTCATTTGGTTATCATATGGTTTACTTTGACCAAAGCCGAGTTGTCCCTTGCCTTTTCTTGGAAATACGTTCGGATTTCCTTATCTTTGGCTGGATGTGGTTTAACGCTGGTGGAGCAGTAGTTGCATTAATCTCAGCCTCGCCTTTGGTACAGCTGTTCACTTCGTCTAATTCCTATTTTATCAACAAAAATCAATCTTTAGTCATCTTTTTACAATAAACATAAACCTTTCCAATTATACCATAATTCTTATAATAAATTACCTTCCCAAGGTAAAAAGGAGTATGTCTATAGTAAAAGAATGAGAAAATACACAGTAATTTCATACCTTTTTCACTGCCCAACATTTATTCCTCCTTTATTTTGTTGGAATTAGGTTGGTTTGCAGTGTTGAGTTGTTCAAATAACTATTTTTGCTAAGGGAATGAAGGTTGAAAAAAATTAACCCCAAATTTTGATGGGGTGAGGATTTATTCCATTGTGATGTTGGGAAAGGAAATAAGGGTTCCCTTGATTAGGATTTTTGTAGGTAGGTTGGGAGGTTGACACTCCTTATGAAGCGCATGTTGGGTATTGATCCCCTTGCATGGGAGGGTTTTTAGGAGGTGTAGGGTGATTAGGTTAATATCCAACACTTGAGGGTGCTAGTGTTGTGGATGTTCTGGTGAATGGTTGGGAATGTGGTTGTGTGGCATACATATTTCTAGGATACAGGAAAAAATTCCCCTGTTGATTCTAAGTAAGGGTCTTGATTAACCCATCAATAACATTTAATGCTCTAGGTTTATCTTGAACAAAGGACTGCAGGCGAGGAGCATATAGGATAATAGAGTAGAGGTATCCTAATTGTGTGTAAATAAGCTCAAACTATTGGCCTTTTCTTCTTTCCTCTTTTTCTATTTTCCACATGGAAGTGAAAACATATTTTACAATTGTGGTAAAAAATGGTTTCAAGAATAAATCTAGAAGGAAAGGTGTTGACTACGATGCTTCCCCCATTCATGAACATGATTTGAAATATGGGTGGAGGTATTTCACCGAAACTGGGTTAATAATTCTATCCATGTGTCATGGAAAACTAAGAGATTAAATATAGTGAGGAAATATTTTGCTAAATACTCAAAGGTTTGGTGTGAAAATATGGCCTTGCTAACTTACTATTTCACAATAGGGCCAGTGAGGCTGCATTGAAACAATATCAAATGAATTTATCCCTCAATGATGCTATTGGAGGAACATCATACATTAAAGGAATAATATGGTTGGCGGGATCTTCCCCCAATTTTCCTTCAAATTTATGGATATCTTATGGTAACTTGGTTGGCATAGGGGGCTATTGTTGATTGTGTGAAATGGGATCATTTGTAAGTTTCTTAATATGTAGGAGATTCAGTGAAGATATAAATGGTATATTATTAGAATTCATCACTATGGCATGACCTTGAAATGTGTTTTTGATAGGAGTCCCCTACGAGATACTATTGGTATGGGTTCCTTGTGGGGTAATGTTGGTGTTCTAGTGAGGGGTGGTGATAGGGGTACCTTAAGAGGAGTTATATCCTAAAAAAAATTCACCAAGAATGGATGTGCCAAACAAGGTATATGGATGTTATCTCCTATGAAGAAATGGTGAGAGACCAAGCACACCTCTTGGTAATGAGAATAGGTATTATAGGTGCCTAGAGCAACGGGTAACCCTTTGGTCCCACTTAGTACCCTAGGAAGTGTGTGGAAAGATATTGTGAGGGGGATTTTTTAGCGAACCAAATGAATGATATACACAAAACAAAGCTTTAAAAAAATGGTTAAGTTTCCCTCTAAAACTCTAATGTGTGAAACAATAAAAAAAAAGGTTTGTGAGGCTTTTTTGTATGGTAAAAAAAAATCCTAAAATACCTAGCACCCTTCCATTCAATTAGTAACTGGGCCTTGTGAAGGCTTTGTAGAAGGGTACTTGGGCCACATCCCAAAATTATTGGTGATGATTCCAACATTCAAAACACCAACCAAAGTATGGAAGAGGGTTATAATGAGAGGGTATTGGGGCTACATCCCAAAAGTATTGGAGATGTTTCCAGACGCTTAATCTAAATTACCTCCAGGAGTAAGTGCTCCCGCACCCACTACCTATAAGGAAATATGCCCAACAATTTGGCCACTAAGCTACCTATGTCTAGTGGGAATGATAGAATATCATCTTTTGGTTAAATTTGGACCCAAATCCCCTACCAAGTGTCAGGAGACAACAAGGAAGCTTGTGATAATTCACTTTCTAAGACTTGCCCCTTCACAGGTTTCATCTCAGTACCAATTTTGTCACTAGATGGTGTAGGATTCAAACTTCCCTAAAAAGACAACTGCTATGTTTCAAATGAAAAACAAACATGAAGAATTATGTTTTTTCCTACCCCTGTAATCCTAACTTGAGCTATAAAATATTTTGTGACCCGTGTGGGGAATTTAATTAGTTCAAGTTAAGGTTTCATTTTAAAAGAGTATTTTATTTTCTTAGTGTGTGCCAAAATGTAAATTCAAAATAAACTAAGTACAAATATTACCAAAAGAGGATACCCTTTGCACCATGTTTAAGTGAATTTAGTGTGTGATGTGATGGTGTGTGCAAGGTGAATGATAAATATACAAAGTGTGAATAAGGGAAAATTTTAAGGATGTAAATTTATTTTTATGTTTAAATACATTAGCGAATTTCACTACTCTCTAATATGAAAACTATAAAATGTTTATTGATGTATTTGTACAATTATTAAAATTTATAATGATTTTATATATACTCTCTATATAATTTTGGTGATTTTTGAGGTAAAATAATTTTATATTGTAAAATATGAGCGAATAATTTTTATAAAAAAATTGAAATTGGCGAATCCTTTTTTTGGAAAAAACATGGAAAATTAGCCAACCTACGAATATTAGCCCCTAAAATTTTCCATGGTGTGAAGTGAAATGATGTGGATATGGGATGGTCCTTTATAATTCCCCTAATTATTCTATGTTATGGTGTTCCTTGCAAAAAAGAAAAGGATGCTTGAATAATGGGCCACTTACTTTTCCTAACTATGTTATGTGAGCATATAGGGAGATGGAAAATTAATGCTTTGAGAAAAGTTTCAGACCCCCCCACAGGTTTGTCACAAGGGTGCATGGGAGGGAGGGCCTACTCTCTTTATTACTAACACCAAATAATCGTCTCAAAAAATTTAATTTATTTGCAAAAAAAAAGTAAAAAATATGTGTGGATTAGGGTTGCTTACTTTTTTCCTAGTTAAGCTATTTAATTTTCCAAATGAAAAGGAAAATGGTAGGTAGTATTTTAGAATTTTTTGACGTTGGGATAAACACCCTCCAAATTTTTTCCTACACTTGAATTTTGGAGCCTACTAAGGATCTTACGATCTCTCACTCTATGCTCTCTTCATGGTCGAATGATGTTTCACAAAGTTTTTAAGTCTTCTTCCTAGTTTTAAATTTTCAAGTCACTTGCACAAACATGCTCAGTCTTCAATGAGTTTATGAGAACACTTCCTTTATGCTAGCTTGAACAGATATAACATCATTTATCAATAAAATTCCTAGGTGATGTTCAACTCATGTCGACAATCAGTGCGCACTTTCATTGGCTGTCTTCCTCATTCCACTGTCTTCCTCATTCCAGTTGCATTTTTACTTCTATTTCAGTGAGTTTGCTCAACTGTCTCTTTTGCACAATGTAACTTTCACAAATGTAATTTGTATATATGTGGTTGTTGATTTGGCTCATTTTAACTTTAATAAGTGTCATTTTCATGTTATATTTACTCTGGCATGTGTCACTTTCAAGGTCATTCCCATTTTGCAAGTGTCGTCTTGCAAAATTCGCTAACCTCTGGTGCATTCTGTTGGTTAGATAATTCTTCCACTAACTCCTAAACCCGCAATTTAACAAATTTAAATAGAAATTTTGATTATTTATATAATAAGAACCATTTTTGGCTTATTGGTAAGGTGCTTGATTTTTGGAAATGAGGTTGCAAGGTTGAATCCCTTGGAGGCTAGGTTAGCCCATAAAAAAATTTTGGCCTATGTTGGGGTGCCACGTGGTAGCCCATGACTGGGTCACATGGCACCACTTCATTGGTCAACCACAACCAGAAAACAACCAATCAAATCGCCAAAATTCAATGAACCGGAGGATGCCAATTGTCAACACCTGGTTGTCTCATATCTGTATGGTCACGCTGTTGACTCAGCATGACAGTCAGCCCAGTCAATTTCCCAGTCAATAAGCCTGCTAAAATTTTAAATGTTTGGCCAAATAGTTAGCACACAATAACTTTATCATACCATGTCGGATTGAGATAAAACAAAAAAATTTAGATTCAAAACGATGAGCACTTTGATTTGGCACTAGTTCCAAGACTTTCTGGGCACTTTCATTTTTGACCTAAAAATTGATCATCTTATCACACCTCCCCACTAGGAAATTTTTGACTCCAAATGTTTACTTCTCCAGTCAATAAAAAGAGGCTGGAACTCAAAAACACCCAAAAAATCAATCCAAAATTATAATTTTTTAATTGGTTCCCTTGAAGCCCCAATCAAGGCACTTCACTTATCTTCTTCGTGAAGACCTACTCTCTTGTTAAGAATTGAGCGAATATTCTTATCGTTGTTGCAGGAACAAAACACTGATGAGTGGAATCTGAACTTTCTCTTTACTCACATATTTACATGGCTCAAAATCAACTTCATCTTGAAGTTTAAAATGTTGAAGACAAACTTGAGTCCATATTGGAAATCAGAAACAACCATAAATTTTCTTGAACGTCTTCAAGTTGAATTTGTACATGAAAAGTACATTGCTGCAAAATGTTTCATGATATGATTTTCCTCGTCTACAAAACATAATCGTCTTATACAATCTTAACAACAATATTTTATTCACACAAGTTTCAAATCAAATACATGTATCAGTGAACACATGAAAAACTTGTAAACAACTTGAATGAAAATCTTGTACATTCAAAAAAGTCCTTGAACACGTGGACTTATAAACAAGCCAATATATACATCAATTAAAAACACATACTTTTTGTACATAGTGATAATGATTGTTCACTTTACAAAAGTACCTAAACAAGTAAAAAACAACAAGTAATTAAAAAATTTACAAAGAAACTTAATAAGAAGTCTACCCAAGCTATGCCTCTCCTAGGCTTATGGGTTCTCTTCTTGCATCATGTTTTCCTTGAAGGTCGCTTAGGATTTTTGAAATCCTCTTTGCCACCTCTTACTTCCTTTGCGTTTAGTTTCACAATATATTTTCCTTTCTTTTAATGAAGCTTTGGATGCAAATTCCAACGTTATTCATTGCCATGCCCATGCATCTTACAATGGGAACACAAAAAGTTTATCTTGTTTGCTAAAAAAGAATTTATCTCATGCGAAATTGAATCATTATACTTGAAGCCTAGAATATCCTCAATTCTTTTAACCATTATCATGCGTTGCTCATACACATCCATGCAATGGTCAAATGCATCAAAAAAATTACAAGGGTACTTATTCCACAAGTAATCAAAATTTCCATGCATTGGAAAACACCCGTGAGAATCATACCTTATCTAGGGTTGCAGCTTTGACGGAGTGGAGTGGATGATGAAATGCAAGGTCCCTTCAAGTGTTCATATTTTTCGGGAGATGAATGAACATTGTAAAAAGGTGGTGACATATATTCCTTGGATGCTTGATGTGCCTAGAGCCATTTAGAGCATTCTCGAAACTCCTTTTGTCCATATCCCAATCCCTGATACTTTCATCTCTCCTCAACCATGATTGGATTGGTGATACCTTGACCAATTATGCCCATGCCTCCACCTTCATAACCCATCTTGGAGAGAAACTTCATACCTGTGCCTTTGGTATGTTTCTCAAACCCTGCAAAAGAGTTTTTATGCACATAAATGGAAGGAATGGTACTTTAAATGCTAATTACCTCCTTAAAAATTCCATTCATATTCTCAGCTTCTGATGATGATGTTGATGGCCAACTTGTATATGACTCTAGCTACCCACTCTTATCAAACGGAATATGGTGTGATTCTTGAATATTCTTGCAAAATTCACGTGTGTCATCTTCCACGTATGGTCCAAAACCACTATTTGAACCGTGACCACATATTAGCTTCATTCTAGAGGTTTCTCTTGCTGGTACAGGAGTAGAAATTTCTCCAACTTGTTCATCAAGCACTTGCTGCAATACGAAGTGCATGTGCCTCTTCTCCTCTTCAACCATCTCTAACATCCTTCTCAACTCATTTTTTTCCATACAAAGATCAAAATTTTTCTCCTCTAACTCTTGGAAACTCTTTGTTGCCTATTCTTGCAACTTGGTTAGATAGAGTTGTGACACCACCTGATCTAAAAATAGAGGAGGTGTTCTCTTTCCTCTTCCTCGGAATCTCATAAAACAAATAAATAATCATTCCGATGCTTTGCAAGGTAGAAATGGGTCTTGAAACAAACAAGTTTTTCAATGTCTCTTCAAGTCATTAATTCTTCTTCACATGTAAAATTGACATAAGCAACATAAAGTACACAACTCATGTAGGCATAATGAAGATCTTAACAAATTATATGTTGACGGATTTCACCACTCATACATTCAGTATGAAAATGAAGTACATAAATTTTGTTGATGGTAAATATGTGGCTATTACCCCTACAAGGTACTGTTCTCCTACAAATAACTCTCACAAATAGCAGCAACACAAATCATCTCCTACAAATATGACATACTCCAACTGAAATGAGCTAAAATGAGCATTTGAACACTTCATTTCCACATTGAAGCACATAAACAAAACTTACATCAACATAAAATAATGAGAAAAGTAAACCTAATATGAACCCTGTAAGTTACAGCTACTGCAGTAGACTTCTGAAGGTGAGAATACCTCTATAAGGTCTTCTCCATGCCCAAACACCTTCCAGAACTGCTTCCAAACCTTGATTGATCCATACACATTTTGTATTAAACCTTAAAAATGAATCCTTATATGTGCTCAAATCAGAAATTAGAGGTCACCGTTAGATTCAGAACATCCAAAAACCCCTAAATTGACTCTTTATGAGTTCAATTTGGTCAAAAAATCTAAAATATATGAGCTCCAAAGCTCTCTCATGAACTTGACTGTTAACCATCCTACAAATTCGAACTTATGTCTAATGGTCCTACAATTCCACTCCTAAAATCACTAATGGGGCTACAAATTCTCTAACTGCTGGTGCATTATTTTGGATAGTTTATTCTGCCACTAGCTCCTAAACGCACCATTTAACAACTTTAAATATAAATTTCGGTTCTTTATATAATAAGAACCATTGTTGGCCTATTGGTAAGGCACTTGATTTGTGGACATTAGGTTGCAAGTTCAAATCCCTTGGAGGCCATTTTGTCCCATATAATTTTTTTTTCCTATGTTAGGGTGTCACGTGGCACCACTTCATTGGTCCACTACAACTAGTCACCGACCAATCAAAATTTCCCAAATTCAATGACCCGGAGGATGCCAAGTGTCAATACCTAGTTGGCTCATACATGTACAATCACCCTGCTGACTCAACAGTACAATCAACTGCCTAGTCAACAATCCTGCACAAATTTTAGTTGTTTGGCCAAATGGTCATCACGCGATAACTTGAGTATACTGTGTGAGATTGAGGTGAAATGAATGTTGTTTGATTCAGAACAACGAGCACTTTGATTTGGCACTGGTTTCAATACTTTCTGAGCACTTTCATTTTTGAGCTAAAAATTGATCACTGGTCAAATAAAGACCCCCCTAGGCAAAGTGGCTTCCTTCCTATGGCCCCCCTCAATGAAAATCACATTTCAGATGGCCAATCACTTATAGTTGAGTCAAAATATGCTATCCTAGAAGGAAAAGCGCATTCCAAACCAACAATGGCCCCTTGTTGAAGAAAAATGTGTTGTCTTTCAAGCCTTCCCTTCCCTTAGGGTGCATGGTGTAGTCTTGAAGCCAATATCCTTCATCCTTACCTCTTATCTATGGTGTATGGCATGGTCTTCAAGCATAAAGCCTTCATCCTTCCCTCTTCCCATAGGGTGCATGGTGCGGTCTTGAATCCCGAAGCCTCCGTCCTTCCCTCTTCCCTTAGTGCGCATGGCGCAGACTTGAAGCCTGAAGTCTTCATACTTCCCTCTTCCCTTAGGGAACATGGTGTATTATTGAAGCCTAAAGCCTTCATCTTTCCATCTTCCCTTAGAGAACATGGAATAGTATTGAAGCCTAAGGCCTTCATCCATCCCTGTTCCCCTATGCACTCTACGCTCAAGCCTTGCATAGACACTTCCTCTATAGCACATGGCATATGATGAAAGGAAAAAGGAATCCTTTTCTTAGCCCTTGACTAGTCAAACTTTGATTTCCAAGTCTTCCTTCTCATTCAAGGTCATTCACATTTTGCAAGTATCGTCTTCATGTATTCCTCTTATCATAAGTGTCTCTTTTATTGTTTTCACTCCTGCACGTGTCACACCTTTGCGTATCATGAAATCTAGTTCTGGTGCACCCTTGTACATTATACATTCATATATATCATTATATTATGTTCTAGGCACATTCCTACAACTTACCACACCTTTTGGTCACAATCATCACTTTTGTCGTAACTCGTGTCCTAAGTGAATTGTAATGTGTCATTCCAGCTTTTACACTTAGAAATAAGTGTCACTTTGCTATTGTTTTAAGGAACTGTTATATCCATGAGTCTTGTGTATCCTTCTGGCTTGTATTGATTTTTTTTTGTGTGCTATCCATGTTTGATTTGTGTTCATATGCACTTCTCTCTTTTACTCTGTTGGTCTCACACTTAGCCATTTTGGAGCCCTTCTTGGTCCTTCAACACAGTGCAAGTTATGAGGATCTTAACCTATTCATGGGCCTGAATGATGCAATTATTCTCACCAATATTGGTGCACTAAGCCCTCCTCAAGATCACCTCAAAACTACTACACATTATGATCCTCCCAAAGGAATTCACCTAATCCTTCTTACTTATATTGACTCACTACACTATGTTTTGGTCACCTATGCCTAGCATGACACATACATCACTCCTAGATAACAACGTCACACCTCTTCCAAACTTTTACAGAGGAAATATATGCAATTAAAATACCCTCCTATCCTCTCAGTGTAGTGAAAACCCCCTAGGAAAAGTGGATTTCTTCCTATGGGATCCCTCAGTGAAAAGTGCATTCCAAATGGTCAATCACCCATTGTTGAGTAAAAATACACTAGCCTAGAAGGAAAAGTACATTCCAGACCAATATTGACCCCTTTTTGAAGAAAATAGTGTTATCTTTCAAGCATTCTCTTCCCTTAAACACATATTTCATTAAATTTGGAATTTTTGTATTACAAGGACATAACAAGAATTGAGTTTTTTGGTTATTTTGAAATTCTAGATCCATTGTTTAATTCCAAATTTAATGAAATATGTGTTCTTAGGGTGCATGGAACAATCTTGAAGCCTTCATTCTTCCCTCTTCCCTTAGGGCTCATGGTGTAGTCTTGAATCCTGAAGCCTTAATCCCTTCCTCTTCCCTTAAGGCGCATGGCACAGTCTTGAAGCCTGAAGCCTTCATCTTTCACTCTTCCCTTAGGGTGCATAGCACATTCTTTAAGCCTGAAGCCTTCATTCTTCCCTCTTCCCTTAGGGCACATGGCACAATATTGAATCATGAATCATGAATCGTTCATCATTCCCTTTTCCCTCAAAACACATGGCACAATCTTGAATCTTGGAGCCTTCATCTTTCCCTCTTCCCCTATGCACTCTATGCTCAATCCTTTATTATACCCTTCCTCTTTAGTGCATGGCATAGTAGCAAACGATGAACGAAGCCTACTCTCATCCCTTAACTAGTTATACTGCACTTTCCAAGTCTTCCTTCTCTTTCCTTCTAGGGCGCATGGCTCAACCTTAATTAACAATCCTTCCCACCTTGTCCCTTCAGCTTCCCCACTACATTAGAACAAGGAGAGATCCACTTCATAGTTCATGGCATAATAAAAATAAGCAGTGAAGCCTTCCTAAGACACTATTGAATTTTAATGTACCCTCCTAAGCAACTTGTCTTCTTTTAACCCTCTTATAGGCCTATCATGAGCTAATCGTTCCATGAGCTATGTAGTGATAGAATAGATGATTTTAAGACTAATTTTTCCTTGTCATGAATGATTTTCATTGGTACGATTACCTTATTAGCATGATAAGGTGGTGCTCGAAGTAGATAGAAAGGAGAAGCATAAAGAAACACCTGTGAATAAGAAGGAAGAAATAGAGCTATCATGGAGATAAGAAGTAGATCATGGACCAGGACAAAAACAATTCATTGCATGATTACTTAAAAGATTCCAAATATCATCCAAGACCCTCTAGAAGGTGAATATAAGAAACAAAGTGGATCATATATGAATATGAAGCATATATTATATCTACCATCAAAAATTCAAGATGAAGCAGTAAGGAAGACAACTTGGAATCGCCACCTCATCATGAAGTCCATGTCATCATTGTCAAGTTGTAAATTTTACAAGTGTCATCATAATGGTTAATGTGTGTCCTTGTGTCATGCCACATAATGTGGAATGTAATGATGTGATTATTAAAGGGAAAGGGACAAAAATTAAGGTGTGGAAGGACAAAGGTCACATGTGGAATATGAAGATTCTGATACCCATATATGGACAAAAGTCACATGAAGAAGTCCAAAAGTCACATAGAGAAGTCCAAAGGTAAAATACAAGTTCAAGAATTGTTTAGAAGTTCAAAGGAAATATTAGAAGTCCAAGAGTCATTAGGTTAAACCCATATTCAAGGGGATATTAAAGGTCATTCCTCTTTTTATAAAAACAACCTCATAACTCAAGCAAAAGGTTTTTTTGAGGCTTAGGTTTTGGAGAGCTAGTCTTGGCTTCTCTACTTGGCATAGGAGAGAATAGTTGTTATTTTGAGAACCAAGAAGTGACTTAATGTTCCACCACTAAAACTAGTTCTTCATTATTGTAACTATGTACTTGGATCTTTCACCTAATTGAAATTCAATGAGCCAACAGATTTTCATGCATATATCGCAAACGTTTTGGGACTATTATTGGGATGTTTACAGTATATGTTGTGTGCATATGTACTGAAGAAATTGAACCATTTCAATGGATTTGGTATTCATCTAGTTGAATGTGTGGTATATTCACTTTAATAATCATTATGTGAACTATTTTTCTAATGAATATTCTCATGCTCTCATGCGTCTCTCTTAGGTTAGTACTATTACTTCCTTCCAGAGACTCACTCCCATCTCCCGCTACTGAAGGTATCCTTATACACATTGCGATCAATGTTTAAAAATTTCAATTTACTTTATTATTAAAGGTTTATGTATATAAGGGTGAAATCGCGAAGTTGGGAAACAGTTTTTGGCGGATGGTTAGAATTCGGGAGAAATTTTTAATTTCTCGGCCAAGAAAAAAGTCAACAATATTTCGGACGAGAGTTTGGTCGGGTTTAATATGAGTTAAAATTCTCTCGGACGAGAGTTATGCATTTTCTCGTTCGAGAGTTGTGGTCACAAAAACTCTCGGGAAAACTTTTCGGACGAGAGTTAGAAAAACTCTCGGACGAGAGTTTTTAAAGTCTCGTCCGAAAGTTTTTCAACTCTCGTCCGAGATTTTTTCCAACTCTCGTCCGAAAAGTTTTTAAACTCTCGTCCAAGAGTCTTTATTATTGTGATTATTATCAATATATTTTTTTAATAATTCATTGTTAAAACATAAATAAATTAATTATATATATATAATAATAATAATAATAAATATATACCAATTTAGGATTTAAGATTTATTTTTTATTTTTTATTTTTAATGTAATGTTTTGATCGGTTTTAAATCTCTTTTAATGTTCTTAAAATGAATTTACTATGAAAACATTTGATGATATTTCGACACAATATGCTTAAATTACAACCCAATACCAAAACAGATGGTTAATGTTTAAGAGACAAGTTGAAATACTCACTTTATATTAAAAATGACATTCAAAATAGAAATATCCACTTGCTGAGTGAGAGTTGGATGGAGTTTCTGTCTCTGTCAGATTGTCTGAAGACCAGGGCCTTGTCATCCCACAGAGAGAAAGCCATGGGGCAGGTGTTGAGGATGTGATTGAGAGTTTTTGGATCATTCTCATAGAGAATACATCGTGAAGGGCCTACGAAGCCTCGTTTCTGCAGATTTTCCCATGTGAGTGCCTTGTTATGCATGACCATCCAGGAGAATAGTGTGATTTTTGGCCATGTTCCTCTGTTCCAAAGGGCTTTCCATTTGTGATCTGGTTGCGGATCCGAGGAGGCAGCCAAGATCTGATATGATTCTTTGAGGTTGAACGTTCCTTTGGGATTTCTTCCCCATCTCAGGATGTCCTCTTTATTAGACTTTAGGATTCTTCTTTTGTCCAAGTCTTGTAGAAGATGGTCTACATTCATTGGGCCTGCTTGGGTATGCCATTGTTCTCTGGATAACCATTTTTTCCATGTGGTTGCCTCGCTCACAGTTTTCCAGTAGTCTGCTACCGTAACCTTGCCTTCCTCTTGCATAGCTCTTTTAAGAGTGTTCTAGTCTGGGTGTGCCAAGGGTGGGAGCTGCTGCCAGGCATCTTCCCATAATAGGGCAGTGCTGCCTTGGTGCACTTCCCAGAAGCTATGCTGCTGAACAATATGTCAATTTTCCCATGCTTTATTCCAGATGGGGGATCCTTGAGTGGTGCCTATAAGCCTGATGAGGTCTTTGTCCCTGATTTTATTTGTATACTTCGCTTTCCACAAGGTGCCCCAGAGGGAGTTAGGATTTTCTACCTATCTCCACTAGATTTTTGTTACTACGGCCTTGCTTAATATCTTGGGGTCTCTTAGGCCCAAACCTCCCTCCATTTTTGGTTTGTAGATGTTTGTCCACTTGAGGAGGGCCCATTTGGATTCCTTAGAGGCTTCATTCAAGAGAAAGGATGGTTGGATGCTTCGGATGGATTTATAAACCGCCTTAGGGGCTGCAAGTGCTGAAAACATATATGATGGCATGGTTTGAAGGACGGACTTGACCAATATCAGTCTGCTAGCCATGTTTAAGGCCCGGTGGGTCCAGCTGCTTAACCTGGCTCTCATTTTGTTGAGGAGGGCTTCCCAGTTGGCCGATTTGTAGGCATATTCCGAGAGTGGTATACCAAGGTATTTGGTTGGAAGGGAGTTCTTTTGAATATTCAGAATTCTGCTGAGATTTATCTGCATGGGAATGGATGTGTTGAAGAAAAATATTTTGGATTTTGTGAGATTGATTTCCATACCTGAGGCCTCCGAGAAAGTCTTTAGCACTTTGCTGATGGTTCGAGCTTCCTTCACTGTGGGGGCACCCATGATCATTGTATCATCTACGAATTGCTGATGCGTTACTGTGGGTCCTTGGTGTATCAGTTTGATTCCTTTGAGTTGATTCTATTGTTTTTCCTTGGCTAAGGATATTCCTAGCCCTTCTGCCATAATGACAAAGAGAAACGAAGACAGGGGATCTCCTTGCCTTATACCTCTGGACGGAATGAAGGGTTGAAGGGGTCCTCCATTCAGCAGGATTGAAAAGAAAGCACCTGAGACCAATTCCATTATCCAATTTTTCCATTGCTGACTAAATCCAAAAGCCTGGATGATTGCTTTCATATAGTGCCAACTGATTTTATCAAAGGCCTTTGAAAGGTCAAGCTAGATAAGAATACCTGGAGTCCTTTTTGTTTTGAGAGAATGAAAAACTTCCTTAGTGAGGATTATGCTGTCAGTGATCTTCCTACCTTCAACGTAGCTAGTTTGTTCCTGAGAAATGATTGAGGGGAGGACGGATTTAAGTCTGCTAGCCATCAGTTTGGAAAGGATTTTTTAAAGGACATTACAAAGGGCTATGGGACGAAACTTGTTAGGGGAGTCAGCCTGGTCTGATTTGGGAATTAAGGTGAGGAATGTGGCATTGATGGCAGGAAACACTTTCTTGGTTCTATGAAAGTTCCTTACTAGGTTGAGAAGGTCAGCCTTAATAATGGGCCAGCAAGCTTTAAAGAATTCGATTGTAAAGCCGTCTAGTCCGGGAGCCTTGTTCGAGGCCATGTTGAAGATTATTTCTTCAATCTCCTGATCAGTGAATTCTCTTAGAAAGAGGGAGTTTTGCTCCTCTGTAACTAAGTTGGGAATGGAAGCGATAATTTCATTGATGGCTTGGGTTCTATCTTGAATGGGATCACTGAGAAGAGAAGTGAAAAAATAGTTGAGTTCAGATCCTATATGCTCCCTTGTATAAACTTGATCGCCATCAGCTTTTTTGAGGGAGAGGATGCGATTATGTGCTCTATGCTGGATGGTTGACTTATGGAAGAAAATAGTGTTGCGTTCTCCCTGTTTTAACCATTGCACCCTCGACTTCTGCCTCCACAGCAGCTCTTCTTGTTTTAACCATTCTTCCCATTGCCTTTGCAGATTTGATTCTTGAGCTATTCTTTCATCATTGGGCCCTTCTTTGATCAAATTTTGCTGGAGGTTCGCCATTTTTTCCTCGAGTTCTTTTTTGGCTTGAAATATGTCACCAAAGGTGTTTTTGTTCCAGCGTTTGAGGTTGATTTTTATTGTTTTGAGCTTTTGCTGGAATATGTACATGATATTGTCGCTCCTTATGGTGGCTTGAGTCCACCAGCGTTGTATGTTTTGCATGAATGATGGGTGCTCTGTCCAGAAGGCTTCAAATCTGAATGGTCTGTTGTGGGGCTTATCCAAATTAGTGAAGTGAATCTGCACTGGCCAGTGATCAGATCCTCCGATAGGAAAAATGCTGGCCTCCATGTCGATATTTTGCAGCAGAATGGATTCCGACATGAGGAACCTATCGAGCCTTGATGCTATCTGCCTATTTCCTCCTTGCTTATTATTCCAGGTATGCAGACCATTGACTGTGGGGATGTCAATGAGTTTGTATTCAACAATAAAGGTGTTGAATGCTTCCGAGTCCTTATCCAATCTTCGTAAGCCTCCCTTTTTTTCTGCTAGATTGGTGATCATGTTGTAGTCTCCACCTAAAATCCAGTGGTTTGCCCCATGGTGTTGTCTGACTTCATCCAGGTCTAGCAGCATCTTCAGCTTTTCCTAGATTCGTTGGGGTCCATACACGTTGGTGATGCAGATCGATTTCCCTGATTCTGGCATGTTGAAAATGACCGATAACGAGTGCTTGGTGGACAAAGCATTCTGCAAGAAGAATTTTCTTTTATTCCAAAATGTGAGTAACCCTCCTGCTTGCCCGATAGCATCTATGCTTATGCAGTGATGACTGTTGGAAACGAGTTTTTTGAGTGTCTCTGTGCCTTTGGGAGAGAATTTGGATTCTTGAAGAAGTATGATGTCTGGGTGTAGCGAGAATAAGCGGTTTTTCAGGATCCTTCTTTTGGTGGTGCCGTTGAGCCCCCTGATGTTCCAGGTTGTGATTTTCATTGAGCTACCTTTGGAGCAGATAGGACCAAGGCTCTGATTTTTCCTTCATTGATTAGGCGTCTGCATAGTTCTTGTATTTGATGTCTTGTGGATTTGCGCCCTCTTTTTCTTCCTGGTCCTTGTGGCTTGTATTGATCCAAATCTAGGTTGGCTTGAATGCCCGTTTGGCTGCTATTTCCCCATTTCCTTTTGGCTGCATTTTGGTTGATGTATTACAGCTGCAGGTATGCCATTTCTATCTTCTCCAAGTGTTCTTGGGGAATGGCATCGACTCCCAGTTTGGACCATAGCTCATTGACCTTTTGGAGATCTAGATCGCCTAGGATCTCCTCCAGAGGATTATTTGAAGTGGTTGAGGATGGCTGGTTTGTTTGCATTTCTGTGCATTGAGGGGTTTGTAGTGAGGTGTGGCTGGTATTAATTTGAATGGGAGAGGATTCTGGTTTGTGTTGCGGTGCCTGGGCATGGATTGAATCCAAGGTTGTGCTTGGGGTGTTGGTTGTAATCAAAGATTGACTTAATAATGACAAATCTTGATCAGTGGGGGCCTGGGAGACTATAGGGTGCTCCAATGAGTCAATATTGCTCAGAAATTCAAATTTGTTTTGCTGGGTGGAGGCAGTATTGGTGGGGGTTGTATTGGTGGAGGGTTTTGGAGGCTTTTTGCCTTTCTTCCCTTTGTTCTTTCCTGAGACGGAGGTGAAACCAGGTGTTGGAGTAGCCCCTTGTTCCTGTTGGGCCTGAGGCTATGGTTGATTAGCAGGGCAGCCATGACTGAGATGTCTATGCTGTCGGCATGTTTGGCATCTGAATGGGATATTTTCGTAATCAATGGTTTTCTTCCATTGCACTCCTTTATGGATCAGCTCCATATGGCCTGGGAGGGGTCCTGAAATATCCAAGTAAACACAGATTCTAGCATAGGCTGTGTACTTACCTTGCGATGTGAGATCTGAGGCTTCGATGAAGACTCCTAGCTGGTTTCCTATGGCTTCCAAGATGTGCTTGTTCCAGTAATCAACCGGCAGAGAGTGAAGGCGAATCCATACTGGAAATTTTTTGAAGTCTTCCTATTCTGGAGCGAAGTTTGGCCTCTAGTACGTTATGTAAAGTCCTGCAGAGTTGTAGAAGTATGGGCCGCCTTCGAAGATGCGATCTCTGTCATCCTTGTGAGCGAATATGACGGTGAAAAAGCTTCTCGATCCCAGTTGAAGATCGTAGTCCCCTTTGGGTTTCCATTTCTGGTTTATCCACCAGCAGAGAGCCTTTTCATTAAGTTGAACCCCCATGAATCTATAGATTATGGCATGCTTGCTCATGTGGTCTCTGTACTCGTCGATCCATGGATCTTCAATGATTAATCTGGGTATTTTCTCCGATATGGGCTTGCATGGGGACGGATCTTGCGCTCTATGTTGACTTGGAATGTGCCCCGCAGACGCAGATCCCTGTGGCGCCGATGCATTGTTATTTCCCCCAGATCTGGAGCTGGATGGGATGTTGGAGGTCTCAAAGGGAATGCTGCCAAAAATAAAAGGGCTGAAGGTAGGGGGGTCGAACCCCCCCCCCCCTGAGGTGTTCATGAGGCAATTCAGGTGGAGTGCCGCTGAGAGATCTGGCTTGTGCTGAATGGATTGGCTGGCAAGGCAGATGAGCCGCGATCAGGGATCTACAGAGCTTCATCCCAATCATTGCTCCTGAGAAGCCCGCGCTCTCATGATACAATGCCCTTAAATTATTATTGTTAGGTCAGCTAGGATTGTGGGGTTCATAATGTTGAAATGCCCTGGAAGAGTTCATATGTGCACCCTAAGTTCTATAAATAAATTTTAACTCAATTTTATGATAGAAATAAAAATTTAAATGGACATTAAAATGGAAGACAACAGAATGTAGATTCACTTGGTCCTAATGAAAGAAAAACCCAATGGTTATAGCTCTGAAAATCCTTTTTCAAAGTTTGAGAATATTTTGACCAAAATGTACAAATTTGGAGTAAAAGTGAAAATGAAGTGGTAAAACTTATCATATGAATGTTTAAAAAACTTTATTATGTTTTTATTAATTTTATTAATTATAAGCAACTGCTTTCTAAGTGGTGTTTTTAGTTTTTTAGGTGATATGATGTAAACTAAGTTGATTTTCTGCGATTTTTTCCATCACTTTTGTCCATTTTAGATATTATGTGGTAGGTAATTTATTCAAAAATTGGAATACAAGGAATAGTTTCCCATAGTTCATTCTGTATTAATCAATTCAATATCATTGCTACCATATAATATACCCCACTAATTTCAGACACACACCTTCTTTCCTACTTTTAAAAGTGTTGTAATTTCATCGTAGAGCCTACCTTCTATGGGACTAATTAGTACCTCGATATCCATTTAGCATCAATGTTGTAATCTTTTCATAGGATTTGGAGCCCTATTTACCCTTGAAATGACCCTTTAATGAAACCTCATAAATTTCTCTTAATCTTTTTTTTTGGCCTTTCTAGATGGGGTTCCCATTGTTGCGTTGTAACACTACATTGTATTGTACTGCTTGTGTTCTCGAGCCTGATTTCAAGTTCAATTTGATCTAAATCATAACCTATCACTTATAATATCTTATATTATCTGTTGAAACCAAGGTGAAACTTTGTGTTATGGTGGTCAGGTTGATACTCCAGATGGGGCTTCTTCTCCAAATGATGTGAGGTCTAATTGGGACTTCACATTATGGAGACCCCTTGAATTTTGGTGGTATCTAGCACTGTCAAAAGATCCTTTTTGGATCCCCCCACAGGTTCTCCACAAGGGCGAAAGGGAGGTAGGGACTACTCTCATTCTTAATCACACTACACCTAGTCCCAACATACAAAATTTTAAAGAAAAATATAAGAAAATTACTCTACTTGTGAAGGTTAATAAAGAAAAATGAAAGCTTATTTGAACTATAAAAAATTTGAGGAATGTAAAAAAGTCACTAAATGCTTCCAAAACACTCACGCAAAGGAAATTACAATTAGAATTTTGGTTCTCTATGTGTCTTTTGGGCTATGTTCTGTATAGTCACAAGAACAACGTGACTTTATCCAGAAAAATACGTGAGGTTAGCCTAAAAAAATAAAAATGAAGGCTTCCAGACCATGAGCATGTATAATGGATACATGAAAAGGTTCATAAAAATAATGTTTCTAATCCTAGATGGAAACATAGTGAGAAAAGGCCCACAAAACAACCAAATAGATCAAAAAAGGAAAGAAAGTGGAGTCACCATTTTGTGTAGTGTGCTTGGTAGCATATGAGTCCCAAAATCACCTTCCTTGTAGGTGGTTTCTTCCTACAAGGAAATATAAAAAACAATGAATGATGTTAACGACTAAACATGGACTAAAAAAGCATTGAATTAAGTGGAAACAATGCATAAATAAAAACTAAAACTAAACTAATCTAAATAACTTTAAAAAAAAGCCAATGGAGAAAAAAAAATAACAAAGAAGTAGGAAAACAATCCTCTTTATTGATTATTAGTAGTGGAAGAGTTACAAATGAATATCAAATACACTTGAAGATAATTGTTTGAGAAAAAATGCATGGAAAATTTTAGGGGCTAATATTCGCAGGTGGGCTAATTTTCCACGGGTTTTCGAAGAAAAAAAATCGACAATTTCCTTTTTTCTCTAAAAGTGATTCGCCCAAATTTTATAGTATAAAATTATGTTATCTTAAAAATCACCAAAAACTCTATATATAGTCATTATAAATCTGGATATCTTTAAAAAACATCACTAAACATTTCACAGTATGCATATTATGGACTTGTAAGATTTGCCAATGTTTCTAAACTATAAGATAAATTTTCATCCTTAAAATTTTCCCTAGAAAATGTGCTTAGTATCTCTCAACAAGGATTTCTCCTTCTTAATCTCTTTTTCAAGATATTTCTCTCTCATATAAGCAAAGAAAACTCTCTCAAATTGTGGAATTCTCCTAACCTTGATATGCTTGATTTATTTGGAGAAATTTTGGAAGCATAACGATGCACACCTTCTTCTTATTTTTTGGCTCTCCATTCTCTTTCATTTATAGATTTTTTTAACACTCTCTCCTTCCTTTGGCTCATCAATGAGGTTTTTTGGCTCATAAACGAGATGAGAGCTACCATCCTCATGCCATTAAGGCTTCTTGAGGCTCCATACTCGAATGTTTAGCCCATCATGTCAAGATTTTGAGTGTTTTTTAAGAAATTTAACCTGCCTATGTGTTGACTAGGCTTCTAGTGACCCTCATGGCTATCGAAGGAAAAAACGTGAGGGTGAAATTAAATGTCTTTAGAGCACGCGCGAGGGTTGGATTTTTAACTCAACTTTAGGAAAACCTTTTTTATTTTTTGTTTTCATAATGTTTCCATCTCAAAATGTGTCCTCTTTACATGTTTATTTCTAACTTTTAATTCCTTCTATTATGTACAAATGAGTGTACCATTTTTTCATAATAATAGTCCCATGAGTTTTTTCCTCCACTTTTTCCACTCTAAAACCATCAATATGGATGAACATTAATATAATGATCCATTCCAAATTAGTTAGCATTTTATTTTCTTTCTCTAGCTATAGAGTTAGTGGTTTGAAGAAGCCTTATGATAAGGATATGATAGGTACAACAACTTCATCTTATGTATATTAGTGAAGCTTTTAGTTGTCCAATTCTTTTTTTCTAGGTTACGTTGTCTAGGAAAAACCCACGAGTGCTTCCCCTCATTCCAAGGATGGTACCTAGGGTAAACACTATATTATTAAATGCATAAGGCTAATAGACAATAGACTTAAAATCATTACAAAAATATACTTGTTAAGAGCTAAACATGTCAATTGTGGGAATATAAACTAGGTGGGGAGGATAACAGTAATTTCTCACACCACTCAAGCTAGACCCACTTGAAAAAGTTAGTTTTTTAATACTTATGTAGATTGAAAATATATATTCTTGTTGATTTTTCATAAGTAAAGGGAGCTTATGCTAATTGATTTAATATTGTAATTGAATAAGGTAAAGTTTTTCTTAGTGCTTTTGCTTCTATAAGTCAGATTTTTAATATTTGGTTTATGCATGATAAAGCTTCCCTATAGGGTTAAAAATCACTAGAGCACTTTGGTATCTATTCTCATTGGATTTATTAGAATTTTGGGTTGTTAAATATTGAAATATTGTCCATTTTCATTTTTTTTTATTTTAGTTCCTAACATCCATAAGATTGAAATTTCATAGGGTTATGATCTACGATACCTCCAAGATAGAGGAAAATTTTTTGAATTGCATAGGTCAACCTTTTATTCCCAAATTTTAGTAAAGCACCTCCTTGGTATATAACATATAATCCATTTTAGTGATGGGAAAATTATGAGACCTATTTTGTAAGGCTACAACACAAAGTGTGCTTGGAATTGAAATATTTTGGAGCAACTCTTATAGTCTATCTTTTAGCTTACTTCCTACCTAACTCGAAACAAAATTGCAAGTTGTATACTAGGATTGAGTCCTCAACAATTATGCTAATTCTTATGTTATATCCTAGATCATCCTATCTATCTTCGAAATGCTAGAGCATAATGCATGTAGGATCACCTTAATGTGTCACCCTAAGCCTTTGAGCTAGTTCTCAGCATAGAGATGATTTAACCTTTAATGTTCTATAGATATCTATATGTAACATTGAAATTGGGTTTACTATTAGAGGTATGGGGTTCATAGAGTATTTCTATGCAATTTTCAAAAGATAGTACAATTTTGTGTGTGCTAAAGGGGGGGGAATTATAACAAATTGAGTCGGCCTAAGGTTAAGAACATGTGCCTACTCCTAAGAGTTGGCAAGTTCAAAACTAGAGTGGAGTAGAGTATATGCACCTCCATATTAATTTTTTAGTCAAATTTTTGTTTTTAAGGAAGTCCCTTGTCCCACAAAAAAGGGGGTCTCATACACCAATTTGGTGTTTGGATTTCCCATTACCTCAAAATTAAATTATTGATATTATTATTATAAAATTTATTAACCACATTGCATGAAGGGTTCTGTTAGCGCTCGAATCTGCCTCAGGCTGAAGAAGGCGAGGTTCGAGGCAACATCAAACCAACCTTAGCCTCGTAGCTAGCCCTACGAGGACAAGAGAGGGCTCTCTCCGGGTCTATCTCAGCAAAAGGTTTTCAGAAGGGCTGAGATGACCAAAAGCATAACTGATCTTAGGCTAGTAAACTGATAGAAAAGGGTTTTAATAAATGTTGGGTTTCTGGGCTGTGTGGGGCAAAGACAGCAAGAGCAGAGATCAAATGAAAAACACAGATTATCTCCTGAGGCAAGGTAAGCATGAAGTTTAACATCAAATTGAGATTAAATGGAATGGCTGGACTGCTGAGGAGTTGACAAGGGCATAGTAGATGAATCCTTGTCAAACAGAAGAAAACACTAAATTTGAACAAACTTAAAGGCAGAGCATATAAATTATTAATTCTACCTTAACACTTCATTTGTTCAAATGGAAAAAATCATGAAATGACATAAACACATAACAGGCTACATATGAAACAAAAGAAGACACAAATGTTAAATCTCATGCCACAGGAATCTCAGAAAACAGAGCTATACTTCTCCATTAAAATCTCTGTCTAAAACTGTACAATAAAACTCTATTTTTCTCCTACACTAGCTCTCAGAACTCTCCTTTTTTTTTTTCCACAATTGATTTACAATGTATAAATAAAACTATGAGAGGTGATAACTGATCGATGAAAGGAAGGATCAGTTTCACCTAAAATCCTAAAATAAGAAAAGTTTGCTCTTAAAAGAAGCAGCTTTACAATGAATTTGTAGAACCTGTAGCTAAACGTTCTGGAGTGCAGCTTGTAAACCCAAAATAGACTAACCAATTCGATTTCTTTGCTGAGATATTTATTTGTATCTAAATTTGGCTTTTGACTTTTATTGCCACGTTACTTTTACCATTTGAAAATCTCTGCTGGCCAATTCAAAGATACAAACTGGAGCGCAGATCATTAACTGAAGTTTTAAATAGAAGATCGGTTCCTATTTTTCTGTTGTGGTTGATATCTTCATTCTAATTTTGTCCTTCAGTTTCAAACTCCAAAATAGTTCCCATATGTCTCCAAAAATGGACTCCCCTGTAGATAGCTGTTCACATTCCATATTTTCTATGTTCAGAAGTATATACGGCAAGGATCTGAAGAATGATGTCGCCCCTTGTTCTAACTCTTCTCCCAAACCTGTTGCCAAACACAGAGATCCAGCAACACATGTGGCCATCTTCTCGAGCGGAAAAGTGATCATAGGTAGACCAGCCCAGAGAATATCAGTTCCAGTGGTATGAGCATTGCATAAGGGCGTATCAAGGAAAAGATCTATCAAAGCACTACGACGAATATGTTCATGTTTTGCAGCCACGTCAGTGAAAATAATTTGATCAGGTCGGACGCCCTGGGTAGCAGCAAATGCTCGCAACCGATTCTCTCCGGCTGTAGGAAACCTTAGAAGCCACAAGGCACTATTTAGTACACGTTTCAGAATATTGCACCATGAAATGAAGATATCCGGATCCATTTTGTACAACTGATTAAAGCACGCAAACAAAAATTTATCTTCTGGCAAACCATAATCTGAACGTTTATGTTGGAAATTAGGATCCAAGACATCTCGATTTTTCTGCTTATAATCATTAACAAAATAACAATGTGGCATATGAACAATCGTTTCCGAATATAGATGTGCAAACCGCATTGGAGAGACAAACTCATCTGTCACCAAATAATGAATGTACTTAGCACCAGTGGTTCCAGGAAATCCCATGTACGATACTTGTATAGGATCTGGTTGCATCGCAAATATTTCATTTCGAGCACCCTTCGTGTATCCATTCAAATTAACAAGAATCTGAATTCTTTCTTGCAATTACATCAGAAGAAAGAGAAGAAACATCAATAAAATGTTCTGCTTCTGCTTGTATGCGCTGCCTCCATTCAGTGCCATCATTTTGGCTCAAAGCATAGCAAAATATCTCAACATGCTATACCATAATGACATGGCTCTGTTTCAGTGTCATAAAAACTATCACGCAAGTCGAGGGAGCCAATTTCATACGAAACTGGGCGCTCAACACGTCTTTTCTGAATTCTGTTGGCGAGTGGGTCGCTCACCTCTGTGTGGGTCGCTCGGCCCAGGTGGGTCGCTCGCGTTGTAACTTCACACTGCGGAAATCACCCAAGTGGGTCGCTCTGCCCAGGTGGGTCGCTCGCGCCCAAGTGGGTCGCTCGAGCTCCAAAACCAGTCCAGAACTATGAAACCTTGCACATGGCCTTCAAAACTTGACTTCGGCCTCCAACTTCACTAATCTGATCTCTGCCTTGAGAATTGGTGAACCACGAACTCCACGAACAGCATCCGGATCTGCAACGTCCATGAGGTCCATGATTTCTACAAGTAGAGTGATTTCCTTTGCTATGAACTCTCTGTCCAAACTCGAATTGCAGAGAATATGCTTTGCAGAAGCTGGTGTTGTATGAAATCTCTTCTATGTACATTGAACATGGAGTCAAGTAGTCCAGTATTGTTGTGAAGTCAAGCAAGAATTGGTTTGCAGAAGTTAGAATATGATTGCGATTGCCTAGAGGAATCCACCTCCTTATATACATTGCTGAAGGCTAGGCAACAAACCCACAGGCCTATGCTTGTCAAGAGATTAAAGCATGCCTTTCATTCTAGTGATTCCTTGACTAAGTAACCAGATCTGAGCAACCAAATGTATGGAGAGCTGTATAACCAAATGACAACTGTAAAAAGACAGCTTCTAGACCAGATCAAACAAATGGACATGATTGCTGATGATGTTTTGCTTTCTTTTGTTTGTGCTTTTGCAGAGATAGGAGCTGAGCTGCTGCCTTGTGAAGAGCTGGAGAATTTGATACATATTCTAAAAAACACATTTAATGATTTCTTCTTCAAAACAGGGTTTTTGAAGAAGAATCAATTTCACAATTCTGAAGAAGAAATCAATCTCATACTGACATAAGACGGAGTCTAACAGGTTCCTTAATCATGTTTCCATTCATAGAATATACAGTTAAAAATAACATGAAAATGAGTGAGAAGAGGAGGTCAAACACTAATTTCCTATTACGCGTATTCATGAAATAGAAAACTAAATGGGAATGAACATAGGCATAGATCCATCAAATCAATCAACACAAAACAAGATGGAAAAAAGAGGAAATAAGCATAAATTTATTGGATTGTATTCATTCACTAGTGGAAGACATTCCTTAATCCTAACTACAAACAAAACCAATAAATATTTGAATACAATGAGGGGACCTGTTTGGGACTATAAAATATGAACATTGGGACTTTATTTATTCTTGTCCCAAATTATAGATTTTATAATAATGGCCATAAAGGGAAATATAATTATGTTAGAAGAGAGAAATGAAATTAATATGATTGTTCCTCCCAACATGGAGTAAATAAAACTACGCCATGAAAGGGATTAATCATCTCACAATTCATGTAGCTAAAAATTCTATGAATTCTAAATCCTTTGTTATATTTTCTAGGCTCTGCTTGTGCCTAATGTGTGATGGTCGATCCTTTGGTTTATAATGGTTTGTTGGTTTGTTACATTCAACCTTAATTTATGTTATCTAATGAAAGTTCAATAATGGGAGGAGAAAATCTCATTCAGCCGTAAGTGTTGAAAAGTGTAACTAGGTTCGGTGTTCATTATGACATGTGTAAATATGATTTTAGGTAATTGATGTAAAGAATAAAAATAAAACTATTATTGTAATTATTGTCTCATGGGTTTCATGAGAGAGGAATTTTATCTTTATAGTAAAGGCTCCCATTGTGAGCCCTTAGGTTTGGTCATCAAGTCATAAATTCTATTGAGTCAACGTGAAGACCCATTTGGGAATATTACACATTGTAAAAATAAAATTTGATTGTGTCACAAACCCTCCAATACCTCATCACAATCCCTCCCTCATGTCGGCCTTCAAAAGGAGAAAATGATGGTTCTAGGATGTAAATTTAGCTTCCCATAGCTAAAGTATGATTATTTTGAGAAACAGTCCACTATGTATAGAGACAACTCAGTCTCCATTTGACACACATTTGAATAAGAATTGAAGAGAAGAAGAGAAGTGTGAAATTACTAGGAGAATAAATCTCCCATCAAGGAAAACAGGAAGGAAATAAGGCCTAGATAAATTTGATCTGTTCTTGGGCAAGAAGTCTTCACACATGCAATTAAGGCAGAGGTATCTACCGCAGTAAGAGATTCGAGGTTTATATAGTCCATTTTAGAAGTCAAATCAAGGAAGAAAATAAGATTCTCATCAAGTTCAGTTGTAGGATAAAGTCATCCTATCCAAGTGAAGGAGATAAATATATAAAACTAGGTCAAGTAACACAACTAGGGTTTCCAAAGGAAGGCTGAAAGGATCAGATATGAGCTAAGGACCGAAATAAGAAAGATAGCTGAGAGAAGTGGGAGGAGCAATAATTTTGACTATCATTTACTCAAGAATAATAAGTTAAAAAAGGATGCCTTATGACTTGGTCTTGTAGAGGTCAATAGGTCAAGGGTCTTGGTCTTGGTATTCGTCAATTGAGGTCTTTATAAGAAGAAGAAATCATTTGGGTTTTCCTCTTAAGTTGGAGAGGTTTTGGCCCTGGATGAACATGTACATTATGTGTCTCTTATCTCTTTATTGTTTATGCATTGGTATTTTTTTTATGAAGACGAAAACTATAATAATCTAAGTAAAGAGAAGATCCTAATATAAATAAGTAAAAAGCATTCACAAGCAGTTATGATAAGGAACAGAAATAACCTAATTGTTATGGGCCTATATTTCTCAACATGGAAGCAGAGCTAATGTGACAAAATTAGAGGAAGTGCATCTTATCAATGGAAAATCAAGGATCAAATCTCAAGAAAGACATCAAAGAAAAATTAAGAAGATCATCTTGAAGTCGGGATCTACAAAGAAGTATCAAAACCTTAGATCAAAGAAGAAATCTAAACCAATAAAAGAATTGGGACCCTCTCAAGACCAAGACCTAATCAAGTTGAATATATCTACAAATCAATATAGCTTGAAGTCTATTCATCCAAGAAAAGAGAGATCAAAGATGCTTTCATCAACATAATACGTTATAAGGAAATTTACCTCTTGTTAAAATCAAGGTTCTTACTATTGAAAGACATTGTCAAGAAGTCATCATTGATCGTCATCAATAAATACATCAGCATCAAAGGATCTAAAGTGATCTCCCTGTTTGTGGGGTCAAGGGTCATTCTTGAAGAGAATTATATTCATCGAGGAGAATTTTTCTATTATCTATATCATCATGAAATTCAAGAAAGCAACAAGTGGAAGAAGCATATTAACAAGTATATTTATGTCCACATTTGAATCTATCAAAATGTATTTTTGCAAGGAGAGAAACAAATTGGTTGGGACTTAAACTATATTGCATGGAAGAAGAGAACAAATACAAATCTAATTGAAAATGACGCTACAAATCATATCAAAGGATCTATCACCAAACCAACAAAATAATATGCTCAAGCACTTGCAAAATTTATGAAAGGGGCAGTGAGGCCTCAAAGGGTTCTCATCGAATCCATCAAGGGGTTATTCCATATGTATCAAAACTCAAAACTTCAAAAGAAATATATGATAAACTGGTAGAGTTGTATTATGTAAGCACTGTAGGAGAAGTTATCTCATTAAGGCAAGAAATCTATAAGTTGAATATGTCAAAAGAAGAAGGAATAGCCTCATAATTTATAAGGATATCTCAAATCAAGGATCAACTTCAAGATCTAGGAGAAATCATCTGATAGAGAAATGACTAAAGTAGTACTAAATGATCTACCAAAGGAGTGGGGTAACTTTACTTGAAGCATTTATGGGAAGAAAGAAGCTACTCCATTCCAGGATCTATGGTCTCTACGCAAGATTGAAGAATCCAGGCTAAAGGCAAAATATGATCTAGGATTAGGTGAGAAAAATCAATCATATGCTTCAATGACAAAAATAAAGGGAAATTTTGGAAATTTTGGTCCTCATAAAAAGAATAAGAATATGGCTAAGATATAATGCTATGGATATCAAGAAAATGGGCATTACAAAAGAGACTTTCCTAAGCTCAAGAAGGAAAAAAAAAAAAAAAAAGAGGTAGAGAAGAAGCCCATATGATCTAAACTTAGAAAGGAACACAAAATAATATTGATATAAACATAAATATAGAGATGCAGCAGAAATAAAATTTCATTTCACTAATATCAAATAATTGAAAGATGCTTACAAACATAATGGAAATAAACTAGCTCGAGCATCGGTAGCTTATCTCTAAGAAGAGATGTGGAGGCTACATGCCTCTAAACTATGATATAATGAGGCTCAATGGAATTTTTATCATTGAGAAACAATGAGAAACCATAAACATCCAAAGACCTAACCCTAGGAGATGAAGCGCCAAAAGCTTGTCAGATCCGTTGGGGTAAGCTGGAACGTCAACTTCCCGGGGTCATAACTTTGGCATATGATCTCTGTTTGGCTATCATAATACCTAGTTTCTAAGATCTTGAAGAAGAGGCTGAAAACAAGATAATTACCCCATTTTCAACTTATCCAATCTCTCTGTTTTCCCTAAAAACGTATTTTAGTCCCTTAAAATGGCTCTGAAAGTTTAGGACCCAAAATCTCCCAAAAATAGTAAATTGTGCTACAATTAAGGAAACTAAAAAACTGAAAGAAACAATGGTGTGGATGCAAGTGGAAGAGGCATGTGGCCACTATTATCCACCTAGATCATTCCTCCCCCCTTAGGAAGCAATATTCTCGATTGCGTTGAGTGCCTCCATGAGATGGGGAAACTTCCCTAGTGATCCACTTGCCTTGGTGTAGGAGTTGGCCAACTTTGACAACCTGATATAGTTGTATCTTCTGCTAGCAAGTGTTCTTGATCTGCATTTCCATGATCTGATCAGTTGTGTCTTGTTCCATGTAGTTTAGGTTTAGCTCTATTGGTGTGATTTTTTCTGCAAGGTTGGATGTGTCCAGTAATGGTGGAAAGTATGGTTGAAGGTGGTCCACATTGAACAGTAGGGACATGTCAAGGAACGATGGAATGTTGAGCTCGAAATAATTTTTCCCCTACATCCTTGGTGATGGTGTATGGCCCATATTAGAGTGGTTGAAGCTACAGTGGTCACCAACATGGCACTCCTTCTGCAAATGTATCCAAACTTTGTCACCCACCTGGAACTTGTGTGGCACCCGATGTTGATCATGTCGCTACTTGTACTAAGCATTGGATCTATCCAATATGTCATAGACCTGATGGCAGATCTGATGGATTCGCTTAATGAATTTTTTAGCCTTGTTAGTTTCATAATGGACATGGGTCGAAGGTTCTTGATTAGTTGTAAACGGTATGGCCACATCAATGGGACATAGTGGTTGGAATCCCAACCCCACTTGAGAGGGTATGTGGCCAATTGAGATATGGAGAGTTATGTTGTATTTGTGCTAGAGATAGAGGAGGATTTCATCCCATGTGTGAGGATGCTTCGAGTTGTACATGCGCAAAATATGTATGCTTATCCTGTTGACGACCTTTGTTTGGCCATTAATTTGGTGGTGGAAAGTCGTGGTCTTAGTGAGCTTGGTATCCAGCATCAACTAGATACTTGACCAAAATTTACTTAGGAACGCATTGTCCCAATCTGATATAATGGAATTTGGGATCCCAAAGTGTACCCACACTCGTTGAAATAAGAGCTTAGCAATGGATTCTGCTGTGATATCCTTATCACAGGCTGCTAGAATTTCCATATTAGATAATTTGTCGATGACCATGAAATCGTAGTCGTTTCCATGCTTAGTCGAAGGGAAGCCCGGCATGTAATCCATGGAGATGGATCGCCAAGGTTGACTAGGAGTAGGCATAGGAGCATACAGGCCTTGCTTCTTGATGGTTGATTTGGAAATGGCACAAGCAATGCAAGATCTGATTTACTTCCCAAGATCTTGTCGAAGGTTCTACCAATAAAAATACTTTTGTAGCATTTCCACTATTTTCTCTACTCTAAAGTGTCCTGCAACCTGACTGTAGTATGAATCACAAATCATCTTGGCACACTCACTTGAAGGAACACATAGGTGTCCTAGGTGACATAACAGTGTATCTTGGAGGTGGAATTTTTGAACTTGCTTTCCTTCTAGGAGTGTCTGGTATGTGTTGTCAAATTTTGGATCTCTCTTGTACATATGTGGCCACTCTGAAGTCTCATGCCCACAAGATTCGAGCATAGTGGTCAATGTCGTGACTGGCGGTCAGCTGAGGTAGTCTGCAACATCAGGCATGTTTCCCTTCTAGTACTTAATGTTCAAGTGGAATTGTTGCAGGTATATGGACCATTTCTGATGGCGATCATTCTACAACTTCCTTTGTGTCTGTATGAACTGCAGGGATTAGTGGTCTGTGGTGATGACCATTTCCTTCCCATAATGTAATGCTTCCATTCTTGATATACCTGCACAATGGAATACATCTCTTTCTCATAGGTTGGATACTTTCGGACTGTGTCTGAAAGTGTCTTGTTGTGATATTCCACTGGATTCCCCTACTAAGTAAGAACTACACCAATAGCATAGTAAAAATCATCTGTCTCGATCTCAAATGCTTGTTTCAGTTCTAGTAATGTGAGCACTAGTGTAGAGCGGAGGTGATGCTTCAACTCAGAAAATTCCTTCTGTTGGGATTCAGACCAAAATAATTTTTCTTTCGCTCTACCCTTTGTGACTTGACTCAAAGGCCAAGTGATATGAGAGAACCCCAACATGAACTTTCAGTAGAAATTGGCAAGACCCAGAAAACTGTGGAGCTCTATTAGAGTGGTTGGGTTTATACAATCACAAATGAATTTTATCTTGGCTAGGTCCACATGCAGATCCCTCTCATCAATGATTTACCCCAGATATTGAACCTGGGCCATATCAAAAGTGCATTTCTCCAAATTGGCACACAGCTTGTGTTCTCGCAAATTTTGTAGGACTTTTCGAATATGGCGGAGGTGCTCTTCCCAACTATGGCTAATGATCAAGATGTAATCCAAATACACCACCATGAATTAGCTGGTGAAGGGTTGCAATATGTCATCCATCAACCTAATGAATGTTGTGAGCGAATTCGTTGACCTAAAAGGCTTGAGTAGCCATTCGAACAGGCCCTCCTTATATTTGAAGGAAGTCTTCCACACATCGGAGAGTTTCATTGGTACATTCTGATACCTAGACTTCGACTCAATCTTGCTCAAATATTTGGCTCCCTAAAGTTGGTCCCAAAGGTCATGAATCTATGGGATTGGATACCTATTTTAAAAAGTGATCTTGTTCAATGTCTGATAGTCAATAGAGAGTCTCTAGTTCTCGTCTTTCTTCTGCTAACATGATCAAGCTTCCAGAGGGTGATGAACTTGGCATGATGTTCCCTTTCTACAACAACTCCTAATATTCCTTTTTATTTCATCCTTCTCCATAACAGAGCATTGATAAATCGGTCCATTGGATAGCGGTGCATTGGTACCATTACCTTTGAGAGGGAGTCAAGTAAACCATTTCAATTGAAAGATGTTATGCATGTTCCAGGTCTAAAGAAAAACTTGGTCTCAGTCGCGATGTTGGAGGATAGAGGCTATCACGTTGTTTTTAGAAATGGAAAAGCTTTCCTGCAACATAAAACAACAAGTCAAACCAAGAGGATAGGGATTCGAGTCAAGAATCTCTACAAGCTGGAGGTAGAAGTTTGCGTTGCCATGATGGGCAAGGCGGAAAAAGTGGTGAGCCAGGATGAGGGTGAATTATGGCACACGAAATTGGGCCATCTTCATCATGGAACCTTGAAAGTCATGTAGCAAATATATACTGGACTTCCAATGGGAACACTTGCTCAGTTAGATCAATGCAAGGGTTGCACCATGGGGAAGTATGTAAAGTCCACCTTTCATGAAAAGGATAACCATGCTTCGGTGATCCTGGAGAGAGTTCACACAAACGTGTGTGGACCATTCTCGGTGGCTTCAATAGCAAAACACAGGTATTATGTTATTTTTGTTGATAAATTTTCTCGTAAATGCTGGATCTTCTTCATGCATAAGAAGGATCAAACATTCTCAAATTTATGTGAGTTTAAGGCATTGGTTGAGAAAGAGTCGAGGAAGAAAGTGAAGGCTCTAAGGATTTGTTTGTCATCAGTAATTTTTTATGATCTCAAAAGATGACTAAGTAATGGTCCTATATTTCTAAAAACAAGATTTGTGAAATATTGTGAGTTTTAGAAATCTCACTGCCTTCATTATCCTAAGTCAAATGTTTCAGTAAATTTCTCCCTCTTTGCCTTCTAAAGTTTCACCTCACTGCTCCAAAAAAGACTTCATTTTCCAGGCCTATTAACCTCATTTTCACTCCCTTACCTACACTCTCATTCCCTCCCTTCTTCCCTCTGAAAAACCCATTTTTCCCTTTCCTAAACCCTCATGGAGCACCCCCTATTCATCATTTCCCTTTACATGTATTAAATAATGTAAAAGTCCACTTTTACATTGTTTAAAACCCAAACTTAAGCCTTTCGGGTGTTTTATTTTATATGTAGAAACTCTGCTTTCTATATTTAAAAAACCTACCCTTATATACAAAAGGATTTAAAGCCCCTCTTCCTTCTAAACCACAGCCCCTTCGCACTCATAAGACCTCGACCTCCGCTATCCCTAAGAACCTTCCCCGTATAAAATAAACCTCCGCCCTTTCATTTCATAAACCCTGCCAAACCTTATAACTTAACGCATTTTGGTTAAATTATTAAGGCCCCGAGCCCCATCTTCAACTTAACCCTGCCATCCAACCAGACCTCGCCACCTATCCTCCACTTCCGCTAGCCCATCACCTATTTTCCACCTCCAAAACATATGATAGCCATTGATCTCCCATCCCGAGATCCGAAGGCCCGCATCATATATCGCAAATAAAGTTGCGACGAGATTAACCTTTTCTGACCCGTGCGAAATAGGAAATTTTTCCATGCCACGTGTCACGTTCTAAGGCATATCGCGTGCCTCCCACCAAAAACCATTTACCGCTCTTCCCCCACGCGATAAAACCCTCACAATTTTCGAAACCGCTTGCTCTCCGCGCCAAAATTCAAATCTTTCCCGCCTCCATTCAAATTTTTCCTGTTTCCACCTCTGAAACCTTACTCATGTGCCATCTCCTCCTCTACAGAAACCTTCCAACAGCCCAAAACCACAGAAATCGCAGTCAGCATCCTTCCCCACGGGTTTTTAATTAAAAAAGGTTTTTATGTATGCAAGTTCAATGGCGAAATGCCAAAGAGGCATTCTGATGGTTAGAAAACGACCAATTTAGCCTCTGGATGACGATCTGGAAGTATGAATTGAGATACAAGGGTGTAGAGGCCTTATATCAAAGGAAAACCCATCATGAAACATGATCATCAATGGTCAAAGGAACCCTCCAGCTGCAAAATAAATCTTCCCCTGCACATAGAAGACAAACGCAGTCAAAGGAAACAATGAAGAGAAGGATGTGTAGAGATTAAAGGTTTAATCCTTAAATCAAAATCCAAAACATGGGATTAGCGAGTCAAAGCAGAATATTAAAGAAAGTAGAAAGATGAAATTCAAAGGTTAAAGGATAAAGGCAAAATATCATAAGGATAAATCAAAATATTAAAATAATAGACAGAGATCAAACAGATTAAAGAATAAACATGATAAAAACAAATAGTCAGAGCATAAAGGTAGAGTTTAAAGGCCTAATCCAAAGTTTAAAGATAAAACAAATGAATATTAATCCCAAAAAATTATTCAAATGACTAAGCCTATGGAGTTACTCTTTCCAAAGATATTTTCTGCCACCTCGTGCTTTGTTTCCTTCAATAAAGAATTTGGCAGTTATTAAACCCAGTCAGAGATATTTTCTATTTGCCAAGCAGTTATTGTAAAGTTATGAATAGGCCTTAAAGTCAAACATTTCACCTATATTCCCTTAGGAGTTAAGATAGAAGTTATTATTCATAGGAATATCTACAGATATTCCTGCCTTGAGCCTTGCATGGTCTTCAAGATAAGGAATTCATTAACTCTGTAATAAATGACACCCAAACCCTAGCTTAGCTTCACCTCTTCATTTGCAGATAAATACTACATTTGAACTCATTATCTTGTTCACATTTGATGAATCTTTGAAGTAATACATAGTTTGTTGGAGATTGAAAGGAAATTGATGTCTTGGAGCTTGTGAAAGCCTTGATTTGTTTGTTGATGGAGGAGGCCAAATTGTAGGATCCCTGAGCTTGGTTGTTCGTGAAGTGCTTATAATATTTTATTTTTATTTCCTATTTCATTATGTTTCCATCTTTCTTTGTTGTAGTAGAATAAAAGGTTTAGACTAAGAAATGATTCTAAAGGCACCTTAGTTATGTTTGTTCTTCACTGCCTTAATGTTTTCTTCTGCCGGGACATTTTAGAGAATTCTTAATTGCTCTCTAGACCCCCTAATCTTGTTTATTTCATAAAAAATTTAATACAGTTGGTATCAAGAATGATTTATGGCTAGCCCTGATTATTTGATGTCACTAAAACACTGTTTCTGAAGTCTCTCTCTAAATTACCATTAGTTAAATTCTACCAAAGAGGTTTTGTTTCGATCATACCCTTTTTACTTGCTTAAATAATTGTTTTAGAGATTTTCATATCTATAATAAAAGATGTTTAGGCATTCCCTCTTCTCTGATTATAGTTATATGTGTGTCTTAAGTGTTTTCTTTCCTTGAAAGTGAAATCACTAGAAGTTAAATGAGTTTCTCGCCTTCTATATTTCATTGGAAATGTTTGTCTTGAATAATTATCTGCTTTAGTTGAATCAAAGAATTTATGGTTTTCTTTGTCTATTTATTACCTCTTTATGATTATGATATTTAAGTCCCTTTGTTAAAAGTACATATGATAAAGGATTCTTAATTTCCCTTTGTCCCACTTTTATTCTCACAATTGATGTCCATCTCATTACCCCTAAAAACCTTGAAGATCCACTGACCAAGTTAGATTTTCCCTATGATGCTCCTCAATCCATTGATGAAATTTTCATGAATTTTATTAGAATCCATTGCCCAATGACAGATATTTCCTCATTCTATCTATTCTTCTTGATCATCTTGCCCAACCAAAACAATGAAACAAACCTTACACTTAACAACTAGCCTACAAATCAACCATCTAAAGCAAACAAGTTCATATCCTTTGCAAACAAATAAAGAGAGCCCTCTTTGAGTCCAGGAAGGCTAGGTCCTAGGACTCCAAAGACTGGTCTGATGTTTCCCTGTCCATTTGGTCTACTAATCTACTAAGTCACGGGATTACAACATAATGGCGATCACTGTTGAGTCTCAAATCTGCATCTTTTCCATACACTTTTCTATACCTTTTTCACCCACCTGAACCTCCCAAATTTTCAATATCATTGTATATCAATTGCAAAAGAGCATCTAACATGTTTTTTAACTATATTTTTGTGTCTTCTATTTGATTTAGATTTTTTTCATTTAGCTGCGGAATCTTGCCACTTTCCGCAGCTGCTGCAACTTTCCGCAACCATTTTGTGAAACTCTATGTTACAGGTGTCCTCAGGTAAAACGAGCCACGTGGGCAAGTCTGAAATGATGTGGACAAGGATCGTGTCCTATTGGCTCGAGCAAATCCATCTAAAGAGGTTGCGGTCAAAGGTGTCCAAATGGAAGTCAACCGTAGAGCCCCACGGTGACAGGACTCTGTTTCGTGTCACGTGAAGGTTCATATGGCCGTTTCTAAATTGCGGGGGACAAATCAACATCTGTACACGGCTCCATAGCCGAATTAAAACATCCACTCCTCATAGATTTACTCTTCAATACGGCCATGATCCTAAATCTGTGGACGTAATGGTCTACGTGTTCTCCATCAGCATAAACTTTAGGAGTCAGTTATATTTATTTTGTTATAAATAACGCGTTTGCATACGCATATTAGATTAGTCTCTGTTGGTTTTTATTAGTCTGCTCTGTAATGTAATTACGTTGCACTTGTGCCGTAATATCACCTTTCTGTTATGACTGCATTTTAATATAAGAAGACTCTGTTTCCAAATGTAATTCGTACTTGAAGATTGTTGCCAAGGCTGGTGTAGAGGGCCCCTGCACTTGCCAAGGTTCTGTGCATTATTGTATAGTTCTTGTTTTATTTATTTAAAGCTCATTGTGCCATAATCCATTCACATGTTTATACATTGCATCTTTCATGGTATATATGCTTCATTTCTGTTTATAATCTTTCATGCTTTCCATTTTACTTCTGTCTTTCATGTTTTATGTTATTAATCACTGATCAGTGTTCTTGTTTCAGGTTATAAATAGGCAGCCCGGGCATTTGCATAACTTTTTTACTAATGACATGGAATTAACATTGTTCTGCTGCTAATTTGTTTTTCTTAGTTTCTGTTTAATTTCAGTACTGCTTTGTTTAATTCAGTTTTGCTCATTTGCTTCAGTAGTTAAATTTAGATATATTAAACTGCTCATAACATCTTCAGTTGCCTCTGAAAGCCACAGCTGGATTGATGGTGAGGGATTGTATTATGAAATGTGTAGTTTAGTATTAGTTTCCTTTCTGCAAATTTAGATATATTAAACTGCTCATAACATCTTCAGTTGCCTCCGAAAGCCACAGTTGGACTGATGGTGAGGGATTGTATTATGAAATGTGTAGTTTGATATTAGTTTCCTTTCTGCAAATTTAGATATATTAAACTTCTCATAACATCTTCAGTTGCCTCCGAAAGCCACAGCTGGACTGATGGTGAGGGATTGAATTATGGATGTGTAGTTTGATATTAGTTTCCTTTCTGCAAGTTAGAAATATTAAATTGTGCATGACATCTTCAGTTACCTCCGAAAGCCACAGCTGGACTGATGGTGAGGGATTGAATTATGAATGTGTGGTTTGATATTAGTTTCCTTTCTGCAAGTTAGATATCAGGTTATTCAATTTTTTTATGGTTACCTCCGAAAATCATAGCTGGACTAATGATGAGGGATCAAAAGATAGGTTGATGTAATTTGATTTAGATTTACTTTGTTGCAACTTTTGGATTTCTTTCTGCATAATTTCTTTGATGTTTAGACAGCAGCAAGGATAGTTTGGTTTCATGCTCAATAGTTCACTGTTTTGATTCATTAGACTAGCAGCACATTTTCCTTTCAACAGCACATTTTTATTTCCTTTCAAGTTCTGTCATTGTATGTTTCAAATTTATTTTTAAGTTTCAAGTTGGTAAATCATTATAGAGGATATCATTTCCTTGAACAATCATAACCATACTTGTTTTTATTTTAGAATTTCCATCTCACATTAGAAAACCAAAAACGAAAAAAAGTTAAGAAATAGGTTATCTTGCACATATAGTGCGCCGCACTTCATCAGCTTACGAATCCCGGATTGATAAATTAATGTAGCAATTTAGGACACACTAAATTGACCAAACATTTTGGCACCGTTGCCGGGGAAGTGTAACTAGGTAGCCAATTTCTTAAAAAAAAAAACAAAATAATAAAAGAAGGGAAAACTTGATAACTTCTTGAAGTATGCTCTCCTCTTACACCTAGTGTGATCTGGAGGATCAGAAAAGAGAGTTATTGGTTTAGTAATTTCTTAAGTATGCTCTCTTCTTGCACCTAGTGTGACCTGGAAGATCAGAAAGAGGATTATTAGCCCAACTTTTAAAAAAAAAAAAAAAAATGACATGCACAGAGCAAGAGATTCTAGGGGAAGGTTTATAGCTAAAGCCAAGAGTTCGGTTTTCACAACTCCATCTTCTTCAAGGCATAGACCAGATTCACCACCATCTACCCCTAGCCTTAAGATTTTTGGAAGTCAAGGAACAGCTGAATTAGAGGATTCTCCTATACCACCTACTAAAACCCATTTAGAAAACAAAGAGACTCTCTCATCCTCCCTTGGTAGAAGAACTAGAGGAATTTAAGGACTCTAAAGAAACTATCATGGCAGCGGAAGTAATAGATGGAGGAAGAGGTAGAAGAGGAGGAAACAATGGAGACAACAATGGTGAAGGAAATAATGATAGAAATAGGGAAGGAGACAATTTGTTTGGATTCCCTATAGTTGATGAGGAAACTCATGCAACAATGAAAAATATCTCACCATCTGTTCTCCCTAACTTTTATGGATTGCGAAGTGAGGATCCTGAAACATTTCTGTTTGAGTTTGAAGTCGTGTGTCGAACCTATGACTATATGGAAGACTCTCAAAAACTCAAACTGTTTCCTTCAACATTGAAGGGAGCTGCTTTGAAATGGTTCATGGGATTAGCCACTCAATCTATTAGGACTTGGAATGATATGAAAAAAAAAAAATTGGATAGATACTTGGACTATTGTATGCCCACCAATCACAAGGATGAGGTATTCAAAATGATGCAAAAAGAAGATGAAAACTTGGAAGATTTACTTGAAAGATTTCAATACAACTTAAAAAGAGAAAAGATGAGCAACTTAGATGATGAAACCTTGAAATCCCTCATATTAAAATCCATTAGAGATGAATGGATAGATATTTTAAACATGATGGGGAAAGGAGACATTTCTCAACTTCCACTTCGTGACATAACATAACTATGTGTCCATCTCTCAAGAGGAAAATCTAAAACAGGAAAAGGGCCTAGGGATCCTTCTTTTATTAGGGCTAACAAATCTGCAACTGGATCAGTAAGTAGGGTAGAGATTGGTAATATGCTTGATGAGTTCAAAACTGATATCTTAGGGAGCCTTAGTGAACAACTAGACACCCTTAAAATCCAAAACAAACAGAAAGCAGAAACATATGCTTTAGCCATCTTTTGTCCGAAATGTAGGAAGAAACATGCTTTAAGGGAATGTCCCTTGGATGCAAAAGTTGTAGAAACATGTATGATTTGCTCAGAGAATCATGAGATCAAGGATTGTCCTTCAATTCCTGGACTCAAAGCTGTCTTTCAAGAAGACCCAAATTCGGTAGAATCTCTCTGTTTTGTTGCAAGAAGACCTTGGCAGGGACAACAAACTCAAGGGTTTAACAACCCTATGAATCTTCAAACCCCACCAAATTGGAATCCTTGGCAACAACCTTGGCCCCAGCATCAAAATCCATATCAGCCATGGGTACAAGGGATGCAAAATCCTTATGGGATATTTGCTCAATTTTATCAATATCCTCCATATTTTCAAAATCAACAAGCTCCACAACTTCCAAACCCAAATCCACAACTTTCATTGCCATTTCCACAACAACAACCTTCTCAACAAAATCCAAATCCTCAACTCATGCTCCCATACCAACAAAAGACAAATAAACTTCCATCTCAGCCATTGCCAAATCCTAACAATAAGAATCCTCAGAATACTTACATGGTAGAAGGACAACAATTTCCTACCTATATGATTGTTCCTCTCAACGATGTACAACTCAGATCTGGTAGAGTTTTAGAAAAACCTTCTATAGATATTCAAGAGCAGGATACCTCTGAGGAGGACTCTCTTGAAGTCAATAAGGGTTTTGAGGAAGCATCACTTCAAAATTCAAAAAAGAAAAAATAAAAAGAAAGTTAACCTCTACAACTCCTATAGTTGAGAAACCTGCATCTTCATCTACACCTCCTTTTCCTGAAAGACTACAAATTGACAAGGGGGTGGAAAAACAAATTTTGTTGCCTAACTATGATTTTCTATATGAATTGAAGAATGTTTGTATCAAGATTCCCTTGCTACAAGCCATTCGAGATATTCCTATTCTAGCAAAAACCATAAAGGAGTTGAGTTTCAAAAGACCAGGAAGGAAACTAAAAGACACAAGAAGAATCCACCTGGTAGGAAATATTGCAGATATTATGATGGGAAAAATTACCATGCAGAAGTATGTAGATCTAGGAAGTCCAATTATCAAGACACATATAAATGGGATAGAAATTCAAAACACATTGATTGACTTAGGGGCTGCTATCAACATTATGAGTAGACAGACTATGGACCAGCTAAAACTTCCTAACCTTATTAAACCAGATGGTGTATTAGAAGATATTTCAGTCTCCTTAGATTCTTGGGAATATCCAGTAGATTTTATGATTTTGACTCCCAAGAGTAATCTAGGAGGGCGCCCACTTATTTTAGGAAGACCTTGGCTAGCCACAGCTGATGCTTTTATTAGTTGTAGATCTGGGGACATGTACATTTCTAATGGTAATTCGACAAAGAAAATTCAATTTGTATCCTCCAACAAAAGCAATCACAGAAGTAAGAGACAATGAATGGGTTGATGATGAGGACACTATACAACCTGTCTTTACCATTTCTGAAATCAGTGAGGATAGTCAAATTCTGAACACATTAGAAAATTTTGAGATATCTTCAGAATATGACCCCACACAATTTCAATTGGAATCTGACATAGAATATTTATCATCAATACAAATGTCTCTTTACTCTATGGAAGAGTTTGGTAGTTCTACTATTGAGATTTTTCCAGGAAAAACATTGAATATCAACAAACATTTGGAAAAGTCACAACAAGAAGAACTAACCAAAATCTTGCAAAAACATTCTACCGCATTTGCATGGGAGTATACTGACATGAAAGGTATTGATCCTAAGACTTGCATCCATCATATCTATATTGAGGAAAACAGTAGACCAATCAGACAACCTCAAAGAAGGATGAATCCAAATCTTAGGGAGATAGTGAAAGAAGAGCTCCAAAAAATACTCAATGTAAACTTCATTTACCCAATTTCAGATAGCCGATGGGTTTCTCCTTTGGTTATAGTACCCAAAAATAATGGTAAATGGAGGGTATGCATTGATTACAGGGAATTGAACAAAGAAACTTTGAAGGATCACTTTCCTTTGCCTTTTATTGATCAAGTATTAGATACATTAGCAGGTAAAAAGTACTTTTCATTTTTGGATGGTTTTAGTGGCTATAATCAAATTTAGGTAGCACCTGAAGATCAAGATAAGACCACATTTACTTGTCCATGGGGAACTTTTGCCTACCGAGTACTTCCTTTTGGGTTATGTAATGCACCTGCAACATTCCAAAGAGCAGTACTAGGAATTTTTTTCTGATCTAATCCATGATTGTGTAGAGGTTTATATGGATGATTTTACAGTTTATGGTAATTCATTTGAAGAGGCATTAGAAAATTTGGAAAAAGTTCTCATAAGATGTAAAGAAACAAACCTTTCATTAAGCCATGAAAAATGCTTTATGATGTTTACCGAAGGGATTGTCTTAGGACATCATATTTCAGGAGATGGGATTAAGGTTGATAGATCAAAAGTTGAAGTCATCTCCAAGTTGCCTATTCCAAATTGTCAAAGAGATGTTAGAAGTTTTCTAGGATTTACTGGTTACTATAGAAGATTTATAGAAAACTTCACTAAAATAGCATCTCCACTCTTTAAATTGCTTACAAAAGACCATGAATTTAAATGGAATCCTCATTGTCAATCAGCTTTTGAAACTTTGAAAACAAGAATATCTGAAGCACCTATCTTGAGAGGACCAAATTGGAAACTCCCTTTCCATATTTCTACGAATGCTTCAGATACAGCTCTAGGAGCTGTGTTGGGTCAAAAAGATTTAGTTCCTTATGCCATTTATTATACCAGTAAAAATTTGACTCCCACAGAGTTGAATTATACTGTGACTGAAAAAGAGTTTTTAGTTGTTGTTCATGCAATTAATAAATTTAGACATTACATAACATGCTATGAAACTTTTATTCATACTGACCATTCTGCAATTAGATATTTAATGAACAAACCTGTTACTAATGGCAGAGTGACAAGATGGCTTTTACTTTTGCAAGAATTCAATATTACCGTGTTGGATAGACCAGGAAAACAGAATACAGTAGCTGATTTCTTGTCTAGGATTCAGAATACTAAAGAAGATTCTCCTGTAGAGGATAAGTTTCCTGATGAATACTTGTTTGCAGTAACTATTAAAACTCCTTGGTATGCAGATATTGCTAACTATTTGGTTACAGGGAAATTGCCTTCACATTTATTTCCAAATGAAAAACGAAAAATTATTCAGGAGAGTTCAAAATATTCATGGATTTCTAACGAATTGTTTAAAACAGGGCCAGATCTTGTGATCAGAAGATGTGTCAGGGAAGATGAAATGCCCGATATTCTTAAGGCATGTCATGATGAACCATGCGGCGGACACTTTGCGGACAAAAGGACGGCCTATAAAATCCTTTCCTTGGGATATTATTGGCCTTCCCTCTTCAAATATGCAAAACAATATGTCAAAAGGTGTGATAGCTGCCAAAGAGTAGGGAAACCTACCCTTTCAAATGAAATGCCATTGCAAACACAGGTACTCATTGAACCCTTTGAAAAATTGGCTTTAGATTTCATTGGACCGATTAATCCACCATCGAAGCAAAAGAAGTATATATTGGTTTGCACTGATTATGTTACTAAATGGGTAGAAGCTAAAGCATTAGTATCTGCTACTGAAAATTCAGTTGTTCATTTTCTTTATGAGGATATTTTTACTCGCTTTGGTGCTCCAAGAGAAATTGTGACAGATCAGGGGAGCCAATTCACATCCAATTTGGTGGAAAAGTTGATGGAAGAATACAAAATCAAGCACAGAAGATCTACTCCTTACCATCCACAAGCAAATGGTAAAGTGGAGTCCACAAACAAAGTTCTTGAAAGTATCATCACCAAAACTGTTCATCTACATAGAAGAGATTGGGCAGAAAGGCTTCCAGAAGCCTTGTGGGCCTACAGAACTACATGGAGGAATACAACAGGACATTCTCCCTATGAACTTGTTTATGGGAAAGAAGTCTTGTTCCCCATTGAGTTCCAAGCCAAGACCTTCAAGATAGCAGTTCAGTTGGGAATGGACTTATAAAAGCCCAAAAGCATAGAATGGAGCAATTAAATGAGCTAGATGAGATCAAACAAGAGGCAATTCTAAGAACTGATCTAGTTCAATATCAAAGAGCTAAATGGCATGACAAGTACATCAAAGAGAAGAAGTTTCAAGAAGGATATTGGGCATTGTTATTTGATTCCAAGTTTAAAGATTTTCAAGGAAAATTTCAGACTCATTGGCTTGGGCCATATGAGATTGACAAGATCTTTAGTAATGGAGCGGTAAGAATCAAGACCATTGATGAGTTTCAAACTCCTCTTATTGTGAATGGCCACAGATTGAAATTTTATCATAAGCCACTCTCAAAAGAGGATTTTGTCAAAGTGTTTCAAGATACCTTCCCAATCAGCCGGTACGTACACCCTCTTCTCCACCAGCCTCAGCTTTTTGTTCTTTTCGCCTTAAAATATATATATATATATATATATATATATATATATATATATATTGTATAAGCCTGAAAACCAATCACTGATTGGCAATCTTATACAGAAAATATAGGGTGAAAATCAGGAACACCTGACACTATATTTTCCAAAAAAAATCTCTCTTTCATTTCACAAGTCTTGTGACCACCCACTCCATTCCATCCCACTTCATTCCATTTCATTTCACTCCATTCCATTCCACTTTATTCCATTTCATTTCACTTCATCAATAAAATTATTTTTCATGACCATTTCCATCTAGTCATTTGTCATCCGTTCATGTTCATTCACCAAAATAGTTGTGTCGGGTCACACGACTCAGCTCAGCCTAAGATGATTCAGCCTACTACTCAAAAGAATGTACAGCCAGATGTTATTTTCATAATTATGAAATAAAATGCAGGTATGAGGACCAAAAAAATGAAGACATGGAGCATTCAAGATATCAATGAGGAGAAACAAATTGAAGACCAAGGAAAAGGCAAAGATTCCAAGGTATGAGTAAAATTCATTTCAGATAGCATTGAAAACACATTTTTATATAGTTCTAAACCATAAGCTCCATCCATTATGTGAAATGATTATATTGACAAATTCCGTAACCCTTTCACGATCTCCATATGATCCTCCCGCATTCATTCTCAAACGGTTCCATAATTAAAACCCTCGATCTTCACTCATACTCCGATATTCCACCAGTGACAATGAGACGTAGTTGATTTGACCACGGGCTCTTTCAGTCGCATAAAATCTATAGTCGTTGTTTAAACGTGCTTACATTTATTTTTCAGCCACCAAATTTCAAAACACTGTCGGATGTGTTATACTCTTCCTATTGTTATGTTAATCTCACAGCCGTATCTCTGTTGTGCTCACAAAACCCCTCTCTGTTCCACCTCACTCTATTTCGTTCTCTGTTACGCTACAGCCTGTATACCCACTCTCTGATATCTACCTACAGTCATTGTGCTCATCTCTGTGCATTCAACCATTCTACTTCCATTGAACCCTCATGCAGGCAAATTTTTGAAGAGCAGAAAGAAGAATGGGTAAATTGCTAAGAGCAGAACCAGAAGGACCTAAATTCATGGAGGGATATCCTCAAGTCATGGATATATTGAAGAAAGCAAAGTGGCTGCGGTTTATCCAAAAGTTCAGAGGCTACCATAAAGAAGTGACAAAAGCATTTGCAAGGTCGTTTAATGGCCTGGAAGTAGAGATTGGAGACCTTAAGTTTCCGGTGAACGAGGCATCTATAGCAACTGCCACGGAACTTCCTCAAGAGGGTGAGCATTGGTTTAAGAATAAAAGCATTAGTGATGAAGCCTGGAGAATAATCTTATGAAACCAAGGTATGGACATAACCATTTTTAAAAGAGGAATTCCTGTTCATGCATTGAAAGAGGAATAGGCTACTTTGCTGCTAGTTGTTCAAAAATTCATTACCTGTGAAGGCCATTTTGGGTCCATGTATATGTACCATACCAGGTTGTTGATGAATTTTCTAGATAATCAAACTCTCAATCTCCCATATTTATTAAATAGCTTGAAGAAGATGTCTCAGGATCGTTTAAAAACATTTAGGAGATGTAGAACCACATCTATCACCACGGTCTTGTAAAAATTTTGATTGAAAAAGAGTTAAAGGAGAAGAAAGACACATGGGAACAATTTTTGATTATAAATTTCTTTGAGGAACCTCAGGAAATTCCTGAAGGTAGTACAATAAGAAGGAGTAGAAGAAAAAGAATAAATGATGAAACTCAAATTACTCCTACTCAAGAAATTTCTGAAGGTAGCACATCAAGAAGAAGTAGGAGAAAAAGAACAATTGATGAAATTCAAAATACTCCTACTACTACTGAAAGAACTGATAGGGAAGAGAGACTTTCAAAGAGGAAGAAGAAAGAAACCAAGGGTAAAAATCCAATAACATCACAAGAGAGAAAAACTATTGAGGCTATACATCAAACCCCTTCTTCCGAAGAAGATCATCAAGTGTTATCTGAAAGATTAGTTTATCTTCAAAAACAGTCATCTATGGTCACGAAGACAGAGAAAGGAAAACAAAAGCAAAAGGACAGTGGTCTACAGCGTGTGAGAAGAAGTTCCAGAATTAAGGGGAAATTGAGGAAAACGCAAGTGAAGGGACCCCATTTCATTGATTTGGGAGAAGAAACATCTGAACAGTCCCCAGCTGACCATAGTCCATCTCACTCTCAGTCAGTTAGTGAACCTGGTTCATTTCATTCTCAGTCAGACATTGAACATAGTCCATCCCATTCTCAGCAAGATGTTGATGTGAGCTCTTCTCAGCCAGATTTTGAAGATAACTCTCCTTCACGGCATTTTGGGGAAAACCCAATAAAAATGACACCTGATATAGATCCCGAGCAGCAGGAAGTATATGATTACATAGAATCTTTGGAAAAATCAGCTACAGGTCCCAGTACTTCGTCCATTCAGCCTCATACAGTACAGGATGATTTAGTCCAATCACTAAAAGAGGAAGTCTTTGAGCTAGAGCTTTTAAATAGACACATCAAAAGTGAAAATGAGACATTGAAGGAACAAGGCAAACTGGACAAAATCATTCATGATAATACCATGCTACATCTGGGAATATGGTAGAAGAAGAACAAGAAATTGAAAAGGAAATGCCAGAAGTTAAGCAGAGCACTGGTTAATATCAAATTTAGGTGCTTAATGAAGAAGCCCAGGATGTTGGCAGCACCAAGGAAGAAGAGGAGAGGATTGGATGTACTGGCTGAAGTGTCAATGCATATGAACTAAGGGAGGATTATCAAAATTTTGGTTGCATGAGGACATGCAACACCTTCACAGTGGGGGTATGTTGAGTCTCAAATCTGCATCTTTTCCATACACTTTTCTATACCTTTTTCACCCACCTGAACCTCCCAAATTGTCAATATCATTGTATATTAATTGCAAAAGAGCATCTAACATGGTTTTTAACTATATTTTTGTGTCTGCTGTTTGATTTAGATTTTGTTCATTTGTATTTTGAATCTCTGCTGTACTGTATCGCAACTTTCCTCGTTAAACATTTTCGAAATCCCTATGCATGTGTGTCCTCAGTAAAACGAGCCATGTGGGCAAGTTCCAATGATGTAGCAAGGATCAGGCTCATTGGTCAGAAAATCCATGTGTAAATATGTAAAGGCGGCGATGATAAGGAAAGGTGTCCACCAGGTTGGATTAGATCTCACATTGTGAGCGGTATTCCCGCTTTGTGTCAATGCAGTTCATATGGCTGCTTCATCTAGTGGACAAATCAACATCTGTACATGGCTCCATAGCCGAATTCAAACATCCACTCCTCATATATTTACTCTTCAATACGGCCATGATCCTAGATCTGTGGACATAATGGTCTACGTGTTCTCCATCAGCATAAACTTTAGGAGTCAGTTATATTTCTTTTGTTATAAATAACGTGTTTGCATACGCATATTAGATTAGTCTCTATTGGTTTTTATTAGTCTTCTCTGTAATGTAATTACGTTGCACTTGTGTCGTAATATCACCTTTCTGTTATGACTGCATTTTAATATAAGAAGACTCTGTTTCCAAACGTAATTCGTACTTGAAGATTGTTGCCAAGGCTGGTGTAGAGGGCCCCTGCACTTTCCAAGGTTCTATGCATTATTGTATAGTTCTTGTTTTATTTCTTTAAAGCTCATTGTGCCATAATCCATTCACATGTTTATACATTGCATCTTTCATGGTATATATGCTTCATTTCTGTTTATAATCTTTCATGCTTTCCATGTTACTTATGTCTTTCATGTTTTATGTTATTAATCACTGATCATTGTTCTTGTTTCGGGTTATAAATAGGCAGCCCAGGAATTTGCATAACTTTTTGACTAATGACATGGAATTAATATTGTTCTGCTGCTAATTTTCTTTTCTTAGTTTCTGTTTAATTTCAGTACTGCTTTGTTTAATTCAGTTTTTCTCATTTGCTTCAGTAGTTAAATTTAGATATATTAAACTGCTCATAACATCTTCAGTTGCCTCCGAAAGCCACAGCTGGACTGATGGTGAGGGATTGTATTATGAAATGTGTAGTTTTGTATTAGTTTCCTTTCTGCAAATTTAGATATATTAAACTGCTCATAACATCTTCAGTTGCCTCCGAAAGCCACAGCTGGACTGATGGTGAGGGATTGTATTATGAAATGTGTAGTTTGATATTAGTTTCCTTTCTGCAATTTAGATATATTAAACTGCTCATAACATCTTCAGTTGCCTCCGAAAGCCACAGCTGGACTGATGGTGAGGGATTGAATTATGGATGTGTAGTTTGATATTAGTTTCCTTTCTGTAAGTTAGAAATATTAAATTGTGCATGACATCTTCAGTTACCTCCGAAAGCCACAGCTGGACTGATGGTGAGGGATTGAATTATGAATGTGTGGTTTGATATTAGTTTACTTTCTGCAAGTTAGATATCAGTTACTCAAGTTGTTTATGGTTACTTCCGAAAATCATAGATGGACTAATGATGAGGGATCAGAAGACAAGTTGATGTAATTTGATTTAGATTTACTTTATTGCAACTTTTGGATTTCTTTCAGCATAGTTTCTTTTATGTTTAGACAGCAGCAAGAATAGTTTGGTTTCATGCTCACTAGTTCACTGTTTTGATTTATTAGACTAGCAGCACCTTTTCATTTCAGCAGCACATTTTCATTTCCTTTCAAGTTTTGTCATTGTATGTTTCAAATTCCTTTTTAAGTTTCAAGTTGGTAAATCATTATAGAGGATATCATTTCCTTAAACAATCATAACCATACTTGTTTTTATTTTAGAATTTCCATCTCACATTAGAAAACCAAAAACGACAAAAAGTTAAGAAATAGGTTATCTTGCACATATAGTGCGCCGCACTTCATCAGCTTACGAATCCCGGATTGATAAATTAATGTAGCAATTTAGGACACACTAAATTTACCAAACAATCACGGCGGGACGTTTCTGAGTAAGTCACAGGCTAAAACATTTTGCATCCACTAATTTTTTTCCACCTTATCACCATTACAACATAATGGCGATCAAGGTGGGACCTTTGAGTATATAGTTTCCTGAATACATCTTGAAACTCATTAGACCCTCATTTAAGATTAATAAATTCAATTGATAACCAAGAGTAGAACCTGATTGTCTCACCATCCTAGCTAAATGATGATTCAGTTAGAAGACACTCATATAAACCTTAGGGATACATAAAGAAACTCATAAAACCCCAAAAATATTCCTAGATTGGTTCTTGTCAATTATTGGTGGTGGACCATAAACATACATCCTTAAAACAGTAAAAAATATCCACTTGGCGACTCCACTGGCCTCCAGTAGGCCTATTACTACAATAGTACTCATTAGAATTCCTTAGGATTGTGTCAAAACAGCCCTGAAAATTTTACAAGCCTAGTCCCATATTGTGTAAGTTTACTAAGCACTAAGAGAGGTCAGCCTTCTGAAAAACAATCCTAAACTTTCAGCCTCTCTAAACTTTGAATTTGAAATCTAGCTTCACAAAGGATCAATACCAGATCTCATCCAAACCCTAATCCTCCTACTTTAGTTGATGATCCAGAAAATATTTTGTGGCAAACTTCTAGAGATGGAAATTTAACTAATGTTAGGACCATTCAAAGAGAAATATCTATCCTTGAACACCTTACAGTCTTAAAGGACCCTCAGTTTGACTTGCACCATTCCAAAAACCTATTTAGAACTAAGTCACATAGTGATATTGACCAAACTAACCTTGAGGCCATACATTTTCAGCAGAGTTCTAGTAGAGAAGCCTCTCTTTCCACTTCTCCTGATTTTCAGCTTCTCCATCACTTTAGCTCTTTCCATACAAAATCTTCTCATAATCAGTTTGCTGGTCCAAGTACTTCAACCACACCCATCCATACATCCACTGTTCAAAACACTCCCTTCCATCCCACGTTCACTCTCACAAACACACCTCTTGTAAATCTTCCATTTACTCCCATCATGGCAGCATGGTATGCCCCCTTAGTGTTACCACAACCTCTGGTTCCTTTACCAAAGGATTATCAATCTAGAATTCCCCACTTCACTGGAACTGAATCTACTACTGCCCAACAACATGTAGATAAAATTAATGATGCCTTTGACTACATGGAAATAGAAGAAGAGACCATTAAGATGAGAATCTTTGCCCAAAGCTTAGGAGGAGAAGCCAAAAAATGGTTTAAAAGCCTAAATGCTAATAGCATTAATGATATCCCTTCTCTATACCAAACATTCATAAACAAATGGGAAATTAAAAAGAACCCTCTCCAAATCCTTTCAGAATATATCAACCTTAAAAGAAATGTTGGGGAAAGTGTCCAAGATTACTGCACTAGATTTAATAGTGTTTACAATGCACTTCCCCCAAACATGAAACCTCCATTAGGCTTAGCCTTAGGAAAATGTCCAGAGGTTTTTCACCCAGACATGGCCTATCAGCTAAGAGAAAGAGACACCTTGACTTTAGAAGATATGCAGAGGGGAGTTGTAATTGTAGAAGCAAATCTGATTGAGAAAAGAGCCAGGTTGAAATTTAAAAAAAAAAAAAAAAAAGTTACATAAAAAGATGAAACAATGGCCTCAACCTCATCATCTGATGCCAAAATTGATAAATTAGTAAGGGTAATGGAAAGAATGCTGGAAAGGATAAACTTAAGTGATAGAGTACCTCCTATGGAGAACCAAGTAAATCCCCAAAACAGAAACATAAATCAAATTTCAGAAGAGATCCTATTCAAAATAGACAAAGAGATAATGACGAACAAATTAGGCCTCCTTTCCAAGAAAACTATGTGGATGAAGAAGAAAGGGAGACTGAAATATTGGAGGAAAATCATGTAAATTTGATAGGATCTTGCAGTGAGGGTGATGTTTTTCTCACTGAAGAAGAACAAGGATTCTTTTCCTCTGACCAAACTGAAAACAACCACGAGGATTCTGAAGATTATTAATTGGGATTTGAAAATGCTATAATGGAGATCCATAGATAATATGATCTTAGGAGCAAAAAGAACCAAGAGGCCTCCAAGAATAATAACACAGAAATTGTTGTTAGGAAAACCTCATAAAATACTCCTAAAAATACAGCAAACAGTACCAAAACTGTGGCTAATCAAATTTATCTGAATAAAGACAAAACCAGCCACCAAAGTGTTGACTCAAGTTTCCCTAGTACTTCTGTTAGTGGCCCAGAAAAATCTATCCAAAATAACAGTCCTAATAAAACTCAGCAAATCAGAATTACTGAAAAGACTATGTGTGACAAAATAGATGTAAATATGTCAAAAACAATAGCACCTTTCAGCCTTGAGGGAGAAATTGCCAAGATTAAAATTAGCATACCCCTTGCTGAACTAGTAACCCAGGATGTATATAAAAATCAAGTTTTGAAAGATTTTAATATAGGAAATGATATTGATACTTTAAACTTGACAGATGATAAACCAGAATTGTTGTTTGGTCCTGAAGTGGAAGGAAAATATCAATAAGGGGTTGTTTCACCTTTCTATGTTAGCTTAAATATACATGATAAAATTTTACACAATGCCATGCTAGACTCTAGTGCCTCTCACAACCTCATGCCAAAAGTCGTGATGGAGAGATTAGGCCTAGAAATTACTAAACCTTGCAAAGACCTTTATTCTTTTGATTCAATAAGAGTCAAATGGTTGGGTATAATCAAATATTTATGTGTCAATCTAGCACAAATTCCAGCTAAGGGTCTAGTTATGGACATAGTAGTTGCTGACATTCCCCCAAAGTATGGCATGCTTTTATCCAGATCATGGGGAGCCAAACTTAGAGGGAGCCTTCAAATGGACATGTCTTATGCTACCATCCCAGTTTTTAACCAAACAAGTAGATTATACCGTGAATCTCATATGAAATATATGGTAAGCAACCTAGAAAGGCCAAACAACACTACTGTTTATTCCATTCATTCAGATCTTGATTCATTTATCTTGTTCAATGAAGATGAAATCAGCAAACAGGGAAATGAAGGTGAGAGAGAGTTGAGCCCACCAGAACAGTCAAATCTGTCCTCAAATGAAAATCATAACATCTCAAACTTTAGTAGCCTTAAACAACAACATGACAGTGAGTATGAGAAAGAAACACTTTGGAACATGAGCTTTGATGGCTCTTGTGGCAAAAATGGTTCTGGAGTTGGTGTATGGATACATAATACAAACAAAGGACATTCCTACAAACTTTATTTCCAATGCACTAATAACATTGCAAAATATGAAGCTCTCCTCCTTGGCTTACATTTGCTTAAAAAAATGGGAGCCAAGAAAATATCAGTCCAAGGAGATTCTGAGCTGATCATTAGGCAAATAAAAGGGGAGTATTCAGCCAAAAACCCAAGATTAAGATAATATAGGAATGCTACCCTAGATCTCCTAAAAACCTTTGAGAAATATGAACTCACTTTCATCCCTAGAGCTCAGAATAACCTTGCAAATGAGCTTGCCTTTGCTGCTAGCAATTTCCAAATACCCCATGTAAATGAACTATTCACTGCTAAAGTAAAAATTCATCCTATAGTATCTGACAATGAAAACTATTGGCAAGTGTTTTAGGGTGATAAACACATTGATGATTTTCTGGAATCTAAAAAGGATTTTGTTGTAGCAACACCTAGCTCAAGCCGTGAAGAAGATTGTTTTGATGAAAAACAAGCCCACATAACAGAGTTATCCTCTACTGCTGATATAAATCAATTTGAACATCTTTTTAAGGTAGAATTACTTGACAATATAGACCAAAAGGACCTTGAGGTTTTACAATGCAAAGATGATTCAATACCAAGGGGCCTTACACCATTAGAGGAGCTTTTTGAATTCAATGATGTAGCTAAAAAACCAAAGATGGAGCCTACAGAAACTAATGTAGAAGAAGATAATATAGGGAGCACGAATGAACCCAAAATTATCAAGCTATCCAAAACTCTCCCTACTCATATAAAACGGGAATATATTGAAATTTTCAAAGATTTTGGAGACGTTTTTGCATGGGGGTACAAATATATGAAATCATATGATACCAGCATTATTCAACACAAGATTCCTCTTAAGGAAAATCAGAAACCTTTCAAACAAAAACTAAGGAGGATAAACCATGTTTTATTACCTTTAGTTGAGAAAGAGATAAAAAATATGTATGATGCTGGGATCATAGTTCCCCTTAGGTACTTAGAGTGGGTTTCTAACCTTGTGTCAGTTAGGAAGAAGACCGGGGAGATTAGGCTTTGCATTGACTTTATAAATCTGAACAAAGCCTTCCTAAAATATAATTATCCCTTGCCTAAGATGGATCACATACTCCAAAAGGTGGTTGGATCTAAAAGAATATCACTGCTGGATGGTTTCTCAGGCTACAACCAAGTGCTAGTACTACCAAGTGATCAACATAAAAATGCCTTCACCATACCTTGGGGTACATTCATGTTGTTAAAATGCCATTTGGTTTGATGAATGCAGGGGCCACATTCCAAAGGGCCATGGACATAGCTTTTTTAGAAGACATAGGCTACTTTATAATCATTTACCTTGATGACATCATTGTTTACTCCAAAACTGATAAAGATCACTTATTCCATTTGAGAAAATTCTGAGAAATGTAGAAAATATGGCTTATCTTTGAATCCCAAGAAAACACTCTTTGGCCTCCAGGAATGAATACTCCTAGGCCACATAATCTCTGAATAAGGATTCAAAGTAGACCCCAAAAGGATTGAAGGCATATTGCAAATCATCCATCCTAGAAATATCAAAGAATTGCAATCTTTCATAGGGAAGATTAAATTTTTTAGAAGGTTCATCCCCAACCTTGCTGAACTTTTGATGAATATCACAAACATGCTCAAAAAGGAGACAGAAGTTAAATGGACCCTAAAGGACAAATAGTCATTTGAACTAGTGAAACAAGCTCTCACTCAAACACCAGTTCTCATTAGTCCTGATTTCACCAAGGATTTCTACATTTTTTCACTTGCATCTGAACACACCATTGCTGCAATGTTGTTGCAAAAGAATAACATGGGCCAAGAAAAACCAATAGCCTTTTTCAGCAAATCATTAAGAGATGCTCCACTCAAGTATAAAATCATGGAGAAGAAAGCCTTAGCCTTGATAAAAGCATTGAAATTTTTTCAAGTCTACATTTTTCACTCTCATATCTTTATTTTGTCCCAGATACAGTTGTCAAGGATATTCTAAATCAAGACCCTGATGGTAAAAGGGGAAAATGAATTTCTATTATCTTAGAGTGTGATTTAGAAATCAGACCCACCAAGCTGATTAAAGGACAAGGCTTAACAAAACTCATTGCTGAATCAAATTTCCAAGCATTAGATATGAATATGGTTGATGTTTTAGAAGAACAGGAAGAATTCACTGCTCCATACATGGAAGAAATATTTCTGAATTCATCTTGGTATGCTGATATCATATATGTACTTATTTATCTCAATACCCCTCCTTCTTTATCAAAGACAAAAGCTATGTTTTTGAAACAAAAAGCTTTGAATTACTGCATTTTAGAGGGAGTATTATATTGGAAAAATTATGTTGGAATTTTTCTTAAATGTTTGCTTGAGAATGATGCAGGAAAAATCATGTATGAGCTACATGAGGGAGAATGTGGAGGTCACCTTTAATGGAAAACCACAGCAAAAAAGATTCTTAGAGCTAGCTATTATTGGCCCACCCTTTTTCCTAATACTCAAAAACTAGTCATGACTTGCCATAAGTGCCAAATTTTTAGTGGCAAGAGAAAACTCCTACCTTTGCCTTTTCATACCATCAGTGTTGAGGCTCCCTTTCAACAATGGGTTTTGGACTTTATTTGAGAAATTCACCCCACCTCATCTGCCCAGCATAAGTGGATCCTTACTACCACTTATTATTTCACCAAGTGGATAGAGGCCATTCCTTCTAGGAATGCTACTGACCCAGTCATTATCAAGTTCCTTGAGACCAACATATTATCTAGATTTGGTTCTCCTAGAAATATTATCACAGACAATGTTGTTGCCTTTAAATCCAAAATAATTATTGACTTCTGCCATAAATATCATATCACATTGGGGCATTCCACAACTTACTACCCCCAAGGTAATGGGCTAGCTGAATCCGCCAACAAAATTTTGATCAACATTATCAAGAGACTGCTAGAACAGAATAAAAAATCATGGCATAGTAAGCTAGTTCATGCATTATGGGCTGATAGACTAACCACCAAAAAATCAATCAATATGTCTCCCTATCAGTTGGTATATGGCATGGATGCAGTCTTCCCAACATCCTTAGGATTTCAAGTCATGAAACTCCTCCAAGAAGTGCAATCAAAAGAAAATGACATGCAGAGAAGGCTGAACCAGACCATTCATTTACAAAAGTCAAGAGAGGAGGTTTACAAAAGAACACAAGTAGTACAAGAAAACATCAATAAAACCTTTGATAGAAGGACTAAAGAAAATAATTTCCAAGTTGGAGAACAATCTTAAAATGAGATTCTAGGAGTGAAGACAAATGTAAACATGGTAAATTTGAGAATTTGTGGAAAGGGCCTTATATCATTCATTCAATTAGGGGTCATAATGCTTTCTTTTTACAAGGGCTGAATGGGCAAGAGTTATTTGGAGGTCCTATCAATGGTGGGATTCTCAAACAATATTATTGTTAAGAATCCTAGCTTCAAAAGTTTTTATTCATTATATATAACATTGCATGATAAAGAGATCATAAAAAACAAAAAATTCAGAAAACAGAGAAAGGAAAAGAGGGCAGATTTGAAAAGAGGTATAGCCCCATACCCAAAAAAAAATACTACTGAAAGTGTGCAATCCTAAAATGCCACTATTGGTGCAAAAGGAGTATCTTGTTCATTCATCTAGCTCAATCATGGCTGAACATGCTTTAAAGTTATGTTGATAAGTTAGTGAAAACAATGATTGTAAAAATTATTCAAGCTTGGATTATCAAAAAGGATATATTACGGAATAAAAGATATTGGTTCCACATGATCAAAACAGAACCAAAGAGGAAGATAAGGATGCATAACAAATGATAGATTACAACCCTTATCTTTCTATTTACTTTTATGCAAAATAAATTTTTTGTGTAGCTTGTTCCAATTCCACAAACCATGGTAAGTAAAACTGCCTAATCATGATTTGAACCATGCCTTCAATTTCATGTCAATAGTTTAGAGAATCAAGACTCCCAAACAACTTAATCTTGGCAGCCAAATAGTCTAGGTAGAGAATAAAAAAAAATTCACCAGCTTAATCTGAACTCTTGGAAGAAATAAGGATAGAAAGAGATAGTTTATTTCTGTTTTCAAAATAAAATGACAAGAGTCTCCAGTTCAAGTGCACTCAAAGAAGAAAAAAATTTAGGCTAAGTAGGTTGGGTAGGTAGAAATGCAGTTAAAGAAATCATATGTTGATGATTATTAAGATCACCATTTCAAAGGAATATCAACAAATGTAAAGAAGGGAAAATATGCCAAAAGGAAGAGGCACTGGTCTTCCTAAACTCAAACATTTGATATCTAAAAGTTCTAGACACCTCCCAAAAAAGGAGCTACCCTCCCCAAGTGGAGCCATTGTTATTCATCAATAATTTTTGCTAATGTCAAAAGATGACTAAGTAATGGTCCTAGATTTCTAAAAATGAGATTTGTGGAATATTGTGAGTTTTATAAATCTCACTGCCTTCATTATCCTAAGTCAAAATGTTTTAGTAAATTTCTCCCTCTTTTCCTTCTAAAGTTTCACCTCATTGTTCCAAAAAGGACTTCATTTTCCAGGCCTATTAACCTCATTTTCACTCCCTTACCCACACTCTCATTCCCTCCCTTCTTCCCTCTGAAAAACCCATTTTTCCCTTTTCTAAACCCTCATGAAGCACCCCCTATTCATCATTTCCCTTTACATGTATTAAACAATGTAAAAGTCCACTTTTACATTGTTTAAAACCCAAACTTAAGCCTTTCGGGTGTTTTATTTTATATATAGAAACTCTGCTTTCTATATTTAAAAAACCTACCCTTATATACAAAAGGCTTTAAAGCCCCTCTTCCTTCTAAACCCCAGCCCCCTCGCACTCATAAGACCTCGACCTCCGCTATCCCTAAGCCCATTCCCCATATAAAATAAACCTCCGCCCTTTCATTTCATAAACCCTGCCAAACCTTATAACTTAACGCATGTTGGTTAAATTATTAAGGCCACGGGCCCCACCTTCCACTTAACCCCACCATCCAACCAAACCTCGCCACCTGTCCTCCACTTCCGCTGGCCCGATCACCTGTTTGCTGCCTCCAGAACGTGCGATATTCGTTGATCTCCCATCTCGAGATCTGATGGCCCGCATCGTATATCTCAAATAAAGTTGCGATGGGATTAACCTTTTCCGACCTGTTCAAAATAGCTATTTTTTCCCTGCCATATGTCACATTCTAAGGCATATCATGTGCCTCCCACCAAAAATTGTTTACCACTCTTCCCCCACGCGATAAAACCCTCCTGGTTTTCAAAACCGCTTGCCCTCTGCGCCAAAATTCAAACCTTTCCTGCCTACATTCAAATTTCTCTCAGTTCCACCTCTGAAACCTTGCCTCCTACGCCATCTCCTCCTCTGCAGACACCTTCTGACAGACAAAAACCATATAAATCGCATTCATCCTCCTTCCCCACAGGTTTTTAATTAACAAAGGTTTTTATGTATGCAGGTTCAATGGCGGAATGCCAGAGAGGCATTCTAATGGCCATAAAATGACCAATTTAGCCTCTGGATGACAATATGGAAGTATGAATTGAATTACAAGGGTACAAAGGCCTTATATTAAAGGCTAAACCATCATGAAACATGATAATCGATGGTCAAAGGAACCCTCCGGCCGCAAAATAAAGATTCCCCTGCACACAGAAGACAAATGCAGTCAAAGAAAACAGTGAAGAGAATGAGTTGTAAATATTAAAGGGTTAATCCTTAAATCAAAAGCCAAAACAGAGGATTAGCTAGTCAAAGTAGAAGATTAAAGAAAGTAGACAGATGGAAGTCAAAGGTTAAAGGATAAAGGAAAAAGATCAGAAGGATAAATCAAAATATTAAAATAACAAATAGAGATCAAACATATTAAAGAAAAAACATGATAAAAACAAATAGTCAGAGCATAAAGGAAGATTTTAAAGGCCTAATCCAAAGTTTAAAGTTAAAACAAAGGTAGGTTAATCCCAGAAAAGTATTCAAATGACTAATCCTATGGCAGTTACTCTTTCCAAAGATATTTTTTGCCACCTAGTGTTTTGTTTCCTTCAATAAAACATTTGGCAGTTATTGAACCGAGTCAGAGATATTTTCTATCTACCAAGCAGTTATTGTAAAGTTATGAATAGGCCTTAAAGTCAAACATTTCACCTATATTCCCTTAGGATTTAAGATAGAAGTTATTATTCAGAGGAATATCTACAGATATTCCTGCCTTGAGCCTTGCATGGTCTTCAAGATAAGGAATTCATTAACTCTGTAATAAATGACACCCAAACCCTAGCTTAGCTTCACCTCCTCATTTGCAGATAAATAGTGCATTTGAAAACATTATCTTGTTGGCAGTTGATGACTCTTTGAAGTAATACATAGTCTGTTGGAGATTGAAAATAAATTGATGTCTTGGAGCTTTTGAAAGCCTTGATTTGTTTGTTGATGGAGGAGGCCAGATTGCAAGATCCCTGAGCTTGGTTGTTGGTGAAGTGCTTCTAATCTGTTATTTTTATTTCATGTTTCATTATGTTTCCATCTTTCCATGTTTTAGTAGAATAAAAGGTTTATACTAAGAAATGTTTCTAAATGCACCTTAGTTCTCTTTGTTCTTCACTGCCTTAATGTTTTCTTCTACTAGGAAATTTTAGAGAATTCTTAATTTCTCTCTAGACCTCCTAAGCTTGTTTATTTCATAAATATTTTAATACAATTGGTATCAAGAATTATTTATGGCTTGCCCTGCTTATTTGATGTCACTAAAACACTGTTTTCAAAGTCTCTCTCTAAAGTACCATTAGTTAAAGTCTGCCAAAGAGGTTTTGTTTCGATCATACCCTTTTTACTTTCTTAAATAATTGTTTTATAGATCTTCATAGCTATAATCAAAGATTTTTAGGCGTTCCCTCTTCTCTAATCACAGTTATATGTGTGTCTTAAGTGTTTTCTATCCTTGAAAGTGAAATCACTAGAAGTTAAATGAGTTTCTCGCCTTCTATATTTCGTTGGAAATGTTTTTCTTGAATAATTATCTACTTTAGTTGAATCAAATAATTTATGGTTTGCCCTATCTATTTATTGCCTCTTTATGCTTATGATATTTAATTCCCTTTGTTAAAATTACATATGATAAAGGATTCTTAATTTTCCTTTTTCCTACTTTTATTCTCACAATTGATGTCCATCTCATTACCCCTAAAAACCTTGAAGATCCACTGACCAAGTTAGATTTTCCCTATGATGCTCTCTGAGCCATTGATAAACTTTTCATGACTTTTGTTAGACTCCATTGCCCAATGACTTAGAGATTTCATCATTCTATCTATTATTCTTGATCATATTTCCAAACCAAAACAATCAAACAAACCTTACACTTAATAACTAACCTAAAAATAAACCATCTAAAGCAAACAAGTTCCTATCCTTTGCAAACAAATAGAGAGAGCCCTCTCTGAGTCCAAGAAGGCTAGGTCCTAGGACTCCAAAGGCTGGTCTGATGTTTCCCTGTCCATTTGGTCTACTAATCTGCTAAGTCATGGGATTACAACAAGAGCGATAATGGTAAAGAATACATCTCGAACGAATTCAAGGAATTTTGTAGAAAAGAAGGAATTCAAAGAGAACTCATAGCGCCTCATAATCCACAACAAAATGGGGTCACAAAGAGGAAGAATAGAATGATCGTGGGTGTGGCACGAGCAATGCTGCATGATCAGGGCCTACCAAGGCATTTTTGGGTGGAAGCATGCAACACTGTAGTTTATGTGCAAAATCGTTGTCCTTATAGAGTACTTGGCATGATTACACCTAAAGAAGCTTTCACTAGTAAGAAACCAAATGTTTCTCACTTTAAGATTTTTGGCTCATCTGTTTATGTGCATGTGACCAAGAACACCAGGAAGAAGTTAGAGCCGACTGCTAAAGTTGGTATATTTTTGGGGTGCAAAGAAACACCCCATAATTATCATGTGTATTTGCCTAACAATAGGATGATTGTTATGCGACGAAATATAAAATTCAATGAGGGGAAAGCCATGCGGTTGTTGCTTGAGAAGGAACTAGATTTTCATGTAGAGGAGGAACTGTTGGTTCCCAAAGATGAGTCTCTAGATGTGGATCATCCATAGGAGGAGGTTCATGGAGGGGAGGAGTCCACTCACACAGAGCCAAACATCAGAACTGGCAGAAGGCATACCGCAGAAGCTAAGACGCTGAAACTTGATGATGCATAGAATGTAGGAGTCCCTACTTTACAACACAGACAAATACAGTCTCCTAATCGATTCACTTAATACATGGCTCTCATGAGAAAATGTATTATGACTGAGTCATATTCCTTTCATGAAGCAGTGCATAAGCCCACATGGGTAGATGCAATGGTGGAGGAGTATGACTCCATTGTCAGAAACAGTGCCTGGGAAATTGTTCCAAGGCCAGTTGATAAATCAGTGCTAGGTTAAAGATGGATCTACAAGGTAAAGCAAGTTGTTGATGGGAGTGTTGAGAAATACAAGGCTAGATTTGTGGTCTGGGGCTTCTCACAGATCGAGGGGATTGATTATGAAGAAAACTTTTCACCTATCACATGGTATCCTTCCATAAGGACCATCCTTTCTGATTGGCACATTCATCAGATGGATGTGAAGACTAGGTTCCTTAATGGGATCATTGAGGAAGAAGTGTACATTGAGCAGCCTGAAGGATTTGAGATCTTCAGCAGTGAGTCGCATGTGTGAAGACTCAAAAGAGCGTTGTATGGGCTGAAGCAAGCACCCTATGCTCGCTACACTCGAATCGAAAACTATTTCGCTGGACTTGGCTTCACCAAGAGAGAGGCGGATGAAAACCTATACCAAATTGTGGTGGAGGGTAAGATTTTAATCATTTTTCTTTATGTTCATGATTTAATACTGACTGGTGATGCAGCTGATACACTGATGTAAGGAGGACCTTGAAAAGGGGTTCGAGATGAAGGATATGGGTCTCCTTCGTTATTTCCTTGGATTGGAAATATGGTAGCGAAATGGTGAAATTTTTGTGTCTCAAGGCAAGTATGCAAGGGAGATACTGGGTAAGTTTCACATGGAGGGTTGCAAAACCATGGATTCTCCTCTTCCAGGAAACTGGAGGAAAGAGGACACTACATCTAGAGAGGTAGTGGATGTTACTCTCTATCGACAATTAGTGGGTTCGCTAATGTATTTAGTGAATACAAGAACAGACATATGCTATGTGGTGAACTATCTTAGTCAAGCAATGGTTAAGGCTACTAAGCTCTTTTAGAAGGCGAGAAAGCATGTCCTGAGATACCTGAGGGGCACATCTGAGTATGGCTTGTGGTAAAAACAGACGGGTGAGGTGAATTTGCATGGCTTCACGGATGCAGGTTGGGTGGGCAGCCCAACGGACAAAAAGAGAACATCAGGAAAGGTCTTCAATATAGGATCTACAACTATTTATTGGTACAGCAGGAAACAGAGATATGTGGTACTCAGTTCAATAGAAGCAGAATACATGGAAGAAAGTAAAGTTGCATGTGAGGCTATCTGGATGAGAAAGATCCTGGATGGTTTATTTTTTCTCATTTAGATCCTACAATTATTCATTGTGATAATCAAAGTTGCATTAAACTCTTGATTAATCCTTTGTTTCATGATAGATCTAAGCATATAGATATATGGTATCATCCTTTTAGAGATTGTGTGCAGTGGAAGATCATGTTGCTTCAGTACATTCCTATGGAGGTTTAGGATGCAGATATTCTGACGAAGGCGCCCACCGAGAGCAAATTTGAATACCATAGAGACAGGATCAGGGTGAAGGATAATCCCTTTCTTGTTGAGGGAGTGTTGAGATTCAACAAGATGATGATCCTAGTGAAAATTAATCACCTACACTAGGTGGGGCCCACAGGCTATTTTTAGGTGTATGTCTATTTTTAGAATGGATGAGAAAATTCTATTTATAGCAGAATTCTATTTATAGATGTTGAGAAAATTCTATTTATAGATGATGTTCTATTTTTAGATGTATGTGCAAAGTATATTTATAGATCACATGTCTATTTATAGATGCATGTTGACTATTATTATCCCTTAGTAATAGTTGGACAATAAATATTAATATATTCTCATGGAGCACTTGAAATCAGTTAACTGAAGTGGAAAACCAGTTAGCTGAAGGAATTTTGAGTTCTAAGGTTCATTGGTGGGACATGCAAGTGGACTTAGTTGTAAATGAGTGATTCGAAGTTGTAACAGAGTTGGATGTGTAGTTATGTGAGTTGTAAAGTAGTTTAACTCAGTTAAGTGAGTTAAACTCAATTGTGCTAGTTGTAACTGAAGATACACTAGTGAGGGATCAGTGAATTAAATATTAAATTAATTCACATGGAGTGATCTCACATGAAACTGAAGATTTACTACTATTAACTACATGCATGTCAGATCCAGTGGAGACCCAGTTGAGGGATAGGTGAAAGGGACAGTTGACTATCAATTGTACTATATTGGATTGCACTTTCGCAAGCCAAACACACATTGGATATGTTCATGAGGATTGCGTAGCCAAGGAGGGAATTATTGCATCGAATTGGTATTTTTAATCAAATTTGATTGCGCAGTGGAGGCAGGTTGTTGTGAGGCAGAAAATTGGCTAAGGCATTTGCAAAATTTTTGCATGACAGTGTGAGACGATTGTATATTGTACTGAGAGCTCTTGGAGTAGAATTTTGTATTAGATTGTTTCATGATCCATGATATATACATAATATATGATAGTGGGTTTTTTAGCTTTAATCTTTCCCAGTAAACATCTATGTTATGTGTGAATGATCTTTCTTCATGTGTTTGCAATTGGCGATCATGTTTTAAATTTCCACAAAGATTTTTGTAGAAGTGATTCTATATTTAACAATGGCATATAATTGTTAGATCAGGAGAATCCAGGAAATACATAATTGTATTAAAATTTCTACATTTTCTTGCGGTTTCAATGGGATGTATTGGGTCGCCCTACCCTGGATTTGTCCTTTGTTTTGTGGTTTGGGGTGCCTTTCACTTGCTTCAGATTTACAGATCCAAAGACTCTATTCTTCTGTTTATTTTTTTTCTCAATCTTGGTAGCATATCGATATGCTAAACCAAGCGAGGATATGTCGAGGAACTCCATTTCCTCCTGAATGTATATGTGCACACAACTGTGGTACTTAAGCACAAAATGTTTCTCTGAATATTTGATACCCAACTTTGTGCACAGGGTATGGAATAGAATCATAAACTCATGCTAATATTGATCCCATTGTAGTCGTAGTGTAGTCCATTGTATATACTTGTCCTCATAGCTCCCCACGGGGTAATATTGTTCCTTGATGGCATCTCGGAAATAATCCCAAGTGGGTTCGGCTGAAAACAATGAGGGTTCTCTCTCGTCTCTCTGTTCGCAGTAGGTTTCCCACTAGTCCTTGACATGGGGGGCGGCTTTGAGGAGCACAAAAGTAATATTTTCCCTATTGGGAAAATCATGAACTAAAAAATATCCTTCCAAAAAATTTAACTGTCTATCTATGGTTTCTTCATCTATCTGACCTTCAAATATCAGAATTTCAAATATTACTTGTACCTTGAAGGGAGTGGCACCTCCAAAGTGACCGCTTGATGAAGCTACGTCGCATGTGGGCATCCGCTGAAGGATCTGGGCAAAGTTGTCCATCATCATGTTCCTTTTTCGCTCGAGGGATTATTCGAACAATATTTTGAAAGGATCTCATAGCCCCTCATATTTATTTTCTTCCACCGTGGGAGGTCATTGGGGTTTGTGAGGCTGGTCTTGCAAAGGTTCAACTAGTTCGATCCCTAACTCCTTATACCCTGATCTCTTCTGGGACATGCAAATAAAAACAAAGAAAGAGTAGATCGTTCTGATACCAGTGATATGAAATTATACAGAAATGAAAAAAAATACATATATAACCATAAATACATAGATGCAACAAAAATAACACTTCATTTCATTAATATCAAAGAACTGAAATATGCTTACAAACAAAATGGAAATAAACTAGCTCAGGCATCGAAATATTATCTTTGAGAAGAGATGTGATGGCTACATGCCTCTGAACTATGCTACAATAAGGCTCAGTGGTATTTTTATCATTGAGAAACAATGAGAAAACCTAAACATCCAAAAAACCTAACCCTAGGAGATCAAACGCCAAAATCTTGTGGGTCCTGTTGGGGTAAGTTGGAACATCAACTTCCAGGGTCATAATTTTCTCATACTTTCTCTGTTTGGATATCATAAAACCTTGTTTCGAATATTTTGAAGAGGAGGCTGAAAAAACCTATGTTATTAATCTGGGAATTTTTCGGTCTCTGTGTTTTTCCTAAAAAAATCTTTTAGTTCCTCAAAATGGCTCCGAAAGTTTAGGACCCGAAAAACTGCCAAATATAGTCAATTGTGCTACAATTAAGGCAACTAAAAAACTAAAAGAAACAATGGTGGGGGTTCAAGTGGAATAGGCAAGTGGCCACCAATATCCACCTAGATCACCATATCACCGAAGAATTTGAGAAAGCCGAAAAGAAGAATTCCAAGAAAGAGGAAGTAAGAGAGCTCTATTATGATTAAGATAGTCTTCCTCACCTAGTTCTTTTCAAGTTCTTGTTTCCAAGTTGTCTATTGTAAGATATGGCTATCATGAATCACTAAGGAAAGGATACGATGCATCATGGCATCATAAAAGCATTAAAATCAAGGGCTCATATCAAAGAGAAAAATAATCGAAATAGAAATCTATGGAAATAAACTATAGAAGTATATAACTCTTGGTAGCCTCATTAGAACCATAAGTGGAACTTATGGGAAAAATAAGAAAATTTCATCTAGCACAAGACCCATCATACAATCAGTTAAACAAGAACATTTTATGAATGAGGATGCTCAAGATATTCTTTTGGAATCTTCATCAAAAGGTTCACCAATCAATTGGAAGCAAGGGTTTCATCAAGAATTCCATCTTGTGGGAATTCATGGGATGATGGTATGATGACAAACGAGGTGAAGAAAATCAATGGATTGAAGTTCTTTCAATCAAGGAGGCTGCTAAAAATAATTCCAAGATGACCTAAAGGAAAATGACGTATGTATGCTTGTATTCAATATTGTAGAGTCATGTCATATGGTTGCAATTAACATGGATAAATTCTATAACTTGAGAGAAATATCTTCCTTTGAAAATATGCAGTAAGGCATGAATCACAAAATGTCTAGATGAAATCAACATAATATGTCCTCATATGAAATATGAGGTGGTTAACAATAATTGAAGGAAATCTGGGTGAAATTTTCTAAGAAGGAAAAGTGTGAAGAAAGAAAGGAAGAAATCATGAAATATGCAATTATGGAAAAGGAAATTGAACATCCGAGGACTAAGATATTTGACTAGGATATCTCCATGAAATATATGAAGACTTCAATGAAGTCTGAAAAAGAATGAGGCCATTGACAATATATATGTTAGTGTCAGTATTTGCATACTTCCACCAGGGATCAAAACACATTGACGTGTGCATCTTAGGTGTCCCATTTTGAAGAAATTTTCAATCATTCCATTAGGTCATCATATAAAATTATTCCACTGGTGGGTGTCCTTGTCAGGTCTGTGTTTCAGAGGAGTTTTCCATAGCATGTTCAGCACCAAATCATCTTCCAAGCAGATCCATCAGAAAGGGCCTGGAAAGAGCTTTCCAACGGTATACTGCACTCTCAAAACTGACTTCTGGATTGAAATTTATGCTTAAGTGAAGTAAAAGTCCCCTATGTCCTCATATAATCCCTATTTCCCATTTTTTCCCTTAAAAATTTATATTTAAAGTTTTGATATTTTCCTTATAAATCCCTTTTCCCCCCCTCCGATTACATAGTCGCATTATTAAAATCTTAAAAAATACTTATGTGAATAAACCACTTCCCCACCATTACCCCTAAAACTTTGTAATAAAGTTTATATCTATAAACTCCCCATCATTCCAACCACTTCCCCACCATGCATTGAAACCTTATGATAAAAAATTATAACAAAGTTTTATATTGTAAAATTCTGCCGACCCAAGTCCCTTCCCCTTTCAATTGCATCGCAAATATTAACGTTCGCCCTGATCTGCCCACGCCAAAAAAACTCCGATGCGATTATGTAAAGTCCCTCGGATCGGCCCTGCCCGATGATATGTTGGACCGTCGATCCGATTGACGATCGGACAGCCCATATCCAATCGACGCTCCCATAATGCCCCCTCCGATTGGGCACTCCCAATGGCTTACCCCCGATGGAAAACCTCTGACCATCCCTTAGCCGTTGATCTCATCATCCAATCCGACATTCCTCCGCCAATCGAAACATCCCAATCAGCCTTTTATATTAAACTTCGCTCTGCCTTCCTCCGATCTTTGATTCTGATTGCGCCGACACCCTGGTCCCACTTTAGCCCTCCGCCTTTTGATAAATATCATTTTTCCCTCTTATATAAAGTGAAATATCATTTTCGTTTATTCTAAATGGATTTCTCCGCTCCCTTCACATTACCCATCGGACCTTACCCAAATCGCATCGGAAGTTTTAGTTTCATTCCCCTATTCCCAATCGTCGATTGTGATGGCACGAATATTTATAATACTACAATAGTATCTTGTCTCCCCTCCACGACTTTGCGATTGCGATTATAACATGCAACTCACCTCCTTCCCTTCTGTTTTCCCATTCAAAACAAATTTTTCCTTCACGAAAGGCGTAATTTCATTGCATTTCTATTTTCAAAAGTATTTTATAAAGTCAGTTTTCTTCAGCAAGAATAAAGGAAAGCAAAGGAAACAGTTAAAGGTCGAGAAGCTTATTTAAAACAGAGATTGTTACAGTAGGAACAAAGTAGGAAATATGTTTTCGGATTTCCTATTTTTCTTTTATCCAACATAACAGCGAAATCCCCAAGAGGTCAAAAAGTCTCGTTGTCCCTCATTTTCAGGGGCAGATTGTTGTATTTCTTTTCTATCATTGTACTTTAGTTTTTGAGCTGTCAGAACAACTCCCTTTTTCTGTGGATCCATGTTCCCACATTTCAGCTTATTTATTGTAATTGTAAATCATTGGTCTAGGAGATAATTCAGCAGTAGGGGAATAGTGTGGAAGAACATTTTACGGTCCATTGTACAATTTGACAGGGATTAATAAGAGATGCAGCTTTGATTTGTGGGATCCATGTGATATAAAAAATAGCATTTGTTTCTCTCTTTTGTTTCATATGTAAATTGTTATGTTTCATCTCTCATCCATAAAACATTTCCTTTTGAATGCTTTCAAGACAGAAAGGTAGGATCCATTTTCATGCCCTGCCTTGGGAAACATTCATATTTTGTGCTTTTCTCTTATGTTTGAAAAGTGTCCATTTCATTTGTGCCCTTTTCAGCTCCTCACCAGTCTTTCCATCCCATCCTTATTTAACTTTAAGTGCTAACTTTCCTGCCTATCTTGCCCCATGAAATACCCTGTGTCCTGATTTAATCCCCAGTTTAAATTTCCTCATTTTATCCCACACATCCCTGAAATTCAGTCATTTCATTTTATTGAATATTTTTCCCATCTTTTTACCTAGCCTAATATCAGATCATTATTGTGTTTCATTGAATATATATCTTTATGAAGAGAGCCCTCTACTGTCCTTGAAGGGCTAACTACAAGGCTGAGCGTGGTTTAGTTGTTACCCTGTTTTTCCCTTTTCAACCTGGGGTCCAATTCGGGTACTAACATCTCTGGCGACCATACTGGGGAATATTTAGCATAAAGGATTAATCACCCTAGTAATACCTTCCCCGGTAAATAATGACAAAGTATCACATCTAAATTTTGATGGTGAACAACACTTGGATACATATAAAGGCTGAATTATTCACTTGGCGACTCCAATCACTGAAAGATGCAGAAATCAACACTTCATGGTGACTCCACTGCAGGAAGATCAGTAGCTTTAAGATTTTTAAGATGGAAAGTGTTGCAAGAAGATATGCTCCCATGAGCCGAGATCGTATTCCAGGTTTCCCAAATAAAATGCCAAAGTTGGATTGGCTTTAGAATTTGTCTATGTTCAAAAACGTGAAAGGTAATGCTGTTGCTCTTCATCTGGTGAGATTTCAAATCCATGTGCATAAATTAAGGATTGATTTTCCTGAAGATTTCTTGATGAAGATGTTCATGGCTACTTTTGAAGATGAAGCTCGATCTTGGTATGAAAGTTTGCCCTCTGCTTGTATTTATGGTTTAAAAGATTTTCATACAATATTCTTTGAAAGGTACAAAGAATCTTGTCCATCTTTAATGTTAGTGCAGAATTGTTGTAAACATGTTAATAGTTTCATTGAAAATCTTGAGAATTTTTATGGAGATGATGAATTCATGGATGAAGAAATCATGGAAGCCCTGTATGAGAATCCATTTCAGCAGCATACACAAATTTTAGAGGATGCTTATCAAGATCAGCAGGTTGAAGATTTTTATACAGTTGAAAATGATGGAAGACAAGGTTTTATTTCAGATCTGATTGAAATAAAGGACGAGATACAGGAAAACGATGTTCCAGTCTCAGATAGCAATAGAGTTAAATCAGATCTAGATTCAAAATGTGATGATGACGAGTCTATCAAGGAGTGCTCTATTGTTAAGGACACCTAAAATGAAGGAAATAGAGTTATAGACCTAAACACTCTCATCCCATCAGAACTAGATCTTCACGAGGAGGTAATCCATTCCCTTAATAAAAAACAAGATGAGATCTTCATTCAAATAAGTGTAAAAGTTTCTTTGGATGAATTTGTAGTAGATGATAGAAATGACAGTATTATATCTCAAGAACCATCTAAAGTTTCTTTTCTTATGACTGACGAATATGATGAGAAACATGAAAATTTGGTTGTCATATCATATGAAGATGACCAATAATATATTCAGATTACAGAATATTAGAGCATTCAGGACTGCCATTCAGATTCTTCTTCCTATGTCTCATGTTTTGAAATGTTTTTTCAAGAGGAAATTGTTGGCAATATGATGCAGAGTGTTGTCCTTGATGGCCACCCACTTGATGAAGATGATGGCAACCTACTTGATGAAGTTGGTCTTGACTTGATGAACTTATTAATGATGTAAATCTAATGTATCTACAATCAGTACAGAAGGTGCAGAAGAAATAATTTTAGTAAGGGCCAGAACAATGATGAAAAGTGTGTGTCACAAAGCATACGCGGATTTGTTTAGGAGAAGTAGCGTATGCACGCGGAAAAGTACATGCCAAGTCGCGTATGCTCAATTGCACTCTAAATGTGTAAAACCAGGGGTTACTACCATGGTATTGACCCATTGTATTGAGCACTAGATTGTCTATTTGATCTCGTTCAGGAATACCATCGGAAGGGATGTGGTTTTGGCTCATGGTATTGAAAAAGGCTAGATCTATTTAAGGAGAATAAATTCATTGTGCAAAGGTGTTTGTGAGTAAAGGGTTGTGAATGAATAAATCTCTCTAAGGAATATATGCATGGATGAACAACGTGGTGATTGATAGATCGAAGGAATCTATGATGCACCTATGAAGAAAATGATGAAAGAGGGATCTCTAGATCTGAAATGTATATGTATTTTCTAGATCTGTTTATGGAATGATTAGATGCGAGTACGCGAATGCTGTCTTTGAAGTAAAGAATAAATATCGAGCTGTTTATACGATTACGAAACTACACTTGCCCTAAAATGTCTGAAGATCTATACGCTAGTTTGTAACAGAGGAAGCGCGTATATACGCGGGTTGTATTAAGCGAAAGCGCGTATGGGTTGTGAAATTAGTTTTGTAATATGTGCAGATGTATACGCGGGTTTATATGCATGAAAGCACGTATATACGTCGGATCAGTGAAAGGAAAGCGCGTATGAAAACTAGGGTTTGCTGAAGTATATGGTATGAAATGTCTAATCTGTTCTGCTGTTTTATTACTATCTAACAATGATGTATTCATACAGATCTGGGTTGTTTGAATGATGATTATGTTGTTGGTTATATTGATGAAAGATCAAGTTGTAGATTGATTGCTTGATGATTCAATGAATGAAGTGATGGAGTTATAAGTTTCATTTTGATGTATGATTGAGCTTAAATGTGCGGAGTGGGTCCAGTCTAAAAATATGATGAAAAGTGGCCTGCAAGTTGTGTTCTAAAAGAAGCTATTGGATCCAGTGTGATAATTGATGAAACGTGGTTCATGGTAGAGCTGAGCGTCATAGCCTTCAGTCAGGGGGTCATAGCTCCCTTCCAGGTGAGGCTGGTAAATGAGAGCAGGGGGTCGTAGCTCCCTTCTAGGTGAGGCTGATAAACGAGAGTAGGGGGTTGTAGCTCCCTTCCAGGAGAGACTGGTAAATGAGAGCAGGGGGTTGTAGCTCCCTTCCAGGAGAGGTTGGTAAATGAGAGAAGGTTGTAGCCTTCTGCAGGTGGGTGCCTGCGTGCTGGTATGGGTTTGCACCAGTACATGGTTGTAACATGTTTTCTTTATATGATAAATATTGAAGACTGTGACGACTGCAGCAGTGGTTTTCTCCTGACTTGGGTTTCCACCTTAAATCCTAGTGTTCATGTGTGATGCTTATATGTGATGGTTTATTCTTTTATTATTGCACATGCTTACTGTTAACTTAACATCAGATGAATGAATGTTGCAAAGAACTAAGTTAAGAATTATCTGTATAATTAGATCTCTTTTCATACGCGAGTTTTATGAAGGATATCCGTGTGTATACGCTATTTGGCTTTAGCAAAGTAGCGTATGGGTTTTAGTGAATGGAAAAGTAAAAATTTTTGAGTAAGTCCTAAATACTGATTCACCCCCCCCCCCTCTCAGTATTTTTCCCAACAATTGGTATCAGAGCAGGTCCTTCTGCAGAAGCTTGATCGCTTGAAGGAGATCCGTCGCAATGGGAAGTCATGAAGGGATAATTTCTATAGGGCCACCTCTATTCAATGGAAATAATCTGTTGTTCTGGAAGATACGAACAAAAGCATATCTGCAAAGTCTTGGTGCAGAAGTATGGGCAATCGTGGAAGGAGGTTATCAGTATCCGGAAAGTATTCCTACTGATGCAGCAGAAAGGAAGAAATATGAAATCAATGCCAAAGCATTCAATGTCTTATTAGGAAGCATATCTTAACCAGAATTTTCTAAAGTGATGCAGCTAAATTCAGCAAAAGAATTATGGGACAAAATCGTTCTGAGCTATGAAGGAGATACAAAGGTAAAAAGGGAAAAACTCCAAACTCTTAGAATTGAATATGAAAATTTAAGGATGCATAGTGATGAGAGTATTGCCAGTTTCTTTTTATGTCTAGATGATATTGTAAATTGTATGAGAAGTTTGGGTGAAACCATAACCGATACTACTCTGGTGGAAAAAGTCTTAAGATCTTTGACTTCAAAATTTGAGTCAAAAGTATCAGCTATTGAAGAAAGGAAAGATCTGCAAACTCTTACTATTGTTCAACTACATGGTATTCTGACTGCTTATGAAATGAGACAAGGAGGTCCCCCTCAAATCAAAGAAGTTGCTTTTAAGGCGTGTGCAAAAGGAAAATAAAAGGAAGTTGTCAAGGAATCAAGTTATATATCAGAAGAAGAAGAAGCAAATTTTGTAAGGAGACTCCAACCAGGTACTGGAAGATTCAAAGGTAAGCTACACTTCAAGTGTTTTACTTGTGGGAGAGTTGGTCATTATGCTGCTAAATGTCCTTATGAAGAAAATCATGAAAAAGGGAAACAATTTGAAAAGAGAAAGAGTTATTATACAAATGAAGAGAATGATGAGGATGAAGAAGATTCAGACCAAGATCTACAAGTGCTCATGGCAAAGAAGCAAAAGAAGAAGGCTACTCAAGGAAAGGAAATACCTCAGAAAACATGTACAGTAGAAAATGGAGAAGATGAAACAGGTATTGATTGTTGTTCTTGTGATTCACTTTCGTGTGCATGCAATGGTGAAGATAGTGAAAATAACAGTATAAGTCTAGAAGAAAATCTCAAGATCAATGATGAAAGCAATGATTGGAATCAATTTCATAAGAAAGAATCTATCTACAAAGATATGATCTCTAGAATGAATGAACAGAAAGAAATACTGAATGGACAGATAGACAAGTATCAAAATTTGTATGTTTATGCAACCAATCAAAGTGAAAGACTTGAAGCAGAAACCATCTCTCTCAAAGAAGATTTGGAAAAATCAAATAAGAAGAATGAGGAACCCCTACCATTTGAAAAGGAAGGACTTGAAGCTGAAATCATCTCTCTCAAATAAGATCTGGGAAAATCAAATAAGAAGAATGAAGAATTGCTACAAACATGTGAAGAACAAGAAAATTGGTTGAAGGAAGAAATTTTAAAATTAAATGATCAAGTAGAATAAAAAAAAAGGGTCGAAGAAAGCATGAAGAAGCAATGCCAAAAATTGGAGGTTGAGGTAAACATTCTCAAAGGTAAATTAGAAGAAAAGGATAAACTCTTGAGGTTTCAAGATAGTACTAAGATTCTAGACAATATTCTTAGTAATCAAAGGTCTCCTGCTATTAAACTTGGTCTTGGTTTTCATGAAACTGTTAAAGGAGAATCTAGTTCACAAGGAAGTGCTAAAGATTCAAAGGATGTCAATGCAAAACCTGAAGAGTTGAAAGAAACAAGAAGTCAACCGACAATCATGAACACTAAAAGGAAATCATTCAATAATGTTGAATGCTTCAAGTGTAATAATTATGGGCATGTTGCAGCCAATTGCAGAAGCAGATTGTTTCAGTCACAAACAAACAGATTCTACACAGAAAGGTACTCTGGTTTCTTCAAGGGATATTGTTTTTCATGCAGCAAGTATGGTCATAAAGCAGCTGATTGCAATATAAGGAAGAATAGAACAACACATTATGATCCGTATGCTTACTTTTCTGGTCACATAAGATGATATACTTGTAACAAGTATGGACATGTAGAAAAAGAATGCAGGATGAATAGATCTGAGAAATTGGAGAACTTCCAGCACAGAATAAGAAAGTTCAGGCAAAGTTGGAAAAAGAAGGAGGACCAGTCAGAAACATAGGGAATATTGACCCTACTGCAGTCATCTGCTTCTAAAGCTTACTTCTCATAATGACTACAGGGATGATGTGAGATACATTATATGGATTAATAATGTATCATCACAGGGGGAGCATTGCATGATGATTCCCATGGTTGTTTTGGTTATTCTGGTTATGTTTATTTCTGACAGAGCATCTGATGTGAAGAAGATAGGTACAGGAGGTACAGATTCAGGGGGAGAAGAAGGAGTGTGAAATTTTCAGTTTTTCACTTTCCATACGCGTGTTTCATGAAGCAAAGTCGCGTATACACGCGAGTTCCAATGGAGACAGAAGCGTATGCTTTTCTGTAAAGGAAAGCAGTGAGATGGCTCAATAACAGGAGCACAATTTCAAGGGGAGCATTAGCCTTACTGAGCGCAATGCATTGTTGGCATTATGATTGTTCTGAAATATGATCTCTCACTTGAGGTCTTTTGGTATTGGTTATAAAAAGCCATATTTGTAATTTGATGAATTGTAATATTTAGTCATGTAAGGACTTGATCAAATTTGTACACCCACTTGGTTGGGTAGATGAGTCAAATTATGTAACCCACTTGGATGGGCACTTGAGTATGAGTCCTTGGTGATAGGAAGATTCATGTACTTCATTGAAAAATATGTTTGAACATTCAACATGAACTCAGGGGGAGCATGGTAACTTCAATAAACATCATATCTACAATGCTCTTCTTTCTACATGAGGAGGAAAACCTTGTATTGGTTTTGATCCGCCCTTTTCCCTTGATGTCAAAGGGGGAGAGTGACATGGTGTTTTAATAGGGGGAGAATATCATTATGCTTAATGTATCTATCTTTTGTGATCAAACACCATCGTGGTTTCCATCAAGTCCAAAGGGGGAGATTGTTGGCAATATGATGCAGAGTGTTGTCCTTGATGGCAACCCACTTGATGAAGATGATGGCAACCTACTTAATGAAGTTGTTCTTGATGCTTGATGAGTTTATTAATGATGTAAATCTGATATTCTACAAGTAGCTCATAAGTAACATAAGAAAGAAATATCAGAAAGTGCCAGAATAATGTTAAACAAGGTATGTCACAAGGCATACGCGGATTTGTTAAGGAGAAGTAGTGTATGTACGCGGAAAAGTACGTGCCAAGTAGCGTATGCCCATTTGCGCTCTAAAAGAATAAAACCAGGGGTTACTACCATGGTATTGACCCATTGTATTGAGCGTTGGATTGTCTATGTGATCCCGTCCAGGAATACCATAGGAAGTTGTGTGGTTTTGGCTCATGGTTCTGTCAAAGGCTAGATCTATTTAAGGAGAAGAAATTCATTGTGTAGGTGTGGTGCATGAGTCTGGGTTTGAATGTATACTCCACTCTGAAGTTTGTCTGAATGTAAAGGGTAACAGTTTGATGATAGATCTGAATCTATGATGCACCTATGAAGAAAATGATGAAGAGGGATCTCTAGATCTGAAATGTATATGTATTTTCTAGATCTGTTTATGGAATGATTAGATCTGTGATCTGGCGAACATCTATCTGAAGTGAAGGGTAAAATCTGAGCTATGCATCTGTTCTGAAGAATTGTGCTGCCCTAAAATGTCTGAATATCTATACGCTAGTTTGTAACAGAGGAAGCGCGTATATACGTGGGTTGTATTAATCGAAAGCTCGTATGGGTTGTGAAATTAGTTCTGTAATATGTGCAGATGTATACGTGGGTTTATATGCATGAAAGCGCGTATATACGTCGGATCAGTGAAAGGAAAGAACATATGAAAACTAGGGTTTGCTAAAGTATATGGTATGAAATGTCTGATCTGTTCTGTTGTTTTACTACTATCTGACAATGATGTATTCATACAGATCTGGGTTGTTTGAATAATGATTATGCTGCTGGTTATATTGATGAAATATCAAGTTGTAGATTGATTGCTTGATGATTCAATGAATGAAGTGATGGAGTTATAAGTTTCAGTTTGATGTATGATTGAGCTTAAATGTGTGGAGTGGGTCCAGTCTGAAAATATGATGAAAAGTGGCCTGCAAGTTGTGTTCTAAAAGAAGCTATTGGATCCAGTGTGAAAATTGATGAAACGTGGTCCATGGTGGTGCTGAGGGTCGTAGCCTTCAGTCAGGGGGTTGTAGCTCCCTTCCAGGTGAGGCTGGTATACGAGAGCAGGGGGTTGTAGCTCCCTTCCAGGAGAGGATGGTAAAGGAGAGCAGGGAGTTGTAGCTCCCTTCCAGGAGAGGCTGGTAAACGAGAGCAAGGGGTTGTAGCTCCCTTCAAGGAGAGGCTGGTAAACGAGAGAAGGTTGTAGCCTTCTGCAGGTGGGTGCCTGCGTGCTGGTATGAATCTACGCCAGTACATGGTTGTAACATGTTTTCTTTATATAATAAATATTGAAGACTGAGACAACGGAAGCGGTGGTTTTCTTCCGACTTGGGTTTCCACCTTAAATCCTGGTGTTCATGTGTGATTCTTATGTGTGATGGTTTATTCTGTTATTACTGGACATGCTTACTATTAACTTAACATCAGATGAATGAATGTTGCAAAGAACCAAGTTAAGAATTATCTGTATAATTAGATCTATGTTCATACGCGAGTTTTATGAAGGATATTCGCGTGTATACGCTAGTTGACTTCAGAAAAGTAGCGTATGGATTTTAAAGTAAGGAAAAGTAAAAGTTTTGAGTAAGTCCTAAATACTGATTCACCCCCCGCCCCCTCTCAGTATTTTTCCCAACAATTGGTATCAGACCAGGTCCTTCTGCAAAAGCTTGATCGCTTGAAGGAGATCCGTCGCAATGGGAAGTCATGAAGGGATAATGTCTATAAGGCCACCTCTATTCAATGGAAATAATCTGTTGTTCTGGAAGATACGAACAAAATCATATCTGCAAAGTCTTGGTGCAGAAGTATGGGCAATCGTGGAAGGAGGTTATCAGTATCCGGCAAGTATTCCTACTGATGCAGTAGAAAGGAAGAAATATGAAATCAATGCCAAAGCAGTCAATGTCTTATTAGGAAGCATGTCTGAACCAGAATTTGCTAAAGTGATGCAACTAAATTCAGCAAAAGAAATATGGGACAAAATCATTCTGAGCTATGAAGGAGATACAAAGGTAAAAAGTGCAAAACTCCAAACTCTCAGAATTGAATATGAAAATTTAAGGATGCATAGTGATGAGAGTATTTCCAGTTTCTTTTTATGTCTAGATGATATTGTAAATCGTATGAGAAGTTTGGGTGAAACCATAACCGATACTACTCTGGTGGAAAAAGTCTTAAGATCTTTAACTTCAAAATTTGAGTCAAAAGTATCGGCTATTGAAGAAAGGCAAGATCTGCAAACTCTTACTATTGTTCAACTACATGGTATTCTGACTGCTTATGAAATGAGACAAGGAGGTCCCTCTCAAATCAAAGAAGCTGCTTTTAAGGCGTGTGAAAAAGGAAAAGAAAAGGAAGTTGTCAAGGAATCAAGTTATATATCAGAAGAAGAAGAAGCAAATTTTGTAAGGAGACTCCAACCAGGTACTGGAAGATTCAAAGGTAAGCTACCCTTCAAGTGTTTTACTTGTGGGAGAGTTGGTCATTATGCTGCGAAATGTCCTTATGAAGAAAATCATGAAAAAGGGAAACAATTTGAAAAGAGAAAGAGTTATTATACAAATGAAGAGAATGATGAGGATGAAGAAGATTCTGACCAAGATCTACAAGTGCTCATGGCAAAGAAGCAAAAGAAGAAGGCTACTCAAGGAAAGGAAATACCTCAGAAAACATGTGCAACAGAAAATGGAGAAGATGAAACAGGTATTGATTGTTGTTCTTTTGATTCACTTTCTTGTGCATGCAATGGTGAAGATAGTGAAAGTAACAGTATAAGTCTAGAAGAGAATCTCAAGATCAATGATGAAAGCAATGATTGGAATCAATTTCATAAGAAATAATCTATCTACAAAGATATGATCTCTAGAATGAATGAACAGAAAGAAATACTGAATGGACAGATAGACAAGTATAAAAAGTTGTATGTTTATGCAACCAATCGAAGTGAAAGACTTGAAGCAGAAATCATCTCTCTCAAAGAAGATCTAGAAAAATCAAATAAGAAGAATGAAGAACCCCTACCATTTGAAAAGGAAGGACTTGAAGCAGAAATCATCTCTCTCAAAGAATATCTGGAAAAATCAAATAAGAAGAATGAAGAACTGCTACAAACATGTGAAGAACAAGAAAATTGGTTGAAGGAAGAAATTTTAAAATTGAATGATCAAGTAGAAGAAGGAAAAAGGGTCGAAGAAAGCCTGAAGAAGCAATGCCAAAAATTGGAGGTTGAGGTAAACATTCTCAAAGGTAAATTAGAAGAAAAGGATAAACTCTTGAGGTTTCAAGATAGTACTAAGATTCTAGACAATATTCTTAGTAATCAAAGGTCTCCTGTTATTAAACTTGGTCTTGGTTTTCATGAAACTGTTAAAGGAAAATCTAGTTCACAAGGAAGTGCTAAAGATTCAAAGGATGTCAATGCAAAACCTGAAGAGTTGAAAGAAACAAGAAGTCAACCGACAATCATGAACACTAAAAGGAAATCATTCAATAATGTTGAATGCTTCAAATGTAATAATTATGGGCATGTTGCAGCCAATTGCAGAAGCAGATTGTTTCAGTCACAAACAAACAGATTCTACACAGAAAGGTACTCTGGTTTCTTCAAGGGATATTGTTTTTCATGCAGCAAGTATGGTCATAAAGCAGCTGATTGCAATATAAGGAAGAATAGAACAACACATTATGATCCGTATGCTTACTTTTCTGGTCACATAAGATGATATACTTGTAACAAGTATGGACATGTAGAAAAAGAATGCAGGATGAATAGATCTGAGAAATTGGAGAACTTCCAGCACAGAATAAGAAAGTTCAGGCAAAGTTGGAAAAAGAAGGAGGACCAGTCAGAAACATAGGGAATATTGACCCTACTGCAGTCATCTGCTTCTAAAGCTTACTTCTCATAATGACTACAGGGATGATGTGAGATACATTATATGGATTAATAATGTATCATCACAGGGGGAGCATTGCATGATGATTCCCATGGTTGTTTTGGTTATTCTGGTTATGTTTATTTCTGACAGAGCATCTGATGTGAAGAAGATAGGTACAGGAGGTACAAATTCAGGGGGAGAAGAAGGAGTGTGAAATTTTCAGTTTTTCACTTTCCATATGCGGGTTTCATGAAGCAAAGTCGCGTATACACGCGAGTTCCAATGGAGACAGAAGAGTATGCTTTTCTGTAAAGGAAAGCAGTGAGATGGCTCAAGAACATGAGCACAATTTCAGGGGAAGCATTAGCCTTGCTGAGCGCAATGCATTTTTGGCATTATGATGGTTCTGAAATATGATCTCTCTCTTGAGGTCTTTTGGTATTGGTTATAAAAAGCCATATTTGTAATTTGATGAATTGTAATATTCAGTCATGTAAGGACTTGATCAAATTTGTACACCCACTTGGTTGGGTAGATGAGTCAAATTATGTAACCCACTTGGATGGGCACTTGAGTATGAGTCCTTGGTGATAGGAAGAGTCATGTACTTCATTGAAAAATATGTTTTAACATTCAGCATGAACTCAGGGGGAGCATGGTAACTTCAATAAACATCAGATCTACAACGCTCTTCTTTCTACATGAGGAGGAAGACCTTGTATTGGTTTTGATCCGCCCTTTTCCCTTGATGTCAAAGGGGGAGAGTGACATGGTGTTTGAATAGGGAGAGAATATCATTATGCTTAATGTATCTATCTGTTGTGATCAAACACCATCGTGGTTTCCATCAAGTCCAAAGGGGGAGATTGTTGGCAATATGATGCAGAGTGTTGTCCTTGATGGCAACCCACTTGATGAAGATCATGGAAACCTACTTGATGAAGTTGGTCTTGACTTGATGAGTTTATTAATGATGTAAATCTGATGTTCTACAAGTAGCTCAGAAGTACCAGAGAAAGAAATATCAGTAAGGGCCAGAACAATGACGAAAAGTGTGTGACAAAAAGCATACGCGGGTTTGTTTAGGAGAAGTAGCGTATGCACGCGGAAGAGTACGTGCCAAGTCGCGTATGATCAATTGCACTCTAAAAGAATAAAACTAGGAGTTACTACCATGGTATTGACCCATTGTATTGAGCGCTGGATTGTCTATGTGATCCCGTCCAGGAATACCATCAGAAGTTGTGTGGTTTTGGCTCATGGTATTGTCAAAGGCTAGATCTATTTAAGGAGAAGAAATTCATTGTGCAAGGTGTGTGCATGAGTAAGGGTTGTGAATGAATAAATCTCTCTAAGGAATATCTGCATGGATGAACACTGTTCTTGATTTATAGATCAGAATCTATGATGCACCTATGAAGAAAATGATGAAGAGGGATCTCTAGATCTGAAATGTATATGTATTTTCTAGATCTGTTTATGGAATGATTAGATCTGTGATCTGGCGAATCTGTGCTGAAGTAAAGAATGAAGATCTGAGTTGTTTATTTGTTCTGGAGAGCTACACTGCCCTAAAATGTTTGAAGATCTATACGCTAGTTTGTAATAGAGGAAGCGCGTATATACGCGGGTTGTATTAAGCGAAAGCGCGTATGGGTTGTGAAATTAGTTCTGCAATATGTGCAGATGTATAAGCGGGTTTATATGCATGAAAGAGCATATATAAGCCGGATCAGTGAAAGGAAAGAGCGTATGAAAACTAGGGTTTCCTGAAGTATATGGTATGAAATGTATGATCTGTTCTGTCGTTTTACTACTATATGATAATGATGTATTCATACAAATCTGGGTTGTTTGAATGATGATTATGCTGCTGGTTATATTGATGAAAGATCAAGTTGTTGATTGATTGCTTGATGATTCAATGAATGAAGTGATGGAGTTATAATGTATGATTGAGCTTAAATGTGTGGAGTGGGTCCAGTCTGAAAATATGATGAAAAGTGGCCTGCAAGTTGTGTTCTAAAAGAAGCTATTGGATCTAGTGTGAAAATTGATGAAACGTGGTCCATGGTAGAGCTGAGGGTCGTAGCCTTCAGTCAGGGGGTCATAGCTCCCTTCCAAGTGAGGCTGGTAAACGAGAGCAGGGGGTTGTAGCTCTCTTCCAGGAGAGGCTGGTAAACGAGAGCAGGGGGTTGTTGCTCCCTTCCAGGAGAGGCTGGTAAACGAGAGAAGGTTGTAGCCTTCTCCAGGTGGGTGCCTGCATGCTGGTATGAGTCTGCGCTAGTACATGGTTGTAACATGTTTTCTTTATATAATAAATATTGAAGACTGAGATGACGGCAGCGGTGGTTTTCTCCCGAATTGGGTTTCCACCTTAAATCCTGGTGTTCATATGTGTGATGGTTTATTCTGTTATTACTGCACATGCTTACTGTTAACTTAACATCAGATGAATGAATGTTGCAAAGAACTAAGTTAAGAATTATCTGTATAATTAGATCTCTGTTCATACGCGAGTTTTATGAAGGATATCCGTGTGTATATGCTAGTTGGCTTCAGCAAAGTAGCGTATGGGTTTTAGTGAATAGAAAAGTAAAAAGTTTTGAGTAAGTCCTAAATACTGATTCACCCCCCCCCCCCTCTCAGTATTTTTCCCAACAGAAATTTGCTCACCTACTTGTTCAGAATTTTTTGAAGACCAGGAACACACTCTTACTGAGGCACATTGTGAAGAAAGATCAGAATAAAAAGAAAAAGACACCTTGTTTCTTCAGCAGGAGGTAAATCTTCATGTTTTTTAGGACCCAGTGACAAATTTATTGCAGTCAGCAGTGAAGGTAATTATTGCAGTATTCAGTGATGAAGGAGATCATGGCCAACTATGTTTTTGGATGCCTAGTTGCAAGTATCTATTGTTGCCCAAAGCATCTGATCAGGAGAATCAATCAAGGAGGCATTTGATTGATTGGTTACACTGGAATTCTAATATAGCCTAATGGTATATTTTCTTGTAAGAAACACAGGTGGTCATGTACTGCCATCAAGCTTCAAGTTTAAGTTTTTTTTAGTCAGCTTTGAGTCACTTTTGAGTTAGTTTGTCGAGTTAAGTTTCTTTCAGTATTCAGTTTGGTTTTTAGTTATTAACTCCATGCCCAATGGATAAGGCTACTAGGTCTACGGTGTTCTTGGCACCTCCAAGGAGAAACCATCCCCATTGGAGCCAATGTTTGTGTCAGTAATTGCAAACTTCCACCAGGGATCAAAACACATTGACGTGTGCATCTTAGGTGTCCCATTTTGAAGAAATTTTCAATCATTCCATTAGGTCATGATATAAAATTATTCCACTGGTGGGTGTCCTTGTCAGGTATGTGTTTCAGATGAGTTTTCCATAGCATTTTCAGCACCAAATCATCTTCCAAGCAAATCCATCAAAAAGGGCCCAGAAAGAGCTTTCCAACGGTATACTGCACTCTCAAAACTGACTTCTAGATTGAAATTTATGCTTAAGTGAAGTAAAAGTCCCCTATGTCCTCATATAATCCTTATTTCCCATTTTTTCCCTTAAAACTTTATATTTAAAGTTTTGATATTTTCCTTATAAATCCCTTTTTCCCCCCTCCGATTACATAGTCACATTATTAAAATCTTAAAAAATACTTATGTGAATAAACCACTTCCCCACCATTACCCCTAAAAATTTGTAATAAATTTTATATCTATAAACTCCCCACCGTTCCAAACACTTCCCCACCATGCGTTGAAACATTATGATAAAACATTATAACAAAGTTTTATATTGTGAAATTCCACCGACCTAAGTCCCTTCCCCTTTCAATCGCATCGCAAATATTAACGTGCGCCCCGATCTGCCCACGCCAAAAAAACTTCGATGCGATTATGTAAAGTCCCTCCGATCGGCCCTGCCCAATGATATGTTGGCTGTCAATCCGATTGACTATCGGACGGCCCATATCCAATCGACGCTCCCATAATGCCCCCTCCGATTGGGAGCTCCCAATGGCTTACCCCCAATGGAAAAACTCCGACCATCCCTCAGCCGTCGATCTCATCATCCAATCCAATGGTCCTCCACCAATCGGAACATCCCAATCGACCTTTTATATTAAACTTCCCTCTGCCTTCCTCCGATCTCCGTTTCCGATTGCGCCGATACCCTGGTCCCACTTTAGCCCTCTTCCTTTTGATAAATATCATTTTCCCCTCTCATATAAAGTGAAAGATAATTTTCGTTTATTCTAAAGGGATTTCTCCACTCCCTTCACATTACCCATTGGACCTTACCCAAATCGCATCGGAAGTTTTAGTTTCATTCCCCTATTCCCAATCACCGATTGCGATGGCATGAATATTTATAATATTACAATAGTATCCAGTCACCCCTCCATGACTTTGCGATTGCGATTATAACATGCAACTCGCCTCCTTCCCTTCCGTTTTCCCATTCAAAACAAATTTTTCCTTCACGAAGGCGTAATTTCATTGCATTTCTATTTTCAAAAGTATTTTATAAAGTCAGTTTTCTTCAGCAAGAATAAAGGAAAGCAAAGGAAACAGTCAAAGGCCGAGAAGCTTATTTAAAACAGAGATTGTTACAGCAGCAACAAAGTAGGAAATATGTTTTCGGATTGCCTATTTTTCTTTTATCCAGCATAACAGCGAAATCTCCAAGAGGTAAAAAATTCTCGCTGTCCCTCATTTACAGGGGCAGATTGTTGTATTTCTTTTCTATCAATGTACTTCAGTTTTTGAGCTGTCAGAACAGCTCCCTTTTTCTGTGGATCCATGTTCCCACATTTCAGCTTATTTATTGTAATTGTAAATCATTAGCCTGAGGGGGGTAATTCATAAGTAGGGGAATAGTGTGGAAGAACATTTTGCGCTGCATTGTACAGTTTGGCAAGGATTAATAAGAGATGCAGCTCTGATTTGTGGGATCCATGTGGTATGAAAATTAGCATTTGTTTCTCTCTTTTGTTTCATATGTAAATTGTTATGTTTCATCTCTCATCCATAAAACATTTCCTTTTGAATGCTTTCAAGACAGAAAGGTAGGATCCATTTTCATGACCTGCCTTGGGAAAACATTCATATTTTGTGCTTTTCTCTTCTTTTTGAAAAAGATCCATTTCATTTGTGCCCTTTTCAGCTCCTCACCAGTATTTCCATCCCATCCTTATTTAACTTTAATTGCTAAATTTCCTGCCTATCTTGCCCCATGAAATAACCTGTATTCCGATTTAATTCCCCAGTTTCATACTGTCCCATTTTGTCCCACACATCCCTGAAAATTCATTCATTTGATCAAAATTCTTTCCTATCATTATACCTAGCCTAATATCAGATCATTAGTATGCTTTATTGAATATCCCTTCACAGAGAGAGCCCTCTCCTGTCCTTGTAGGGCTAGCTACAAGGCTGAGCATGGTTTAGTTGTTACCCTGTGTTTCCCTTTTCAGCCTGGGGTCCAATTCAGGTGCTAACAATATATATTTTTGATATGTGTCAACTTGTATGTAGGATGTTGATGCAAACTAAAAGATGTCATGATGAAATACCATCACAAAGGTAATTTTTATTTAATGTTCATTCCTTATTTTTAAAATGATATATGGATGGGCTTATGCGGGTTCCCAAGGGAAGAGCTATGGATATATTCCAACACTAATGTCCATGTAGTAGGGTGAAAGATCCTTAAGGCAACATGGCATGAAGGAATGCTAGATAGGAACTGATGGATCACTTTCCAATGAAATGAATAATGACATGACTGACTCATGGATGAAAGTGATGGATTGCATGTGCCTTACAAAGAAGTCCCAAAAACATGAAGAATCCTGAATAAATAAAATAATTTCATGTCATCGTGAGGAGGATTTCTTCAAACAATTGGTTATCCCATCATATCCACTTAAAGAGCTATTGTAGGTCCCTAATTAAGAGGGAGCGTGGAAATTTTTTTCTAACTTAGTATAAACTTGGACACAAATTCCTAATCCAAGAGGGAACTTAGGTACATTCCTTATGTAGGAATGAGTATATTCCTTTATTGGAATAGGTATATCCTCCCTAATTAAGAGGGAGGGATAGAAAAATCATTCTTGTCTTCACTTGGGAAGACAAAATGGAGGATCGGGTAAACATCTAGCATCTGATGCTCTTTGAGGATGAGTTAGGGAATATAAGATCAGAGTAGTCATAGAGGATTGACATTATTTGAGGACTAGGAATCCAAGATAAGAAAAATCATTGTGGAAGAAACTCTGAGAACTTGGGTGGAGTATGTTTCGAGAGAGACAATGATGAGGGTGTCTATACATCATTAGCCTCACCAACATTGTGCTTTGATCTTGTTGAGAGATAGAGTTGTTAGTCAAGGCCTTGCTATGTGACAATGTTGGTTGAAATGATGCTAAACATATGGGTTACCCATCTGAATCTTCTTATGAGAATTCTTCAGATTGAGAATAACAAAGTACCATGATGAATACCTCCCTAGTTAAGAGGGAGTGTTGAAAAGTGTAACTAGGTTCAGGCTTCATTATGACATGTGTAATTATGATTTTATGTAATTGATGTAAAGTAGAAAAATAAAACCCTTATTGTAATGCTTGTCTCATGGGTTTCATGAGAAAGGAATCTTATATTTATAGTAAAGGCCCCCATAATGAGCCCTTAGGTTTGGTCATCAAGTCATCAAGTCTATTGAGCCGATGTCAAAGTTTGAAGGCCCATTTGGGCATATTACACATTATAAAAATAAAATTTTACTGTGTCACAAACCCTCCAAGACCTTGTCACAAGCCCTCCCTCAGGTCAACCTTCAAAAGGAGAAAACGATGCTTCTAGGATGGAAAGTCAGCTTCCCATGGCTCAAGTCAGCTTATTTTGAGAGACAGTCCACTATATAAAGAGGAAACTCATACTCCATTTGGCACACATTCAAATAAACATTTAAGAGAACAAGATAAGTGTGAAAAGACTAGGAGATGAAGACTCCCATCAAGGAAAATAAGAAGGAAAGAAAGTCGATATAAATTTGATCTATTTTTGGGCAAGAACTTTTCACACGTGTAAGGAAGATAGAGGTATCTACTACAGAAAGAGAGCTAAGGTTTATACAATCCATTTTAGAAGTCGAATCAAGGAAGAAAAGAAGATTCTCATCAAGTCGAGTTGTAAGAGAAAGTCCTTCTATCCAAGTGAAGGAGATCAAGATATAAAACAAGGTCAAGTACTGCAACTAGGGTTTCCAAAGGAAGGTTGAAAGGATCATATCTGAGCTAAGGAAAAAAATCAGAAATTTAACTGAGAGAATTGGGAGGAGGAAGAAGTTATACTATCATTGACTCAAGAAGAAGAATTTAAACAAGGAAGCCTTGTGACTTCATTTTGGAGAGGTTGATAGGTCAAGGGTATTAGTCTTGGTATTGGTCAATTGAGGTCTCTATAAGAAGAAGAATTCATTCGGTTTTTCCTCTCAAGTTGGAGAGGTTTGTGTCTCTTGTCTCTTTATTGTTTATGCATTAGTAGTTGTTTGATGAAGAATAACATTATTATAATATAAGTAAATAGAAGATCCTAATCTAAATTAGTATAAATCATTCACAAGCAGTTATCATAAAGAAGAGAAATCACCTAATTACTATGCCCTAGATTTCTCAATATTAATATTCCATGATGAAATTGATTTCCATATTATACACTCAGTGAAGGAAAGCATTCTGCATTGTACCCCTAGTTGAGAACCAATTCTATGCTTGGCATGACCATGAAAATTGCATGGATTGTGGTAGCTTCCCCACATTACATTATTGGTGAACTTGTAGTATCTCTTTCCTCATGGATTCAAGTACCATTTTGCATGTTCCAATTGAGTGGCATTTGGTTAAAATGCGAGTGGATTTATTAAGCTTGTACAATGATGTCAAACATTTTAGTAATTTTAACTAGAGCATTTCTTTTCCTTTACTATTTAATGGAAATGGGAAACAAATGGTTTAGTAACTGGGATTCCACTTTGATGTTTGAATATTGGATTTGGATCAATTAGTTGAACGAAACATACATATAAAAATTACCATTGATTGAGTGGGTTTAGATTCATGGCAGGTTTGTATTTGATAAGAATATCTAATGGAAAGTCCACTAGTGTGAATCTTCAAAAATAGATACATAGTGTACTTTTATTGGTTATAAACATATATATTCCGTAGAAGTGAATCATCCACCATTTTAATCTGAGCCATTCATCTAGATGAGTGAAACTTCCGTTGTTGACCCCTCTTAGTGGCACTGTGATCCTTTACATTGGCAGGAAACCCTTGTGAATAATTTTTGGGCCATTGATCTTATAAAATGGGTAATATTTGATTCATTTCCACAAACCATCCCCTTTATACGTTCATATTTCACATGAATATATTAGGGGTCGTTGATCCATTATGGGTTATTGATCTTTACCCACAAGAGAGATACAATACATTCATTGTAGCTTCAAATTTTCACACCCATTATAAATTCAAGTATTGAAATGTAATGTTCTCCATGTAATGAAACCTATCCATTCTTGATGTTTTCCATTTATCAAGCCCCCATTTTTCCTTTTCTCATATGGACAAACCACCGCCATAGTTATACCTTCATAGGGGGATTCTCCACCACTCATAACACTCAATAGTTTAACCCTCCCCTTTCATTAACTCCTCTTTGGAAGTTTTGGACCATTGATTTGGTTTCATGAGGAGAATCTTAGTTACTCGTGGTGATTGATGGTACCTTACTTTATTGGTGATCTTGACCATAAAATGGATTTTAAGACATTGATATTTCTTTTCATGGTCATTTGTGACACTTTAAATTATTAAAAATATTAATGAAACCAACCATTACAATTATTTATGGAATTTTTCCCACAAGGACATTCTTTACTATTGATGTACTACCTAGTGTGGAAATTACTTGTTCTTTATCTATAATTATCACACAAACTTTCCCCTATGTATTTTTATAAAAACTCTATATAAGATTTTGAGGGGATTACACCATGGTTGGGAAGGTGGAGGTAATCATGGTTCGAGCTTCTATAAAGGGATATTTGTAAGGGGAAATAAACACTTTAGGCAAGAAAAATAATATAAGGTTTGTTATCGAAATGGAAAATTTGGTAGGGATGTTGTATGGGAAGAACACGCTCTATGATATTTATATAATGCATGCCACTATAGACCAAATTGAAGGATTTTTATTGTAATTTTATCAAAATGGAAGTGTCCACTTGATGGTCCTGGATGTGCTTACCCTATGGTGCCATGTCATTAATGCTCCAAAACACATATTCTTAGTTTTTCATCTTATCGAAGTTTGTATTGATATCCATGTCTCAAGTGTAAAAATCAACTTCATGTCAAAACCTTCTTATTCTTCATATGAGTATCCATTAGTACTTATTGTCATGCAAAAGCTTATGCTATTCTAATCCTTGTGGAATAGCTTCAACTTTAAATAGATGTGCATTTCATAGGCTAACCTCTATGCAAACGATTTCCTCTCCACTTTCTATCTTGCATGGATGAGTTGGTCCGACATGGAATTTCTACATTTTCAAATGATGTCAAATTTAAATGCTTGTAATAATGATAAGCATATGTAGATTCTTCCTTGATGGATAGGATTGAGAAATTTTATAGTATGGTTTGCAAATTGTTTAACACTTGTTTAGTTACCTACTCATCTCATTCACTATTTTATTACTTTCCACATTAGATTGATTTCAATTAAATTCTCATAGAAATAAACTATAGAAACGATGTTTAGATAAGTAGATGAGCTTCACTACCCAACCCATATTCTTTCTTCATCTAATTTGTAATTTCTTGAGCTTTAGTAATACAAACTTGAGAAAATATTTCTTTTACAACATTTATCAATTAAAATGTAGAATACACACTCAAAATTCCAATAAATTAAATGCTTTATAGCCATAAACTATTTGAGATGATACATGCCCCTAATATTTTTCATTTTAATCTATATACTTAATCTAACTTATGGTCATCTCATAATATACTTATGGCCATAAACTAAACTAGAATATACTTATAGCCATAGTTAAAATGTAGAATACACACTCAAAATTCCAATAAATTAAATGCTTTATGGCCATAAACTATTTGAGATGATACATGCCCCTAATATTTTCATTTTAATCTATATACTTGGTCGAACTTATGGTCATCTCATACTTTAATAAATATTTTAACCAGCTTCTTATTAATGTTCCTTCCTTTTTTTTCCATTTTCTTTAGATAGTAAGGTGTACTTTTTTTCATAAGTCGCATTAAAATACTCTAAATATTAATTTATCACATTTCCTATCAAGCGAGTTCTTCTAATAGGAGTTATTTTTAATAATAATACATCTAAATTGACTAGCATATCTTATCAAAGCAAACTTTAAAAATTCCTTAATTATACAAATAATAATAACTTGGTTAACATATCCATAACTATAATGATATAAAAATATATGTATTCTTTTACAAAATAATAAAGTTCATAAGAAACATTAAATAAAAGTAACCAAAGTATGTTGCCTTGCATTTTTAGTAGCTCTTTTAAAATGGTCACATGTTTTTTCAAAACTTTGAACAATATTAAGTATGTGGTCCAACATACACCTACATGAAGTAATTACCCTTATGTGATTGGTGTGAAAAGCGTCCACCAAATGCTATTGAGTGTGACTCATCTAGCAATTGAAGTGTCATGGAGGGTTCCCACAAAGACCAATGCTTAGAAAAATAAAATGTAATATAGGTACAACATTGAGTTTTATGGATCTTAAACGTATGATATCACAAATAAGAATACTCCCTCCCTAGTGAAGTTACCATTACATTATCTTATATTACATGTTATATTTTTATTTGTTAACTATAAGGTAGTGATAGTTTGGCTGAATTTTATTTTACAAAATTGAGTAAGGAAGGATTGGGTAAAGTTATATTATAATTTATAGATAAAATGGTTTATTAAAAAAAAAAATGATTTAATTTCAAGTAAAATTGTGATTTTTAGTTATTTACAATATAATTTTGAATATATAAATAGATTTAATATCTAAAAAATTTTTGAGACATTCAAATTCAATAAATTAAACTAATTAAATTCAATATTTTATAATTTTATGTTAAATTTTAATTAAAATTAACAAAAAAAAAAATACCTATTAATTAAACTATACATTTGATAAAGAGATAAATCTTCCGAATTTCAAAAAATTATATTAAAAAGAAAAAGAAAAACACTATGCCGATCTTATAATACAATAAAAACTAAATCTCACAAACTTGGAAAACATTTTCGCTGCTTTACGATAACAAAACCTAAATCACCTCAACCTCATTTATAAAATGAATATATAAAAACTAAAAATAAATCCACTTTCCAGAACCATCATATATTATTTATGCTCTGAACACATCAATCATAATTAAAATGGACTAATCAACTTTAACACACTCTTCTATCAAAAAAATATTTTGCGAAAATAATTATAGCCTTTTTCAAACCTTTTGCGGAAATAGTTACAGCCTTTTCCAAACCTTTTGCGAAAATAGTTACATTATTTTTCAAAATAAAAAGATTTATTTTTTCCAAATTTTCAAGACACATTACTGATTAATAAAAATAATTTTATTTTTCATGGCAAGTAATTTTTTAGCTTTTTTTTTTTTTTTTTTTTTAATTGTATTTACATGACAGATGTTTTAAAAATTGGATAAATTACGATGCAGAATAATTTAATATTAATTTAAATTATATTAAAAAAATACAAAAAAAAAAAAAATACTTTCCCTATTTTGTGATAACATAAAAACTAAATCCCACAAACTTCGAAAACATTTTCGTCGCTTTAAAAAAATCTTTTGCGGAAATATTTAGAGCTTTTTTCAAACCTTTTGCTGAATAATTACATCATTTTTCAAAAAAAAGAGATTTATTTTTCCAAAATTTCAAGACACGTTACTCATTAATAAAAACAATTTTATTAATCATGTCAACTAATTTTTTAATAAAAACTATTTTATTAATCATGTCAACTAATTTTTTGGTTTTTTTTTTTTTATATTTAATTGTATTTACAGGACTGAGATGTTTTAATAGTTTGATAAATTATGATGCAGAATAATTTAATACTAATTAAATTATATTAAAAAATAATTTAATAAACTATTAAATTATAGTATGAAATAATTTAGTAATAATTAATTAAAATAATAATGATATTGAAATTAAAGATAATAAATGATTAAGATTTATTAAAAATAATCTAAAAATGATAAAATAAAAATAAATTATTTTAATATGTTTTTTTTTAAATATAAATAAGTTTTGTATTTTATATTTTATATTTTTTAAATCATGTAGAATGCATTTTTTTTATTGTGAGGTTTAGAATAATTTAATATTAATTTAAATTATATTAAAAATAGTATTTAATAAATTATTAAATTATAGTATGAAATAATTTAATAATGATTAATTAAAATAATAATGATATTGAAATTAATTATAATGAATGATTAAGGTTTACTAAAACTAATATAAAAATGATAAAATAAAAATAAATTATTTTAATATGATTTTTTTAAAATATAAATAAGTTTTATATTTTATATTTTATATTTTTTTTAATCATTTCAAATGGGGTTTATTCTCATAACATTGTTCAGATTCATAGTTTTTAACAGAATCTTGAACATGTGTTGTTTTTTTATTGTGAAGTTTATCATGACACTGTATTTTTCTTCAACATTCCTTTACAGAGTAATGTGCAAATACTAATATAGAAAGATAAAACTAACTTTATATTAAATGTATCTCATTAAAAATTGATATGGTCAACTTTAATAACAAGTAGTTTAGCAATTAAGTAATAAATACTCTATATATTAAATATATATTTTTAAATTATAAAAAAAAAACCAAAAAAATACTTTCTCTATTTTATAATAATATAAAAACTAAATCCCACAAACTTCGAAAACATTATCGCTGCTTGAGGATAACAAAACCTAAATCACGTCAATCTCATTTATAAAATGAATATATAAACACTAAAAATAAATCCACTTTCTAGAACGATCATAAAATAATTACGCTTTGGACACATTATTCATAATTAAAATGATCTTATCAACTTTAACACACGCTTCTATCAATACCGAAAAATATTTTGCGGAAATAATTACAGTTTTTTTTAATTTTTTTGCGGAAATAATTACATCATTTTTCAAAATAAAAAGATTTTCTTTTCCAAAATTTCAAAACAATTTTATTAATCATGTCAACTATTTTTTTGATTTATTTCTTTTATATTTAATTGCATTTATAGCACTGAGATGCTTCACTAGTTTGATAATATAAGATGCAGAATAATTTAATATTAATTTAAATTATATTAAAAAAATATTTAATAAATTATTAAATTATAGTATGAAATAACTTAATAATAATTAATTAAAATAATAATGATATTAAAATTAATGTTAATCAATAATTAAGGTTTACTAAAATTAATATAAAAATAATAAAATAAAAATAAATTATTTTAATATATTATTTTTTAAATATAAATAAGTTTTATATTTTCTATTTTTTTAATTAAGCCGAATGCTTATGACACTGTTCAGATTCATAGTTCTTAACAAAATTTTCAATAAAGGTTATTTTTTTTATTGTGAAGCTTATTTCCATAATACTATTCAAATTCATTTTTCGTGACAAAATCTTGAACATTCCTTTACAGAATAATCTGCAAATACTAATATAAATCTAAGTTTATATTAAATATATTTCATTAAAAATTAATATGGTCACTTTTGATAACAAGTAATTTAGCAATTAACTAATAAATATTTTGTATATTAAATATATATTTTTATATACTCTCATCATATATTGCATTTATTATCCATCATATACTCTATTTATTGCGGCTTTGTCTACTATGCTAGAATGGATACTTACACCAAACCTTGTGAACTAATCTTAAATCCAGACTAGACGCGTCCTTGCTGGCATCTGTCCACAGCGTATTGTCTTGCCTCCAAATCTGGTGGCTTTTTCTTGGACAAAATGCGAACGCGGCGTTGTCCTCCACATCCATATTTGCCATTAACTACGCCACTCTCACCGCTCACCACCATCACCAAACTTTGCCACGTAGGTGTGAACAGTCCCTTTACCCATATGGCCTCATTCTCGGCCTCGACTGTGCGTCCATCCCAATTAACTACCCACTATTAGCGGTTTGCTATTTTGGGAATAGCCACCGCTATTTCAACTGTCCCGAGAAGATAACTCTTCATTAACCCCCTCAACCTAACCGGGTAAAGTTGAAATTAAAATTTTCAAAAAGACAGAAAAATCCAACTCTGGTTAATTAAAAAGGGGTTAAAATGCATGCATTGAGTTGCAGGATTAAAGGTAATGTCGTCCTCTTGGTAAAGTCATGGCACACGTGTGCTGATCATGGGTTCCCTTATTTCTAATAACTCCAGGGGCGCCCAACGTGTGACTTGAGTTACGGCCTTAACCCCAGTCACGATCTACTGGCCTACATAACGTGCTTCCGTCATTTTCCGACTGCACTTATCATTTAATGCTTCTGTTAGTCTTGGAGCTCCGTGGATCCAGACTGAGTGAGTAATAAAGGATGCTATTCGCACTGCAATTCTGTACAGTTCGATAGGCAAATCTTTCATTCTCTGTTCTACCGTGCGGTAGGGCAGTCTTCTATACATCAGGCACCAAATATTCGCTGTAGGATTCAGATCTTTAAATGAAAGGAGAATATAACGCCATATGAGGTAATTTTTGTGTCTCTGAGCTACGCGTATTTTCTGATTCTTCAGTCTTTAATCCTATATTTAGCTTTGCGTTTTAACGAAATATGTGTAGATTTTCTTTTTCGTAAATTCTGGAGAGCACGCTGTCTTGTCTTGGGTTTACCTTTAAGCTTTGATCGCCTGTAGTCTTTTGAACCTAAAACCTAGCAGGATTGAGAATGCTTTAATTTGCGGGTTAAGGATTCGCGGTTTTGTTCTAAAAGAGTAAATGTTTGGATAGATTGTAGAAACAATTACAAGAACTGAAAAGTTTCAGTTGGATCCGCTTGGATTTCCTAATCTGAAGCTTAAAGACTATACGGCTGCATATTCTTTAATTTTGAGCAAAAGCTTGTCATATTCTTCAGCGAGAAGGCAGAAGGCTCAAAGCAAGCAAACGTCGAGCTGTTTTTTATCATTGAACTGAAACACCTTGGTTCAGTTCTTTTCCAGTGCAAATGCATTAAGAAATTTATCGGTGGCCGATACGACATTGACGATTAAAATGGATAGTTCCACTGAAAGCCTTTTGTGTGAAGAGAATCTGCAGATTGATAGTCCGTGGTCAAAAGATTTGGATACTCATTGCATCGACTACAGTGATTCAACGCCGAACCACGATTTTCCCTACTACAACGGCCACGTCGGTTCTTGCTCAACATTGCCCTTTGTTGTACCTGAAGATTACGATGAAGCGATTAAAATCTGTCTAGAGAAGGAAGCCGCCTTCATGCCGAATGCAGCCTATTATTTGCAACATCTTAGGGCCACTGAATTATGTGACGCCAGGAGGAGGGCAGTCTTTTGGATGAAAAAGGTTGGTTAGCAAAACAACTGTCTAAATTTCTTAATTCTCCAAATTTCAAAATTATTGAACGCTTTGTGTTACAATTTGTGACAGATTGGCAGTCATTTTAACTTTAAGGCTCTGACAATTTCTTCAGCCGTTAACCATATGGATCGTTTTTTGTGGAAGAACCGTCATGAGGTATAATCTCGGCCTGTTATCTTTAGCAATATTTCAAGAAAAGCCATAAATCATATGTCAGTTTAAGCAACTTATTTTCGAGTTTGTTAAGTTTGTTAAAAGCTCGCAGACCTGGAAATCTTGGATGATGGAATTGGTATCAATCGGATGTTTATCAATCGCAGCAAAGATGGATGAAGTAAATTTTCCACATCTCTTGGATTTTCAGGTATTTTCGCGAAGCAAATTCCATCTATTATTTTGAGTATAGACGCCATGGGAAAGTCACCAGCGGCTATTTTATGGGGATGTCGAAATTAAGTTATTCTAGTGACAGGTTGAAGGCATCGATCACTTGTTCGAATCGTATACATTACAGCGGATGGAACTCACCATAATGGAAGCACTTGGATGGCGGATGAGCCCTGTGACGCCCTTTTCTTACACGGAGGCACTGGCTCAGCACCTGCAGTTTGACTGCATCGTCAGAACCTCCATATTCTCCCGTGTAACAGAACTTCTACTCGGAAGTCTATTTGGTAATTATGGATTTTTCTTGCCGTATAGATTGATCCATTTTAATTTTATGCATTAATTTTAGGGATTAAATGTAATGTGATCTTGATTGATTTTCCAGAAGCGGAATTTGTGGAATTTCGGCCATCCATAGTTGCTCTAGCTGCCATGTTTTGTGCTTTGGAAGAACTGGTTCCGTTGCAGGCCGAGCCCCATATTACTGAGCTCTCCAGATTTCTCAACGCAGAGAAGGTAATTGCAATCCACATAATCTCTTTACTTGCATGCCATGATATCATGTCATATAAACTAATTAGCTAAGGCGTTTTGACATCAGAACTAATGATCTTTGTTTGTTTTTAGGTGGATTTGCAAAAGTGCTACCGGTTTATGGAAGAGAGGATCGTAGATCCCTTGCCTCCAGCCTCGTCTTCCAACCTTCTCAATGTAAAACCCAAATCTCCCACGAGTCCTGTGACCGTAATCCAAAAAGTAACAGAAAATAGAAAAAAAGGAGTAATGCTGAAGTGCTCCCTACAAGAAAGCTCGACCACCCAGTTTCATTTTCCCAGCCGCTCCAATTCAAGATTGCATGTGAAAAGAAAGAAGTCCTCCACCACCAGAGACGATAAGTTCAGAAAGAAGGGATGCTGTTGTGTAAATTCACATCATTTGTGAGTTAAACTGAATACGTTGATACAGTTAATTAGAGTAGTTAGTTAAACTGTGAGTTAAACTGAATACATTGATACAGTTAGAGTTGTTGGGATTTAGAACATGTATGGAAGAATTATGTTCTAATTACCAACACTTTCCAAGAAATTACAATTCATCCAGATCTCTGTCCATCCAGATCTCTGTCCTTGAGATCTTAATTGTTATTCAGAATATTCTAAGAAGGCGATAGTGAATTGGGTAAAGTGTGAGTTTGGGAGTATGCTTCTAAGAAAGCGTTAGACATGATAGCGGATTTTGTAAGGTTTGGGTGAAGTGTGAGTTTGGGAGTGTGCTTCTAAGAAACGTTTGACATGATAGCGGATTTTGTGAGGTGTGGGTTTGGGTGTGGTGTGAAGTTACTGGAGTCGAGTTAATTTTTGCCTTTTCATGATTGCTACATGAAACTGAATCGATTGTGAGAGGTTGAGTTTATGAAATTTTAACTTTCATAAACTTGTTATTTTCTCATTATATAAATATTTTTCATTTTCAACGCATCCAGTGCAATGAGAACAATTTGAATAATACAGATTATTGATAGTGGGCAAGATAAACCTCAACCGTTAAATTCCGTGACCTTTGGCAGAGAAATATAAATATTTGAAAATTTGTAATATTGTAAAAATTTGAGATGATGTTAAATAACTATATATATGTTACACTCCCTTTGCTCATTTGACACATTAATAAAAGATTTGAAAACTTACATGTTTTAAGTTTTTTTTTTTTTTTTTCTAAGTTTTTTTCTTTCTTTCTTTTGTTAACTGATGTGAACGGATGTGGCAACATATAATTAGTTTAATAATACATATATGATGATGATATAAAAAAAAGAGTTATTTAGTTTGATTCAAGATAAGTTATTTAGTTTGATTTAAGATTTTATTCCTATGCTCAAAGTATACTTAAAAAAAGAGTTATTTGGTTTGATTTAAGATTTTATTCCTATGCTCAAAGTATATATATATGTTACAGTCCCTATGCTCATTTGACACATTAATAAAAGATTTGAAAACTTACATGTTTTAAGGTTTTTTTTTCAACGTGCAATATATAATTAGTTTAATAATACACTTGTGTTCAAACTTTAGGACATAGTAATACAAATAATTTAAAATGGTAATATAATTATATATCTCTTACACTTTCTCTACTATTTTGACAAAATATTAAAAACTCAATTTATATAATTAAAATAATTAAAATATGTTGTTTTTGGAGTTAAAATATAATTTAAAAAATTATTTATTATATTATTAAATAATTACTCATTCTTAAATTAATTGATTATTTTTTATTTTATTTTATTAAAACATAGTTTAATAACAATAATTAATTAATAATTTTTAATTTTTAATTTTAGTTTTATTAAAATATAATTTAATAATGTCTATATTTAATAATGAATTGCAAGTTATTTCAGTTAGGAATTAACATAATAAATCTTAAAATTTCAAGTTATTTTACTTAGGAATTGACATAATAAATCTTAAAAAATCATAAAAAAAAATGTATTTATCATAAATCTTAAAAAACATATTCATTGTGAATATGATGTGTGAGAGTTGTTCTTAACCTAAGTTAAGAATTGACATAAATCTTAAAAAATGTAGTCATTGTGAATATGATATGTTTGAGTTGTTTTTAACCTAAGTATCTAGGGTATAAAATAGTGGAAGCATTTTATCCTTTTCAATAGAAGCATTTTATGTGGAAGCATTTTATCCTTTCTCAATAATATTAAGAGGGTATTTGGAAAAGATGAATAATCTTGATTAGGAAGGATACAACGGGATAACTTTGATGAGGAAGTGGAAGCATTTTATCCTTCCTCAATGGAAGCATTTTATGTGGAATCTTTTTATCTTTCCTCAATAATATTAAGAGGGTATTTGGAAAAGATGGATAATCTTGATGATGAAGGATACAACATAAAATAAAATTATTGAAGTTTTTTTATCCTTTCTTAAGGTTGTATATATAGGTTATTGAAGTTTTTTATCCTTTCTTAAGGTTGTATATATAGGTTTGGAAAATAGTTGATAGTTTTGAAAAAATTGCCAGGATATAAGTTAAAATAATGGAAGTTTCTTAACTTCGGAAGCATACTCAAGATAAGGTTGGAAAATAGTTGATAGTTTTGACAAACTTGTTAAGTTAAAATAATGGAAGTTTATAATGGAAGCCCCTTAAAATAAAATAATTGAAGTTTCTTATCCTTTCTTAAGGTTGTATTTGGAAAATAGTTGATAGTTTTGAAAAATTTGTTAGGATATAAGTCAAAATAATGGAAGTTCCTTAACTTTGGAAGCATATGGAAAATAGTTGATAGTTTTGACAAAAATTTCAGATATAAGTTAAAATAATGGAAGTTTATAATGGAAGTTCCTTACCTTTGGAATCATACTCTAGATAAGATTGGAAAATAGTTGATAGTTTTGACAAATTTGTTACGCATATAAGTTAAAATAATAGAATTTTCTTATAATTTGGATGTAGTTTTGATTAATATGTTTTCTTAGATTTTGTTTAGTTTGAATAATCTTTTTATTTATAGTTAAATTGAAAATATATTGGATGCAGATGTTGAAGCATTTATATGGTTTGTTGGCTTAAAAAAAAATCATTTTCTAAGTATTGATCACATTTCATCAAAAAAATGGGTTATTCCCTTTCTGGTGTTGTTTATCCCTAAGAAGGCTTATTGAAGAGAAAGGAAGAAAGAGGCTCATGTCATATTATAATTAGATCAACTATTATATGCATAAAAAAATATACATAAAGTGTCCCATGATTATCTTTCCTTTAGGAAAAAAAGAACAAAGTTGTTATGTCCGAATAGTGCTTCTGTATTTATATGTTGAAGTTGCTCTATGTGTTTGTTGAGTTATATATATGAGATAATATAAAAAAACATAAAAGAAAAACATCAGACATTTAGTTCCATGGGTCAAGAAAATGTTCTTATCATGTGATTTGGCTCGCTTGAGCTTCTGAGAATTCCTTTGTCCACTTCCAATCTAGCTTTTGACAATTTATTTGCTTGGTTTTATGAATTGTAAATATGATAAAGGTAATATGAGAAAAATTGTCTAGTTTTTGAATGGTTTCTTGATAAACAGGAAATAGAGTGTGGTTACTCAATCTATTAGTGCCATTCTTTCTTTCTATCTACAACTTTGAATCTCCATAAACATGAACATAAGAGATGTCAAGGAAGTCTACAGGTTGTAGGATTTGTTTTAGAGCCAATAATTCAACATAATTTTTTGTTTCTTGACTGATGTTGCAAGAGGAAGTCTAGGAATGGTCATTTGAAAAAAAGAGGATACCCTTGTTCCACCAATTGAAGGATTTTGTTATGTTAACCAACAAAGAAAGCACATGGCCTATTCTTTTGGACACACGGCTCAAAGTGAGAGTTTTGTTGCTAAGGTTTTTTATTAAGGGGTATCAATTCGTAAAGGGCCAAGTTGTTAATGGAAACCTAATAATATCCTTTATTTTAAAAAATTGTTTGATTCTGTTCCAACCATATTCCCTATTTTAAAATTAGGGACAAAGCTCTAAGAGATGCATTACATTTTACAGAGCCAAGATTTTAAGCATTCTTCAATGGATTCCCCTTACCATCTTATATTTTCCCCATCTTTATTCTAAATTTCCTTCCATACTGTTATCTAGAAAGGATAATGTATGAAGAAGTGAGAGATCATTTGAGAAGCCTCCTGGCATAACATACATCTACTAGGGGTGCAAAAATATCCCTTTTATAGAATTTCCCATGTGGGGGATTTTTTTTAGCGCAACCACATGAATAGCTTCATCTTGGGAGGACAACAAAATTTCCACGGTTAGTTTTCTCACCACGAAGGCTGGTGATTCTCTTGTGAGATAAATAAAGCTTGATAGCCCAATTTTAGAGAGTAATACCTGGTGGGACTTCTCAACCAGACTAGAAGATCCTTTGCATCAGACATAGTGACAAGATATTGTTTTAATGAACAAGAGTATGCCAACCATTCATTAGCCAATTCTCCTTCTAGATAGAGATTCAGGGGAATGCCAAATTTGAGAACCATTAAGATGCCTCATGTTTGAGACTTTTTGTAGATAGAAAAATCATGATAATTTAAGTTTTGAATCAAAGGGGCCGAGAGGGGCTCTGTGAAATGGCTTCCTATCCAAGGATATTTTCCAATGATGAGACAAGCATCATTTCTATTTTTCCACCTTAGGTTGTTCCCAATGATTTCAAAAGATTTGATTATAGCCTTGCATTTGATCGAGCCCTGTTGTGAAGACTTTCTCAAGGACTTGATCCAATATATACTGGAAGAGGGGGTGATAAGTTTTTTATCATAACATATGACCAGGAGCCTAAACCTTGGATCAGTCTCCACACATCTTTTGCAATAACGACTCCTGAAAAATAAAGGGCATTTTTTAAACCCCATCCACAAAAGGCTCTAAGACTGGAAATAAAAGTCCATGTAAGGAAAGAAAAGGGCCTTTTTTCTCGATTCCCTACCCAGAGGAAATGCAGGGAGATTTTCCTTATGTAGAATTCCCATATAGGTCTAGGTCAATGAGGCCCAGGAACAAGGATGGCCTCAGTGACAACCTTACATAAATCTAATCTTCTACTCCTTAAGAGCCATCTAGTGCATCATCTCCTTGTGGGACAACTAACTATTTAACACAATAGGATGTTATCCCCTCAAATTAATTTCAATTCCCATAAGGGATGATCCAAGTGGCTCCAGAAATATAAGTGACCATGAAATAGCTCAAAAATCAAATTCATCATATTGAAGTGAAACCAAGACTAGATCATAGTGCTCGTCATCTTGATTCCAATGGCGTGAATGACACTCAAATCCAACTTCATATGCTCAAGTTATAGGTGTTCAAAGTTCTGGTTAAACAAGGCCAAATGGCAGTCATTAACGAGGCCACAATTTGGTAGAGTCCTAGCGTACGCAATTCGACCACTAGAACGAGCGAATTTGTATCCTCTTTAATTTTCCCAGTGACCCTTAAAACTCGGCGGGAATTTTTTGAATAGTTGGGCCTATATATATATAAATAAATTGGGGTGGCAAGCCACCAATCCTACTAACCCCCTAATGGAATATTCATATATATTGTAAAGTGGTTGGCGGGCCACCCGCCTGTGGACCTGCCCTACCTCGCAAATGTTAACATATGATGGGACCGACGGGGTTCAAACCTTCCCGACCCATGCGGGTCAGCCCGCCAACAGGCGACCCTATATTATATTCAACCATAAAACATAACCATGTACTACGTGTTAAAAATAATTTGCACCAAATTTAGGGCGAGCAAGTTTGAACCCAGTCCACCCCCCACCTATTTAGCCGTGCAACCAATGTGCCAACAGGGCCACCATTAGTAAACTTGCCAACCAAATCCTATATAAACCCAAACTTTCCATTCGACCGAGAGGCAGAGGAGTGGATTAGGGTCCATGCGAAACCTTGAGTGGTTCAAGGGGAAAAAACTTGAATAGGGTATCGTTTTTTATGTTGAGAAGATTCCTTTGGAGTCCAAAAGTGCCAGTGTCAAAACGAGACAATTTTATAGTCATTTTTGCATGATTTTTCGCGAGGAATCCAACCTTGTAGTCGGTTTCTGCAGGAGAGGTCTCCATTTTTAGGCCACCCCCAGAAGTGGAGGTATAAGGTGTCAATTTGTAAATTTCATGTAATTCATTTTTGCTTCCATTTAATGAAAAAGGCCTCCCCACATTGAGCAGGGCCCAAAAATGTAACCCACACTAGGTGAAATCTGTAATAAAATCGTCTTGTGTATTTGATCTCATGTTTTCTTATGATTTATGCTTCTTTTGATGTGTTTAAGTTAGTTGGTTATACACTCTTTTATATGAAATTATGTATGCATCGATGAAGTAAAAGATATGGATCAAGTTTGGTATCAGATCATTTCTTCTTTATGTGAGTTGCATGAGTGAATTCTAACTAGGAACAATCTTCAAAGAGAAGTAAAACTCAAATCCTTTGATCGCAAAGCAGGGTGTGCACCAGGAAGACGAAACATGGTAGATGAAGATGCATGAGAGGAAGGAGAGTGAAATATTGCAAGGTCTTTCTCACCATGGCAGAGAAATTTGATAAGTTGTTTGTAGAAATGAGAATACAATCAGGCATGAGAAGAAATATCCTACTGATCATCCATCGATACACCATGGAGGTGGAGCTGAAGAGCCTCCTCTTTCTCCATCCACCAATGATAGTTCTTCTTCTTCCCCTTCTCATCATTCTAACAAGCACCATATAATACATCTAAGAAGCCATTTTTAAAGCTAGATGTAAAGTTTGATTTTCCCACATATAATGGAGAATGCAATGCAGAGAAACTAAAAAATTGGATTAGATAGATCGAGGTTTATTTCTGGATCCAGCAGATCGAGGAGGATGATGCCAAGATCCAATTAGCATCCCTTCGGCTGAGTGGCACCACTGTCATTTGGTGGGAGAGAAAGTTGCAGAAAGGCAATAAAGACTTGGGTAATCTCCTTTATTCTTGGTCCAATTTTGTTTCTGCATTAAAAGATCAATTTTATCCTTTGGGTTATCAACAAAAGGCTTTAATGGAATGAAAATATTTGAGACAAGAAAGGGTCAAAATGTACAAAGCTTCAGAGAAGATTTTAGGAAACAAGCTTTGAATTTGAACATTCCACTTGATTCCCTTAAAACTGTAACAAAGTATATTGGTATTTTACATGGTTACATCAGACACACTTTGTTGTTATTTGAGCCTACTAGTATTGATGAGGCCAATGTGAAGGCCATTCACCTTGAAAGTAGAGTCAAGAATGAAAAAGAAGAGCAACCAAAGAAATCGTCTTTCAAAACTCATAATGGCAAGTTCAAAGGAAAATGCAAGGGAAAGGACAACAAGGAAGCTACAACCAAGAAGGAGGAAGGAGCAAATCCCTCTTTCACTCATTGCAAGAAGGAAGGCCATGATGATGAACATTATTGGAAGTTGCATCCAGAGTTGAAACCAAAGATATTTGGTGGAAAGAACAAACAAAAGACAGTGGAAACCATACAACAAGACCTTGGATCTAATTCCAGTGACGAGACATAAATCACAACAATGGGCATACAAGGTAACCTTTCTCTTTATGCTAATGAAAATTTTGAATTGCATGCAAGTACAAGTTCTTCGAATGAGTCTCTTGTTAATGAATGAAAGAGGACTGAATTGTTCCACATTAGACTTGTAATAAAACATACTAAATTCAAAATATTTTCTGATTTGGTCTCACAAGTAAATTTGATTTCATAATCCTTGGTTAAGAAATTAGGATTGGAAACCAAGCTTCATCTGAAGCCTTAACCTCTTGGTTGGGTCTGTGATAAAGCAAAATTACTTGTAACCAAGCAGTGTAGAGCTAGATTTCTGATTTCATCCAAACTAGTAGATGAGGTTGACCTTGATTTTGTACCTTTGGATAGGCTTGGTATTGGGGAGTCCGTATTTGTATAATAGGAAAAATGTTTTCTTTCTCCATGAAAACAAATATCATCGCATGAAAGATGAGGTGGAATACATTGTTAGAGTTCATCATGCCAAAATCAGTGCCAATCTTGTAAGTGCAGGTCAAATGAAGAGGTTGGTAAATTCCAAAAAAGGGTGCATGCTCATGGTTGTGAGAGAAAAATATTTTGAGACGTCTGAAGCTTTCCAAGGTTTTGATCCCACTCATAAAAATGAGTTGTATGAAATTGTTTCTAACTATGATGGGATTTTTCAGGAACCAAGTCGGTTTCCTCCAAAGCATGAGATCCAACATGAGATTCACTTGCAGCAGGATGTTTCGTTACCCAAAATTGGTATGTATAGATTTTCAACCATTGAGATGGAGGAGATAAAGAAACAGGTGCAGTAATTGCTAAACCAAGGGTTCATAAGACAAGGCTATTCTCCATGTGGTTCACCTATTATGTTGGTGTCAAAGAAGGATGGCACATGGAGGATGTGTGTAGAATACATAGCACTTAAAAACATAATGGTGAAGAATCGATACACTCTCCCTCTCCCTCACATTGATGATTTATTAGATCAATTGAACATGATGTCTATTTCAGAAAACTAGACTTGCGCAGTGGTTATCATCAGGTCAGGATTGCAAAACAAGATGTATGGAAGATTGCATTCAAGACAAAATAGGTTTGTTTGAATGTTTGGTGATTCCATTAAAAATATGAAATGCTCCAACCATATTCATGAGGGTGATGAATGATATTTTCATACCTTTTCTTAATGATTTTGTACTTGTGCATCTTGATGACATTCTTGTTTTCAGTAGGACATGGGAATATCACATGAGTTATGTTAAGGAGGTGCTTGGTGTTTTGCAAAAAGAAAAATTGTATGTCAAAATGTCTAAGTGTGAATTTGGTAAGACCTATTTGGTTTACTTGGGTCACATTGTTGGAGGTGGACAATTAAAAATAAATCCTTCTAAAATTGATGTGATTTTAAAGTGGCCTAGACCCACCAATGTTACATAGGTTCGTAGATTTTTGGGTGTAGTGCAATAATAGAGAAGATTCATTGCCAAATTCTCCATCATTGCACCTCCCTTACATGCATTGAAAAATGTGAAGTAAACCTTTCAGTGGGGATGAAAGCAACAGAAAACATTTGATACACTGAAAGATAAGATCAATATCACACCAGTTTTGGACTTACCTAACCTCCAACAACATTTTGAGATCGAGACAGATGCTAGTGGGTACACCATGGGAGCAGTGTTGATGCAACAGAGGAAACCTGTATGTTACCATTCAGAGACATTCTCCCAAGTTGTTGTGAACTATCCCACATATAACAAGGAGCTTTATTCCTTGGTTCAAAGTGTGAAGAAGTGGAAGCACTATTTGATTGGCAAGAAGACCATCATTCACATAGATCACCATCCCTTGCAGTATGTCCAGTCACAAACCAAGCTTCAACAAGCACACTAGTTCAAATGGATGGGATTCCTCTAGTAGTTTCACTTGGTAATCAAATACAAGAAGGGAACCAATAATAAAGTGAAAAATATGCTTTATTTCCCTCCTATTTCTGCATCTATAGTTTTGCAAAATGCTTCTTTATCTTTTGAAAGTTATGTTGAACAGTATTTTGATGATGATGATGATTTTAAGGAGGTTTATGCAAAGCTAACTCATGGTGCACAAGTAGACAATTACCATTTGCAGGGTGTACCATCTTGGAAAACTTTGTATTTCCACCAATGAAAGGATACATGTAATCAGAGAGGCACATAAGTTGAGTCATTTTGGTGTAGAAAAAAATTTGTTTCATTTACATAGGTTTTGATATTGGTCTCACACGAAAATATTGCGACTCGATATGTAAAGGGATGTGTGTTGTGTTCAATTTTCAATCCCTCTAATAGAAAATTGGGGCTCTACACACCACTCTTTGTTTTCAGTTTTCCATGGGAAAGTGTGTCAATGGATTTTGTAGGTGGTTTGGCTTTGTCTAGGAGAGGTCATGACTATTTGGATGTCGTTGTGGATTGATTTAGAAACATGTGTGTCCTAATACCTTGTAAGAAGTAGGAAAATGAAAAGAATACTACTAATCTCTTCTTCCAATTTGTATGGGTCCATTTTTGGCTACCCACATCCATTGTGTCTGATCGAGACTCTCGTTTTCTTGGAGAGTTTTAGACAAGTTCGTGGAGAATGATGGAGACCAAGTTGAAGAGGGGCACGGAATTTAATCTGCATACAAACGAGAAAAAAGAGATTATTAACCATAAAGTGATACACTTACTCTGATGCTATTGTGGCAAGCATCCCAAGTGGTGGGACGAGCAACTTCCTTATGTACAACATGCTTAAAACTGAGAAGTGAATTCATCCACTCAGAGCAGACCATTTGAGACATGCTTTGGATATTTTCCAAAGGATACCTTGACATGGTCTTTGGGAGAGATGAAGATTCCAGTGGGAAAGGTAACAGAGATAAGGAACGGAAGTTCGTTCATCAGATTCAGATGATTTACCAGGTAGTGTAGGATTAGTTGGAGAAAAGTCAGCTCAATACAAAGATCATTATGAAAAACATTGAGTTGATCACCAATTCTAAGTTGGACACAAAGTGTGGCTCCACAACAGAAAAGAAAGGATGAAAGGGGAAGGATATAAGTTTAGACCAATATGATATGTCCCATTCACCATATTAGAGAAGATTGGAGACAATGATTTTTCATCTCGATTTGCTAGCATACAAGCAGATGTACCGAGTGGTGAACATTGAAAACCTGAAGCTTTATGAGCCTCCTTTGATCATGGACACCGAAGAGGTTAGGCAGGTTCCTACATTGGATGATTTTTCACCTAAATACTTGAAAATCTACTTGAGGATATCATTCTTGATAAGAATACGAAGACTTCATGACGGGGAGATATGGAGTACCTTCGTATTTTTTTCAACAGAATGCATCCAAGTAAGGCTAGATGGCTTGAAAAATAGAAAGTGAGGGAGAAATTCCCTCACTTGCCAATTGACTGATAAATATTTTGGTGTCCCAAAAGCAAACTAGTGGGGATGAATGATCTAGGTGGCTCCAGAAATAGAAGTGGCCTTGAAATAGCTCAAATATAAAAGTCAACAGATTGAAGTGAAATCGGGACTAAATTTTAGTGCTCGTTGTCCTGATTCCAATAGTGTGAAAAAAACTCAAATCTGAGTCCATATTCTCAAGTTATATCCAGTCAAAGTTCTGGTCAAACTAGGCCAAGTGGAAGTCACTATCGAGGAAACAATTTGGCAGTCCTGATGCACGAAATCTAGCTATCGGAATGGCCAATTTGTTTCCTCTTTAATTCGCCCAGTGCCCCTTAAAACTTGATGGAAATTTTTTGAATATTTGGGCCTATATATAATAAAAATACAAAATAAAATAAAATTTTAGGGTGGCGGGCCACCAACCTCGCCAACCCCCCAACTAAATATACATATATATTGTAAAGTGGTGGGCGGGCCTGCCACTTGTAAAGTGTGTTGAGATTTTGGGGTGTTGGGGTAGCATCGGATCTGATCTAGCTCCCAAACTTTGTGGAGGGACTAGAGTACATGAGATCTCCAAGACCCAGAAAGTGATTTAAGAAATTCCATCCTATTGAAGGGATATTTAATTAATTAATATTTTTAATTAAGTACCCTAAGTCTAACGTAGGAAAATTAAAAGATTAAATTTAGTTAAATTAAACATGTGGTGAAAATGACTTCAGTCACACAAATCAAGCATATTCTAATCTTAGCCGTCGATTCAAGATTATATCACAGTCGTTGATGTTTCAACGAGAAAAGTATAAGAAGAGGACTTGGGGTCAGTTGGAGAATACACACAGTGGCAGAGCACTGAAACTAAGCTGGAATTCTAGGGCATGGTTTGCTAAGAATTTCAAAAGTGTTTTAGTTGCAACAAGGGGAAGTATTGGCGAGAGGGATGGTTTGATCCCAAACCAAGAGTACAACAAGGGCATAGAAGCAGTAGATTGAGGTAGCGCAAAGGCACAAACTACGTAACTCATCCAAGAGCCCAGGAGGGGCATTAAAGACATCAAGAGCTATGCAGGTTTGATGCAGGCCTAGAAAGGGCAGCGCAAGGGTAGCAGGAGGCTAGCAGGGCTAACACAGGCCCAGTTAGGATTGTTGATTAGTGATTGTCATTGATGTCAACCTAAGCAGCACCAGGGGCTACCCTGATCTTGCATGGGAATTTTGACCTATCAAATTAGTATATTCTAGGTCAATAATGTTTTTGATGGTTTCTACTTGTCGAGATGTTTCCGTTGATATATGGCACGCCACATAATTCTTCAAGGTTTGAGAGATATTCATGTTTGAAGTTTGTAACCCCAATTAGTGGGCTAAAACCCCATGGGGTTATGGCATGGGTCATTGAAAAGTCAATAATTAATCATTTTTAAGCTCCTAAAATCTTTCCCACGTTTACTTGTTGAAGACCCTCTCAACCTAAGCATTTATATACATTGTGATCCACATATCCTCCTCATGTAGGGATTTTGCTACCTGAAATAGGTCATCATGGAATTTGCGCTATAACGTTTTTTCTACGAAGTTTCAAAAGCTGAAATTTTTATGATGAAAAGGAAAAATCTAGAGGAAGCTCGTATAAAAATTTCAGATCAAGGTGTGCAACATTTTCAGAGATATGATCTATGGAAGTTAGTGTTTTTTGCAGGCTCCTAAACTTCATATCAAAGAAGTGACCTTGGGAAAATCGTTAGAACTCTCTCTCTGGGTATTGAATTGGAATTATGTAAAAAGTGGGAGATAGTGCACGGACTATAGTTTTTTCTATATCAATTTTAGAGGCGAATGAAGAAAAAGTGACACGTTGCACACCATACAAGTTTTCTCTATTGAACCAGTCCATAATTAGGGCATTGTGAGAGATTGGGCATAAATCTCTCTTAAAGAGTCCAAATTCAGTCAGAACTGTGGAATTGGAAAGAAGACTCAGAGGAATACCACAAGACCTAAAATCACATATTGGGGATATGAAATAAAAATGATACACCAGATTCAATATCGAGCTCCTAGAAGGCACGAAAAAGCTAGATCATGTGTTGTCAAGGGCTAAAAAGGACCAGAATTTATAGGGCAGCAAATAAAATCAAGATGCAACAGAGGGTAGCATGACAAGAAAAGTAATCAAGGTGTATAAAAACAGTAAGAAGTTTACCATATGAAGTCTTCAAGTGGGCAGCACTGCATACAGTCATTGTAAAGGTATCATTGTACTAAGTCATTGTAAAAGCATCATTGTAAAAATTGTACAAGTGTCTATCTATCAAGAGTTGAAGAGGCATTGTCGGGAGGTCTAGGATAATCATTATGTTGGCAATATGATGCTGAGTGTTGTCCTTGATGGAAACCCACTTGATGAAGATGATGGCAATCTACTTGACGAAGTTGTTCTTGACTTGACGAACTTGTTAAATGATGCAAATCTGATGTATCTACAATAAGTACAGAAGGTAATGATGGAAGGAATGTCAGTATGTGCCAGAACATGATGAAAAGAGTATGTCTCAAGGCATACGTGGATTTGTCTAGGAGAAGTAGCATATGCACGCGAGAAATAACGTGCCAAGTCGCGTATGGGAAAAAGCGCTCTAAAAGTGCAAAACCAGGGGTTACTACCATGGTATTGACCCATTGTATTGAGTAATGATTCATCTATGTGACCCTGTCCAGGAATACCATTGGAAGTAATGTGGTTTTGGCTCATGGTATTGATAAAGGGTAAACCTATATAAGGAGAAGAAATTCATTGTGCAAGTTGTGTGCAAGATGTTTGAGTTTGAATGGATACTTCTCTCTGAAGCATATCTGAATGGAAAGGGTAATAGTTGAATGAATATCTGAATGCACCTATGAAGAAATGATGAAGAAGGGAATCTAGATCTGAAATGTATTTGTTTGTTCTAGATATGTTTATGGAATGATTAGATCTGAGATGACGCGAACATCTGTCTGAAGTGAAGGGTAAAATCTAAGTGATATATCTGTTCTGAAGAATTGCAATGACCTAAATATCTGAAGAACTATACACTAGTTCATCGCAGAGGAAGCGCGTATATACGCGGGTTTAATGAAGATAAAGCGCGTATGGTTTGTGAAATTAGTTCTGTAATATGTACATAAGTATACGCGGTTTTGTATGGACGAAGGCACATATATACGCAGGATCAGTGAAAGGAAAGCGCGTATGAAGATTAGGGTTTGCTGAAGTATGAAGTATGAAATGTCTGATCTGTTCTGATGTGTTACTGCTATCTGATGATGATGATTGAGCTTAAATGTGTGGAGTGGGTCCAGTCTGAAAATATGATGAAATGTGGCCTGCAAGTTTTGCTCTATTGAAGTTGTTGGATCCAGTGTGAAAATTGATGAAACGTGGTCCATAGAGGTGCTGAGGGTTGTAGCCTTCAGTCAGGGGGTTGTAGCTCCCTTCCAGGTGAGGCTGGTAAACGAGATCGGGGGGTCGTAGCTCCCTTCCAGGAGAGGCTGGTAAACGAGTCAGAGGGTTGGAGCTCCCTTCCAGGAGAGGCTGGTAAACGAGCGCAGGTGGGTGCCTGCGTGCTGGTAGGAGTCTGCGCCAGCACATAAGTTGTAAGATGTTTTCTTTATAATAAAATATTGAAGGCTGAGACAACGGTAGCGGTGGTTTTCTCCCGACTTGGGTTTCCACCTAAAATCCTAGTGTTCATGTGTGTTGCTTATGTGTGATGATTTGTTCTGTTCTTACTGCACATGTTTACTGCTTATTGAACATCTAATGAATGAATGATGCAAGGATCTAAGTAAAGAATTAATTGCATATTAAGATCTCTGCACATACGCTAGTTTAGTAAAGGGTATCCGCGTATATACGCGAGTCTGATGAAGTAAAGTAGCGTATGGGTTTTAGAGCATGAAAAAGTGAAAAGTGTTGACTATGCCCTAAATACTAATTCACCCCCCCCTCTCAGTATTTTTCCCAACACATTAGGTGGTTGTGCCATAGTTGGGGTTATGTTCTACTATGTTTTATTCTTCTACATCATTCTATATCATTGTAAAGTGGACCATTTTCCCTTGTACGAGAGTCCATTCTTCTTTTATTATTCTATAGGGTGGTAGGGTGGTGCTAGGCTGGTGCATGAAGTCACCAATAGGTTCAAACCTATGAAAAATTCAGGGTGTTAGGGTGGTGCTAGGGTGAGTTGTAGCTCATTGGATGTTGGGGCATCCATTCAGTTGACTACTGAAGAATATCAGGTGTTGGAGCATCCATCCAGTGGGAGCTGCAGAAAAATGTTTTTCTATATTCTAGGAATTTGGAGCTTTATTTTCAATCAGAGTTGAATATTAAAGAATTATTAGAAAATAATTCAGGTGGTTTTTTTCCCGGAGAGGGTTTCCACCTTAGAAAACTGTGTGCAGTTGTGTTCCTTTTGTTTACTGTTATCATTGTACAAACACTGATAATAATTGAAGATTAATTAATGCTCTGAAAGATTAATAATAATACTAATTGAAAGGAATATTGATTCACCCCCCCTCTCAGTATTTCCAACAATTGGTATCAGAGCTTGGTTCCTTCAATAGCAGTTTAACAGTTGGAAGGAGGTCATGGAGGATACCAAGAATGGTGTACCTATGTTCAATGAAAATAATTATGCACTCTGGAAAGGAAGAATGGAGGTCTTTCTCTTGGTGCAAGGTTACAAAATATGGGACACAGTTTTAAATGGATTTACATCAACTGCGGATGAACAAGGTAAGAAGAATTTGGTAAATGATGAAAAATAAAAGAATATTATTATCAGTGGACTTGTTGAATATTCTTATCATAAGGTGTTGGGCTGTAAAACTGCCAAAAATGTGTGGGAAAAGCTTGAAATATATATGCAGGTGATTCAAATGTCAAAGAAGCAAAGCTTCAAATCTACAAAGAAAAATTTGAGCAACTCAGAATGAAAGAAGATAAAAACATTGCTTCATACTTCCAACACATTGATGAAATAACCAACACCCTGGAAAGCTTGGGAGAGCCTGTTGATGAGAAGACTATTATACGAAAGATTCTTAGAACGTTAGCAGGGAGATTCAACCTAAAGGTACCAGTCTTAGAATATAGTGAAAATCTGGAAAAACTCAACAAAAAGGAATTACATGGAGTTCTCATAGCATATGAAATGAGACTTGATGAAGAAGAGGGTACTTCACATCTAGAAACTGCGTTCGTTGCATCTAAGAAAACCAATAGGGAGAAACAACCTTCAAAGGCACAAAACTGCACCTGCAAGTGTGAAGAAAAGGAAGATGATGAAGAAGGTCTTTCAGATGGAGAATATGCTTACTTTATGAGAAAACTAAAAATTGATAAGGGAAAATTCAAAGGTAAAATTCCATTGATATGTTTTAGCTATGGTGAGGTTGGGCATTTGGCAGCAAAATGTCTGAACAGAAGTGATGGAAACTCAAAAGAAAAGAAAGGCTTTAAGAAATTCAACAAGCAAAGAAAAGAGAAAGGATTCAAAATGAAATTTCTCTCTAAAGAAGATTTCTCATCATCCAATGAAGACAATGACAACGAAGAAGAAGCCAATGAGAGAGTATTGTTTATGGAAAAGCACATTAAACAAGAGGTATCAAACAATGAAGAAGAAGGGTTGACCATAGAAGAATTTTCTAAGGATGCAATCAAGCTTATAAAAGAGCTCAAGGTTGAGAAGATCCGTTCCAATACTCTTGAAGAACAAGTTCAAGGTCTCAAAATTGAATTTGAAGAACACAAATGTATTTAAGAGTCACTTCAAAAGAAGTTGGAAGAAAGTAACCAAGAAAGGGAAGCATTAGAAGTCGAAGTAGTCTTGCTGCGTAAGGAAGTGAAGAAGGGAAAAACTATCCAAAACTATGCCAACAACTCAAAGGCATTGGAAGAACTCATCAACAATCAACGATCTTACAATGATAGAACTGGACTTGGTTACAAAGTAGAAGAAGCAAGACCTTCTACAACAAAATACAATGAACCTATGAGATCTAGCATGCATGTATACTTCATTGGACAAGATTCGCAAGAATAGCCTTGGAAGAAAATTCCTCGAAAAATATTTCCATCCAAGTACCAATATATATTTTTATGGCTATTGTTATTCATGTGGAAAATTTGGTCATAAAGCTGTAGAATGTCACACGTACCCTAGGAACCAATACAATTCCAGGAGATTTGTCAAATATGAACCTCCTAGGGCTCAACAAAACATAAATATATTTGAACATTTAATAAATAATATTGAATGTCACAAATGCCAAAACTGTGGACACATAGCCAGAGACTGCAAACTTGAAAATCCTCCAAAAGAATCTTCAAAGCCACAGAAGGAATGAACATGGAAGAAGAAGAAGACTGATGATTGTGCTCTCACTCTCAAGGCTCAAAACAATAAAGATGTGTGGTATGCTGATAGTAGTTTCTCAACACATATGAATGGAGATAGAAAGAAATTTTTATCTTTGAAAAAGAAGAAGGATGGAACCGTGTCCTTTGGAAATGATGGATCTTCAAATGTTGTAGGATCAGGTACCGTCACTCTCAGAAGCAAAGATACTTTAGCCAAGAATGTTCTATTGGTTGAAAACATGAATCACAATCTGATCAGTGTTGGAAAAATGTGTGATCAAGGACACACAATACTATTCAACTCCACAAAATGTGAAATCAGGAAAGGCATGTATAGTGAAATTGTGGCTACAGAAAGTCAAGCTCCAAATGACATATCTGTTCTGGATGAAGCAACTGAAGCATGTCTACTAGATAAAGAGGATGATATAATATTTGGTAGCAATGATGATCGACTAAGTAAGAACTTTGCTACAAAGATGCAAAGTGAGTTTGAGATGTCTTTACTTGGTGAGCTGACATACTTTTTAGGGCTTCAAATATCTCAGTAAGATAAAGAAATATTTATATGTCAAGCCAAGTACATCAAGGAAATGCTCAAGAAATTCAAAATGGAAGATTGCAAACCCATCCTTAATCCGATGGTAACAGGTTGAAAATTGAGCATAGACGACTCATCTAAGGATGTGGATCAAAGGTTGTACATATCTATGATTGGTAGTATTCTATATGTAACAACCTCCCAGCTAGATTTTATGCAAGTAGTTGGACAAGTAGCAAGATTCCAAGTAGCACCAAAAGAATCACAGATTATTTCCATCTAAGGAATTCTTCGATATCTAAAGGGAAGAATAGAATATGGCTTGTGGTATCCCAAGGGTAACAATATCATTATTCAGGCCTTTACATATTTAGATTAGCAGGAAGCGTTGATGATCGTAAGAGTACTCGTGAAGCATTTGAATATCTTCAATAGAAGCTTGGGATTCTCCCAAGTTCTCATTAGATTTTCCTTATTCAAAATATAAAGGGGGAGTGGAAGTGTGTATAGGTCCGCAGGATGGTTGTGTGTCAGGGGGAGTTACCCTTTGTCATTGATGTGAAATGGGGAGAGAATGTTGTAGGAAGAGGTGTCATGAACACAGGGGGAGTACTTGTGTTGCCATCAATGCCAAAGGGGGAGATTTTTGATCAGTGGTTGTCATTAATGTAAACCCAAGCAGCACCAGGGGCTGCCTTGATCTTGAATGGGAATTTTCACCTACAAAATTAGTATATTCTTGGTCAATAATGTTTTTTATGGTTTCTACTTGTTGATATGTTTCCGTTGATATATGGCACGCCACCTAATTCTTCACGGTTTGAGAGATATTCATCTTTGAAGTTTGTAACCCTAGTTAGTGGGCTAAAACCCCATGGGGTTGTGGCATGGGTCATTGAAAAGTCAATAATTAATAATTTTTAAGCTCGTAAAATCCCTCCCATATTCAATTTTTGAAGACCCTCTCAACCTAAGAATTTATATAAATTGTGATCCTCATATCCTCCTCATGTAGGGATTTCGCTACTTGAAATAGGTCATCGTGGAATTTGTGCTATAACATTTTTTCTATGAAGGTTCAAAAGCTGAAATTTTTATGAGGCAAAGCCAAAATCTTGAGGAATCTCCTGTAAACATTTTAGATGAAGGTGCGAAATATTTTCAGACATATGATCTATGGAAGTTATTGTTTTTGTAGGCTCCTCAACTTCATCTCAGAGAAGTGACCTTGGGAAAATTATCATAACTCTCTCTCTAAGTATTGGATTGGAATTATGTAAAAAGTGGTGGATAGTGCATGGACTGTAGTTTTATCTGTATTGATTTCAGAGCCGAATGAAGAAACAGTGACACGTGCCACACCATAGAAGTTCAATGTACTGAACTAGTCCATAATTAGGGCATTGTGAGAGATTGGGCATAACTCTCCCTTGAAGAATCAAAATTGGGTCAGACCTATGGCATTGGAAAGAAGACTCAGAGGAATAATACAGGACTAAAAATCACATATGGGGATCTGAAATAATAGAGATACACCAAATTCAATATCGAGCTCCTAGAAGGCAAGAAAAAGCTAGATCATGTGTTGTCAAGGGCTGCAAAGAACCAGACTTTCTAGGGAAGAAAAGCAAAGCAAGGTGCAACCGAGGGTAGCATGACAAGATCAGCAATCAAGGTGCATAAAAACAGCAAGAATTTTACCACATGAATTCTTATAGTGGGTATCACTACATACAGTCATTGTAAGGGTATCATTGTACCAAGTCATTGTAAAAGCATCATTGTAAAAATTGTACAAGTGTCTATCTGCCAAGAGTTGAAGAGGCAGTGTCGGGAGGTCTAGGATCATCATTAGGTGGTTGTGTCATAGTTGGGGTTATGGTCTAGTGCATCTTATTCTTCTACATCATTCTATATCATTGTAAAGTGAACCATTTTACCTTGTACAGGAGTCCATTATTCTTTTATTCTTCTATAGGGTGGTGCTAGGCTGGTACATGAAGTCACCAACAGGTTCAAGCCTGTGAAAAATTCAGGGTGGTAGGGTGGTGCTAGGGTGAGTTGTAGCTCAATGGGTGTTGGGGCATCCATTCAGTTGACTACTGAATAATATCGGGCGTTGGAGCGTCCATCCAGTGGGAGCTGGAGGAGAATGCTTTTCTAGATTCTAGGAAGTTGGAGCTTTATTTTCAGTTGGAGTTGAATATTAAAGAATTATTAGAAACACATTCAAGTTATTTTTGTCCCAGAGAGGGTTTCCACCTTAAAAAACTGTGTGCAGTTGTGTTCCTTTTGTTTACTGCTATCATTGTACAAACACTAATAATAATTGAAGATTAACTAATGCTCTAAAAGATTAATAATAATACTAAATGAAAGGAACACTGATTCACCCCCCTCTCAGCATTTCCAACAAGGAAAATGTAGGAGAAGAGTAACCCAGTCTGGGGTGATGTAGGCCCTTCCTGGAAAGTGCAGGGGCTGACGCAGAGGGCTTCACAGTTTTGTAAATCCAGAAAAGGCTGAGTTCTGTAAATCCCATTTGAGGGTATGAATCAGTCAGTTTTTCTATCTCCAGAATAGAGGTATAGCTATATATTTTATTTCTTTGTCGGTTTAACTAGTTTGGTGCCCAGATCTATTATACTTAGATTCTTCTTAATAATAAAAACCCTCCAGCAGCCAGAAGACTAGTTTTCTCACACTTGGTTTTTTCGGGGACAGTTGTCCAAAAAATCCTTGTGTGTCATTTTTTCATTGTGCATGTTATTTAGTTTAGATCTATATGTATAGAATATTAATGTATTTAATTCAATGTTAATGCTGGAGATTTCAGATTAATAACTTAATATAAGTAGGATAATTTAATCAGAAATTTAACAGTAGGGTTTATGTTTGAGCATATCCAATATTTTCACAAAGTGGTGGGTGAGCCAACAACTAGCAGAACTTCTCTCCCCAACAACTATCAACATATGATCAGACCAGCAGGGTTCGAACTTGCCCGAACCATGTGGGTCAGCCCACCAACAGGCGAACCCGTATTATATTCAACCATAAAACATAACCATGCCACTTATTAAAAACAATTGTACCAACTTTGGGGTGGACGGGCTTTGAACCCAGTCGGACCCCCACCTATTTAGTCGTGCCTCTAATGCACCAACGAGACCACCATTGGTAAATCTACGTGTCAAATCCTATATAAACTCGATCTTTCGATTCGACCGGGAGGTGGAGGAGTGAAGCGGGGTCTGTGCGGAACCTTGAGCAGTCCAGGAGGGTGAAAACCTAAACATGGTATATTTTTTTATTGTGAGAATATTCCTTTGGAGTCTAGAAGCCCCAATGTCATATGGGGACAAGCTTATAGTAATTTTTGCACGATTTTTCACCAGGAATCCAACCATGTAGTTTGTTTCTCCATAAAAGGTGTCCATTTTCAGGCCACCCCTAGAAGTGGAGGGTATAAGGTGTCAATTTGTAAATTTCTTCTAATTCATTTTTTCTTCCATTTAATGAAAGAGGTATCCCCACATTGAGTGGGGCCTAAATATGTTGGCCACATTGGGTGAACTTCGTAATCAAATCATCTTGTGTCTTTGATCTCATGTTTTCTTATGATTTTCACTTCTTTTCACATGTTTAAGTTACTTGGTTATACACTCTTTGATCCGAACTTAGAAAGGAACACAAAATAATACAAATATAACCATAAATACATAGATGAAGTAGAAATAATACTTCATTTCATTAATATCAAAGAACTAAAATCTGCTTACAAACAGAATGGAAATAAACTAGCTTAGGCGACAGTATCTTATCTCCAAGAAGAGATGTGGCGGCTGCATGCCTCTAAATCATGTTACAATGAGACTCGAAAGCCTTTTTACCATTTAGAAAAAATGAGAAACCATAAAGATCCAAAAACCTAACCCTGGGAGATGAAGCGCCAAATGCTTGTGGGCCCCATTAGGGTAAGTTGGAATGTCAACTTCCCAGGGTTGTAACTTTGGCATACAATCTCCATTTAGCTGTCATAATACCTCATTTCGAAGACATTGAAGAGGAGGATTAAAATATATGCAATATGATATGGGGCTTTTCCAGTCTCGCCGTTTTCCCTAAAAATTTATTTTCGTCCCTCAAAATGGCTCTAGACATTTAGGACTCGAAAAACTTCCAAAAAATTAATTTTTGCTACAATTAAGGAAACTGAAAAAATGAAAGAAACAATGGTGAGGGTCCAAGTGGAATAGGCAGGTGGCTATCAACATCCACCTGAATCATTCCTCCCCCCTTAGGAAGCAATGGTCCCCATTGTGTTGAGTGCCTCCATGAGATGAGGAAAATTCTATTGAACTTGGTCCCTAGTGAGCCGGTTGCCTTGGTGCAGGAGTTGGCTAACTTTGACAACATGATACAGTTGGATCTTCTGCTGGTGAGTGTTCTTGATCTATGTGTCAATTATCTGAATGGTTGTGGCATGTTCCATGCAGTCAGGGTTTAAATCTGTTGGTGTGAGTTGTGTTGGGCCAAGAAAAAGGCACGTTTCACCCCCACCTTTACCACTATTTGTCATTTACTTTTATATATTTTCCCTTCATATTAGAAATAAAGTAAAGGAAATTAATGAAAAAATAAGGTAGAGTGAATTAGTGATAAAAGGTGTGTTTAATAACGTAAAAATTGATTTTTCGCTATCTTTATTGATAGGGAAGCAAAACAGCGAAACTATTGGCCAGGATAACCAAAAGACAACAGACAAGGAAGGCGAACAGAATCGTATCGGCTCCTATGAATCAATGGAAAATGTAGAGGCATGCTTACTCTTGGAGTGCTCAGTCTATAGCCACAAAGCATCAGGGTCTCATAATGAGAAGGATCCGTTACTACTTTTGAATTCACCTTTAAGCTATAATGTAATGTTCCCAAAATGGATTTCTCAGCAAGACATGCCTGAAAAACACATTTTTCAGGGATGTGTGCTTAAAATATCATAAATTTGTTTAAAAAAACTCAGAAACCAATTCCAAATACTTCAGCAACCTTTACTCAGCTTTTATGGGAAAAGAGGTGGGGAAAAGTGATGAATTTGGCACTAAAATAAGTGTATTCAGAAATCTGCGTAAACATAAGGGTCATGGCTCTGGGATATGTTATATTAGGTCAATAGGGATTCACATGTCGAATTTCAGCTCAAAAAAATAAGTCTAGCTAAGTTAAAAAATTCCTCCTTCCCAAACTAGGCTTAAAAACCCTGATTTCCCATGACTTGGAAGATGCAGAAATTTACTGAAGAAAGGGAAGTGTATTTTATGAAGGTGTGAGATGTAAAACAGTATTAAAAATCAGAAAATTAGTTCAATAACATGGAATGATCAGTAAGAAAGAATAAACAACAGTTTTACATATAAAACCCTTCAAGATTGAGGTGCTGCAACACAAGAAAATGACCCAGAAACCCTTCAGCGTTAGTTACAGGAGGCTGAAGATTATTTTCATTAAATTACAGATCTAAAACTTATAAATACATGAAAACAGGGATCTATAATAAATCAAAATGCCCAAAGGGCTCTTTATTTCATTCCCCTTGGGGATTTCAACAATACATGAAAATGCCGGAGCAGATCTGAATTTTACTGCAGCATGATTCAGAAATTCTGAAGCAAAAAATACAGTTAATAAATCAGATCAGAAATAGACATGGATTGGTTGGCCAATCCATGGATCAACCTTGATGCCAGGAGGCTTCCTTCACATCAGAGATCTAGCTCCAAAATGATGCCAAAAACCCTGCAACACTGCTCCTTCAGTAATAACGTAGATCTGGGGAAGGAAATGCACAGTATAACATGAGAAACATATTGGCCTAATGCCAAGATCTGAAATGAGGCTCCAATCTTCCAATACTGGCCTTCAATGGATTAGAACCCTCCTCCACTGAAAAGAAGTACTGAAATGCTCTAGATCTGAAAAGATCTAAAATCCACTTGCTGCAGCTTACAAAAGAAATCAAACCCTGAACAATATCTGAATTGTAGTTGGAAGTAGAAGCTTGTCCAAATGCCGGATAGTGGATCAATGCAACACATCCTCCTCCAAAGAGCTACTCCATGTAAGGAGAGAGAATTCCAAAACAGGAAACCCTCTTCCCTTTGGCTAAAAAACCAAGAGAACTCGAGTTGCCCAAGCAACCTCAAATTCGAAACCCTTCCTTGAAACCCTTCCTTGAGCCTCTCCTTCATTTTTATAAAAATGGGATGTGCAAAACCCTAAACCACTTCAAATGCATTAGCCCCTTTCACACTGAATTCCTCCTTCTAGAACTGCATTGATCTCCTAGGAGGTTCAATGCACCTGGTCTGTCTTGTGATTTGGTCCTGTTGACCCAGTCAAATAGCTTAGCCCTGTTCATACACAAGTGGTTTTTATGCAACCAGCTCATATTTAATCCTGTTCACATTGAGTATGTATTTATTTTTAGATCTAAGAAGTGTTGCGTGTCCTCCATTAGTCTATTATTCATAAACATGAAAAATAAAACAAAATTATAATGTTCTAATTAGCTTAGCTAATTTAGGAACATTACAGTCCTCCCCTCCCAAATGTTGCTTGTCCTCAAGCAACTGCAAGGATAGAACTGAAATATGTCTCCTCCTCCTACTGTAGCATCCCCATATGCTGAACTCCTCCAAATACTGAGATGCTATGTCAACAATGAATCTCCATATTGCCCCTCCCAAGCATGCAAGTTAGCCGAATAGCTATCATCATGAAACAATCAAATACTAAAGAAGGCAATAAGTTTTTGCCTAGAGGCTCCCTTGAGGCATGGAATCTGAAGTGTATTGGGAAGTAAAATCCCCCATGTGAGTTCTCCACCCTCAAGAAATCATCCACCAAAAATGAGTCACCTCATGACATGGAAACTCCATGAAAATGTTCCTTCCTCCACCTTGAGCTCCTGCAAAATAGGTGGGCTGAAAATCTATACATGGTAGACAAGATGTCCTACCCCATGTTGTTCTCCTCTCCACTTGAGATAAGTGTAGAGTAAAAACTAATCTTGGGCTATAAGGATATTGCCCTCAAGTGGCATCATAGAGACTAGATCTACAAAGATCCTTCCTCCAACGCTGCAAAACCAGTCAACCCAAAATTTATCATATGTGATGGATAGAAGAGTATCACCATGAGGTACTCCATCACACACATGGATCACCTCCAAAAGAAATAAGTGTTTGGCTACGGTGGCCACAATTTCTCCCATGTTCCCATTAGAACATGTGCTGCAGAAAATGTGTGAATCTTCTTCCCAAAGGACACATCCAACCATGTGCCTTACTCAACATCATGTCTCCCATCAGGATAGAAACAACATCAGCAACTGAAAACATGATCATCACCATGATGAAGGAAATACTGAAGGTTCTATGTAATGCAAGAGAGTACCAACAGTCTTCCAAGTCCTCACAGCGCAATTTTTCAAACTGCTGCTTCAGAAAATTGTATGGCAAAATGATTCCTGTGACAAGGTTAATCATATAAATAAAGAGAACTCACATGTAAGGAAAACATCTTTGCTCAAGGCCACATATTAGAACTCTGTCTCCATCATGCAGTTTGGCCCAATGAAGTTCATGGTGCTCCATGAATAGCTTTCCCTCTTGTGGAGAAATGCACTACCAAGAGATGGTAAGATAATGCAGGAATGAATCCAGGAATGAATCCCCAATAATAGTTTGGCACACTCCCATGAAGGGGGAATGAACCAAGGGTCGCATGAAATTCCTTCTCCTCTTGCTTGGAAACCCAAGACAAGAAGAATACATCATCTTCCTCACCTATTCTTTGCTCACCAAATGCATTGAATGAGAAGTGATCATGGGAATACTCCATCAATAAATCCCAGCTCCAAAGGGACAAAGCTGTTGGCCCATGCAAATAGGCTCCCATCAACACATAGCTCCAATATTTGACATGCAGAATGTCAAAGGCATCTCCCATAATGCTGCTACATATGAGAAGTCCTTCCCATGAAGAAATTCCTTCTTGAACATCTAAGGTCAAGGAGTAACCCCTTTGCACTATGATAGTGCCATCTTCTGCTCCTGCAACATCATGAAAACTGTGAGAGAAAATCTGCCCTTGCTCTCTCAAGAACATCCCAGGCAACAAAATATCTTGCTGCCCAGTGTCATAGATCTGCAAGTAGCTCTCCAGCTTCTTGCTCTCCATCCACATCCACTCAACCAATTGTGGATGTCTCCTTCCATCATCCATCTTGGTACTCCTCCCATGAGGGCTACCATCATCCCAAATTAGATTTCTGCATTTCATGGGATTTTGAAATGCAATCTTCCCGAGGATCAATTTGACCCTATGAGGATCCAAATAGGTGGTAGGAAAAAACCTCCCATCATGATGTGCATGGCTCAAGAAATGTCCAACACAGTCATGAGAGATGTTATCCATCCGAAGATGTCCCCCATCTACTATTTGCTCCTGTGAGAAGGGAAGATCCTCCTTAAACTATTGAAGAACTTTGCACTCCATGATGTGCTGAAGTGCACCTCCAATGAATTCTTCTCATGAGGTCTCCACCTCATGCATGACCTTCCAAAACCAAAGGGCCTTGGATTTGTTGCAAGTAGAAGTTTCTCTTTGAGCAAGGGTGTGCTCATTGAGAAAGAGTCATTTGGAAGGGAGAAAGGGTTTCTCACTCCAAGATGTCTACCATCAATCATTCCATCCTTTATTGCTTCATGAATGAAGCTTTCATGTGAATGCTCTAATGAGGAATGGTTCCTCTCTTCTTCTTCACTGCTTTGGCATAGCGTAGTGCAACTTGTTGCTCTAAATCAGTAGCATGCAAAGATGTAGATCCCTTCATACAATGTGCTGAAATGACAATAGATGAATCTTTAATAATACTTCGGTGAGATGTAGAAGCAAGAGCTTATTCTGCAACTATGTAGTCTTCCTTAATTACTGAACATGAAGGCTACTCTTCCAAGGTTTTGCCAGTATTGGTACAAGCCTCCACCTTCTCAATCTCCTTGAGATCTTCCTCAATACCCCTGAGGGCCTAGAAAAAGAGCAAGGAGATCTCCTCTTCTCTCATTCTTCCAAATGGTGGAGCCATGCTCTGGTTTTTATCTACATAGCTCTCCTTCTTTGTGAGGATAGGAAGTGCATGGATCTTCCTCTCCTTCTTCAAACCTTCTACAGGTCTCACTACAACTTTCTGCTTCTTGAAACCCTCTAGGAGTTTCATTTTCTTCCTCCTTCTTTCTTCTGTCTAACCTCTTTGAAGAGGATCTTTCTAGATCTGAAATATGATGAGGTAAAACTCATCTCCTTAATATTTCTGATATCTATCTCTTCTCTTCTCTGATACTGTTGTAAAGTTCCCTCTCCAGGAGTATCAAGATTTTATTCCAGAGATTGACTGCAGGGACATTTACTAGATATGTCACCTTTGAGAAAAGGATGAGATACAGAGGCTACCTAGCCATATGAAGACTTTGTCTATAGAGCTTGAAATATTCCTTCTTCATGGATTCAAAACTTTGTCTTGAAGCCACAGGCTGAGCCAAAGATCATGTTGTGATACCACTGTAATGTTCCCAAAATGGATTTCTCAGCAAGACATGCCTGAAAAACGAATTTTTCAGGGATGTGTGATTCAGTTGTCATAAAACATGTTTAAAAACACTCAAAAACCAATTCCAAATACTTCAGCAACCTTTACTCAGCTTTTATGGGAAAAGAGGCGAGGAAAAGTGATGAATTTGGCCATAAAATGAGTGTATTCTGAAATATGCGTAAAAATAAGGGTCATGGCTCTATGATATGTTATATTAGGTCAAGAGGGATTCACATGTCGAATTTCAGCTCAAACAAATAATTATAGCTAAGTTAAACAGTTCCTCCTTCCCAAACTAGGCTTAAAAACCCTGATTTCCTATGACTTGGAAGATGCAGAAATTTGCTGAAGCAAGGGTAGAATATTTTCTGAAGGTGTAAGATGTAAATAGTATGAAAATCAGAAAATGAGTTCAATAACATGGCATGAGCATTAAGCAAGAATAAACAACAATTTTACATAAAAAACCCCTCAAGTTTGAGGTGCTGCAACACAAGAGAATGACCCAGAAACCCTTTAGCATTAGTTACAGGAGGCTGAAGCTTATTTTCATTAAATTACAGAAATAAAACTGATAAATGCATGAAAACAGGGATCTATAATAAATCAAAATGCCCAAAGGGCTCTTTATTTCATTCCCCTTGGGGATTTTAGCAATACATGAAAATGTCGGAGCAAATCTGAATTTTACTGCAGCATGATTCATAAATTCTGAAGAAAAAATCTAGTTAATAAATCATATCAGAAATAGACATGGATTGGTTATCCAATCCATGGATCACCCTTGATACTAGGAGGCTTCCTTCACATTAGAGATCTAGCTCCAAAATGATTCCATAAACCCTACAACACTGCTCCTTCAAAAATAACGCAGATCTGGGGAAGGAACTATGTAGTATAACATGAGAAACATATTGGCTTGATGCCAAGATCTGAAATAAGGCTCTAATCTTCCAATACCACCCTTCAATGGATTATAACCCTCCTCCACTGAAAATAAGTACTGAAATGCTCTAGATCTGAAAAGATCTAAAGTCCACTTGTTGCAGCTTACAAAAGCAATCAAACCCTGAACAAGATCTGCATTGCAGTTGGAAGTAGAAGCTTGGCCAAATGCCGGATAGTGGATCAATGAAGCACATCCTCCTCCAAAGAGCTACTCCATGGAAGGAGAGAGGATTCCTAAACAGGAAACCCTCTTCCCTTCGGCTAAACAACCAAGAGAACTCGATTTGCCCAAGCAACCTCAAATTTGAAATATCATCAACAACCCTTCCTTGAGCCCTCTCCTTCCTTTTTATAAAAATGGGATGTGCAAAACCATAAACCACTTCAAATGCATTAGCCCCTTTCACACTGAATTCCTCCTTCTAGAACTGCGCTAATCACCTAGGAGGTTCAATGCACCTAGACTATCTTGTGATTTGGTCCTGTTGACCCAGTCAAATAGCTTAGCCCTGTTCATACACAAGTGGTTTTTATGCAACCAACTCATATTTAATCCTGTTCACATTGAGCATGTATTTACTTTTAGATCTAAGGAGTGTTGCATGTCCTCGATTAGTCTGTTATTCATAAACATGAAAAATAAAACAAAATTCTAATGTTCCAATTAGCTTAGATAATTTAGGAACATTACATATAAAAGTCCAAAGGTTAAAAAGATGAGGGACAATTACTGTATTATAATATTTTTGCAATAAACATATTCAGATAGAATCATCAAGTTTGTGCTAATGTATGTGGATTAATGAATAATTTGGTGTTTTTAGGATAAACAACTTCTGAGGTTTCCTTAGCAGTAGGCTTCTAGAGGCTTTGGGCCCAACCCCGGGGGTTCTCCTACTACTTCTGTGCTATACGTTTATTTACAGAATTTTCATTTCCAGTAATCCATTGTGTTTCATAATAAATCATTTAATTTGTTAATCACAAGCGTGAGATGTTATAGCTTCCTTTTTACTAGACTAGATTTATCATTCATGTCCTCTTATCTGGAATTGATGCTTTTACATTTGTTAGACTAGTTTTAGCATGGTTGATGTTCAATTTTGTGTATAGTTAATGTTTGGATCTTTTCATCATAATTATGAGCGTTTGGTTGATATTTAATTCTGAAGGATGCTATTAGTTGATTAAAAGATAATTTCATTGCAAAATATAGAATAATTAATTATTGTTCAATTTATTAGGATTGTTGTTCAATTCATTAAGGTAGTTGTTCAATTCATCAAAGCGTGTTGTTCAATTACAATATATTATTTTCAGTACTGAGTGGTTATTTCTAAATAAGCTTAGAATATAATTAGCTCCTTTGAATAGTCTAAAGTATTTCATAATTCACTTTCAAGTTGGTTTGATTGAACTTCGAGAATTAAACAACATTCCTTATAATGATTTAGAGTAGTTAACCTCTAATGTCACTTGCATATATTTTTCTTCCACTCTTGAAATAACAAGGCTTTCCTTGGGTTGATAATTAATGAAAAGCATTAAGGTTACCTTTAAAACAGTCACCTTCATGACTCAAAATTTTGGCACCATTTCTGGGGAGAGTGTTTAAGAGTGATGTATTTTATTTCTTTTTGATTTTGCTACGAAATAATTGGGTATTGAAAACGAGAGGTAAGAACCTACGTACTAGCAAGCAAAACGCTTTCTCTCTAGCTCGATTCTCAGCAATTGTGCAGAGGTTAATAGGATAGGTGTTCTTGTTTTTTATGACTACAAAGAAAAGATAGAATTAGATCAAAATCCCCCACTTAAATCCACAAAACCCAAAGGATCGGTGGTACTTGGAAGAACAACATATATAGATGAAATCATTAAGAAGGTTGAATCCCAGGCATCCGTAGAACCCAGAACCATTCCTACTCAGAGTCCTACTATTGTCCTTCAAGTAACAACCTCACCATCTGCAGCCCATGCGCGAGATTCACAGTGAAAAAGAAGGGTCTGAAAAAAGCCTTCAAATCGTTGATAACGTAAGTCCCGACCCTTGGAGAGAGGGAATTTCTTTCAATTTGCAGGAAGGGGAGAAACTAGCTGTGTAGTATAAGTAAAAACTCTAGAGCTTGGATCCCCTAAGAGAGTGGTTGAGACAGAGACACTGAGTATCCCAGATCCTCCAAATACACTCCCTAATCCCACTCAAATTATTACCCTAGATCAAGAAATCCTCAAATATTATTGGCACATCTTTGATCAAATGGAAAACAACCAAAACCAGAGGCAAAAATCAACATTGGAGTATCCCATTTTTGATTCGGCCACAAATGCCCCTATGAAAGCTATTCCATTACAAAACATCCCCACCTTCCATGGGTTGACCTCAGAATATTTGGATCCATTCTTATTTGAATTTGATGTCTTATGTAGGGGATATGACTACACCACTGACCCTCAGAAAATGAAATTATTTCCCTCTACTTTAAAGGGGATAATGGGGCTCGGTGGAGGAACCATTAATATTTGGGATCAAATGAAAAACTCTATTCTTAACAAATATCAAGACTACTGCCAGACTCGAGAACTAAAAGAGGAAATCTTCAATATGTCTACAAGAGACAATGAGACATTAGAAGAATACGTTGAAAGATTTTAAGATAATTTGCAAAGATCTCCATATACTGCACTATTTAAAGATATTTTAAAAGCAACAATGATTAAAGGAATGAAAGAAGAATGGGTAGAAACACTTAATATAATGGGAAAAGGGGAAATATATCAAGAAGAATATGATGAAATTATTTCATTGTGCATCAGGTGTTCTTGAGGTATTACGCAAAGTAGGTCAACTGGGCGGGATTCAACTGCAAGGAATTATAACTAGTTCGGTGGGAATGTGAACAAATCAAAATTTGGTAATATCTTAGAATATTTTAAAACTGATATCTTGGGAACCCTCACAATGTAGCTAGATGTCCTAAAAGCCAAGCAGAAGCAAGTTATAGTAGAACAAATCTTCACTGTCTTTTGCCCACATTGTTGGAAGAAGCATAGCCAGTAGGAATGTCTATTAGACATGGTCCACACATGGGCTATTTGTACCAAGGACCACACCACTGACCATTTCCCTTCACTTCCAGGGTTGAAAGTAGTTTTTAAAGAGGTAGAAGAAGAAACAGAACCAATGTATCTAATGAATCAATGTCGACAATGGAAAGCACGACTAGGTATGCCACAAGACCCACCTCAGTTCTTTTCTCCCCTACAATTTAATCAATAGAACCCTGCAACAACATGGCAGAGCCAATCACCTTTTATTTCCTAGCCATCCCAATAATTTTCCATGCCTCCTTGACCAACACAACCCTCTTCAGGTAATAATTAGTAAATTTTTCCTTTTTCTCCCCCTTACTAGCAAAACAATCCATATCTATCCCAGTGGCCTGCCTCCACTTCACAGAATACAAAATGGTCTCAAAACTGGAAGCGACCCCTAGGAATGACCAATTTACTGATGGGAACAGGGGCTCATATTCAACCCACATTACCAGCTCCATACCCAGTCCAACACAATCCTCAACCTATTATGCATCCTCAACTGCCAGCTCAACCCAATCCTAATCCCAATAATAGACCAATTCAGCTAATCTAGATTGTTGAAAACCCAAACCCCAAAACTAAACAGAAGCAATGCAATGAACTTAGGCTGAGATCAAGGCATGCTATTTCACTTGAAGAAGATACGGCCATGCCACATCAGAGTCTGAAATTCAAACAGTACCTATACAATCAACTATGACAGAAATCGAGATAGAGCAAGGGAGGGACACCGTTGACCAAAAAGACCCTGAAAACCTTATTATTTCCTCCCCTACATTCCCTGAGAGATTAACACTACCTAAACCAATAGTCTCTTCATATTTTGATCTCCTAGGGTAATTAAAAAATATTTGCATTAAAATTCCTCTTCCGCAGGCTATGTAAGACATTCCTATCTATGCCAAGACAATTAAAGAGCTGTGTTGAAAAAAATAGGCGAGAAAAGAAAAAACTATACCAACTATTCATGTAGTGGGAGCACTGTCAGACTTACTCTTGGGTAAAGAAACATCAGTAAAATACGAGGATCTAGGAAACCCCATAGTTATAGTACAAATCTTTGACCACTTGTTTTCAAACACATTAGTTTATTTGGGGGAAACCATCAACATATTAACTACAGAAATCTACGAGAAGTTATGTATAACAATGTTGGAACCCACATCTACCTTACTGAAACTTTCTGATAGATCTGTTATCAAACCAAAAGGTATATTGTTAGTATGAATCCTTCGTCGAAGTGTACGAAAAAGGACCACTTTAGCTACGCATAACTAATAGCCCTAACAACAAAAGAGGAGACACTTGATATCTTCGAATCACCTGTTGGTTAGGCAAAGAAAATAAGAGTACACAAAATACGAGATCTATAAATGGAAAGACATTAAGCAGTAAAGTAAAGAGTTTGCTCCATGCATCCAACAGACAAGACAAGAACATGATTTTTTGAATGAATTTTTATATTACAGGGCACCTGGGAGGAAACAAGAAGGTGTATCCAGATCTCCTCAATGGGATGGGTTCTTTGTAGTCCTCGGCACTTCAGATCTAAGCTTTCTCTCTCTTGTAGATGTAGAAAACCCAATGCAGAAAGTAGAGCTCAATGGGAGCAAATGGTAGAAAAATGAGACCAAGTGTATAGATCCAGAGTGATCTAATAGGCAACAAAAGGTGAAGAATGATGGGGAAAACCCTCCTATTTATAACAAAATATTGGGTCATTCTAGATCTTGGTGTATGATAATGTTAACCAAATCTAGATCCACCTTTATGGAATATTTTATTATATTTGTTGGAGGGAAAGGGTGTTTGACTTGGGTCAAATCCCTTGATTAGTGAAAAATAAATAAATAAATGATTTATTTATCTTTTTGAGGAAGTGGTTGGGAGATAATCAAATAAATAATGATTTATTTGATTAATGGTGGGTGATTTGGTCATATTTAACAAGGAATATTATCTAAATAAGATTTAAATAATTATTCCTAGAAAATAATAAGATAAGTAAGGCTTTATCTCATTAATTTCTTTGTTTTTGGGTTAAACATGACTGGGAATAATAATTAAATTATGGTTTAATTAATTATTCCATGAGGAAAATCAAACAAATATAGGTTTGTTTAATATTTCCTTTTGGGGTTTCCTATTTTAACATAGTGAAAGTAGTTTTACTTAGGGTAAAACTGGTCTTATATGGTGTACTTGGGTCCATCTAATGATAAAAGGTTAGATGACCAAAAAATGGTGTAACAGATTGCCCCCCAGCGTGCGAGTGTCAGGAGCAAATCGTATGACCGAAGTACGTTGTAAGAACAAAATCACTAGACAACAAAAGGGGATGTCAGAGAGAGAAATGTGAGGTAGATAGTGTGCTGAAGGACTAGACCCTAAGGAGACGAGACTCGCAGGTGCAACAAGTCTCTTTTTATGAGAGGGTACCTGTGCTGAAGGCGGCGGGGGAGGCATACCTATGCCCGCCGAGACAAAGTACAAAAGAATAGTGTGTCCAGTAAACAAGGGACCGAACTATAAGATACAGCTGGCATAATCAAGAGCCAGATAAAAATACAATAAGGAATCCCACATACATGGTGTGCCTGGGATAACAGCCAGGACTGGTGCAATAATATCTGAGTACATGAGATACAAATACAACCCAAATGCCCCCTGTGAATGGGGAAGGGCTCACAAAATCTGACTGATACATGCAAATCGAAAGAGGCGCTGCAAGTGGCGACGGCCAACATCATCAAATATATGGAGCGGCATCAAAGGCTGCAAGGAGGAGGTCATTCGGGCATGTGGGGGGCTACCTGCAGGGCCACCCCCTCATGAGGGCTGAGACATCTCACACACACCCGGGAATCATCAAGAGCTGCTGCTGGATCACTGAACCATCAAGTATACGGATCTCGATCATGCTGAAAGGAGCTGGAGAAACAATCAAGTCAAAGGGGAAGAAGAGATCCCCTTGCTTGATCCGAGGCACCGAACAATAGTGGAAGCTGGAGCCAAGGTACACCGCCCTCTAGACCTGGCTTCTGGAATGAATGAGCTGGTGTCGACAGAAGGAGGTCCGCCATGGGTGAGGCAATGAGAGATCCTCAACCAAGGCACGAGGGAAAATAGTAGAGCAACGGACAGACTGACACTAATGATGATGGTGAAATGGAAAGGATGGAGTGGCGAATGGACGACTTCCCTTGTTAGAGCATAAAGGGCATGAATGACATGGCAGCGACTGACACAATATCAGAAGGGATAGGGGACAGTGGGGCTGAAGGTCATAGTGTGCGACGCAAGAGAGGGACCAAGCAATGAATGATGGAGAGCTATAATGGTGTACAAAGGGAGATGGTATAGACTCCATGGAGGAAAGGATGACTCAACTTGGATGCTCTAAACAAGGGCGACTCGATGGTGCTGCCACACAGTAAAGGCCCCAATGGGGGACCATGAAAGCATGAGTTAAAGGTGGGAACTCATGACGAAAATCGACACGAACATGGACAAGTAAGGGGGCAATATGGTGCCCCAAGTACAAGTGGCATGAGGAAATTCGATTTTAAATGGAGGTGAGGTAACTTCTCGTGGACGAAATGGGTCCTGGTGAAGTAGGAAAAATGAAAAAATAGATGCTGGCTATCTAAAAGAAAATAAAACATGCATTTCAGAGGGGAAATGCTAAGGGTAATATTTCTTAAGATAGAGTGCATTGCGAGGGTTAGGAAGGGGAGGGCCTTCGAAATCCTCTAAGAGGTATGCCCCTTTTGCCAAGATCCTTACAAATGATGTAAGGGCCTAGCCATAATGAGTCAAACTTCCCATGACCTAGGACATCATGGGCCTGGTCATATACTAGAACAAGGTCGCCTTTGCGAAAAGTGCGAGGCTGGACTTTTCGGTCATACTGAGCTTTGGTGCGTTTTTTGGCCGCTTCCATGGTTTGCAAGGCAACACGACGGTCTTCGGAGGCACGCTCAAGCATGATAAGTCGTTGTTCTAGCAGTGGGGTGTCAGGGAGAAGTTCAACGGCTAGTTGTAGAGAAGGAATTTCACACTCGATTGGTAAGACAACCTCCTCTCCAAAAACGAGGTGAGGAGGGTTATGGTTGGGGGGCAGAGGTGCCCCCAAGCATGGTGTGGTCATGCCAAAATGTATTTAGAAAAATGGGAATCTAAACACATTTTAATGATGTGGTGTGCCATTTGTTCTCGTTATGGTTATGCAGTTTGAGAAAGGAAATGGAGGATTACCAATCTCTTTTGGTACTGCATATAGGGGTCAAATGGACTTTAAGTTTCCGAATTGGCATACCTGGTGTCATTATCCCAAAAGGAGGATTTGGAGATAATGAACTGATGCTCTCGTAGAAAAGCTATAGGTTGGTCAACAATAATGTCTAAGAGACTGGGTTGCTGATGTAAGATGAGGGAACGATAAGGGGTATCGTCTCGAGAGTGATCTGAAGTGATATGGGACTCTAGAGGTTCTTCTAAATGTGGAAGAATACTGGGTCTAGAGTCAACACGACCAGATACACTAGGAGAGTGGTGGAGAATGGCGTCTTGTGGTCTCTCGAATGTGGGTGCCCCCTTACCCAAACATTGGGTTTTGATGTAATGGCCACAAGGTGGATGTGGTGTCAACGCATGGGTTCGATGTAAGGGGGAATAGATAAAGTCAGGGGTGGGAATTTCTTCCATAATGTCGTCATCGGGATAGAAGATGGGGTGACTGGTGGAAGAAGAACCACTTGACATGGTGAAGTGGCCTGAATCATCATCATGAGAAGAGAGGTTCACATGCGCATCGTCACAAGGGGTGACCGAAGAGTAAGTAGATAAAGGATCTACCGATGTTGAGCCCAAGATGATCGCTGAAGGAAGGTCAAGCAAAACAACAGGGGAGGATTCAGATGGAATGTTCCCCGAGGGTCTCATGGATGATGATAGGTAAAAAATGCTGGACGAAGGCTCCGTCATCTCGACATCAGGAGGGGGAATGTCAATGGGAGCAGTCATATCTGGTAGTTTTGCTGAAGCAGAATGCGCAAATAGGGGAGAGGTGGACTCATTGCGCTTGGCCTCAAATTGGTGGACCGCGGTGATAGAGGTGCGGAAGTCCTCGAGGCGGGGACAAAGATGGGTGTAATGGCCATGGAGATCACACAAAGCACAGGGGTGGTTGGTGTGAATAGTCTTGGGGTTCTTGGCCGCGGTCGCGGAAGGAATAGAGGCTTCTGGGACCGCGGACTCAGGGAACGTGACATTAACCATGGGCTTGAGATGAAGTAATTCAGAACAGGTATGGGAGGCGTGACCGACAACATCACACAAAGCACACTGGATGGTATGCTTTGGGGGCTGAGGAGGAGCAGAGTTTGTCGGGGCAGCCTTGTCCTTTGATGCCCCCTTGCGAGCTTTGCCCTTCTTACCCGAAGCGGTCACAACAAGAGAGGGTGCCTGTTGAGGTGACTGAGGCACTGATGCAGCGGGAGAAGTCATGGGGACCGGTTGAACCGGGGTCAAAGCGATATAAGGTTTAGGCTGACCAGGCAAGGTGGGGGCTGGAGGATCAAGGTACCAAACGGGAATCCCAAGTGTCAAGTTAGGAAGAGAGAGGGTGGCCATGACTGGTACCGTGTACACTCCTGGTGGGGGAGCTAGGAACGGTATCTGACCAGAGGGGTAATGGCCAGGTGGGACGGCTCCTAAATGGCTAAGGCCTGGAGGAACCGTGCCAAGGGGATAAAGGGGCTCATGACTACCAACTGCAGGTGAAGGGCTAGGAGCAGGTTGCGGAGGGCAAGGTTGCTGACTAGCCGAAGCAGGTTGCTTGAGAGTAGCCCGAGACGATTGCATCATGCAAACATTCGATGAGCTGTAGTCAGAGATAGGAGGAGGGGGGAGATTAGGAAAAGTTCCAAGCAGGGAGGAATCTTTGTAAACGTCGGGGGAGACACTGGTCAAGGAATCGACGGTTTGCTTGTTGGCTACAGAAGAGATGGTCGTCTCAGGTGAGGTCTGAGCTTTTGGCTCATGATATATCAACTGGTCAATGGTGACTATCTTTCCATTATGAGGGAAAGACATCTTGCGGAAATCCGCGGATGGGACAGCAGACATAGCATAGGTGTAGCTTCACCCCAATAGAATGTTGTAGTCTAGCGGGGCGTCGATGACTTCGACATCAACACAAACAGTCTTCCCGGCAAGGGTAATAGGACAATTACGGAAGAGGCCAATGGGCTGTGAGGCGTGGCCGTCCCACGCTCGAAGGGTGATCATGGAAGGGGCCAGCTCAGGGGATCCGAGTTGCTTCCAAACCAAAGCAGACATCACGCAGGTGGATGCCCCCTCATCAATTACACACCGGGAAACGTTGGCGTTCCGGATTTTGACTGGGATTTGGAAGGCGACAGAAGGAGGAAGAGGAGGATGGTCCGATGGAGTGGCATCGAAAACAATCATTTGGTCATTAGCAGGATCTACAGCACCCAGGGCAGATAGCAGAGCCTTCTTTTGGGAAGGGCACGATTGGAGGAGTTCCAATGTGGAAATGGCAGCAGGAGATTGCGCCAAATCATCTACTATGCTATACGAATGAGCAGCTCGACCAGAAGCAGCATTTCGGCATAATGGTCCTTTAGGAATCTTGGTATGAACCTCAACTTTGGGTTGAGGGATATGTAAGGGACCATTGGGTGTCGAAAGAGGCTCTATAGAACCGGAAGAAGGGGACTCGAGGGCAGACTGAGCGGGAGGCTTGGGGTACTGGCGAGACCGAGTTTGAAGGTTAAGGTCGACGGTTAGAGGCGGATCAGAGTTCATCATGAGGATCTGGTAATTGGAGGAACCAGAAGGGGACGGTGGAGTGGCCACCTGTCCGTCAGGTGGTTGGGTAGACATGAATCCCTGCTGTGCATCCACCTGCGCTTGAGGGGGCGGGGAGCACTGTTGCAGGGGTTGAGAAGGCAAGGGAGGCGAAAGTGCATATGCTGGAGGAGTTGGCGCACCAGGCTGTGGATAAGGGTAATGGTTAGGTTGGGCAACATTGAGGTAAGCAGGAGGTTGGGCAAAAGGACGAGGCATGCCGTATCCTGGATGCATGCTACCGGGAGGGGGAGAAGTGCAGGAAGTGGTGCCCCCTCCCCCAGGAAAACCATAGCTCATGTGAGGTTGAGCGGATGGATGAGAGATGGGTCCAATGATGCTGTTGGCGGCATGAGGTGCCCCCGGTGTATGGGCATCATTGGGTGTGGGAAGATCAGGTAGGACAGTAGGATCGTAACCTGTCTGAGCGTAGATCAGGTCATACTTTAACGCCATTTGGAGGGCATCTTCTTCGGTTTGAGGAAAATGGGATGCGACATCTTTCCCGATAGGGGACAAAAGAGATCTAAGGAACCAGTCCATGTAGACACGGTCTTCGAAGGGAGGAGATTGGCATAAGTTCCGTCGTCTTCGCCAGTCCTGGACATGGGTAGAAAGGCGGGTCGAAGAGGTTTGCTTGAAGGAAGTCAAGAGTTCGATACCAGTGTCATAACGAAGGGGAAGTTGGAAGTAAGATAAAAAAGCCCGGGCAAGAGTTGCAAAGGTGGTATGGGAGGAAGTGGGCTGGTCAACATACCACTTAGAAGCTTCGCCTGTAAGCGTGCGTTGGAACAGTCTAAGATGAACAGAGTCATCGATAATGGAGGTAGATGAACACCACATGTGGAAAGATCGAACATGATTTGAAGGATCTTCTCCAGCACGACCTTCAAACTTTGGGATGTCGGAAGGGAGCTTTGTCGGCATAGCGGGCCAACTAGCGTCATGATGTATAGGGTCATTTATCAACCGGTCCAAATCGGGGAGGCTGAGGCCTGCCAAGAAGGGGAGCACAGGTGAAGCCGAGGTAGTTCCTGTGGTGGTTCTGCTATTAGTAGTCCCGGCATTAGGGCCGGGATTCCCGCTAGTGTTAGGCCCTGGACCAGACATAGTGGAGGTGACAGGGGGGAGAACCAGAAGGAAAAGGAGAACCCAAAGAATCAGAGAAGGACTGGCTCGACGACGGTGGGACGGAGCAGGTCGATCGACCGGAAACTGAGGGTGAAGGCCAAGAAGTCTCCGGGAAAGGTGCCTTGGTGGCGCAATGATGACGGGAAGAAGGAAACCGACAAGGGCAGAAAGGGACAGAATCAAGTGAGGTCACGGGCAGAAAAGGTGCAGTGACAATTGATTTTAGAGTCTTTTCCAGGCGGTGTTAACCAGGCGCTTCTTCACTTAGGGTCAGTGTGTGGCGTGCGTTAATTTTAATTTTTAAACCCTTTCCGTTGTTGAGAGCAAGAAAAAGTGTGCTGCGTAGCTGAAAATAAACCTACAGAGAACATAATATAATGCTGAAATAACAGAAAAATAACAGCTACGTGTGCATCTACCTAACCCAAGAAGGTGGGTCTCTCACAACTATGCTGAAAAGAAAGGGAAAAACTATGTAAAAAACACATAAAGGGAGCTCAACAGATCTAGGGTCGAAAGGGACAGGGATCTGGAGGATAAAGCTGCAGGCAAGAGGTGCAGATCACAGCCAAGAGACAGAGGCAAGGTGGCTGGAAAAAGGAAGGAAATCAGCAAAAAACCGGAGGGGCAAGGCGGAGGCCTTCTTAGGAGGTCCAAACAAAACGACAAGAGGTGATTTGAAAGGAAAAGAGGCTGATTTCAATGGATGCAGGGAGGAGTACGGATGCGGAAAGAAGGGGGTGTTGAAGCTCACGACAAGCCTTAGGCAATTTGAAAAAACTAAAACTCTTCCACAAAAAGTGGAGGGTACTGAAGCCCTAGGGGGCTAGGTTCCCACTTAGATGAGTAAAGCGAGGATCGAGATCTTGATCGGCGGGCGAGACGGAGGAAATTTGGAAGACCTGGCGGCTGCAGCCAGAACCCGAAAAATTGCGAGAAAAATCGAAAAGCGAGCGGGTCGCAGGTTGCTTGTTTGCCAGTGCGAGTGCAAGAAAATGGGGCGAAAGAGTCGACACGGAGCTCGGAATCGCGAGGTTATGGGCCAAAGTGCGACCCCCCGTTCCGGTTGTCTCGGCGGCAGATTTTCAGAAAAGTTGTCGTCTCAGTTGCGGCTGGTGTCGCTTACCTGCGCAATAGGGCCAGAAACACACGGAAGTTAGAAATTTTAAAGTTTTAGGGTTTTATGTGAGAAAAACAACATAAAAATAGGAAAAATAAACAGCTGAAAAGAAACCCTAGGGTCTGAAGTAGCTGGATATGCAGGAATATAAAAAACGACAGCGGTCGTAATTTAAAACCCGTGTGGAGTCGCCATTTGTTAGTATGAATCATTTGTCGAAGTGTACGAAAAAGGACCACTTTAGCTACGCATAACTAATAGCCCTAACAACAAAAGTGGCTGCCAATATCTTCAGATCTGCGATTAGTTAGACAAGAAAATAGCTACAAAACACCAGATCTATATATGGAAAGACATTAAGCAGTAAAATAAAGGGTTTGCTCCATGCATCCAACAGACAAGACAAGAACACGATTTTTTGAAAGAATTTTATATTATAGGGCACCTGGGAGGAAAACAAGAAGGTGTATCCAGCTCTCCTCAATGGGATGGGTTCTTTGTAGTCCTCAGCACTTCAGATCTAAGCTTTCTCTCTCTTGTAGATGTAGAAAACCCAATGCAAAGAGTAGAGCTCAATGGGAGCAAATGGCAGAAAATGGTGACCAAGTGTATAGATCCAGAGTGATCTAATAGGCAACAAAAGGTGAAGAATGATGGGGAAAACCCTCCTATTTATAACAAAATATTGGGTCATTCTAGATCTTGGTGTATGATAATGTTAACCAAATCTAGATCCACCTTTATGGAATATTTTATTATATTTGTTGGAGGGAAAGGGTGTTTGACTTGGGTCAAATCCCTTGATTAGTGAAAAATAAATAAATAAATGATTTATTTATCTTTTTGAGGAAGTGGTTGGGAGATAATAAAATAAATAATGATTTATTTGATTAATGGTGGGTGATTTGGTCATATTTAACAAGGAATATTATCTAAATAAGATTTAAATAATTATTCCTAGAAAATAATAAGATAAGTAAGGGTTTATCTCATTAATTTCTTTGTTTTTGGGTTAAACATGACTGGGAGTAATAATTAAATTATGGTTTAATTAATTATTTCATGAGGAAAATCAAACAAATATAGGTTTGTTTAATATTTCCTTTTGGGGTTTCCTATTTTAACATAGTGAAAGTAGTTTTACTTATGGTAAAACTGTCTTACATGGTGTACTTGGGTCCATCTAATGATGAAAGGTTAGATGACCAAAAAATGGTGTAACATATATTACAGGACATCCTAGTTTCTGTGGACTCGTGGGAGTACCTGACATAATTTTTAGTGAATAACCCAAAGAGTAGGTTAGATGGGCACCCCATGATACTGGGATGACCTTGGTTAGCAACAGACGATGCTTACATAGGCTGTCGAACAGGCAACATGACCATTTCTAGAGGTGATGCCATAAATAATATTGTTATATACCCCCTTGCCAAACCAAGTATTCCCACTATAAATATTCACAAACAACCACATACATACTCGGAACAAAACATCCGTTCACCATTGACAATAGTTGAAGACTCAAATTCAAAGATCAAACTGAAGATGATGTAATCCATAACTTCATAATCAACCATTTAATTCAGAAAATTTAAAGTTGCAAATGTTAAAAGCAGTTCTTGATAATGAAGCATAGTAGGACCCCTTAGCAGACATTGATAACTAGCACATACCCACGACTACTATTTGTAACAACATGCCAATTTAAATTGAGCCAAGAAAGGTTTTAAACATTAATGGTAGTCTGAATGGTAACCAACAGCAAAATATCGTTAAGGTTTTATAGAAATATAAGGGAGCATTTGCTTGGGACTACCTAGACATGAAGGGTATAGATCCTCAACTATGCACACATCACATTTATACTGACAAATATGCTCGGACTATTAGGTAGCCTCAGCAGAGGTTAAACCCATATCTGAAATACATTGTAAAATATGAATTGCAAAAGCTACTAGATGTAAAATTCATTTATCCTATTTTAGACAGGAAATGGGTCTCTCCTCTAGTAGTCGTTCCTAATAAGAATGGTAAGTGGCGAATTTGTGTGGATTAAAGAGAAATAAATAAAGAAACACAGAAAGACCACTTCCCACTCCCTTTTATTGATCAGATCCTTGATACATTAGCAGGAAAGTGGTTATTCTCTTTTCTTGACGGTTTCAGTGGTTACAATCAAATCTAGATAGCCCCTCAAGACCAAGATAAAACGACCTTTACTTGCCCCTAGGGTAAATTTTCCTATAGGGTATTTCCACTCAGATTATGAATTCCCCAGCAACATTTCAAAGGCCCATACTTAGCATTTTTTTTGATTTAACAAATGAAGGGATCGATATTTACATGGACGACTTTACTTCATATGGAGATGACTTTGATTAAGCACTGCAAACACTAGAAAAAGTATTAGAATGATGTATTGCTACCAGATTATTTTTGAGCAATGAAAAATGTCACATGATGATGACCAAAGGAGTAATCCTAGGACACTACATCTCTGCAGCTGGAATACAGGTAGATCCGACAAAAATAGAGGTAATTCTCTTATTAACCCCACCTTGTACTCTGACAGAGGTACATAGTTTCCTTGGGTATGCAGGGTACTACCATAGGTTTATAAAAAAATTCTCACAAATTGTTTCACCCTTGTATGCATTAACTTGAAATGTTGAATTCCATTGGTCTGACAAATGTGACACTGCTTTTTCATATTTGAAGAAACTGGTTTTGACTATGTTATGCAAAATTATGTAATATTCCCAAATAGGGAAGCAGCAATATGTGAACACAATAATTGAAAGAGCAGTGAATAAATCAATAAAAAATTACATGAGACAAATGTACAACCATATTATTATATATATAAGCAAATATTTAAGCACAATATCTCGAGGATAAAGTCACTCAAGCAATGGAAAACAAGCCTCCAATAGGAGAATATACTAATACAGGAGAAATATTACTATACAAGTGCCATGAGTCATGAAAATGAATTTTTAGGGCATAAAATGATGCATAAAGATAGATCAATTTGGATCTGCTATTATATAGCTCAAACAATGCTAGGAGTGAAGATCTAGCCTCCTAGACACTTTTCCAAGAGAACCCGGGAAGGATTTATGGAAATACCCAAAATACCAAAATGTCGGAATGCAACCCTAGGGATGAATAGCAACTGAAACTAAATAAATAGATGGAGATGGCTGAATATGATAACTAAATGGATATATATCCTCCAATAGATCCTTCAAGTGAAAGGCTGATCCCAACACTGAAGATCTCACCCTCCAAAACAAGCACTGAAACCTCTATTGCAAATACTCACTGAAATAACACAGTCAAAGAGTGAATCTGCACTGTAGCTGATGGGAATATGTTGGCCTGGTGCCAAGATGTGAAATAAAGCTCATGAACCTCCCTGCTGATCTCCCAAAGGGAATAATTATTCCTCCTCTGAAAAACTAGCTCAGAAAGTGAGTTTCTCAACCCTCCACTGCAACACCCTAAAACACAACACAAATCTGAACAGAAACTGCATTGTAGCTGAATACTGAAGCTGGGCCAGAATTTCGGATGTGTTGAAATGATGGTACAATGCTCTTCCAAGAGGCTACCTCAATGGAAGAGGTGGGATCCCCGCTCAAGAACACCTTGTGCTAAACTGCACTGCAAGCCCAACTAAACAGCTGAAGAATGCAAGAAGTCATGCAGACCACAAAATCAATAATCAATAACATAACCCACTATGGCTGCCTTGCCCTCCTTATAAACAATGTGAGCCTTCTCACCTTGGGTCCCACTCATTAGGGTTTCCACCATCATGGAGTCTTCCTCCCATTCACACTGCGCTGTCTCTTAATGATGATCCACTCCCTCCATACCAGCATTGTTGACTTGGTCAAACTTTACCTTGTCCACATGCAATAGCCCCTATTCACACATGAGGGTGCTTTATCCAACTATGAATATGATCTATTTTCATATTAAGAGGGATTTTATGCCTACTAAAGAGATTTATGGGCCTCCCTACCCATTTATTCACCTAACTAAATGAAAAAAGAAAAATTAATATTCCAATTAGTTGCATGCTAATTTAGGAATATTACAGTCCTCCCCTCCGAAATGTTGCTTTTCCTCAAGAAACTACAAGGATAGAACTAAAGAGCATCCTCTCCTCCTCCTGTAGCATCCTCATATGATAAACTCCTCCAGGGAACAAAATGTTGTCTCATCAATAAATATCCAAGTTGCCCCTCCCAAGTATGCAAGTTAGATTTTGGTAACCAACCCAAATAGCTATCATCATGAAGAAGTAGAATATCCATGGAGGAAAAAATGGGCTGTCTAGAGGCCTTCTTGAGGCATGGAATCTGAAATATATTGGGAAATATCATTCCCATGTGAAGCCTCTATCCCCAAGCTATCTTCCATACAAAATGAGTCACCCTCCAACATGGAAACTCATGAAAGATCTCCTCCACCTTTGGCTCCTGCAAAGAAGGTGGGCTGCATTGCTGAACTTGATAGAAAAAATGGCCTACCACACACACTCTCTCTCTCCACTTATGATAAGTGTAGAGCTACTGCTGAATTTGGGTTGCAATAAGGTTGCCTTCATGAAGCTAAAAGGCAATTGGATCCTCAAAGACCCCCTCTTTGGTTCTTGCCCAAACTATCCCATATAAAGTGAATATGACATTTTCACCATATGGAATCCAAATGAGAGAGGTACTGAAGGTTTTACATAGTTCTGGAAGGTACCAAAAGTCTCCCAAGTAGTCATAGTGTATTTTTACCAACTGTAGTTTCAGAACATGATGTGGCAAGTTGTCTCCCAACAAATTGCTAGTTGTGCATGTCATCTCATCCACTAGTAAATAGTAGATGTCATTGTTTATCAACTGAGCATACAAAGAATAGTGTAACACTTGCCCAAATCCATGCCATAAATGGCCATCTTCATTATATATGTTGGTCCAAAAATGACCATGAAGCCCAAATAGAGGCTTGCCCTCTTGAGGAGCAATGCAATGTATAGAGATGGTAAGAGAATTCAAATACTGTGTTAGATAATTAATAAAGGAAAAAACACAACTCTTACAATGTACTAAGAGTAGGATGATAATAATATCCATGAATGAGCCCTCCATAGTGGTATGACATATCTCCATGAAAAGGAATGAACAATGTGCTGCATGCAAATATTTCTCCTTATGCTTGGAGATCCAAGTCAAGAAGATCATATCATGGTAATAGATGTCTCCATAGACTACTCCATCACTCTCATCTCCTACTTTTTCATCAAGTGCATCATATGTGAAGTGAACCTGGGAACCCACCATCCACAAAACCAAGCTTCCAAGTGGCAACACTGTTGGCCTTTGTAGTAAGGCTCCTGTCATTTCATAGCTCCATTCTTTGACATGCCAAATGTCAAAGTCATCTACCATAATGCTTCTATATATGGGAGTTTCCTTCCAGAGTGGAAGTACCTCCTGATCCTCCAAGGCTAAGGAGTAGCCCCTTTTCACCATGATAGTGACATAACCTACTCCTGCAACATGATGCAAAGCATGGGAGAAAATCAGTCCATACTCTCCCAAGAGTTTCCAAAGCAACAAAAAACTCTTATTGCCTCCCCACACCATCATCATATAAAATATGGAGCAACGACATGATGGTTGCCATGAAATATATCACATACCCCAATACACCCAAACTCCTTGGCACCATATGATGCAAGTGCCATGCCAAGTTCCATCCACCAACCTACTCTTTAAAATATAATGTGTCATATGATGACCAAATTCTTTCAAGAGTAACCAACGCAACCTTGCCTCCTACTTCCCTGTGTTATAAATCAACAAGTGTTGTTCCAGCCTCTAACCCCAAGAATTGTGTGCATCTCAACAATGAATAACCAAGATGACTGTTTATCTCCTCCTTGAACAATTTAGGGCTTCTTAGCGTAGTGATAATCTGCTGCTCCAAATCAGCAATGTGCTTTGAACCTAGGTCATGCAATGGTACATTCCCACAACTCTCCATAAGATGTGCTAAAATGACAGGAAATGGAAATATGTGCATAACTTGGTAAAGCTTGGGAACATCTTGGACTACTACAATGGTTCCTTCCTCAGGTGTGATGGCTCCACCAACTACTGATGATGATGGTTGCTCTTCTATGGCTGCATCAACATTGGTAAAAGTCTCCTCCTCCTCGTGCATCTACAGAATAATGCATGGGACTCTAAATGTCAAGAGATCAAGACCACTTTGCAAAGGTGCAAGTGTCCTTTCTCTTGATGCAAGTTCTCCTACAACAAGTGGTGGTGAAGGCATATTCTCCTCATATTTCTTCTTGTCAAACTTCTTGATCAACCTTTGAGTAAAATCTACATATGCAGTCACTCTTTCATGAATCAAATGGTTGAACCACCAAATATTTGCTTCACCCTCAAGGTGGAGCACTGCAATATCAACAACCTCTCTCTCTACTATTGGACGTAGCAGGAAAAATGCATCCAACTTCTTTCCCCAAGCTCTTGTTGTACAAGTGGATGGCCCATCAAATGTACGCAATAGAAATCTATTTCTACAAGGTCTTCTTTCTTCTTTGAGCTGAATGAACTGTGGGAGAGTTAGATTCTCCTTGAAAGCTCTAGGTTGAGACTTATATTCTGCAAGATACTCACTTAGAATCTCATGATATAAGTGTCCTCCATCTCCATGCCTCTTTTATTCTTCCTCAAAATAAAATGGCATCATGTATTTCTTTGGAGCTCTATGCAACACCAGTTCTTTCTTCTACTGATAGGAAGTACATGGACCTTCCTCTTCTTGAAACCCTTTAGAGGTCTCATTACATTTCTCCTCTTTCCTCTCCTTGATGTCCTTGGAGAGGTTCTTCATAGATATGAAAAGTGATTAGACAAATCTCATTTCTCCCATCATTTTAGATCTCTTTTTCTTCTCTTCTTCTTCTTATAGCATATTGGTTGAAACTCATAGGCTGAGACAAGATTATGCTATGATACCACTGTAATATTCCCAAATGGGTAGCAGCAATATGTGAACACAATAATTGAAAGACCAGTGAATAAATCAATACACCATTACATGAGACAAATGTACAACCATATTATTATATATATCAACAAATATTTAAGCACAATATCTTGAGGATCAAGTCACTCAAGGAATGGAAAACAAGCCTCCAATAGGAGAATATACTAATACATGAGAAATACTTCTATACAAGTGCCATGAGCCATGAAAAAGAATTTTTAGGGCATAAAATTCTGCATAAATATAGATCAATGTGGATATACTGTTATATAGCTCAAACAATGCTAGGATTGAAGATCTAGCCTCCTGGACACTTTTCCAAGAGAACCCAAGAAGGATTTTTGGAAATACCCAAAATACCCAAATGCCGAAATGTAGCCCTACAGCTGAATAGAAGATGCAACTAAATAACCAGAGGGAGATGGCTGAAGATGATAACTAAATGGATATATCTCCTCCAATAGATCCTTCAAGTGAAAGGTTGATCCCAACAATGAAGATCTCACCCTCCAAAACAAGCACTGAAACCTACACTGCAAATACTCACTGAAATAAAGCAGTCAAAGAGGGAATATAAACTGTAGCTGATGGGAATAGGTTGGAATGGTGCCAATATGTGAAATAAATCTCATGAGCCTCCCTTTCTGATCTCCTAAAGGGAATAATGCTTCCTCCTTTGAAAAAATAGCTCAGAAAGTGGGTTTCTCAACCCTCCACTGCAACACCCTGCAACACAACACAAATCTAAACAGAAACTGCACTGTAGTTGAAGACTGAAGCTGGGCCAGAATGTCATATGTGTGGAAATTATGGTACAATTCTCTTCCAAGAGGCTAACTTAATGGAAGAGGTGGGATCCCTTCTCGGGAACACCCTGTGCTAAACAACACTGTAAGCCCAACTAAACAGCTGAAAAATGTGAGAAGTCATGCAGACCACAAAATCAATAATCAATAACATAACCCCCTATGAATGCCTTTCCATCCTTATAAAAAATGTCAGCCTTCTCACCTTGGGTCCCACTCATTAGGGTTTCCACCATCATGGAGTCTTCCTCCCATTCACACTGCACTTTCTCTTAATGATGATCCACTCCCTCCATACTAGCACCATTGACATGGTCAAACTTGACCTTGTCCACATACATTAGCCCTTGTTTGCACATGAGGGTGCTTTATCTATATATGAATATGATCCCTTTTCACATTAAGAGGGATTTTATGCCTACTAAAGAGATTTATGGGCCTCCCTACCCATTTATTCACCTAACTAAAAGACAAAAGAAAAATTAATATTCCAATTAGCTGCATGCTAATTTAGGAATATTACAAATTATGAATTACGGATAAAACATTATTCCCTAAATATGGTGCTATGCATTTATAACAATAGATTAAAGACTTTATAGATACTTTTCCTAATAGTACTTAGACACACAGAATAGATCAAGAAACCTACTTGGGGTCCAAGAACTTCCTATTCTCCTTCTATCACTCTTGTTGTAGCTTCAAATCCAAGCTAGATCACCAAAATATTTCCTGCAATAATGAACACTAAACAACAAAGAGATTGCAATATACAGATGCCTATTCAAGTTATTCAGTTAAATAAATGAAACATGAACCATATACATCAGATAAGAACTCATAATATGAAAGGTAGAAGCTTATACAGATACATATGTGGGAAAGTAATCAACAATATTTATTAATGAATAGAAGGGGAGGTTAAAACCCACGATTGATTTGATGTCACCATCTCCAGAATCATCCCAACCTCATCACAATTAACATCTCTCCAACAGCATATCACTCAAATAAAATCCCTAATTGAAATTCCACCAACATTTCTCTACTCAATTTCTTCCTTCTCAAGCACTAGGATCTGTGCTCAATTTATAGATGAGCTGAAGGTAGTTTCAAAATCAATGAATTTCTAATAATAGGTAAGACATCTTTCCAAGCTCAGAGGTATCAAGTGGACATATGGATTCGAAGTTTGACACATATATACTCTTCTAGAATGCACTGGCCAAGTGGAGATTCTGAAACAATGAGAATTTCACTCCCAATTGACCAATGCACCCTTGAGTGTTGGTAAGTGCTTTGCAGAGCACCCTTGAGTGGAGTTGCCTCCATATGGAACACACTTAACCCCTTGAGAGACTTCATTGGTGAGCTCATAGGTGATATAACATATACTTCAAATCTTGGAAACCTTGCAATGGAAGTCATGGATGATTTGTTTTTGTTCTTTATATTAGGGAATGTAGAAACTGAAATGATAGGGGATGATAGACCCTATTCATTGGTCCTTGGGATGATGTCATGTTTAAACAGGTCATTAGGAATGATGCTCAAATTGACCTATAACAGATTACCCCCTAAAGCATGAAGTCAGAATAATAATAACATTATTTTTTGAATGAAATTCTTTACACTGTGATAGGCTGGAGCTGAAGCGGAGTGGTGACCTGCATCAATCTTACAATACATTACATCATGATATATCCTCTTGATCATAAGTTGCTTAGGGAAAGCATTCCCATGCTTAACACATAAACTATCTAATAACATGTACATAGTGCAGAAATTTGTCTATATTGGAATGTTTCCCAATACAAACATGCCTACAGATATAGGCTCATGTTTGGATGACGATCTGTGTGTAAGGTCACCGTACAGATGATGTGTACAATAATCCCAAAATTGTAGCCTGGATGGATGAAACTAGACCCGGGGTCTTCTTATCTCATTCACTCAATCATTCAGGTACAAGTCTAGCCATGTGAATATATGATTTGTAGTCAAACATGGTAAGACATCATTTGATTACCAGCCAATGATGTGAGCTGTTAACAAATGTGAGAGAACCACCATTAATGTCAATGGCCCTCAAGGTGCTGCAGTACATTTCATAAGGCATGAATAGATGATTTGATGTCGAACGACAAACAAAATCTTTCGGTTCAAAGTTCGGAAGCGAGGATCTTGTCGATGCTGTAACAAGCCTCATGGTACTGGAATATGATGTTTCTAAGTGAAATTCCTGGATGATAATTTGATGTCGACAGGAAGCCACTTTATTACAAAACGAGAGTTACTGATTTCAGAGATAAAGTATGACTTGATATAGCATTGTTTAGGGATGACTTTCATGAGAATGAAGGTTTATGAGTATTGCAGAAGGATGAGTATTCACTGGATGACTTCTCTTGAACATATCGGCGACACTGAGATGAGTTGGCAACATTGACCCAAAATCAAAGTGAAGGTATGATGAACCATAGGTATGAATGAACCGTCAAGATTATTACCCAACCCAAATAGTCACAATCATAGAGTGAAGTGAAATGTTCAAGAGCGACCTGCTACCATAAAAATTTCTGTTCACTTTCCCAAATTTTCCCCGATCATTTGTCAACCAGTACCTCTTTATTTTTTAACAAGCTTGAGGAGGATAACATATGCTTGATCTATAATTCAACCCTTCGGAAAAAAAATGTATCACTATTTAATAATTTAATGAGTCTAGCGATGAATGAAACTCGATTCTTGCCATGATCGACAAACCCATCGCTATTTTATGTTTTAATGAGCCTAATGACAGTGATACCCCAGTCCTTTTTCATATTTAGAGAGTTTGAAAAAGAGGGTGAAAGAAAACTCCATAAGTTATTTTTCGTAAAGTTGTCGCTCATACTTGAAATGGTGTAAAATTATATTTGAGAGAACCTATTTAGTCATGTTTGACTAAGGTATTCCTTTTTCGTAAATAATCTATATCATTTCGGAAAAGGGTTAAACTTATACTGAGTAGATATCAATTCATTTACTTTTATGAGCTCGAAAAGACAAGTGCTTGAAAATATTCTCACATTATCGGAGTCTGAAAAGAGCTAAAAGAAGACTCCAAGGGTTCCTTTTTCATTGTTATAGAAGCTCGAAAAAGAGATAAAAGTGTGCTTCAAGTCATTTTTTGTTTTTAACAGAGCTCGAAAAATAAGGATAAAAGTATGCTTTGTGGTCAAATCATTCTTGAAATAAATCTGCAGGACTAATTTGTTCATCAGTTGTAAAACCTATTCAGAATAACATCAAATGGATTAAAAATACTTGTTTCATGATAAAAATATAATAAAACCATAGTCATAGCAATAAATATTCATTTGCAAATAATCAAATGACTAATAAAAAGAGTTTTACTATTCATTTTTACCATTCAATAGTTACATTTACATTTTGGAGCTCTGAACCTGTCTTTTCCCCCGAACTTTAGCTACTGACTGCGATCGATTATGTGGAAATTTTTCATCACCGTTTGATCTAGGTTAGTGCAATGAACCCTCTATTTCTTTCAATAATCAATTCATTTCCTTTCATTGCAAATTTTTAGGGTTTTGAGCCCTCTATGGTAATTTTTTCTTCCAAAGAGGGAAACACACCCTTGAGCATCGAAAAGTGCATTGTGGAGCACCTAAAATGAAGTCTAGCTACATATGCAACACAATGTCCCTTGTTCAAGACTGCGTTGGGCACAATCTCCATTTTTTATTCTTGCACTACGCCCAAAATTTGTCTAATTTTTTGCATTGAAAGGAGTCTAATGAGTCTTATGGTTATGTTTCAGGATTTCATCAAACTATAATGACGATTACATGGAGAGAAAGAGAGCATGAAGAAAAAAATATAGTTGCCCTAAATGATCTGGGTATAGTAAGAGCCCTAAGAAATTGTGGGTTGTTAAAGTACTTCCACTTGTCAGGGATGAGGCAACAAATAGAACTCTTGGAGTTCCTAGCTCAAGCATGGGATTCGGCTATCGAGGCATTTCATATTAGGAACAAAGTTGTTCCCATTACAGTGGAGGATGTATATTTTCTCATAGGTTTGTCGAGGAGAGGCTTGTCCGTTTCTCTCTCAGGGTCTGCTCTTGGAGGAGAGATAGTGAGAGACTATGTTTTGCAGTATTGCTATCCAGGGGCAGAGCCAAGCAAATATGGGAAGATAAACATCTGTGACATTTGAGATTTTCCTTTTAGAAGCATTATTTTCACGATCGAAAAAATTTCTAGCACCGTTACACTACATGTAGTGAATATATCATATATGCAGTATGCGCTAGAGTGCATGGAGCCAATAGTCTTCAACTGGTCTGAAGCTGTACTTTCCCAAATAAAGGAACAATTGAACAAAGAAAAGGGAGGATGGAAGAAGAACTTCAGTTATGGTTCGATCCTCATTTCATTTTCCTTAGAGTAGATTCCACTGATGCAGCCTCAACATGTGATGTTGGGTGTGTCTAACCCTAGAGATCCAAGGATGCAGAGATGGGTAGAACTAATGGGTAGGCATGTAGGCCAATCGACCATTGTGTTCTCGAATGCATTCTTTTCCTGGTTCCGGTGACAGGTTGTCGCCATTGATGAGTATGCATACATAGGCGTCGATTTATGAGGAGATCCAAACTTAGCCTTACCAGAAGGCGCTCAATGGGGTGCAATAGGTAAGAATGTTTTGACCATGTTTTTTATTTTCCTAAGGTTTATACAATGCTTTTGTATTTTTTATGTTTTCCCAAGACTAAACTAAAATTATGATGTAATGCAGATGTTGGTCGAGTTTAACTGGTGGAGGAACTAGAGCATGGAGTAGATGAGCCAGCAAAGAGGGCTATCGAGAGAGCAGTCCTTCAGGATCTAGACATGGTTGAGACTCTATCCGAGCTTCGGCAGCACATAGAGGGGTTTACCTTCGGGATTCTGGATTTCCGAATCAAAGAGTTAGCCATATGACTGCAACACCATACTATAGGCATTCCTAATCGTTGGATTTAGTTACTACGTAGGATAGCTAGATCTATAACATGTTACCATGAGAATCACTAGTTTACTTTCGATATTTTGCATACATTTTGAGGTCAGATTACCAATGTGTCTTGGGCACAATTTTTTTTAAAAACCTATGACTATTTTTTGTAGACATATTGTTTATCAATCTACCAATACAAATCCCTTAAAAACTCACTAAATCACCATTCAAAACGAAAATGGCCCATGCTACAGAGGATAGATTCTATGTAATATGAATAGCACCATCCACATATCCAACAAATGGTTCCAAAGATTCACACATCTACGATGAAATGTAAAGCAGATTTCTAACATTAAGAAAACTCTAAAAATAAACTAAGACAATGAATGAAAATCAATAACATATATATACAATACAATACAAAAAATTACTATGCTCATGATTAAGCATAGTAACGTTTCAGATACAACCCATTTCAGGGTTGCGCCAACAGAATTCCATCGTAATCCACCAACTCGTAGTCTCCTTTAGCAAGAACTCCTTTGACAATACAGGGGCCATGCCATAATGGCTAAAATTTCCCTGTACCTATTATTTCAACTTCTTGATCATAAAGAAGGACCAAGTCACCCTTTGAGAAAATGTGAGGCTAGACATTTTTGTTGTATTGCGCCTTTATACATCTCTTATGTGCTTCGTTAGCCCATTGGGCTTCATGATGCGTTTCAACAAGATGGATGAGGTTAAAAAGACACGCTTATTCTTCTGAGGTGTCCGGTAAAAAGTCGATTGCGGGTTTTAACAACGACATTTCACATTGGATTGGCAAGATAGCTTCCAAACCATACACTAATTGAAGTGGAGTAAATCCGGTTGCGTTTCTCACTGAGGTTTGGTACACCCAAAAGGCCGAGTATAGTATCAAATTCCAGTTTCTTTGACAAACTCCTATCATTTGTTGAAGCATACGTTTTAGAATTTTGTTAATAGCTTTGACTTGTCCATTTGATTGTGGATAGTAAGGAGTAGAATTATCATGTGACAATCCTAACTTGGCAATCAATTTAGTCATCACGTGGGTGCGAAAATTCTTCCCATGATATGTAACTATATCCCGTGGGACCCCAAACTATGCAATAACATGATTAAAGAAAAACAATGCAGTTGTCTATCCTGTGTTGTTGAATGTAGGCATCACTTGGGCCCATCTGCTAAAATAGTCTACTGCGACAATAATATAACCATGCCCCTCGGACGAATGAGGGTTACAGGTCATGAATTCAATGCCCCATTTCAAAATGGTCCCACAGAGACAACATGATGCATTGGTGCTAGCAGTTCACAGATTTTACGATAAAAAATCTGGCATGCATGACAAATTTTGACTATAAGGATGCAGTTGTGAAATATGGTAGGCCAAAAGTAACCAACGCAGAGTATCTTCTGTGCAGTAGCATATCCAGATAAATGTCCACCACAAGCCCCAACATGACAATCATTTAAAACCTTTTCGACCTCCTCATGAGTGAGGCACCTTCTTAAAATAGTATTGACACCACGAAGATAAAGTTTATCATCGACGATCAGATAATCTTTAGCTTGGTATCAAATACGTCGCATTTTAGAGCGAGAGGTATTAGGCTGAAAATTTTGAGTTTGAAGATAAATGATAAAATATTCATACTAAGGATCATATGATCCGATCAGAAATAGAGACTCATTAGGAATTGATGGTTCTGACGTAGTAGGAGTACTATTAGAGGGAAGGTCACAGAGAAGCTCTGCCAAAAATAAGGACTTCTTCGACTTGGATTTGATGAATTCCAAATCAAATTCCTGCAAAATGACAATCCATTTTGAATACTTCCCCCCCAGCAATTGACGTGATAAGTTATAAGTCATGGGGTTGCAATCCGATACGATAATGGTCTTTCGGAATAGGATATAGTGGCAAAATCTTTGGACAGTGTTGGGGTTCCCATGTTTTGGCCAGATTGGCAAGACCAAAAGATGAGACAACATCAAACCACTTTCAGACCTCAGGATCTAGCCCTCCTAGGTCCAGAGAGGGATCTCTCTATGAAATGTCAAAGTGTATGACTTTAAAGCTCATGTATTAAGATGTTAGGCTAGTTATAGGCACAAGGTTTGGTTGTTTGATTTGTTTTGATTTGGTTGCTAGTTATCAAGAAGGAAGGGTTCAATGTAAGACAAGGATGAGCAAAGAGGAAAAAGGCAGAGGTGAAGTATTCCAGGAAATATTCAAACCATTGGGCAATGGAGTCAGGAAAGGATTTTCTTGCTACTCAATAGGCAGGCTTTCAATTGGGCTATTCATCTAAAACATAAGATCTTAAAGATGATTGTGTGATATGGATAGTAGGAGAGGAGGAGACAACACAAATTCAGGACACAAAGTTAAAGACCAACTGGTCGCACAAGGATCCTAGTGGACAGGGCTAAATCTAATCCCTAGTGTTCCCAAATATTCCATCTAAATCCTTAACAAGAAACATCTAAGAACTGAATTCATTTAATTCATACATCAGAGAGAAGGCAATAACATCCACTAAACTGGTTAAACCAACTGAAATCAATTCTTAAATAACACATTCAGAAGACAAACATTAATGGCAAGGAGAGCAGAAACATAGGGTTCCTAACAAGGGTAAATCCTATGCCAATATTCTGATGCAAGCCAGTAGAAATGAAGTGAAATGAATTAAAACACAGAGATAGGAAAACATCACCGCTGCTTCAGATTAGGATCCAAAGAAATGTGCTTGTCATATTAAAAAGAAATACCAGTCAAGTACAACATTGCCAATAGCCGAATACTTAGTCTGAAAACATCTCCTTCAACCTATCTTACACTTTACACAGAGACTGTGTCTCAAAAGAAACTACTTGTAGTTCTCTGATAACTGATCAACAACCATTACAATGTTTCTTCATGAAATTTTATAGCAGAAAGATGGGCTGAGGAGGTAGGTGAAAACTAAATGTAGCATTAAAACTCCAGAAGAGGAAGAAGGCCGAAACCCACTTTGTATAAATCCTGTGCATTAATCTCTGGTGTTATTTGGGTGAACAAGTGATCTTCTTCAGACTTCAGATTACTCTGATATGACTCTGATGTACTCTGACTGTAGTACTGTGTAGTACTCTGGTGCATAAAAAAAATGACTGAATGGACTTCCATGCTTGTAAAACAAATGCCCTGGTAAATAATGGAACTAATATGGGCGCTTCGTCCTTTGGGACAATCTGCTGATGTGAAACCCTGATATACATGAATTTTTGCGTGTTGTACCTTCTGCATGATCCATGGGATCACTGACCTGGTGCTTTGCCTCTAAACCGCTGTATTAAGGCTTAGAACCTTCAATACTGAATGCTGAAATCCTTGATCATTAGCTCGTTTTTCTCCAATGCCCCATAAATGTCTCGATCTGCAAAATATGGGCTTTAATGGCGCCGGATAGGTTTTTTGCGGAGATTGAACTGTCCTGGGACAATATTTATGCCGCCACTACCTTTCTGGACACTTCCCTGTAGTACCAGCTTCCAAATTCAACCTTCTCTGCACAACGCATTGTTTACAATGATTTCCTATGAATCACGACGGTTTTCCGCCTCTCTGAAACCCTGCAAAATACGAAAGTTGTTAAGAAAACAATGCGTGGGGTCAGACGATGTGGACGGCTGCGGGGATGATGGTAGTATTGTGGAGAAATGGCGAAGAATGCAGAGGAATGATAGAGAACAGAGATGGGGAAAGGTTGGCGTCCTGCGATAAAATTTAAATGAAAAACTTAAAAACATCGACCCTTTGAACAAATATATGCAATGGGATGGGCAGATGTACTGTGGATACACATGGGGGTGACGTGGCAGGACCGGGGGACGACAAAAAATTCAACAGCGGGAAAACAAATCTGGACCGTCAGATCTCAAAGGAGATCGATGGTCAAAAATGCAGCGGAGGGCGACGAACGGTGGGCCAGGAGTACGGAGACCATGGGTTAACCTCTGCGCAGCTTCTGGGAGCGACAACCGTTGGATGGGCTGCCCCAGATCTAACAGCTCACGGCGATATCGCTCCGCGTCCTATACCGAATGATAATGCACGATGAGATAGCGGTTTTGAAATCATACAGGAGCCATGTGTCAAACGATGTATGGAATCGCTAGCCGATCGGGAAATACCGCCTTCCTCCAAAAGGTGGTGCGATAGAAACCGGCTGGATTTGGCATAGTGCGCGGCGGGGACCATAGGGGCAGGTAGAGTCCGAACCGTCAGATTCGTGGGTAAACGGACGACAATGGCGCGATCGGGCGATGAACTATGATCATGGGAGGTTGCGGGGGCCGTGATCACCGTCCGATCTGTACAGATCAACGATTGAGAATGCTCCCGATAAACATATGGGACAAGCGTCTTCGGGGCTAGTGCTCGGTCATAGCGCTGGGTTCTGTGGGGGAAAATGTACAGGGGACTAGCGGGAAAGGGGCTAGGCCCTACTATAATGTTTGAAAGTGGGTTTTTTTTCCCTTTCAATGGATTTTAAAGCCATAAGAGGGTAACGATAGGAGGACTAAGGGGGAATTTGGTAAAACAAAAGGTAAGGGTGGGATTTCATGGGGATTTTGGGAAGTTTTAGGAGAGTAAGGGGGAATTTAGGGGGAACAAAGGGGACTTTGAGAAAGGAAAAAAGGGGTGAAAATGAAGCATTTTGCAAGGGTATAAAGGGCATAAATAAATCATTTTGGGGCATAATTCTTTATCATCAAGGCTTATTTGCTCAGAACAGCAGAGAGAAATAGTCACAAGGCAGGGAACATGAAAAGGCTGCAAGGATGATGTGTTTTCAAGGGAAATGCATTCCTTGCAAGCTTATAAAACAAACTAGCCCCTTGCTTGCTTGTCAAGTAATTTATAAGGGGCTAACAGTGGCTCCACATGGGGATGGCTTCTTCTTGAAGGAGTCAAGAATTCAGAAAATGATCTTTGGTGTAGGCCAGATGCCTGGTGCTTGGCACATCCCTTTCTTTCTCTAGATCAGCTGCCACAATATGAAGACATTACATCAGCAGAAAAACTTTCCCCAATAAACTACCTACCCTTCCTACAATCCTAGCATTTTTTCTTCTGGGGTGCATTTGAACTAGCAGACCCTTTACATCATTTATTTTTATAACAAAAAATAAACCTATTCTAAATCTACCCTTATTACTCCATGAGACCAGATTAGACTATTGGTCTCATTGGTTTCTCTACCTAATCTAATATCTTCTGGGATTAAATTTTCCAGCAGATTTCTTCTCTACATTCTAAGATAGAAATTGAAAAAAAATCAAGCCAAGATTAGACTGTCTGACTTGCTGTGGGTCCAAGGCATAAAGACAATTGCACATGGACAAAATTTGTAGGAAACTGAAACAAAACTGTGAAGGCTTGAAATCTGAAGCTTGTAGTATCCTTCTTTCCTTTTTGTGACTCAAGTTTTGAGCACGTTAGAGTCACTTCTTTCCTTCATTTCAGCTCTGATTTTAGGCATGTTGGAGCTGATTTTTATTTCTTCCTTGCTGGTCCAGATTTTGAGCATGTTAGGACCAGCTACTTTTCTTTCTTTTGGCTCAAATTTTGATCATATTAGAGCCAATCCTTTGCACTTCATAGGTTCATGTTTTAAGCATGTATGAACCTCTCGCTTTTCCTCTATTTTTTGGAACATTTTATCTTTTTCTTGAAAATAAAAACTGCAATGGTATGTACAATGGGAATGGAAACTGGAAATTGTAAATCAGCAGAAGTAGTGTTTGAGCATCCTACTATTGACAGGACCCCCAAACAGCTCTGTACCATCTAATTCTTGTAGGAAGAAGGCGTTTGGACCCACAGTGGCTTGGATGATGTATGTACCTTGCCAAAAACTGTCAAACTTGTTGTGCTTTCCTTTATCCTCTCTTCTTGAGTCCCACTTCAGAACTTTATCCCCAATTTTGAAATCAACAACTTTGGTTCTTTTGTCAAACAATTTCTTTATATTTTCCTGAACCTTCACTGCTCTGTTGTAGACCTCTTCCCTTATTTGCTGGAGATGAATTGTTTGGTTTATTCTTATAACCATAATTTCTTCTTCTGTTTTAATCTCTTGGACCAACTTAATCACTGGTACCCCAAGGCTGGTAGGAAACACTGCTTCTGCACCATAGACAAGATGAAAAGGTGACATGCCAATGGATTTCTTTGTTGTAAGCCTGTCAGCCCACAAGGTATGCACCAACTTGTTATGCCATGACTTTTTGTTCTCTTCCAACAGCTTCTTGATGATGGCCACGAGGCTCTTGTTTGATGACTCAGCCAGGCCATTACCTTGTGGGTAATAGGTAGTTGAATGACCAAGCGCTATTTGATACCTGTGACAAAAATAAACCATTTTCTTGGATCCAAAAGTAGCAACATTATTGGTGATTATTTTCCTTAGGCAACAAAACCGAGAGAGGATGTGACCTTCTAGGAAACTAATGATGACTGAATCTGTGGCATTCCTAGTGGGTATGGCCTCTATCCACTTAGTGAAGTAGTCTGTGGCTGTTAGGATCCATTTGTGTTGTGCAGAAGAAGTAGGGTGAATCTCCCTTATGAAATCTAGGCCCCATTGCAGAAAGGGACCTTCAACAGTGATGGGTTGTAGAGGTAAGGGAAGGAGTTTTCTTTTGCCTTCAAAAATCTGGCATTTGTGGCAGGCAATTATCATCTTATGGATATCATTGAAGAGTGTGGGCCAATAGTATCCAACTCTGAGTATTTTGTTTGCAGTGGCTTTCCAAATTAGGTGGCCTCCACATTCTCCGGCATGGAATTCTTGTTTAATCCTCTCTGCCTCGTTTTCAGGCAAAAATTTAAGCAATAGGCCATTTGGGTTCTTCCAGTATAAGCAGTTATTCAATATGAAATAGCTCTTGGCTTTTAGCTTTAAGAATATGGCCTTAGTATTTGACAGTTCAAGAGGGGCATTGAGGTGCGTAAGCACATACAAAATGTCAGCATACCAAGGACAGCTCTGAAAATTTTCCTCAACAGTGGGATCAGGAAATTCTTGTTGCTCATCCAAGGTATTTACCATGTTAATGTCTAGGGCTTGTAAGTTTGATTCAGGCATTAATTGTGCTAAGCCCTGACCTTTAATCAGTTTGGTGGGTTTTATCTCAAGGTCATATTCTAAAATCACAGCAATCCGTTTGCCCCTCTTCCCATTTGGATCTTGGGACAATATATCTTTGACTATGATGTTGGGCACATAAGCTATGGTGTTAGAATGCAATATGTACACCCTGAAGTCCTTTAAGGCCTTGATTAAGTCATAGGCCTGTTTTTCCATTATGTTGTATCTCAAGGGTGCATCCCTCAGTGATTTGCTGAAAAAGGCAATTGGCTGTTCCATTCCCTCTGTGTTTTTCTGCAGCAAGACTGCAGCCACTGTATGCTCAGAGGAAAATGAAAAGATCAGGAAATATTTAGAGAAATCTGGGCTGATCAGAACAGGAGCTTGGGTGAGTGCAAGTTTTACTGATTCAAAAGATTTTTTAGCTCCAATAGTCCATTTAAATCCTTCACCTTTCTTCAGCATGTTAGTAATATTCCTAAGGTGTTCAGCTAGGTTGGGAATAAATCTCCTTAGGAAGTTTATTTTCACAATGAAGGACTGTAACTCTTTGATGTTTCTTGGGTGTGAGATCTGTAGTATTCCATCAACTCTTTGTGGGTCTATCCTAATTCCCTTTTCAGATATAATGTGGCCAAGAAGCTTTCCTTCTTGCAGCCCAAATACAGTCTTTTTAGGATTCAATGACAGACCAAACCTTCTAAATTTTTCAAACACTTTCCTCAGATGTTTCAGGTGTTCTTCTTCAGTCTTAGAAAAGACTGTTATATCATCCAAGTAAATAACAATGAAACTCCCTATCTCATCTGAAAAATCTATATCCATTTCTCTTTGGAAGGTTGCCCCAGTGTTCATCAGTCCAAAGGGCATTTTTACATATATAAAGGTGCCCCATGGAGTGGTAAAAGATGTTTTTAGTTGATCTTCTGGGAGGACTAGGACTTGGTTGTAACCTGAGAAACCATCTAGCAGGGAGATTCTCTTGGAGCCTACTACTTTCTGAAGAATGTGTTCCATTTTTGGCAAAGGGTAATTGTCTTTGAGTGAGGCTCTATTAAGATTTCTGAAGTCTATACACAGCCTGATTTCCCCTGTTTTCTTTCTTACAACCACTAAATTCGAAACCCAATCGGAAAACCTTACGGGAACTATTATGCCTACCTCATACATCTTTTTAATCTCTTTTTCCACTGTAGGCAACTGTTTCGGATTTATCCTACGAAGTTTCTGCCTAAAAGGTTTCTGATTCTCCTTTAAAGGTATTTTGTGTTGTATAATGTTGGTGTCATAAGCCTTTAGGTCTTCATAACTCCAAGCAAAGACGTCCACAAATTCCTTAAAAATATCTATATATTTCTTTTTCATTTCTGTGGGCAAAGAATTTTCCAATTTAATCATTTTTGGCTTATCTGCTGTGCCTATATTACATTCTTCTACGTCAGAGTCTGCATGCTCTATGGTAGGATTTTTAGCTACATCATCAAAGTCAAACAGATCTTCTAACGGTGCCAGGCCTCGAGGTATGTTCTTATCTTTGGCCTGCAGCACTTCTACTTCTTCGCTGTCTGCGTTTTCACATTCTGTGATTGATTTTCCAATTTCTTCATTCAAAGCATTTATTTATATGTTACGAGGTGTTTCTTCCTCGTCTGAGGGTTCCTGACTTAGGCAGTTGTCACTAGACACAAAGTCTGAATCAGAAAATTCAAACTCATTTCTGCCTATTAGGAAATATTCAATCTGTTTATGGCCCTCAAAGACCTGCCAGTATTTTTCATTATCTAGCACTGCAGGTCTAAATCTGGTCTGAATGATGATCTTCTGGTCATTGGGAGTCTTAGGGTATGAGCTGGCTAGGCAAGCTAATCCATTTGCAATTGCGTTCTGATTTCTAGGAACAACACTAATTTGTATTCAAAAAATGTTTTCAATAAATCCATAGTGTCATTCCTGTAAGCTCTCAATCTAGGATGTTTTGTTGTGTATTTTCCATTCACCTATTTAATAATCAACTCAGAGTCCCCATGCACAGTTATCCTACAGGATCCTAATTTCCTCAACAGGTTCAAGCCTAGGATAAGGGCCTCGTATTCTGCAATATTGTTTGTACATTTGAAGTGCAGGTTGCAGGCATGGCTCTCTGCGTAATCACTCTCTGTGTTATGTATCCACACTCCTGCCCCAACAGTTCTTCTTGTGCAGGACCCATCGAAACTCATTTCCCACAGGGGTTCACTCTCATTTTTGTTATCATTCCTTTCCCTACAGCTGGGTTCGCCATTATGTTGCGTTATAGGGTCTGCACTAGGCTGTGGGCTGTTTAGTTTTTCGTTATGGATGTGGAAGTCAGGGAGGTGACTAGTTGGCTGATTGCATTATGTTTCTGGTTTACTTCGCGTTGTTGTTTCAGTGCACTGTTCAAATTTTTCTACGTCCTCCTCCTCTGAGTCTAGGGTAGCCATTATGTTAAAGTCCATTGGCTCTGTTTCATCATGTGCACCTTTGCTTGTATCTACGTTTTCAGATTCTGGTCCCCCCAAAGACTCATCATTGCAGAAGATAAAGGAATCCAGGTCTGTATTTACAGAGTATAGAGGAGATTTTTCATGCTTTTTGGGGCTACTAACCAGGAATTTCATTTGTGCTTCCCTGTATAATCTTCTAAGTTGGCCAAATATTGGGATTGTGGCATAAGCCCCATCCATCTGTATTGTTCCTTGCAGCTTGGCTCCCCATGATCTTGAAAATAACATGCCATATTTGGGTGGCACATCTGCCACAACAACATCCATGACCATACACTTTGCTGGAATCTGGGCAAGGCTCACACATAAATCTTTGATCAAGCCAAGACACTTTACTCTACTAGAGTCAAATGAATATAGGTCTTTATAGGGATGGATTATCTCTAGGCCTAATCTTTCCATCACTACTTTAGGCATCGGGTTGTGTGATGCACCAGAATCATGCATTGCATTGTGGAGAATCTTATCATGGACATTAAGAATGATATAAAAAGGGGGCACTACCCCTTCCTGAAACTTTCCTTCTATCTTTGGACCAAACAGAAGGGCAGTTTGATCATCACTCAGATTTACAGTGTCACTGTTCTCTCCTAAATTTAATTCTTTCAAAATTTGGCCTTTATATACATCCTGAGTGGCCAACTCAGAGAGTGGGAAAAAGATTTTAATTTTTTCAATCTCACTCTCTAAATTGAAAGTAGACAGACTCTTTAGAATGTTCACCTCTGTTTTGTTAGCCACTACCTTCGTGGCTGAATCAGCGTGTTGATTCTCGTTATGTACTGTGTTGGTGACAGTTTTATCAGGAGCACTAACTGCAGTGCTAGTGCTGCTTGTTGGTTTACCTTGTGTGTCAGTGTTTTGGTTGTCCTTTTCTCTATTATTTCCAGAACTCTTAGCTACTAATTTTTTACTTTCAGTAGTTACTTTAGAAGTTTTCTCAGGCCTCTTTTTTATAGTAACCTCAGAAGCCTTAGTTTTGGAATTTTCTCGACTCTTCTTGCTTCTGAGCTCATATTGTTCTCTGACCTGCATCATAGCATTCTCAAACCCTAACCTGTAATCCTCAGATTCAAACCATTCCTCCTCCCAACCAGAGGGTGAGGCCTGGTCTTCATCCATGGAAAAGTTATGGATTGAGTTCTCTACTTCAAACATGTTTATTTTATTCCCCTTAGACTCTTCTATGATTCCTTCATCTTCATCAAGAAAGTTTTCTTGAAATGGGGGAATGACTTGCTGATCTGATTCTCTTTGTCTGTTGGGAGTGTTATTGTTCCTTCTAAAGTTTTGGTTCTAGTTTTGGTTTCTATTTTGGTTACTGACTGTGACAACCATTTTTTCCATCATTTATTGTAACTTTTCGACATTTTTAGACAATTTATCATAATTTTGGTTAGATGAAGAAGCTACATTGTCATCTCTGTATGTTACCCTCTTCTTAGATCTCAGTCTTGCTCTTTTCTCAATCAGATTTGCCTCTATGTTTACTGCTCCTTTCTGCATGTCCTCCAATGTGTTGTACTCTTTATCCCTCAGCTCATAGGCCATGTCAGCATCAAAGCCTTCGGGGTATTTTGCTAGAGCCATACCTTGTGGAGGTTTCATATGTGGAGGGAGGGCATTGTAAATGCTGTTAAATCTTATTGTGTAATCATGGACACTCTCTCCTACGTTTCTTCTAAGGCTCATGTATTCTGCTAAGAGCTGGTGAGGGTTAGCCTTAGCTTCCCATTTGTTTATGAAAGTCTAATATAAAGCCGGAAGATCATTGATGCTACCTGGAGGTAGGCCCTTAAACCATTTCTTCACATCACCCCCTAAGCTCTGGGCAAAAATTCTCATTTTGACTGTATTATCATCTATTTCCATGTAGTCAAAAGAATCTTCCATCTTATCTACATGTTGCTGGGCTGTGATGGACTATTTTGCAGTGAAGTGTGGGATCTTTGACTGATAATCATTTGGTAAGGGTACTAGAGGCTGAGGTAAAACCAGAGGTGCATACCAGGCTGCCATGATGATGTTTTGATGAGGTAAAGGATTGACTTGGACAACTGGTATGTGGATGACAGGGATACTATGACCGACAGAAGACTGATGAGCAGATCTAGGATGACAGAGCCCCAAGTTTTGTATGAAATGTATATTAAAAGGTGTAGAAGGAGGGGTATGTCTATTTCCAAGGTGTCTACCACTTTGGGGTGGTGAACCAGGAAACTTAGGGTCTGGATGGTCTAAGATAATGAATGACCTAGTTCTAGGTAATCTATTAGGTAGGTCTAGGTCAAGGTGAAAGTGTGATAGAGCTGTAAGATCTTCTGGTGCAGAGTTAGCTCTATGGATGTGGTTGGAAATAGTTGGTTGTTTATAGGTATGAGATCCTTTGAGGATGCTCTCAGGGTTGTCAACTATTTCAGGTGGGTCTGGGTTAGGGTAAGCTCTTGTATGAATGGTTCTAGAAGCCAGAGTGTTGTTTTCTAACCAAGCAGCTTAACCCTACTTGTTACTTTTACCGTGGTTGATGTTGTTATGGAGGCTGGTCTCCCAGTGGAGTCTTATGTGAAACCAAGATAATTAGCAGGCCTATTAATCACTAGTGGAGTCTTTGATATTTAAGAGCTATGGAGTCACCGGGTGGAAAGGTTTAGGATGTTTTTGGAGGGTACAATGTCCACCACAGTGTTTGTGAAATATCCTTTTTCAAAGATATCTTCAAAACACAGCAAAATCTAACCAGAGATTGACTGGGAGGGCTTTTACCAGATGTGTCACCTCTAAAAGAGTGTGAAATTTGGAGGCTACCTGGCCCTTTCCAGACTCTGTCCAAGAGTATGGGAAAACAAAACAAATGGTATAGAGGTTTATGTGTGAATAGGAATGTTTAACTGCAAACCTAACCAAAGATTTTAGGTTTCTGAAGTTCTTAGAATGTAGTAGGATGGAGAGTATTTCAGAAATCCCCAGCGGAGTTGCCATTATGTTGGGGTTCCCATGTTTTGGCCAGATTGGCAAGACCAAAAGATGAGACAACATCAAACCACTTTCAGACCTCAGGATCTAGCCCTCCCGGGTCCAGAGAGGGATCTCTCTATGACATGTCAAAGTGTATGACTTTAAAGCTCATGTATTAAGATGTTAGGCTAGTTATAGGCACAAGGTTTGGTTGTTTGATTTTTTTTTATTTGGTTGCTGGTTATCAGGAAGGACAGGTTCAATGTAAGACAAGGATGAGCAAAGAGGAAAAAGGCAGAGGTGAAGTATTCCAGGAAATATTCAAACCATTGGGCAATGGAGTCAGGAAAGGATTTGCTTGCTACTCAATAGGCAGGATTTCAATTGGGCTAGTCATCTAAAACATAGGATCTTAAAGATGATTGTGTGATATGGATAGTAGGAGAGGAGGAGATAACACAGATTTAGGACACAAAGTTAAAGACCAACTGGTCGCACAAGGATCCTAGTGGACATGGCTAACTCTAATCCCCAGTGTTCCCAAATCTTCCATCTAAATCCTTGACAAGAAACATCTAAGAACTGAATTCATTTAATTCATACATCAGAGAGCAGGCAATAACGTCCACTACACTGGTTAAACCAACTGAAATCAATTCTTAAATAACACATTCATAAGACAAACATTAATGGCAAGGAGAGTAGAAACATAGGGTACCTAACAAGGGTAAATCCTATGCCAATATTCTGATGCAAGCCAGTAGAAATGAAGTGAAATGAATTAAAACACAGAGATAGGAAAACATCACCGCTGCTTCAGATCAGGATCCAAAGAAATGTGATTTTCATATTAAAAAGCAATACCAGTCAAGTACAACATTGCCAATAGCTGAATACTTAGTCTAAAAACATCTCCTTCAACCTATCTTACACTTTACACAGAGACTGTGTCTCAAAAGAAACTACTTGTAGTTCTCTGATAACTGATCAAAAAACATTACAATGTTTCTTCATGAAATTTTATAGCAGAAAGATGGGCTGAGGAGGTAGGTGAAAACTAAATGCAACATTAAAACTCCAGAAGAGGAAGAAGGCCGAAACCCACTCTGTATAAATCCTATGCATTAATCTCTGGTGTTCTTTGGGTGAATGAATGATCTTCTTCAGACTTCAGATTACTCTGATATGAATCTGATGTACTCTAACTGCAGTATTGTGTAGTACTCTGGTGCATAAACAAAATGACTAAATGGACTGCCATGCTTGTGAAACAAATGCCCTAGTAGCTTTGGACTGTGGTTAAGGCGGAAATCTTCAGGAACACGGTAAATAATGGAACTGATATGGGTGCTTCATCCTTTGGGACAATCTGCTAATGTGAAACCCTGATATACATGAATTTCTGCGTGCTGTACCTTCTGCATGATCCATGTGATCACTGATCTGGTGCTTTGCCTCTAAACCGTTGTATTAAGGCTTAGAACCTTCAATACTGAACGCTGAAATCCTTGATCATTAGCTAGTTTTTCTCCACTGCTCCATAAATGTTTCGATCTGCAAAATCTGGGCTTTAATGGTGCCGGATAGGTTTTTTTGTGGAGATCGAAATGTCCTGGGACAATATTTATGCCCCCGCTACCTTTCCGGACACTTCCCTGTAGTACCAGCTTCCAAATTCAACCTTCTCTGCACAACGCGCCGTTTACAATGATTTCCTATGAATCACGGCGGTTTTCCTCTTCTCTAAAACCCTACAAAATACGAAAGTTGTTAAGAAAAAAATGCGCGGGGTTGGACAATGTGGACGATTGCGGGGATGATGGTAGGACTGTGGAGTAATGGCGAAGAATGCATAGGAATGATAGATAACAGAGATGGCGAAAGGTTGGCGGCATGCGATAAAATTTAAATGAAAACCTTAAAAACATTGACCCTTTGAACAAATATATGCAATGGGATGGGCGGATGTACGATGGATACACGTGGGGGTGACGTGGCGGGATAGGGGGACGACGAAAAAGTCAACAGCGGGAAAAAATCTGGACCGTCAGATCTCAAAGGAGATCGACGGTCGAAAATGTAGCAGAGGGCGACGAACGGTGGGCCAGGAGTACAGAGACCATGGGTTAACCTCTGCGCAGCTTCGGGGAGCGACAACCGTTGGATGGGCTACCCTAGATCTAATGACTCACGGTGATATCGCTCCGCGTCCTGTATCGAATGATAACGCGCGATGTGATAAAGGTTTTGAAATCGTATAGGAGCCACATGTCGAATGATGTATGGAATCGCTGACCGATCGAGAAATACCGCCTTCCTCCGAAAGGTGGTGCAATAGAAACCGACTAGATTTGGCATAGTGCGTGGCGGGGACCACAGGGGTAGGTAGAGTCTAAACTGTCAGATCCGCGAGTAAACGGACGGTGATGGCGCGATCGGGCGATGAACTGTGATCATGGGAGGTTGCGGGGGTCGCGATCGCCGTCCGATCTGTACAGATCAATGGTTGAGAATGCTCCCGATGAACATATGGGAAAAGCGCCTTCGGGGCTAGCGCTCGATCATAGCGCTGGGTTCTGTGGGGGAAAATGTACAGGGGACTGGCGGGAAAGGGGCTAGGCCCTATTATAATGTTTGAAAGTGGGTTTTTTTGCTCTTTCAATGGATTTTAAAGCCATAAGAGGGTAACAATAGGAGGACTAAGGGGGAATTTGGTAAAACAAAAGGTAAGGGTGGGATTTCATGGGGATTTTGGGAAGTTTTAGGAGAGTAAGGGGGAATTTAGGGGGAACAAATGGGACTTTGAGAAAGGAAAAAAGGGGTGAAAATAAAGCATTTTGCAAGGGTATAAAGGGCAGAAATAAAGCCTTTTGGGGCATAATTATTTATCATCAAGGCTTATTTGCTCAGAACAGCAGAGGGAAATAGTCACAAGGCAGGGAACATGAAAAGGCTACAAGGATGATGTGTTTTCAAGGGAAATGCATTCCTTGCAGGCTTATACAGAAAACTAGCCCCTTGCTTGCTTGCCAACTAGTTTATAAGGGGCTAACAGACAACTTGAATAACTGCCAAGGCAAGCTTTTCTACGTATGAATACTTTACTTTCGTATCATTGAGATTACGACTCAAATAATAGATCGTATGTTCTATCCCATTTTCTACTTGGACCAATACCATAGAAATGGTCGTATCATCTGCAACGATATATAATAAATAATCATTTCGATAATTTGGTGGATACATTAATGACACCCGGACAAGAGTATCCTTGACAACATCAAAAGAAGCTTGTGCAACTTGGTCCCAATGGAAGGGAACCCCAATTTTCAAGAGTCGAGTAAATACTTTAGCCATTTCGACATAGTTGGGTATGAACCTCCATAGGAAGTTAGCCTTTCCTTGAAGTTTATGTATTTGCAGTAAATTTGATGGCACAGGAAAATCAAGAATAGCCTGGAACTTCAATGGGTTTGTTCGAATTCCTTCTTTTGAGACTACGAATCCAAGCAAATGATCAGACCAAACACAAAACACACATTTATGTGGATTGAGGCTTATTTTTTAGTGTTAGAATCGTAAAAATATGGCTCTCAAATGCATCGGATGATCATTCTGATTTCATGAATGTGTGGGTAAATCATCTAGATAGGGTTGAAAAATATGTTTGATGTCATTGAAAGCATAATCCATTTCTCTATGAAAAGTAGCCCCAACATTCTTTAAACCAAAAGGTAGTTTCCTATAAGAAAATGTGCCCCAGGTAAAGATGAATGTTGTCTTATGTTGATCCTATGGGAAGATATTGATTTGATTGTAGCCAAAAAATCCATCTATGAACGAAAAAATTCACATCCAGCACAATCATCAATAATATAGTTGATAAAGGGAGTAGGATAGTTGTCTTTTGGACAAGCAATATTAACATCCCGATAATCAATGAAAAATTTGATGGTTCCTTGTTTTTTCATGATAGGAACAATGTTGGAAACCCACTTAGTTAGTGGAACAGGGTATATGAAACCAACACGCAAAAGTTTTTCAACTTTTGCTTAAATGGAAGCGGCCTTCTTCGGATGAACAGGACAAAGGCGTTGACGCATTGGCTTGACATCAGGGTACATATTAATCATGTGTTCAACAATACTAGTGTCAATACCTGGCATCTCCTCATAAGACCAGGCAAATTTATCCCGAAATTCACAAAATAGAGAGTGATATGTTTCAAGTTCTAATGGAGAACAAGACATGCCAATATGAATATTTTCTATCACGCCGGGTTTGATCAAAATATCAATAGAAATAGTTTCTTCAATATTTGACAAATTTCACTCAGAATCGATTGCATTAATAGGTAAAGAATTTTAAAAGAAATTTTTAATCGATGGGTGATATAGTTCACTAAGATAATATTCATAATCAGGAATATGGGAACGATGATGATAATCTTCCCAAGGTTCTCCTTTTGACATCATGGTTTCCAAAATATTCTCATTTGTTAAGAAAGTTGAGGAAAAAGGATCATATGGAGTAGCAAAATCTAAGGAACGATCAACCTAAACAACCAGCTTAGATTCGCCACCCAAGCCAAATAGATTGATTGCTATGCTAGTTCAATAGGGTTGGGTGGAAAAAACTCATCCAACGTAACAATTTCAGAATCACCCGTACTCTTACTTAAGCCAGATGGAGTGGAAGAGATAATTTAGCAGGTCTCTATACTTGTGTCTTCCACCGACGTTGTAGGCGGCGGTAATGCAAAGGTTCCCATGAGAGTGGAATCCTTTAAGAGTCCTACACCAATGTTTCGAAGTGCTAGTTGGGGTGTGTGAATGAACAAAACACTTCCAGTTACTTGCAAAGTGGAGGAAAAGAAGGATAGTTGATTAATGACTGTGATGGAACCTTTATATGGAAAGGTGATCATTCTAAAATATGTAGAAACAATTGTAGTCACTGCATATACCCATGGCCTTCCAAGTAGAATATTATAGTCAAGGGGTCCGTCAACGACTTCGACATCAAAATTCACTGTTTTCCCCCCTAGTTCAACATGCAGGTTATTGATAATACCACAAGGCTTATATGTACGTCTATCAAAAGCCTTCAACGTTGTTGATGATTGAGATAAGTGCAGCGAGCCAAGTGACTTCCAATAGTTTAGAGACATAATGCGGTTAGATGCTCCCTCATCAATAATAGTACGATGAACAAGGTGATTGAGAAAATTTACTTGTATAGAGAATGCCAATTCTCCTGGTAATTGTGGCACATAGCCCATATGATTAAAGATGAAGAGATTAGAATCATTTGGATCAATTCCACCTATAGTCGAAAATAAAGCCTGTTTTTGGGAGGGAAAATTTTGTAATACCTCAAGAGTTGACATAGCTGAAGGGGATTGATCCAAATCTTCAACTATATTATAATTTTGAGTAGCTCTAGCTCGAGGATTATATGTCGATTTATGGATGACTCCCTTTGGTGGCTTGATTATCAATTTAGGAATGGCAGTAGGGGGTACCGATTCCATAAACGGATTATCAGTCGAGGTAGTAGGTTGATCAATGACCTAACTACCATAATCTTTATTATGATTTGACAGTGAAATATCTGTTGAAGGTTTTGTGATAGATAACATAAGCACTTGGGAACTAGAAGCTAGATCTGTAGCAACCAAAATTGTGTCCATATTTGGAAACAGATATGTCAACACAGATGATGCATGTGAATTTCAGTGCAGTGAGGAAAATCCTGAATAAAGTGTTCCTCATTACAGATTATGCATGAATAACGAGGTTTCCTAGTTCTAGATGATTGATCATATGATCTTTCCTACGGGTTAGAAGTTTTATTTTTCTTTGATTTCCATTTTTTCTTACTTTCAAGTTGCTTGTCACTTTTTCCTTTGTCAAATGACATGGCATTAATTTTGGAAGAAGGTGCAGGATCAGATGCAGTAGTATGATGTGTGCTTGCAGTACCAATCATACCATCTCCAGCATGAGAGTCCTTTAATTGAGGAGGAATAGTAAAATTAGATCACGACGTGTTTGGAATTTTTTCATAGAGCGTACCAGACTGAGTATAAATCAAGTCTAAATATTTTGCACGAGCAATGAATTTCTCTTTAGTGACGACGACACCCTTAGCCACATCCTCAGTTATAGATGGTAACAGGGACTTAATGAATCACTCAGCAAGAAGCTGATCAGGAACAAATGTCTTAACCATTATACAACGACAATGCCACTCATGAATATGATCAGAAATGTGAGTAGCATTAGTCTAATTAAAATTAGTGAAGAGTTCCATTCCAGTTTCATATCGTATGGTTAAATGGAAGTGAGTAAAAAATACAGTAGCTAGGGCAGTGAAATTATCAAAAGAAGCTCTAGGTAATTCAATGTACCATTTTGCAGCCGGACTCATGAGCGTACGCTGGAAAAGATGTAGTCAAACAGAGTCATCATTTAGGGAGTTTGATGAACACCATAAATGATAAATCATAAAATGAGTCGACAGGTCTTCCCTAGGGTTTCCATTGAACTTAGGAATATCCGAGGGTAATTTTTGAGGTATCACCGGCCACTAAGGAGCATAATTGATTGGATCATTGGTTAGCTGATTTAAATATGGTAACCCTAAAGTTGTAACAAAAGGCAACTGTCGATTAAGGTCAGGTTGAGCATAGCCAGGGTATGATGGAATTTCTTGGGAAATAGGACTTTGAACACAAACATAAGGAATATTCTATTGGTAACCCAGATAGGGGTTGTTTTGATAAGCAAACACTTGAGGATTTTGTTGACCAAAACCTGGATATGATACTTGTTGAAATGAAGGTTGAGGCATTTGCGCCTAAGGCTTCTAAGGGGTCTGTACACCAATGTTATAACCCAAATTAGGATAACTTGGATTCGATTGAGGATAAGTATAACCTAGTTGTGGCTGTGACATTCCACTATATGGTAAACCATCTTGTGAATAAATTATTCTAGGTACAGGTTGTTGTTGAAAATTAACTAGAGGATTTGGAGTCTGTGGGCCCAATGCTTGAGGGCATTGAGTTGAAGGACCCACCTGAAATGGTTGTTGTACAATAGTTTGATTCTGTAAGAGGGGTAAATATGTATTAATAAGTGGCATTGATGTGGGTGTAACAAGTTGAACAGGTTGATACGAGTGTACAACTGTTTGTGGTTGGATAGGCAGAGTGGGCTGCCATTGACAAACATTCATTTCAACATTATGTTGACCAATTTATGATGGAGTACTGTTGAAGTGGGTGACAAAAGGCTTCCCCCCAGCATGAGGAGGATAATAAGATAGAAAATATTGTTCTCCAAATGCAGGGAGTCCAGTTGATATGGTACTAGATGGAATAGAACCAGATGGACCAACTTGATATTGCCCTGATTATGTGTATAAAGGATCAAGCTGTTCAGTACTCACTATAGGTTTACCAGTTAGAATACCAGAAAATGACATTGGTGAAGTCCATGGGTTTGAATATGCACCAGAGAAAATTCCAGATAAAGATTTATAGCCTGATAGAAGCAAAGGGCCTCCATGTAAATATGAATCTGGTGAAGTTGTAAACATCGACGGGGTAGCGAGAGTAGGTTCTCATGTAATTAGAATAGATGGCCCAACCAAAGATGTTGGTTCATGCATGGTTAATATACCAAATGTGTACCATTTTGAAATGACAGGATTTTGAATAGGAATAGGATCAACAAAAGCAGAGGGTGGTGATTGAGGAAAAGACTCGTATAAGAAAATATTCTCCCCAAAATGGGTTGGAGTTAATGGTGTTTCGTCTTGTGGGATTTATTCAATCAAAATCAAACCAGGTGGAAGTATTTCACCGTCAGGCCCAAATTATATTTTATAAGGTTGACTGTGTGATATGGGAGACTCAATGGCTACAGAAAATTGTGGAATGACCAATGGAGGAACAACTTCCGGTCGTTCAACTTTGGGATTCAAATTTTCTGGAAAATATGAGACATGATTTGGATCAACTTCCGGTTGAACAATGTTGGGTTCAGAAGGTATGGTCTCATTGATTGGATGGATCGTGACTACGGGTAGCTGTGAGGAATCTGTCTCCATAACAGTAGACAAACTAGGATGTGTAGAAACAACCTGTGCCAACTCTGGTATATGGGAAGATGATGCTTCACCAGAGGTTCTAATAGTACTGGGTTTAGTAGAGTGATGTCACCTTCCTCGACTAGGAGTAACTTCTGGTGGTAAAGGTGGTTTCAATGATAATCTATGTGAACGATGGGGAAAAGTATTTTGTTCTTCCACAATGACTGATTTATTTTAACCAAAAAACAAATAAACAAAATAAAAGTAAAATTCTAGTCAAAAGGCTTACCAAGAAACTTTGAACTGCATAATACCTCCTAGCGAACCAAGAAGTATAGGTAGGCAATCTCCCCGGATGATGTGTTAGATGTATCACAATTTACAAGGAGGCCGACTCGGTTCACTATGGATGGATAGAAACCTAAATGTTTCCTCCCAAATATACCCGAAAGTATGTGGAGTCCCAAGTCCATATTAGCGCTATCTAATGTGAAGCTGCACAGTGAGAGCACCCCTTTATACTTTTTGTATTGCCCGATATACTCCAAAGTACGTGGAATAGCTACGATATACTTACGTACGTGGAGTGAGGTATCAGACTCAAAATGTATCACAGACAATTAATGACAACTGCAATGTTTTAGGACGCTGGAACACATCTCTAGCCTAGACCTTCTAAATGTTATCATTATGGTTCCAATGCTTTTTTAGGTAAATTGATGTAAATTTTAAGTTGATCTTGTTTATCAATTTTCCTTTCAAGGTTCACCGTGACGATGTGATGGAAATTCCTAAAATGAAAACTAAAATGATAATCAAACTTTCAATTTTAGTTTCTTCAATGAAAATCCTAGCTACTAGAGGGAAAGAGAAACCAATTTAAGAGAAAACAACAAAGAGCACAAAATAATATGCATATTTCCTAATTTGCTCCTATGCAAAACACACAATCCACTACATGCAAATGCAAGTTTTTCTTTTCAGTCCCTTTAATGTGAATGTAGAAAGGGAAACTATGTCCATCAAATCAATAAAAACAAATGCCTTTTATTTTGAGAAATGAGGAATTGAACAACAATTTCTCTTTTGAGGAAAAATGAAGAATTTAACTACAATTTCTCCTATAGGAAATGAAGAATTTAACGAAAATTTCCTTTTCAAAAGCAAATGGATCTAATGTAGTAATGAAAATACTTCGAAATTAATTTGTCAATGATAAAGAAAACCAATTTAAATAAACATTGAACAAACTTCTCTTTCAAAGGAGGAAGATTCAGGTAAAGTCACTGGTCTCTATGAGGCATCAGGCTCTTGAAAATATAGAAAAAAAAGGCTGAAAGCAAATGCAATGACAAATTCAATGGTAATTTGGTTGGTTCTAGGGGGAAACATAGTCTCTAATGGGAGACAGTGCGTTACAAAGCACCCCTGAATGGGAGACAGTGCTCTGCAAAGCACCATGTCCTGTTCAACAGTGCGTTGGGCACAGCAGAGAACAAAACTCAAGTTGTTTAACATGATGATGATGATGGTTAACATCCACTGAGACCAAACATTGGTCTATCAGACCTATAATCTTCTTATTTCTTAACTGTCTGGATTCTCATCTTTCTTGGCGAGATTGGTGTTGTAGCTTTCTTTTTCTTCTCTACGGTCTTCCAACTTCCTTTATCTTGCACCTCCTTCATCTCTTCTGATTCTTGGGACACTGGTGTCTTATCTTCGGGATCTGGGAGGTCTGCTTTGCTGCTAAATGAAGATTTATGTTGCGCGATATTCGAATCCTGATAAATCTTGATGCTTGAGGGGATCTCGAGTTCATTTTTTTGTTGTTGGGTGAGGCTTTCCCCTTGCTTGTATTGAGGGTTGTTTCTTTCTTGCCCGACTTCTTGCGAGTCAGAGTTTTCTGGAGAGTATTATTCCTTGATTATAGTGTAATGTTCCTTTTGTGCTCCTTCCCACCATATAGATCTATGGTGGTTCTTTCTAGCATAATTTTTCTGGGATACTTTTGGGCAATTTTTGGCTAGATGGCCTGTTGTGAAGCAGGATCGACATCTGAAGAGGACACTTTCATAGTCGAGTTTTTGGTTCCATACATAGTCTTTGATTGTTAGGATTATTTTAGTTGGGAATCCGGTGCTGAAGTCCAATTCTGCACAGATGCGTGCATATGTGGTTTTTACATATTCCTCTATTTCTCGATACCTGCAGTAAAATTTCCCAATTACATTTCCAATGGCTTTTAGCGAGGAGAGATTCCAGAGATGCAAAGGTAGGTTTTGAAATCTGACCCAAACGGGTGCTAAGGCTATGACTGTTGTCGAGGGATCAAATGATGGGTTCCATGGCTTCATGAATAGGCCAAAGTTTTCCCAAAACCAAGGACTAGAATCTAAAATGCATTGTGTGCTTTCAGAGTTTTCAAGATATACTATAAAGAAACCATTAGCATAGTGGTAGATATTAATTTCAATAGAAATGACATGCTTCCATCCCTCTGAGATCCAAATCTGGAGAAATGTTAGCCGCAGCCAAAAGCCATTAAACTGATAGATTAAGGCACTTTCAGAAAACTTCAAGGCCTCATCCAGTGAGGCCTTGACCACCTGCACAGTGGGAGCTGGGGCTTCAATGAAAATATGGGCAGGAGATTGACTCTGAGAGGTGGAAGGAACTGGGCCGAAAATTATCTTTGCGAAGCTCAGAGCCATACTAGAGTAGCTCACGACCTATTTTATAATGGAAGATGCCGCAGTCACATCGCAAAGAAGAATGATTCGTAGCGCTGAATCATCAGCAGAGCTGAATGATCCAAATCATAGGTTTAATGAATCATTGTGAAGACCAAATGAACACTAATTTTGAGCAATGCTGGCCCTGATTTAGTGTTGATTTTGGTGGATGCCACAGACTGAGATGCCACAGTGGCACCGTAGAGAGGAATGATTCGCGGAGTCGAATGATCTGCAGAGATGAATGATCCACAGAGCCGAATGAGATGAATTATGCCTTTAGGTGTGGAGTGGACTAAGACTAGCTCACAACCTATTTTACAATGGAAGATGCCGCAGTCGCACCGCAGACTTAGCAAGCAAATGTAATCGAATTCAACTTGTTCAAACCAATCAAGGAATGCCACCGCATATTCGAAACCTTAAATTTAATGATTCTGAGCTCACAAATACAAAATTTTACATTCTTTTTACTCACATTGATGATATAGATGTGAAGTCAAGTAGGAAATTTCAAAGTTTTTTTTTGAAACCTATATGTCAAGGCAGATGAGTAGTTTTGGAATTCAAAAATTTCTTCGTTGCCCAACCGACACCCACGGAAGACACCAAATGAACATTGATTTTGAGCAATGCTCGCCCTGATTTAGTGCTAATTTTTGTAGATTCCACAGACTATGATGCCGCAGTCGCACCGTAGAGAAGAATTATCTGCAGAGAATTTGATCCACAGTTGCACCACAGAGAAGTTGATGCCACAGTTCGGAAGAAGCCGCAGTCGGAAGATGTCGCCAAAAAAATCGTTTCCCTATTTCACAGAGAAGATTTTGATTTCAAAAAGCCTAATATTTAAGATAAAATCCTACTCAGTAGATAAAAAGAGGCAAGCACACCAAGGATGAAGGGTAAACTCCCCAACAGACTCGCGAATTTACTATGTGGAATTGTGAATTATGGATAAAACATTCTTCCCTAAATGTTGTGCTATGCATTTAGAACAATAGATTAAATAATTTGTAGATACTTTTCCTAATAGTAAATAGACACAAATAATAGATCAAGAAACCTACTTGGGGTCCAAGCGCTTCCTGTTATCGTTCTGTTGCTCTTGCTGTAGCTTCAAATCCAAGCTAGATCGCCAAAATATTTCCTGCAAGAATGAACACTAAACAACAAAGCGATTGCAATATACATATGCCTATTCAAGTTATTCAGTTAAATAAATGAAACATGAACCATATACATCAGATAAGAACTCATAATATGAAATATAGAAGCTTATACAGATACATATGTGGGAAAGTAAGAAACAATATCTATTAATGGATAGAAGGGGAGGTTACAACCAACAATTGATTTGATGTCACCATCTCCAGCATCATCCCAGCCTCATCACAATAAACATCTCTCCAGCAACATATCACTCAAATCAAATCCTCAACTGAAATTCCACCAACATTTATCTACTCAATTACTTCCTTCTCAAGCACTAGGATCTATGCTCAGTTTATAGATGAGCTAAATGTAGTTTCACAATCAATGACTTTATAATAATAGGAAACACATGTTCCCAAGCTCAGAGGTATCAAATGGACACATGGATTCAATGTTTGACACGTATGTACTCTTCTAGAAGGCACTTTCCAAGTGGAGATTCTAGAACAATGAGAATTTCGCTCCTAATTGACCAACACACCCTTGAGTGTTGGGAAGTGCTTTGCAGAGCATCCTTGAGTGGATTTGCCTACATATGCAACACACTTATCCCCTTGAGAGACTGCGTTGGTGAGCTCATTGGTGACATAACATATACTTCAAATCTTAGAAGCCTTGCAATGGAAGTCATGGATGATTTGTCTTTGTTCTTTGTCTTAGGGCATGTAGCAACTGAAATGATAGGGGATAATAGACCCTATTGATTGGTCCTAGGGACGATGTCCAGTTTAACTAAGTCATTGGGAATGATGCCCAAATTGACCTATAACAGACTGCACCACTCTTACATGGTCACAATTGGGAGCTGCCTTTTCACATTTTCTCAGATGCTTCTGACATAGCGATAGGGAAGTTCTTAGTCAAGAAGAAGACAAAAATCCCTATGCTAGTTACTATATTAGCAAGAATCTCACTCTTGCCGAATTAAACTATACAGTGACCGAAAATGATTTCTTGGCTGTCATTTGTGCTATTAATAAATTTAGACATTATATAACTGGCTATCAAGTATACCTATATACAGATCACTCCACCATTAGATACTTAGCTAATAAAACTATTACAAATGGAAGAGTGACTCATTGGTTGTTTCTTTTATAGGAGTTTGACATAACTATCAAGGACCGCCTAGGGAAAGAGAACATAGTTGCAGATTTTCTGTCTAGAGTTCCAAAGTCAGATGACCCAATAGCTATGGATGATCAGTTCCCTGATGATAATTTGTTCGTTGTAGTAGTAAAAATGCCATGGTATGCAGATGTAGCAAATTATCTGGCAGTAGGAAAGCTACCAAGACACTTGACATCAAAGGAACGTCAGCTGATTGTTCAGCGTAGTACTAGATTCTCCTGGATCGGTGGATATAATTTTCATACAAGAGTTGATATGCATATATGCAGATGCATCCGAGAAGATGATATTTATGACATCCTAAGGGCCTGTCATGATGAACCATGTGCTGGCCATTTTTCATATCGCAATATGGGGAAAAAAGTATTGCAAATGGGCTATTATTGGCCTACAATTTTTAAAGATGCCAAGAAATATGTCCAAGCCTGCGATAGTTGTCAAAAAATGGGCCGCCCTGTCCAATCTGACGAAATGCCATTACAACCATAGTTAGTAGTGGAACCTTTCAAACGGTGGGCACAATATTTTGTTGGAACATTAAACTCACTATTGAATCAGAATACCTACATACTGGTTGCCACAGATTATGTGACGAAGTGGGTAGAAACAATGGCTTTATCAAGAGCTACAGAAGAATCTGTGATCAATTTTCTTTTTGAGATATTTGTGCGGTATGAATTACCTAGGGAAGTGATAACTAATAGAGGGGCACAATTTGTGGGAAATAAAATCATGAACACTATGAAGAACCACCATGTCACCCATAGAGTCACCTCTCCCTACCACCCGTAGGCGAATGGGCAAGTCGAAAGTACCAACAAAGTCCTTGAGGCAATTCTCACTAAAACAGTCTTAACACATCACCGAGATTGGGTTACTAGACTACCAGAGGCCTTGTGGGCTTGTCACACAACATGGCGAAACACCACTGGATATTCTTCGTACCATATGGTATTTGGAAGGGAACCAATTTTTCCTATTGAATTTGAAATAAATATTCTGAGAACAGCCCAGGAAGTGGGGCTGGATTTGACGGAGGCCTAAATTAGAAGACTCCAGTAAATACATGAATTAGATGAAGTACAACTACTTTATCTACAACGCACTGAAATTATTCAACAACAACGAGCTAAGTGGCATGACAACCTCATAAAAAAGAAGACATTCTAGAAATGAGATTGGGCACTCCTCTACGACTCCAGATTCCAAGACTTCATGGGTAAGTTACAAAAAAGGTGGCTCTTTCCATACAAAATTCAGGAAGTAAATAGCAATGGTACCATTACCTTGACCACCATAGATGGATTTGGCTCTGGATTTCGAGTCAATGGACACCGGGCATGCTTCTATCATAAAACACTTACAAAAGAGTCTTTCTGCCAGCAGGTGCATGACGAACCCGCCATCCAAATTTTAGCTGCAGGGGGTGATGGTCTGAAAACTTTAAGTTCATAAAAAATTGTTATTCCCTCTTATAAATATTGTATATATGTTTTCTACAATTTATAGTTTTTCTCATTGTTGTACATTCCGTCTCTTCTTCATGCTCACAACTACATTCTTTTTCTTTTTTCTTTCTTTTGTATGTTTTTTTTTTCAAACCTTTGAACAACTGTTGTTCAATCAAATTGAACAGCTTCTGTTCAATCGAATTGAATAGCTGTTGTTCACTTCAATTGAACTACAGTGTTTTTTAGTGTGTTTGTTTTTGTTTTTCACTTCAATTTAACGACTGTGTTTTTTAGTGTGTTTATTTTTGTTGTTCAATTGAATTGAATAACTGCTGTTCAATTCAATTGAACGGTTGTGTTTTTTTAGTGTGTTTATTTTTGTTGTTCAAACCTTCGAACAACCACTATTCAATTCAATTGAACAACTATGTTTTTAGTGTGTTTATTTCTACTGTTCAAACCTTTGAACAACTGTTGTTCAATTGAACATCTGCTGTTCAATCGAATTGAACAACTGCTATTCAATTCAAATGAACAACTGCTGTTCAATTCAAATGAACAAATTTTTTTTGCATGATTTTACTTTTGCTGTTCAATCAATTGAATAGCTGTCATTCAATTGAATTGAAAAACTGCTATTCAATCGAATGGAACAATTGATTTCGTTTCTAAGCATGTTTTTTGTCTTTTGATGATTTCTTTTTGAATATCCACTCTTCCTTTACATGTCCTCGCCATAAAAGCCATTTTTGGAAAAGCAATTGGTACCTGAAGAGGAGAAAAGCAATGATGTTACTAATATTATGATCTTTTGAAATTTTTATGGAAATATCTACTCCGGAAGCTGACATGGTTTATTTTTATAATGAATGGTTGGATATCTCCTATTCAGACATATTATTAAATAGTTAATTTCCATAGGCTTATGCTGGTATATCTTTCTACACTCTCAAGTAGTAATTATCCTTGACATGAGGATATAGGAATAAAGAATATTAATTGTATTGGCATTCTTTTTACTTCTCACACCATCCCTAACTCTTAAGGAGCTAATGAGCCTCCCTCCATGTATAAATAAAAAGAAAAATATTATGTCTGTATGCAAAATTTTATGAGAGAATAGGGGGTCTCATCACAAGCCAACCTACCATGATCATAAGGGTTTAACAGGTGAAATTCCCACAATGGCCAACACACTAGGGTAGTGACCTTCTCGACAGCTAAAACTGCTTGAAGGATAGGAGCTCTCATCACGAGCCGACCTAATCACTCAGTTACAATCCTCAAGAATGGCATTATGACTATCTGGCCACCACACCAGCATAATCATCTCTCCATAAAATAAGAAAAGTGTCTACTTTTAAATAGAGGATTTTGGCTCATTTCTAGGTTAAAATAGCAGCCCTGTCGAGGCTACGAATTCCTACTAGAAGAAGTGGATTTTCTTGTGGTATTGAAGTATTTTTCTAACAATATCCAGTTACTTTTATATGCCCTATTTCCTATTGATCCATTCCTGAAATAAATGCACTGATTGAATAGGTGTTATCACTACCTACCCACATAATTAACTATGAGTGAATTATCTTTTCATGTTTAATTAAGGGATGACAACACCAATCATAATCTATCACCTCTCATGCTTTTGTCATGCTATACCGTCAAAATATGACATCCTTTCATAATAATTTCTACTCTGCTTTTCTCCCCTTCTTTGGTCATTTTCACCTGATGTAATACAGTTGTGATGATTATCAACTTCTGACCTTTGCTTCATGTGCATTCATGGTTGTTACAATATTTCCTCTTTTCTTAGGCTTCAAAGCCATGGACGCCCTTCTCTCATACATTTGTGATGATTGTAAATCTATGACCTTTGCTTCGTGTGCATTAATGTTTGTTACAATATTTTTTCTACTCTTGAGATTAAGTCTGTGGACACCCTTCTCTCGATGGAGAGGGTACGAATATTCATAATGAATAATCATGCAAATTATCCACGCGACTTCCTTTGGATATGTTGATGGGACTAAAAGATCAATGCATTTACGTCATGAAGTTGCATTTTTATATTATGTTTAAAAAAAAGAGCATGTAGTGTTTATAATGTTTTAACCAAAAAATGCCCCATCATTTGGTACCCCCCTAAAGACTATCATCATGATTTTGAGTTACCAGAGGGGCACACAAACTCAACATTTGCAAAGATAAAATAGAGACATGGCTTCAAAATTTACAAGGAAGAGGTATATCCTGCATATTATTTAACCCAACTACACCTCAACCATTTGTTTGCACGAGGACCTGCAGAAAGGTAAGTAGGGGAGTATATTGGGCCAAGTAGGGGAGTATATAGGGGAGTATATTTTCACCCCCATCTTTACCATGATTTGTCATTTACTTTTATATATTTTCCCTTCATCTTAGTAATAAAGTAAAGGAAAATAATGCAAAAATAAGGTAGAGTGAATTAGTGATAGAGGGTGTGTTTAATAACGTAAAAAATAATTTTTCGTCGTCTTTATTGATAGGGAAGCAAAATAGCCAAACTGCTGACCAGGATTACCAAAATACAACAGACAAGGAAGGCGAACAGAGTCATATTGGCTCCCATGAATCAACGAAATATGTAGAGGCACGCCTACTCTTGGATTGCTCAGTCGATAGCCATGAAGCAGCAAGGTCTCATAATGAGAAGGATCCATCACTGATTTTTAATTCTCCTTTAAGCTATAAAAGGCTGAAGGTGAACAAGACGAGGGATAGTTACTGTATTATAATATTCCTGCAATAAACGTATTCAGACAAAATCTTCAAGTTTGTGCTAATGTATTGCCTCGTGGATTAATGAATAATTTGGAGTTTTTAGGATAAAAAACTTCTGAGTATTCCTTAGCAGTAGGCTTCTAGAGGCTTCAGGCCTAGCCCTAGGGGTTCTCCTACTACTTCTGTGCTATACATTTATTTACAAAATTTGCATTTCCAGTTATCCATTGCATTTCATAATATTATCATTTAATTGGTTAATCACAAGCGTGAGATGTTATAACCTCCTTTTCACTAGACTAGATTTATCATTCATGTCCTCTTATGTGGAATTGATGCTTTTACATTTGTTAGACTAGTTTCAACATGGTTATTGTTCAATTCTGCATATAGTTAATTTTTGGATCTTTTCATCATAATTATGAGTGTTTGGTTGATATTTAATTATGAAGGACACTATTAGTTGATTAAAAGAGAATTCCATTACGAAATATAGAATAACTGATTGTTGTTCAATTTATTAGGATTGTTGTTCAATTCATTAAGGTAGTTGTTCAATTCATCAAAGCATGCTGTTGAATTGCAATATATTCTTTTCAGTCTTGAGTGGTTATTTCAGCATAATTTTAGAACAAAATTAGCTCCTTTGAATAGTCTGAAGTATTTCATAATTCACTTTCAAGTCGGTTTGATTGAAATTCAAGAATTAAGTAATCTTCCTTATAAATATTTAGAGTAGTTAACCTCCGATGTCACTTGCATATATTTTTCTTACACTCTTGAAATAAAAAGGCTTGCCCTGGGTTTATAATTAATGAAAAGCATTAAGGTTACTTTTAAAACAATCACCTTCATGACTCAACAAGATATTCTACAATGTCAGATGTGTCTATTAATGGTGGAAAGTATGGCCGAAGGTGGTCCACATTGAACAGTGGGTGCAATCCAAGGAACGGTGGAATGACATGTTCGAAAGCATTGTACCCTACAACCTTGGTGATGGTTTATGGACCATATCGGAGTTCCCGAAGCTTACGGTGGGGCCCAATGAGGTGCTCCTTCTGAAAATTTAGCCAAACTTTGTCACCCACCTGGAACTTGTGTGGAACTAGATGATGATCATATTGTTTCTTTTCCTTAGCATTGAATTTGTCCAACATGTCAGAGACCTGCTGGCAGATGTTCTGGATTCGCTCAATGAAGCTGTGAGCCATGTTAGTTTCAGGATAGACATGCATTAGGGGAATTTTGTGGTCTAAAATGAGCCTCCTAAATAAATTATAAAATAATAGTGGAAATAATAAAATAGGATTAGATTACATCATCAAATTTTAGAGGGAAAAAAAAAAATTCAACTCGTATTTTCAACTTATCTCCGTAAGCGTTTACTCAAATTTCTAGCAGGAACACTCATTGGATGCAAAATTTGATACTTTCGATGGAATTTTCTACACAAAAAATGAGAAATACATGAAAATCATGATTGCAATCACGTTTTTCATGTATTTCTCATTTTTCATTTAGCAGGTTCCATTAAAATTATGCAACATGGGTACTCCTTGGATGAGGAATTAAATTTTGCATCTAATGAGTACTTCCACTAAAAATTTGAGGAAAACCTTAGGGAGATATGTTGAAAATACAAGTTGAAAAAGTAGTTTTATTATTTTATTATTTTTCAATCTTTTTACTTTTTACCTCGAAAATGATGAATCATCCCCTATGGCTAACATCATCATCTTGAATCCTATTGGTCCTTATAAAGTTTATTTTGGTTGTACATTTTTCTTAGAAGTCCCATTTTAGACCTAAAAAGTTCTGTAACCGAGTAGCGGTAAATGGTATGGCCACATCAATGGGACATAGTGGCTAGAATCCCAACCCCACTTGAAAGGGTTGTGGCTGGTTGAGCTATGGAGAGATTTGTTGTAACTGTGCTGGACATAGGGGAGGATTTCGTCCCATGTGCGAGGATGCTTAGAGTTGTACATGCATATAATGTGTACGATCATGTTGTTGACGACCTTTGTTTGGCCATCAGTTTCAGGGTGGAAAATCATGGACTTAGTGAGCTTGGTATCCAACATCGACCAGATACATGACCAAACTGTACTTAGGAACCTGTTGTCCTAATCTAAGATAATGGATTGTGGGATCCCAAAGTGTACCCACACGCATTCAAAGAAGATGTTAGCAATGGGTTCTATTGTGATACTCTTCTTATAGGCCGCTAGAATTTACATCTTAGAGAATATGTCAATGACCATGAAAACACAGTCATTTCCATGCTTAGTCGAAGGGAGGACCGACATGTAATCCATGGAGATGGATTCCCAAGGTCAATTAGGAGTAGGAAAAGGAGTACATAGTCCTTTCTTCTTGATTGTTGGTTTGGAAATGGCATAATAAGTGTAGGATTTGATGTACTTCCCAACATCGTGTCGAAGGTTCGGCCAACAAAAATACTTATGTAGCACTACCATTGCTTTCTCTATTTTGAATTTTCCAACAACACAACTATAGTGCACCTCCCAAATAATCTTGGAACACTCACTTGAAGGAACAAAAATGTATCCTAGGTGACATAACTATGTATCCTGGAGGTGAAAATTTGGAACTTTCTTGTCTTCCAGGAGTGTCTAATATGCGTTATCAAATTCTAGATTAATCTTGTACATATGCAGACACTCTGAAGTCTTGTTCCCACAAGAGTCGAGCACAATGGTCAACGCCCTTATCGACGGTCGGGTGAGGCAGTCTGCAACATTATTGGTGCTTCCCTTCTTGTACTTAATGTTCAAGTGGAGTTGTTGCAAGTATGTGGACCATGTCTGATGGCGATCGTTCTGCAAATTCCCTTGTGTCTATATGAACTGCACAGGTCAATGGTCTACGTGGATGACCATTTCCATCCCTAGAATGTAATGCTTCCATTTTCAGCAAGCCGACACAATGGAATACATCTCTTTGTCTTAGGTGGGATGATTTCGGGTTGTGTATGAAATTTTATCACTGTGATATTCCATTAGATGCCCCAACCAAGTAAGAACTATTCCAATTGCATAGTCAGAAGCATCTGTATCGATCTCAAATGTTTGTTGCAGGTCTGGTAATGTGAGCACTAGTGCAGAGAAAAGGCAATGCTTCGACTTAGAAAATGTCTTCTGTTGGTATTCAGACCAAAATAATTCCTCTTTCACTCTGCCCTTGGTGACTTGAATCAAAGGCCAAGTGATATGAGAGAATCCCAACACAAACCTATGATAGAAATTAGGAAGACCCAAAAATTTGCGGAGCTATTAGAGTTGTTGAGGTTGGGAAATCCCAAATGACTTATATCTTGACTAGGTCCACATGCATACCCCACTAATCAATGATGTACCCTAGATATTGAACTTGAGTCATACCAAAATTTCATTTGTCCAAATTAGCACACGACTTGTGTTGTCACAGAGTTTAAAGGAATTTTTTGAATATGACGAAGGTGCTGTTCCCAACTATGGCTGAAGATCAGGATGTCATACAAATACACCACCATGAATGAGTTGGAGAAGGGATGCAAGATGTCATCCATAAGCCTCATGAAGGTTGGAGGGGAATTGTAAACCTGAAAGGCATGACCAACCATTCGAATAGTCCCTCCTTGGATTTGAAGGTAGTATTCTACACATTAGACAGTTTTATTGGTACTTGGTGATAACTGAACTTCACGTCAATCTTGCTAAAATATTTGGCCTCCTTGAGACGTTCCAAAAGGTCATCAATCCATGGGATTGGATACCTATTCCAGATAGTGATATTTTTTAATGCATGATAGTAAATATAGGGTTTCCATGTCCCATCCTTCTTCTATACCAACAAGATCGATCTCCCACAGTATGATGAATTTAACTTGATGTGCCCTTTCAGAAACAACTCCTAAATCTGATTTTTGATTTCATCATTCTCCAGAACAGAGCGTTGATATATCATTCCATTGGGTAGCGAAGTACCTGGGGTTAGGTCAATGGAGTGCTTGACCTGATAGTGTAGAGGTACCCCTGTGGGTGAGGTGAATATGTCCCTGTACTCCTCCATGACCTTGTCCATCTACTGCTGTCATGCAGAGGAGCCTTCTCAGGAGGTCATGGCCACAATATTCTTCTTTCCTTGAGAGTGAATCATAAGGAAAAAAAAATTTCCCAGTCTGGGAAATGAACTTATTGCATTGCTTTGCAGTGATCAAAGAGATGGTAGTAGGTGGTGTTACCTATGGTATCCTGTATAAATCATTACCCAAAGTAATAATAACGTTACGGCCTAGACTCATACAAAAAATGCCACTTCCACAAGTATGGTTGGCCTAATAATACATTGCAAACTTTAAGAGGAGAAACATCACACAATACCTCATCTATAAAGGGCTTGATGTTGTAGGGAAGAAGACACTGCTGGCTGACGCATAGATCTCGTCCTTGGTGATACTAAATGAGGTATGATTTTGGGTGTGTTGTGGTTGGTAGGCCCAGCCACTTCATGACCTCTATTGAAATGAGGTTATTTTAGCTTCCGTTGTTGACAATGAACTACAATGGAGAACCCTTCACACACATCTAGGAATGGAAGAGGCACTCCCCCTCCTCGGGATATTTTGGATCATCATTCTAGATCTTGGTGGTGGAAACAATGGCACTGGGCTCCGCATCAATAATATTCTTCCCTTTTTCATTCCCCTTGTTGGGTTTTGACTCAGAGTTGGAGCATGCATAAGATTTGGAAGCCTATAGCTCGACTACCAGTGACTACTTAGCCCAACACTCACTTGTGTTGTGAGTGGGGCTCTTATGTAACTCATACCTGTTTATCATGTCCTTATTTGTATTCATGGTGTTGTTATTTTCTTGCAGCTTTGGCAAGTTTTATTAGGTCACCTCGCCTTGTCTTTGTCCTTTGTTCTATGGTTTCAAGGTGCCTTCTCCTTGCTTCACATTTGAAGATCCAAAGTCTTTCTTCTTTTGTTTAAATTTCTGCTCGATCTTGGAAGAATATTGGTATGCTACACTAAGAAAGGATATGTTGAGGAACTACATTTACTCCTGAATGTATTTTTGAAAAAAACTATGGTACTTAAGCACTAGATTTTTCTCCAAATATTTAATACCCAACTTTGTGCACAGGGTGTGCAATATATTCGTTAGCTCATGCACATCTTGATCCCTTTGTTATTGCAGCATAGTCCATTGTATATACTTGTCCTCATAGCTCCCCATGGGGTAATATTGTTCATTGATGGCATCTCTGAAAGAATTCCATGTGGGTTCAATTGAAAACAGTGAGGGTTCTCTCTTGTACCTCTGTTTGTAGCAGGTTTTCAAGTAGTCCTTGACATAAGGGGCAACTTTGAGGAGCACAAAAGTAATATTTTATCTATTGGAAAAATCATGAACTAAAAAACATCATTCCAAAAAATTTAACCATCTATCTATGGCGTCTGCATCTATATCACCTCCAAATATGGGAATTTCAAAGTTGAATTTTACCTTGAAGGGAGTGGTGCCTCCAGATTGATTGCTATACAAACATGCATCACCTGTGGGCATCCCCCAAAGGATCTGGGCAAAGTTTTACATCATCACATTCCTCTGTCATTTGAGAGCTTCTTCGAGCAATATTTTGAAAGGATATCCTGCTTGCTCATCTTTCTTTTCTTCCGCCATGGGAGGCCTTCGAGGTTTCCAAGGCTAGTTTTGCAAAGGTTCAATGACTTCGATCCCTAACTGCTTATTCCCTGACCTTGTTGGGGACATGTAAAGAAAAATAGGAAAAGATCATACCACTCTAATACCACTGATCCAAAATTAGACAAGAATACAACATAATACAAATATAACCATAAATATAGAGATGCAGCAAAAATAACACTTCGTTTAATTAATATCAAATAACTGAAATATGCTTACAAATATAATGGAAATAAACTAGCTCATGTGACGGTAGCTTATCCAGTGAGAAGAGATGTGGTAGCTACATGCATCTAAATTGTGCTACGATGAGGCTCAGTGGCCTTTTTATCATTGATAAATTATGATAAACCATAAACATCCAAAAACCTAAACCTAGGAGATGAAGCGCCAAAAGCTTGTGGGCCCCATTGGGGTAAGTTGGAACATTAACTTACTCGGGTCATAAAATTTACTTACGATCTATGTTTGGTTATCATAATGCCTTGTTTTGAAGATCTCAAAGAAGATGCCGAAAAAAATTGGGTATAATTATTTGGGGATTTTTTGATCTCTCCTTTTTCCCTAAAAATGTCTTTTACTCTCTCAAAATGACTCCAGAAGTTTAGGACCCGAAAATTGCCAGAAATAGTAAATTTTGCTACAATTAAGGAAACTGAAAAAATGAAATAAAAAATGGTGGGGGTACAAGTGTAATAGGAGGGAGGCCACTAATATCCACCGGGATCATTCTTTTATATGAAATTTTGTATCCATACATGAAGTAAAATATCTGGATCAAGGGACACCTTTGGTCCGTTGTGATAAGGCTCAAGGAGTAGGATCCCCCACCCTCATGGAGTCTCGACTCTTGCTAAGTCATAAATTCCTTGTATAAATGGAATAAAAAATATTGGATATACTCTTGGTGTTGGTTTTATAGTGCCTCACCCATATTACTCCAATGAGGTACTAATTCATCATGGTAAAAATGAAAAAATATCCATGTGTTGCACCATGTTTTGATTTTGAGCTCTAATTTTGATAAAATACAAGCTCAATCCTTTTTTTTGTGTAATATTTTGGTTTTAGATAAAATAATAAGTATTTAAAAGAACTGGCCAATGACAGGGGATAATTTGAGAGGATCCTTGAGATGTTCTTAGCATTTACCACCTCCAACACATTTCCATGTAGAGTAGACATTTCCTAATTTATTTGCATTCTAGTAGATATGAAGAAAAGGTCTAGAAAATATTTAAGGAATTAAAGGCCCAATACGGTGCTTCCAAGAAAAATAAGGATGTGATCCTCAAAAAGTAGACGTGTGAGTGAATAATCCTAGATGATCTAGATTTTAGAAATTTGATTCCTTCTTTTGGCATCTTATATAGCTCTATTACGATCTTTAGCGATTGGTAAAAAAAGGAGAGGGGAGAGGGAGAAACCATATCTAATACTTCTTTGAGGGCTAAAGAATGGAGAGGTAGAACAATTTATGAATAAGGCCATCAAAGAGGAGCTAATGTAGATAAATATCTAAGAAACGAAAGAGGGATAAAAACCCAGATGAAGGAGGAGGAGAATTATATAGAGTGAGTTATGCTATCAAAGGCCTTAAATAGGTCCACCTTGAAGATAATTTCTTTCTATTTTTTAGTGTGAATGGATTCGAGTCCCTCTTGAGCCCATCTAATGGAATTTTGGATTTTTCGATCCTCCAAGAAGTTGAATCATTTCGTAGAAATGTGAATAAAGTGTAGAAATTATGGTGTAGAATTGTAACTTCTCATGAAATTTTAATCTAAATTAGGAGACAAAATCATACTATACCGCTCTGTGGAATTCAATTCAAAATTTAGAACAACAATAAGAAACATGAAATAAGAAACAACACACATGCAAAATTTGTTTCTAGGGGAAAGAAACTACTAAAAACCACTTATGCCTCCTTGCATTAATCTAATGAATAGATATGTATTACAATTGCTCGCTCGCTCTGAGAAAAACCTACAAGTGAATAACCTATCTCTCTTCTAATTGAGAAGATATAACGCAGACTTAGTCGGTTTTTGCCTCCGTTTTAGCCCCTATTTCCTTGCACAAATCCTGAGGAATTAGGCCCTATTATTTAGGAGTTTACCTCCAATTTATTGTGTAATTTCTAAGGTTGATCATATGAATGCATGGAACACATGTGAACTCAAGACTAGTCTACAACGGATGTTACACTACCTTGGAATCTTCACCAGAGTTGGGGAACTCGAATTCTTTGCATGCACTAGATATTTTGGGCTAATTGATCAGTTACTAGATGATCACTGAGTTATAATGAAGTCCCACAACACAATTTACCTTCCACTAGTTCGTCCAACAATTAGAACTAGTTTAATTGAAAACAACTTGAAATAACTGATCTTGATTTATACAAATTAGCAATAACATATGCTTAACTGAAATCCAAATCCTCTAACTCAAATTTACTGAGCTAACTAAGTGAGAAGAGCCATGTCACACAAGTTAACTACATCCAAGTTGTATGCTGATGTGGAGATTCATTTTTTCTAAATTTGACCAAGGCAAAGTCAAATTCAGACTTTCTTACTGCATTTTTCAACATAAATAGGAAGGGATTCATCTGAAGAGCGATGATTTTTGAGATAATATTATAGACAATGTTGTAGGGAGAAATAAGACAAAAATAATATAAAGAAGTGGGATTATATGACTTTGGTATCATGGAATTGAAGGAATATTTTAAGGGAGCCAACATTATTCCATTTAATCTGCAATGTTGAATGACCCTTATCATATCATCCCCTCTGAAATCATAATAGTTGAGATAAAATTTAATAAGAAAATAATCTAGGCCCGAAATTGTATCCTTTTGGAAACTTTTTAGGACATATTAAATCTCTTATTTGGTTACTTAAACCATCAAATTCCTATTTCCTTCATTGTCTATGAATCTTGGAAAATATTTTCAATTTGGAGAACTTTGTCAATGTTAAATTTATTGTCATTCCTGAAGATGAATTTAACATAATTGCACGCTTCCTTAAATATCTCATTGGAGGAAAAAATGTGGCCATCTGAGATTTTGATTTCCAAAGTAGTATTGATAACTTTCTTGTGGTTTCAAATTCTATGGAAGTAATTTGTATTACCATATCTAGCATAGAGTCAGAGGGCTATGATTTTTAGCCACCCCTCTCATTCCTTTTTTAGGACCAAGGATATTTTTTTCCTCCAATGATTCTAGGGAATATTTTTTTACTTTTAATGACGTTGAAGTGCTCAACGAGTCCAAAATATCTTTTAATTTCCTTTATGTTTTTACAAGAAACCAAAAATCCTAGATACTTTTTTTATCATGGACCCATTTAGAAAAAATCTCTTTTTCTTTTTTAGGTTCCTTTGGAATTGGGTTGACAGAGAGCCCTTAATGGAGGGATTATATGGCTCTCAAGATTATTTTATAATATCCAAGAGAGAGGGGTGGTCAAGACAATGGGGGTTTAACTTGAAGGTCCCTATCAACTTTTTTGTGAAGAACCCATACCTGGGATGATGGGTCGATGATTTGAGTCCCCCCCATGAGAAGTCCACTCATGAATTTGAATATTTTAATCCAAAATATATTTGGATATAAGAAAATTATCCATCCTTTTTAAGATATATGTCTCGCTATTTATATTATTTATCTAGATAAGGAGAACCTTTGGAGGGAGGAAATTATTCATCCGAAGCATATCGATATTTTCAAAAAAAAATATTCCAAAGGGTCTTGATGTGCTCTAGGCCCCCATATCTCTAAGTGACCCAAAGTGAAGTTTAAATATCCACCTTAAATTATTCTATTATATAAGAAACATGGAAGGTTAAAAATGTTCTTCAAAAAGGATATCCTTTCAATGTATGGTCCATAAATATTCAGTCTCGTAAAAGAGAGATCTTCATCTCTTGACTTGAAGGAATTTTCTAAACATGACCATGAAGACTAGGCTAATGTGAAAAATAACATACTTTCATTCCAACTATTAATCAAGCTGGTAGAACACCCAATAACACCAGTGTAATGGAAGGATGAAGCCGAAAGAAGGAAGGCTATAATTGAAGCTACTTTTGACCCATCTATCATAGTTTCCTAGATGAAATGGATATGAGGGGAAAGTTGGGTGATGAGGTTCTTTAAGGACTGTCTAGACCCCAAATATTATGGGAGAGAATTATCCTTCAAAACCCTTTACTGGGGAGTTTTCATTAAGGGCCCCTAAAATGAAATTTTTCTTTCCTTGATGAATTTCAGAGGAATCTTATTTCATCATGATTAATAAGTAATAAATCCTTGCACTACCCCAACCCCCATGATTCAATTCTGCAAAGGTCCTTAAACCCCCTCTTGGCTCATAGATGAAGTAAAACAAAAAGCCTACTAGAGGAGCTAAAGAGGTGGAGGAGAGGGAGTGAATATTGTATATACGAGTTGGGGGAAATGAAGGGGGAGAGGTTAAGTGTTCATCCAAGAGGAAAGTGAGGCTAAGAGATGATAAAGAAGGGGAGATATTAAGGGGAATGGATCAGAAGGAAAAAATGGGGAAAGGGGGATGAACCAATAAATAGGATAAATCCACTAGAAGACTAGAACCAATTTAATGAAAAAATATTTTCAGATGAAAGAGGAAGGGGAGATGGAGGAAACAAGTTCATACTCACAGAGGAGGATATTTCCATTGGAGAAGAAACTGCTAACCCTTCCACTGGAGGAGGAGGGCCATCCTTAGGAAGGTGTAAGAGGAGAAGATAAGTTATGATCAAATTCAACTAAAGAGTCGCCCGTAGTATTGTTTGAAACCAGGAAAATACTAAGAGGGGGGTTGAAACAACATTGTAGGATTTTTAACAATTTAAAACTTTATTTTAATTAAGAAAGGATATTTGGACACTATAAGAAATTAATTCACGTGAGAATGACATAATATAATTTTAGTAACACAAGAAGCACACAAATTCTTCAAAATGATCTTCAATTCCTTCTCAAGGCAAGATATGACTTACTATTACAAATTTCTCTGGCTACAACTGACAGGAAGCTACGACTTACTATTACAAATTTCTCTGGCTACAACCAACAGGAAGCTACAACTCCCTGATTTATTAGCTACAACTGAACGGAGCTACAATGCCAAATATTTACCAACAATTACTGGAAGGAGCGCCAACCCCTGATCCACATGCTCCAAATTGCTTGATACTCAATGATTCATATTTCATCCATTTTCATACTAGAACCATGAACTACCCCTTTTCTTTCAAAATAAAACAATTTATCCCTTTTTAATCACCAATACCTTCAGAAGTTTTCCATTTTTTATCACACTAGAAACATCACCAACTTGAATTGCACCACACTTTCTTGAACACATTGTAGAATCCTCAATCGATTCTACTTATAAATAATTTGGATTGATATTTTTGGCTTCTATGCTTTTGGATAAATTCACTTAGAATTTTTGCATGAGTCTCTAATTTTTGTTATTGTCATGTTTATTTCAGTCTTTTGGATTTATTATTTAAGTCTTAGATTCTAATTTTGTTATTCAAATCTCAAAATATGATTTTTTCTACTGATTTTTCTATTTTGGCTCTTAACAGGATTTAGCTATAGTTTTAACTACATTTCCAACTTTATTTTGCCACTATTTTGTCAAAAATTAATTCCAAATTTCAAGTTTCTAACTCATCCATCCAATACCTTCAATTATGGCCCAAACACTTTATATTGAAGCACCACCATATATAATTTTCAACTCATCCATCATGCAAAAATCCAAAAGGATTTATATTATTGATGTTTCCATATATCTGCATTGGGTCGAGCATTTAAAAAAAAATCCAAACATAACTCTGTGACTATTTTTTTCAAGTATATCTCAAAGGGTTATATTAAAAATGTTATCTGTCCTGCTAGTACAACCTTTAGCTAGTTTTGCAATAACCTCTTTTCTATTTTTTCCATAAAACCTAGTGTTGTGACCATTTCTTTGGTCCTTGAGGTGCCTAAATAATTTTAAACCTTAGAGGGATCATTTTCTTTATAACTACACCTCCACACCCTTGGTCACTATCGAATGGAAACAGTTCTAGCACCTAGCTTGTGTCCCTTTAACCCGACAATTTTGTTTTACCTTATTTTAAATCCTCAAGGATCCTTTGAGCGATATGAGTTGTTAGTGGGGTTTCCTCAATCCACTTCTCATTGGTCATTCATTTCCTGTTGTTATTAACAAAGTGTCTCGATGCTTGCTCCTTGGCACTTCTGCTTTGTTTCCTTAATTTTCTTCTAGGATTCACCTTATGGGCTTAGCTATCTTGTGGGGTCCACCCACTGCAACCATGGGCCAAGCACAATGTTTCTAGAGTGAGCTGGCTCTAATAACTGACATATGTTCCTGAGGCCCAACAGCTTGATGATTCCCTTTTGTGTTGCTTAAAACCTTATGGGGTCTTTCCACTGGGACAACATCGTGCTTACATCACCTTTGCCGTGTGTCTTCCTATGAGTGTTCCACGTGTCACCTAAAAAATGTCCCACTTGGCCATCCAAAAATGCCAAAAAAACTTGCCACGTGTCACGCTCTGGTTGGGCCACATCATTATTGACATCATCATCCACTTGGACATCTATGTCATCCCTGCAAGCCAATTATAATGCACCACTTGTCTATCACCAAAGTAGAGAGAAAGGGCCCCTAAAACCTTGTTTTTTTTCCTTTTTACCTTCATAAAAATTTTAAGGGTCCCGACTATTTCTGCTCAAACCTTTCGCCAGGTTAACACTGCTGTTATGTGTGACTTGAATCCTTCCATGTTTTTACCTTTGCGGGCTTCACTTTCAATGTGGGGGCCTCTAATTTGAATCTTGAGCTAATAAAATACTTTAGTTGCACTACTATTAGGGCCATGTCTTCTCTTCTTATGTCATCCCATTAGATACTTTAAGGGCTCCTTAATATTTCTCCAGGGTAGAAATGTTAGGGTAACTGTGTCGGGATGATGTGTTATGTGGGCTCTACTTCGGGCCAATATAAATCGTTTCTAGCGTGTTGTGCTCTCCACACCTTCCTTCTCATTCTCTTCATTTTCCTTAAGGTTTCTCTAGGGTATGACCATCGAGTTAACTCTGAGGGATGATTGTTATGGGGGTTCCACTTGCGGCTAATGACCATGCTCTACCCTATTGTGTTGTTCCTTCCGCGTATGCCTGATTTTTTCAATGGTGGCTCCTAAAAATATTTCATGGTGTTTGTGTGCTTTTCCAAACTCAACTATGTGCCAAAAGGTTCTCCAACCACCTTTAGCTATGCTAATTTGACTTGGAAATACTCAACTTTTATTGGTTCTAACTTTCAATCTAGGAGGCCATTTTAAAAATTCTACATACCACTGGAAATATATTTAAGAGTTGTTTCCATATATGTGGATTTCATATACTATTGAAGTGGTATACTATAATATAAACTACTTCAAAGGAGCCGAACCATTATCCACTAGTGTTTATCTTCATCCTTCTTGTGCCTGATCCTGAACACCTGTGTCATTATTATTCATCTTTGACATATTTTGCCACTTTTTTCCATAAATGAAAATACATTTCTAACATTATCCCATTTGGAATTTATACAAACACCAAGATAAAACAATACATCCTCATCAAGACATATCAAATATGATCATCTCAAATCTAGCCTTTGAATGCATATCACTCCTTTGATTGTTTCTCCCCCTGAGATGCACTTCTCTTGTGTTGTACTAATGCTACTCTATTGTTTTTCATGTCTACTCCTTGATTTTTTTTATCACCAAGTACCACTCCCCCTTTCAAATCAATGACAAAGACACCAACTTTCTCCCCCTGCAATATTACTCCCCTGTCAACAATCTTCCTTTGTCATGTTGATCCCGTGGACCTGGAAACTTTACCTTAATATGATGAATATATACCAACTTACTTTATTCCTCTTGAAGGAATATATAGTGGAGGGAGTGTTAAATAGTATTTTGTTGCATTCCTTATTCCCTATACAAAGTGTCATCCTTTGTGTCACTCATGCCACAAATCTTGCAAAGCGACAAAAGTTGTGAAAACATATTCACCATTAATAACATGCTAAAAACATCCCTAAATAAATGGAGAGTCATTGCATTGCAACAATTATGGAGAAATATTGTAAAAAACTGAATTTGTAGCCTCAGTGCGGTTCTCTCCTCTATGGTCTAGCACTTGCCACCTTCTGTATAACTTGTGCTTAGCGTTGGCAGCACGAGAATTGAAGTTAAAATTCATGTTGGTCCTATTTAGGTAGGTTCTCCAAAAATGGAGCAGAAGATTCACCTACTAGAAACATAGAGAACGAAATTCTAGTATAAATTAGTTGAAGATCGAGTTGAGTTCTCCCATTTTGAGTCCTTGATCCTACCTTTAAAGATATTTCCCTTAAGATATGGACCTTCCTCCCTCTTTTTTGGATCCTTAACCTCTTCCGCTTCCCTATAAATGAATTTCATGCTTTCCCCAAATGGTTGGTCATTGTTGGTTGCCTTTAAAGTGCTTGAATATGCCTAAACACTACCATAATTACAAGGAGAAGGAGTGTTTGAAGTATTTGGCTTGACTTGGGAATGTGTCGAGAAGGAGGCCTCCAACATCAAGGAATGAGTTGTATGCTTCCCTATTTAATTTATCAATAATACCAAGAATGTTTTACTTTCCATAATCTTGTCAATGATTACTTGCTTGGTATGATGATCCTTGAACTTTCATATGGTTTACATAAGAATGAAATATAATATGCTTTCTTTGTTTGTCGTTGTTTTATCTCTAGGCTTACAGGTATTCGTACGTAAAGGAATAGTGAGGAGCGAGCTTGGATGTGAGGAAATTAGGATTAACATTGACAAGTGACCGCATAGGAGTGAGGTAGGTCATCTTCCTCTCTCATGTCATTCTAATTTAAGCTAGGAGAGTTTTCTTATTTTTTTCTCATTTGTTACTAAACCCACTCATTGGGCTAGAGGGATCACTTCTATTTGTAGAAGGGATTTCCTAGATAATAAAATGGCGACTCCACTGGGGTTCCTATAGAATTTTTAGCCCTCCTTGTACATTTGGTTTTCTTGCTTAGTTTGGCCAAACAGTTAGTAATATTAGATTGTGATTTCTTTTGACTCTATACTTTGAGTAGTTTATAGTTTGGGGTATCAGGTCTAGGTTTCTTCTTAAGATTTGTTTCCTTTTCCTAATAATTTCTCGCTCAACATGTATTTTTCCAAAGAAAACCTAGAAACTTTGTCTTCCAATGTCTTCCTGCACTAGTCTAGTTTCATAAACCAACACTGGTTTTTCTATGATAAGTAGTGCTTCCAACATGAGTTTTGGGGTCTAAAGTAGCATTAAAGACCCTGTCGGCACTTGTTTTTCTATGTAAAGTAGAGATGGTCCATGAATTTGAGAATTTTTAGGGTTTATGATAAAAGGCCTAGTGTCTCTTGATCTCTGAAGTCATCCTCTTATTCTGTGTGCATCAAATTTTGTCTATTTGGTGTTTGTTTATTTGTGGTGTGAAAAATTCCATCCCATAATTGAAGCGGTAAAGGTGAATTTTGGTTGAGTCTGTGCTTCTTTGAGTGGACTGAATTTTTTTTTTCTCCTTGTATATTTGGAAGGGATACTAATTTGTTGATTGATTTTTCATATTAGTTCTCTTGAGACCATAAAATAAATAAATTTTTCATTCATTTAGTTTTCACCTCAAAGTTTACTTTTCGTAAAGTGCATTAGATCACATTGCATTGAAAATTCATTTCGAGATTAATCATTGAACATAGATTACATTTTTTAGTGAATAAAAAATGAAATGTGCATTAAGTGCATTCTCATTCATTGAAAAGAAAAGGAAATTGTGCATAGATTGAATTTGTATAGTTTTCATGGGAATAATGCATAGATTACATTACATGGTTTGGCATCTTTTAATCCTTTGAATTGAAATGGGTAGTGAAAGTGAAAGTGATCTAGTTAGAAAAATATTTGTTTTTTGCATAATTGTTTGCTACATCACTGTTTTGAACTCTTCCCTTAACTAGATAATGTTCATTGAATTGAAAGAATCATTTTCTCATGCTAGCTGCATTATAGGTATTCAGGTGACATCAATTTGAGCCTTCAAAATGAAATGTAATTCAAGATCAACTCTAAAAGTTACCTTAATTAACCTAAGGATAATTTTGAACTTAACGCAAGCATTTAGAGGTCTAGGTTAGAGACGTGTTCTAACGTCGTATAACGTAGGAGTTGTCGCTAACTTCCTATGTTGCATCCTAGGGGTGATATCCTGTTCCACATATAGAACTATATAGGACCGTTCTCAAATAATATAAGGTATATCAGAGGCACTCCATGTATGAAATTATATAGGAACACTCTCATCGAACGGTTACACATCAGACAACACTACTACAGAGTTGCACTCCCACGTACCATCGTATATATTTTGGAAGTCCCCACTAGGTTCCTATCCAACCATAGGTAACTGAGTCAACCACCTTATAAACATGATACACCGAACAAAATTTTTGGGGCTATTAGCTGTCATACTTCTTGGTTTTCCAAGAAGTATTCTGCGGTTCACTGTTGCTTGGTAATCCTTTTTTATTTATTTGTTATTAATTTATAAAATTTATTTCCCATGAAATAACATCTTACCCGTGCATGAATCCTTAGTAGATCTTAGGTTAAGCCTAATCGCAACAGTTACTGAGTTTACCAATCAAGGAATCCCCTTAGATGAGAATCCTGGTCTTTTTCCTTCTTTTGGAAATGTTGGCACTCCATATATGGCAACGTTGTCCCTCCCAGTATTAACCATTGGTTTGCTAGTTTGGTTATTTTCAACCCATAGGGTTCCAATTGTCCAAGCTTATTCTCAATGAAGCTCACCTCCACCTAAAAAATGTAACCTTCATGTTGATTCAAAAGTTTTCCCCTCGCCTCATTCACCTGTTTCTTCACCCCACTCTTCCTCTTCATTAGGTGAAATTTTGGATTATAGTAACTAGGAAGCTAAGAATAAGAATAAGAGCAAAAAGAAGAAGAAGCAAAATAATAAAGGGGGAAACCAAACAACCATTTATACCCATGCAACTGATGTTGAAAAACCTTCCAATTCACCTTTCAAAGTTAAATTCCCTTGCAAGTTATGTAAGGGTTACCATATTCACAAGGATTGTCCTAGAATTCCCAGGGTATCAAAAGTGTGGTCCACCGGCTCACATCAACCTTTGTCAACGGCCTCTGGAGATCATGTTGGTGACAAACCCTAGCTAGTAATAATAAGGTCCATGGGAAAAAGGGCAAAGTGAAATTTCCCTGTAATTTATGTGAAGGGAATCATCCCATTCACCTTTGTCATTATATGGATTAAGCCCCCAAAGTTTTAGACAACCTTATAGCTTCTCAGCCTTGTCTTCCTACTAGTTACCAGAATATTTTCTTTGATCCTATGCTAGTTTATCAAGTTAGTGATCAAAATTTATATTTGGTCAATCCCACTCTCCTCGAAATCAAATCCTATGAGTTCATTCTTGACTAACCATTGGTTGAGAAAATGGTCGACTTGATTCCACCTTTAGTTGATCGTACCTTTCCCATAGAGAGTGAACCCAATATAACTTAGGTTCTTTTTGTTTCTTCAGATTCCCATGAATTGGAGGGAAATCATCCCATTCCCACCATACAGGAGGGCGATCCTCCCATTCCCATAACATAAGGGGGCAGTTCTCCCTTTCCCATGACACCCCTCTAAGTTTTTTGGTCGCTTCTTTTGATTGGAATTGACTGACAGGATATCATCTTCCTTATTACGTGCCCTTTGAGATCATAGTACATGCCTATAATGTGGTTGTACCTAGAAAAATAATATATGAAGGTGCATCTATTAGTATTATTTCCTCAATTACTTGGAAAGATTTAGGTTCTCTGCAGCTTGTGCCTATTACCCATAATATGTTGTCTTTTAACATAGGAACTAGTAAACCGTTAGGGATCCTTCCTAAGTTGCCTATTACTTTGGGATTAAAGATTGTCTACATCGATGTGATGGTTTTCCAAGGCGCCTTGGATTTTAACTTACTCCTTGGGCATGACTATACTTATGTCACGGGAGCTCTTGTATCTTCTCCTTTTCAGATGATATGTTTCCCACATGAAGGAAGAATTGTGATCATTGATCAAATTTCATTCATTGTTCCTAATCTGGCTCCCAATCAACCATTATACCTTAATTATCCTTACATGAAAGTTGTATCTTCCCTGCCAAAGGTTAATTATGTGGCAACCTGCTCCATGCCCATGTCTACTAATGATATAGTCAGTGATATAGTGCATCATGTACTAGGGGCATTAGGGCATGATTTCCAGAGTTTTTTTCTTCCATATGATGAGAACCTATTGGAAGCCATGACCTCATATGGTCCATGAAAAAGGTTTTTGGAGAAAAATTCCTTTTCTTGTGTCAAGATTCTTATAAAATGAAACAAGGTCTCCAAAGGATAGTTCTTTTACAGTGTCAACCTCGTTAAAAAATGAAACAGGTCCCTATGAGAATAGGTATTTTACTATGTCAACCTTGTTAAAAAATGAAATAGGTCCTTATGATCATAGTTTTTTTCCTGTGTCAAGCTCATTAAAAAATGAAATAAATCCCCTTTCAATTCGAGCCTTTGATTAGATCTTGTAAATTCCTAGTCGAGTCTTTCACTTGATCTCGTAAGTGAACCTTCATTCCATCCACCTGTTAGTAACCAGTAGTCTAATTAGGTGAATAAAGTGAAGCTTGGGGGGAATGTACCTTGTTATTAAGTCATTATGCCGGGGGCATGCAAAATTATTCCAAGCACAATTTTTTCTTCGTTTCAATCTTGTGTAAAAATGAAACTACTCTTAAGCATAGTCTGTCTCCATTTCAAGATTGTGTAAAAATGAAACCACTTTTAAGAATATTTTTTCCATGTGTTTCAAGCTTGTGTAAAAATTAAACCAAATTCAAGTAGAGATTCCCATGTTTCAAGTTTGTGTAAAAAATGAAACCATTCCCATCCTACTTCTCGTGATTTCCATTTTGTCAGCCTTTTTTTTTTCTAGACAGGACTTTGTTTTCTCATTCCATCATCACCATTTGATTGGCCAATCAGACACTTTTACTTGGTTGTTTTAACCTTTCTTGAGGAAACCTCGCGACGAGTGGTCTTATGGCCTAGCCTCTCGAACTTTACATGTCTTGAGCAGTTCCATCATGACCAAAACCAGTTCTATCCCTTTATACAACACGTTCCTCCAAGAGGAGTCCTCTTTCAACTCTTTTCAGAATTTCAAAAAATGAAAGGATTATCGAGCACTTTTAATTTTGATATTTTTTAAGTAAATTAACCAAAGACTACTCAGTATAAGTTTAACCCTTTTTTGGACTAAGATAGACTAATTACGAAAAAGGAATACCTTAGTCAAACATGAATAAGCGATTATCTCGGAAATCACTTTCTATCTTTTCAGATTCGAGGGAATATCTATGAAAAGGGACCTTTGGAGTTTTATTTTCTGCCTCTTTTTCAAACTCCCTAAAAATGAAAAAGATGTCAAGTTACACTTCCACCAGAGTTGTAAAATTTAAAAGACGCCAGACTTATCACCATGACGAGACCGAGTTACTCTTTCCTAGGGGTGGTTAAACTTACTAGGATGGATTCAACCAAATGGTGAACTTATTGAATAAGCATATGGTATCCTCTTCAACCTTGGTATAAAAAATAAAGAGGTACTCACTATAAATAGTAGGGAAAAATGGAAGTACATATGTCTCATATTCTGTATTAATGATAACATATCGCTCTTGAACATGACACCCATATGCATCTCATGTTGGGTTTGGGTTATCCTCTCTTCGTCACTTACCTTCCTGGGTTTGGAAAGCCAATTTTCCTGTCATTCAATCATATCATGTTGTCACCATGACCATTAATCCCATTTTGAGTCAAATGATGCCAACATATAGAGTTGTGTCATTGATATGTTTAAGAGAAGTCCTATCTGAAAAAGTCAAACCTCTTATTTTTATCTGACCTTATTTGTAAAAATCTTGAATCATTCATATATACCTTGATAAATCCTATGTTTCATGTATATGATGTGGGAAACATTACGACCCTTCTTCGTCTGATCGCATCCTATCGACATAAACTCGTTATCCAGGAAGTCGATCTAGAAACTTCCTTTCAGTACCTTGGAGATTGCATGCCTCAATGGCAAGTTATTCACATTCAACAATAGGTTCACCTCATTGGCCTTCAATCAAATGACTCTACAAGCATTCAAATTCAACTCCCTTATTCACACTTATAGATTTTGATGTCGTACTTTGAGGGCCATCATCAATATTGGTGGTTTCTGTCGTGCTTGTTAACATTTTACCTCATTGACTAGTAATCAGGTGGTTTCTACCATGCTCGACATCAACACATCTATTCACATGGTTAGAATCATATTTTGGATGGATCAAGACAGAGATGATGACCCTAGATCACATCTGTTAAAATATGGCCTACGTGGAGCTATTGAGTATTAATTATTGTACACATGATCTTCTCTTACAGATGCTTGTGCCCATGTAGTGGGTCCATAGACATGATCCTTTCTAGATAGGTGACTGCGTCCATGCCATGGATTCATGTGTTATTTTAAGCCTATTGAGAGATGTAATATCAGACATATTTATATTAGAGATTTCATATATTGTATCGTGTTTGATTTACAAGTCTCCTGATAGTGGTTTTCCAAAGTCCTTGCCTTGACTGATAAAGCATTTGAACCATCACTTCTCGTTCTGCTTTCATGCTTACATGGTATTTTGTCACATTCCCTATTCCCTATCAAAAATTTCATCCTTTGTGTGAATCGTGCCACCAATGTCTCAAACCAACAAAATTTGTGAAAACGTATTCACCATGAATAACATGCTCAAAACATCACTGAAGAAATGGAGAGTCAGTGCATTACAACTATTCTGGAGAAATCTTGTAAAAATGCTAATTTGAAACCCCAATGTGGTTCTCCCCTATATTTTATAGTGCTTGTCACCCTGTGTATAACCTATGCTCAATTCTAGCAGCATGGGAATTGAAGTTAAAATTCACATTGGTCCTCTTTAGGCAGGTTCTCCAAAAATGGAGCAGAAGCTTCGCCTACTAGGAACATTGAGAACGAAAGTCTGGTATGATTTAGCTGAATATTGAGTCGAGTTCTCCCATTTTGAGTCTTTGATCCTACCTTTAAGAATATTTCCCTTAAGTTATGGATCTTTCTCCCTATTTTTTTGATGCTTAACCTCTTCATCTTCCCTATAAATGAATTCCATTCTTTCCCCAAATGGTTGGTCATTGATGGTTTCCTTTCTAGTGTTCGAATGCGTCTAAATGATGAAGGAACTCCAAGGAGAAGGAGTGCTTGAAGTCTTTGGCTTGGAATTGGGAATCCTTCCTGAATGAGGTCTCCAAAATCAAGGCACTGGTTGTATGCTTCCCTATTTAATTTATAAATAATACAAAACAGGTTTTACTTTCCATAAACTTGTCAATTATTAGTTACTTAGTATGATGCTCCTTGATGTGTCATATGGTTTACATTAGAATGCAACATACTGTGCTTTCTTTTTTTTTCATTTTTTTATTTCTCTTGCAGGTATTCATACATAAAGGATGTTGATATTCAACAACAAATTTCAGCACCCACGCCTAGTGTGGGACCAGGAGGTCCAAGTAGCACCTACATTAGGGTGGGACCATAGGGCTAAATTTGGTGCATGTCTATTTTAGTTATCCCTTAATTAAGATGGAAAATAAAATGTAATATAATATCAAAATAACTTGTAATAGTTAACTAAGTGTGATAAACTCAGTTAACTCATCAATTTCGAGTTATAGGTAGTTGGTGAGGCACATAGAGTAATTCTAGTTGTAACATAGTTTGAAGTGTAGTGGTGCATTAATTAATGCAGGTTGTAATCGGTTTAACTCAGTTAAGTGAGTTAAACTCAGTTGGGCTAGTTGTAACTGTTAGATACACTAGTGAGAGATCAAGTGAATTAAATATTAATTAATTCACAATTAGTGATCTCACATGCAACTGAGGATTTACTATTATTAGCTGCATGCATGTCAGATCCAGTGGAGACCTAGTTGAGATCTAGATGAAAGGGAAGTTGAATATTAGTTGTAGGATTATTGGGTTGCACCCATGCAACCAAATACCTATTGGAGTGCCCATGATACTTGCACAGTCAAGGAAGGCCAAAATTCTTAAATAATAGGGATTGCATTCATCAGGGATTGCACAAGGCAAGAATGCTGTCTCGAGGCAGTAAATTGGCTAAGTATTGGTTAGTTTTATCTGAGTCAGTGTGAGACAATTAGCTGAGTACATGAGGGCTCTTGTGAGAAGAGTTTTATTCAATTTTTTCATGATAACATCCGGAATATACAATAGAAGATAGTGGGGTTTTGAGCAGCAAGATTTCCCTGGTAAATTATCTGTGTTGTGGCTTGATTGATTCTTCTTTGCTTCATATGATTGGCGATTGTGTTTTTAATTCCACAATTGATTTGCAGAAGAGATTCAATATTTAAATTTAGTACATTATTAGATCCGATTGAATCCATGATATACATTTTTTTTGTATAATTTCTACATCGTATCAGAGCACAAGAAATCACAATAGTGAAGAAGGAGTTGAGTTTGTGACTAGATAGAATTCGAGTTTGCAGAAAGAATTTCCTAGTGCTATAGCTGATTCAGGGTCAAAATGGCTTTCAATGGCTTGAGGTTGGAGAATGCACTCGAGAGTAGCTCAAACTATATTTATTGGAAGGATAGGATGGAGGCAGTACTTGAAGACAATGGCTTGAAGAAATTCATTAACAATGATGTTCCTAAACTTGCTGTGATATATGCTAAAAATCTTGATGCATGGTAAAATAAAGTGGCAAAGGTGAGGAGGATCCTATTGGAGGGAGTACGAGACCACATTGTCTCAAGCCTCCATGGGAAAGCCACAACATAGGCAATGTGGAAGGCTTTGACAGATCTATTTCAGAGCAACAACGACCATAGGAAATTTGCGCTCAAAGATAAACTCAGGAAGATCAAGGTGGAGAAGGGCGACTCCATGCCAAAATATTTAACAAATTTTGTCCAATGTCAGGATGGACTAGGGAGTGTTAGCATAACTATCACTGATGATGATTTGGTGAGCTTGGCTCTCCTAGGAATTCCCAAGAGTTGGCACAATTATCAAGAAACTATCAATGGAAGGGAAAAACTGCTAGTTTGGGAATGAATGTGGTCAGATTTGGTGTAGGAGGAGTTCAGACAGAACACTAGAGATGGATCTTCATATAAGAATGAAGATGAATAATATTTTGCTTTGGATTCCAGGGAAAAGAAGGGGAAGGGGCAAAAATTCCATTCCAAATATGAGTCCAAAGATGGAAAGAAGTGGGAAATGTCTAGGGTGAAGTGTTTTCTGTCACAAGCATGGGCGTTATGCCACTAATTGTCCACAAAAGAAGAAGAACAAGAAGGATGGAGGATCTATAGCTGGTGAGGCTTTAGCCTCGTTATTTGAGCTTGACTTCTCATTGATCGTATGCATGGTGTCAAATGCATTGGGATCTATGTGGTATTTGGATAGTGGCACTTCCTTTCACATGATGGGAGACAAGGAAATTTTCAGTAGCTTGGAGGAGAAGGATCTCCAGATGGATATTGAAATGAGTGATGACGTGAAGTACAATGCTACCGGGATTAGTATGTAATATTCCAAATTTTTCCTTCAATAAATTGGAATATTAATTTTTTTCTATTTTCACTTATGAGTTGAATAATTGGGTGAGGAGGCCCAAACACAATAAGAACATGGATGAAATCCCTCTAAATATGAAAAGAGATCAGCAATGGAAAGAGATTTCACACCCTCATGTGTGAAAGAAGACATTTGCAAGGAGACTAGGTCAAGTTTGACCAAGTAAAACAACGCTGCCTAAAGAGGTGTAGCTTGCTTAAGAAGACATCACAGAGAAAGAGAAGGGAATATACCTTGAAGAAGGAAACCCTAATAGAGTGGGACCCATGGAGAGGGAGCTTTCATTGTATAAAAGGAGGGCAAGGAAGCCATTGTTTCACATCCATATGATTATTGATTTCATGTCTTCTTAGACATTTTTGCAATCTTGATTGTTTATCTGAGTTGCTGTGCTGTTTAGCACAAGGATCTCCTTCTTAGGAATAATTCTCCTTTCTTGAGAAGCCTCTTGAAGGAGTTTTACTAATTTGTCTCACATTTAGGCTTGAGGCCAAGCATCCTCCTCCAGGACAGTGTTATTGCTGAAGCAACATAATTCTGTGTTGCAGGGTGTTGTAGTGAGGAGTCACAACACCTCTTCCATCTCTTGTTTTTTAGAGGGAGAGTCTTTATTTACTTTGGAGGATCATATTGGAAGCCATTGGAGCTTATTTCAGATCTTGGCATTGGGCCAACCCATTCTCTTACCCCTACAACGCAGTTTGCTTCAGTAACTGCGTTATTTTCATAGAGCACTTGCTGTGGGGTTTTGCAGTGTTGATTGGAGGGTGAGATCTCAAGTGTAAGGATCAGCCTTGAACTTAGGAAATCCATTGGAGGAGTTATACTTCATATTTTTTATCATCTTCAGCCTTCTTTATTCATTTCCAGTTTTCAGAGTTGTAGTTGCTGCCCAGAAACTTCGACATTTTTTCCATTTTGTATATTTCAGCCAATCCTTTCAAGGATTGTTGTATTATTGTTTCTAGGGATTGGGAATTTTCTTCCCCTCATTTCTTGAGCCATGTATTGTCATATATTTCAGTTATTATGTATTATTATGTAGTACCTCTTATAAACTGCGTCCTCTTAGCCTGCATAAAATCATTGTGTAGCAGTGTTTCTCTCTTTTGATGTACATGTTCCCTTGATGCTCTCATTGCCTAGCTTGAGTGATTTATTCCTCAAAGAATTGTAATATCTTTGTTGCTATAACATAATTTATTGGATATTTTCACCTTCATGTGTTTTGGGTGAATAAAATAACGTTTTTTCTTCATTATTGGCTCATGTATTTGCTACAGTCCCTTCATCAGGCATTTTCACAAGGTAACTAGGTGTGGGAGATCTGTTTAACCACCCTAGAAGGATTTATTTGGGGCCTCCTCTTGGATTCAGAACTTAGACACATTTTTATAAGGTATCCAAGTCTTGGTTTCAATTCCTATAGTAGCCATTACTGGAAAATGCGTTTTCCAGTCATGCCTTGCTAGATATTATAGATTTGGATTATTAAAGTGGTATCAGAGCAGCTTTCTTGGCTCAGCGTATGAGTATTAGCCCAAGAAGATTAGAATGATGAAGAATATGAGATTACTCTCATCAATATTTAGATCCAGAGAGAACCTGTCCAAGGAGGTCAAGAAGATTGAAGAAGAAGAAGAGGAAGGACCATGCACTTCCTATTCTCATCAAGAAGAAGATAATGAACATGAAAGATACTTGGATCATTTGATTCTAAGTGATTACCTTGTTGAGTACAGGTCTCAACCTAGAGCCTTCAAAGAGACTCTAGATTTTCCTCATTTCATCCAGTTGAAGGAAGAGAAGAGAACCTGCAGTAGAAGAGAAATCAAAGGCAATAGATTTCTGTTGTCTACCTTTGATGGGTTGTCTACAACAAGAACTTCGGTGAGGAAGTTGGAGGCATTTTTCCTACTACATCCCGTAGTAGGGAAAGAGGCTATTGAAATCTCAGCACTGCACTTGGAGGTTGAAGCCTATCATTGGTGGAGCAGACACTTAAGCCATGCAAGGGTGACAATTTTTGCAGAGTTCACTCAGGGGTTGATCGAAACATTTAATGGAGAAATAACAAAAGAAGAAAAGCTTACACCACTTGAGGAGCCTTGTGGTAATGCTGTCACACTCATGGAGGAGCAGCTACATGCATCAGCAGTTGGGACAGCCAACACTTTGGAGGAAGGAATCCTTGCAGCCCTACAAGAGGTTCCAAATTCACATCAAGGTATGAAAAGATTTCCACAATCTATTGTTGCAGCAAATTCTTTTAATAGATGTGGAAATTTACTTTTACATGACCAAGGGTAAAATCCAATTGCTACTATAGAGTAGCTTGGTTGCACTGCACTGTGAAACATGGAAACATTCAAGGAGGAAATAAACCATCATCCTCATAAGCCATTGTTGGATTGTACATCACACTTGAGTTTGGGGTTTGAAGACTTGAAGGAAGATAATAGATATCTTGGAGTGAGAAACTCCTTCTCCTTTCAAGATGACACTTTCTCAATGAGCTCCTCTCAGCTCAAAGAGGAAATTCTATTTTCAGCAGATCCAAGACCACATTGGTTTTGGAAGACTACTCATGAGAGTTAGGTCTCATGGAGAGATCTCATTAGAGGTGCACTTCAACACACCATGGAGTGCAAAGATTTCCTTCTTTTCTCACAGGAGAAGATAGAAGATGGAGGACATCTTCGGATGGATAACATCTCTCATGCTAGTGTTGGATATTCCTTGAGACATACACATCATGATGGGAGGTTTTTTCCTACCACCTATTTGGGTCCTTATAGGGTCTCATTGATCCTTGAGAAGGTTTCATTTCAAAATCCCATGAAGTGCAAAGACAGAGATTTGGTTTCGAAGAATGGTAGCCCTGATGGGAGGAATACCAAGATGAAGAGAAGGAGAAAGCATCCAAAAGTGATTGAGTGGATGTGGTTGATGAGCAAGGAGCTGGGAGGCTACTTGCAGATCTATGACACCGGGCAGCGGGAGGCTTGGCTGCACTGGTTACTCTTGAAAGAGTTTGGCCATCACTTGGCATACACTCTTCCTAAGAGTAGGAGGAAGGAGGATAGATGGAAGGATACTTGCATCATTGGGAAACATAGAGTATGGATGCATGGTGTTGGTATGATCTTCATATAATTAATTTTGTTTTCATCACATGATTTTTTTGATGGAAGTATGGGGAGGTAGCAAAATGTTTTGTTGCTTTGCTTTTTCTCGCGAGAGAAAGAGCATATTTTCTCTCAGACTTTGCATGATGTTGTAGGAGGGAGATATGGCATTATCTCCTTGGCCTTGGATTATTTGGAAGCACTTCCATCTTGGGAGGTATTCCACACTTGCAGCAACATCACTAGAGGAGTCTTTGACAAGGAGCATGTCAAAGAACAGAGCTTTGTATTGACAAGAGCTTATTTGCATGAGCTCACAATGTTGTGACTTGGGAAAAAATACTTATGGATAGAGTGTCCCTAGGATCACTTCACATTGGATGCACTTGGTGAACAAGAAGGAGGTGATGATGACAGAGTAGTGGATAGAGATATCTATCACTATGACATATTCTTCCTAACTTGGATTTCGAAGCATAAGGAGGATTATCTTCTTGCAGCATATGGACCATTCTTCTTCATAGCATGCCAAAACATTATGGAGGAATCACTCATGGATCCATGTACCATCTTACTTCCAGAATATGGTAAGGAGTTTGTTTTTACATTCATTGATTTGCATACTCTTACCATTACTATGCAGTGCATTGCTTCACAAGAGGGAAAGCTTGACACATTGCTCCATGATCATTGTTGGGCCAATCTACATGATGGAGGCAACCATATTTTATGTGGCCTTGGGTAAATGTTTTATCATCACATGTATGTTAAGTTTTTTCACCTAAAAACTCACCATATGAGGACATGCATTACTAACTATGTAAAAAGGAACATTTTGTCTTGTACTTTTCTGAAGCAGCAGTTTGGAAAACTGCGCTGTCACTATTGGGAAAAATGTTGGTACCTTCTTGCACCACATGACACCTTCAACATTTTCCTCATATTATTGCTGATCATGACTTAATTTGCTGATATGGATCTGATTTGTATTGGAAGAATGATTATGAGAGAGATACATGAGTTGGTTGGATGTGTCCTTGATGGGGGAGAAGTCCCACATTTTCTGCATTACATGTTCTAATGGGAACATGGGAGGAGATATGGCCACCATAGCTACATATGTGTTCTCTTTTGAGGTGGGCCATGGACTTGATAGTCATCCATTATATGACCATGGGCAGGTGCTTGATCATGTATTATTTTTGCATTCAACCATTTACTATCCATTAGTAGATGTGAGGATTCTTGTATGTTACTTGCCATACTACTTTCTGAAGTTGCAGCGGATGAGACTGCACTGTGTCATTTTGAGACATTTTTTGTACCATGTATCATAATGTAAAACTTGCAGAAAAATTCTCATTAGGATGTTCTATGATGATCATATATTATTCATCATGGAAGGGATATTTTGGGCCAGCTTGATCTTCATTGTTGGAGGAGAACTCTTTGGAGGATTGTTCTTCACTTTTCCATTTGAGGGAAATAATTTTGTAGCCCAGGATTAGCACACACTCTAAAATTATCATAAGTGGAGAGAAGGACAACATGAGGTAGGCTATGATGCTTACCATGTTCATATTTTCAGTGCACCTTCATTTCCGGAGCTTGAGGTGGAAGGAGATTTTCAGGAGTTGTCGTGTTGGGAGGTGACTCATTTTGTTTGGATGATTTCTTGGGAATGGAGGATCCACATGGAGAAGAATTTCCTCATCACATTTTAGACTCCATTCCTTGAGTGGAAACTTTCCAGTTCTATCCTTGCAGTTGCTTGAGGACAAGCAACATTTGGGAGGGGAGAACTGTAATATTCCAAATTTTTCCTTCAATAAATTGGAATATTAATTTTTTTCTATTTTCACTTATGAGTTGAATAATTGGGTGAGGATGCCCAAAAAAAATAAGAACATGGATGAAATCCCTCTACATATGAAAAGGGATCAGAAATGGAAATATATTTCACACCCTCATGTGTGAAAGAAGACATTTGCAAGGAGACTAGGTGAAGTTTGACCAAGTCAAACAACACTACCTAAAGAGGTGTAGCTTGCTTAAGAAGACATCGCAGAGAAAGAGGAGGGAATATTCCTTGAATAAGGAAACCCTAATAGAGTGGTACCCATGGAGAGGGATATTTAATTGTATAAAAGGAGGGCAAGGCAGCCATTGTTTTGCATGCATATGATTATTGATTTCATGTCTGCTTAGACATTTCTACAATATCGACTGTTTAGCTGAGTTGCTGTGATGCTTAGCACAAGGATCTCCTGCTTAGTAATCCTTCTCCTTTCTTGAGAAGCCTCATGAAGGAGTTGTACTAATTTTTCTCACATATAGGCTTGAGGCCAAGCATCCTCCTCCAGTACAACATTACTGCTGAAGCAACATAATTCTGTGTTGCAAGGTGTTGCAGTGAGGAGTCACAACACCTCTTCCATCTCTTGTTTTTTAGAGGGAGAGTCTTTCTTTCCTTTGGAGGATCAGATTGGAAGCCATTTGAGCTTATTTCAGATCTTGGCATTGGGCAAACTCATTCTCTTGCCCCTACATAGTTATTTTCATAAAGCACTTGCTGTGGGGTTTTGTAGTGTTGATTGGAGGGTGAGATCTCAAGTGTAAGGATCAAAATTCCACTTAGGAGATCCATTGGAGGAGGTCTACTTCAATTTTTTTATCATCTTCAACCTTCTCTATTCATTTCTAGTTTTCAGAGTTGTAGTTGCTGCCCAGCAACTCTGACATTTTTTCCATTTTGTATATTTCTGCCAATCCTTTCAAGGATTGTTGTATTATTGTTTCCAGGGGTTGAGACTTTGCTTACCCTCATTTCTTGAGCCATGTATTGTCATATCTTGCAATTATTATGTATTTTTATTGAGCACCTCTTAAAAACTGCGTCCTCTTAGCCTGCAGAAACTCATTGTGTAGTAGTGTTTCTATCTTTTGATTTACATGTTCCCTTGAGGCTCTCATTGCCTAGCTTGAGTGATTGATTCCTCAAAGAATTGTACTCTCTTTGCTGCTAGAACATAATTTATTGGCTATTTTCACCTTCATGTGTTGTGGGTGAATAAAATAATGTTGTTTCTTCATTATTGGCTCATGTTTTTGGTGCAGTCCCTTCATTGGGCATTTTCACAAGGTAACTAGGTGTGGGAGATCTGTTTAACTACCCTAGAAGGATTTATTTGAAGCCTCCTCTTGGATTCAGCACTTAGACACATTGTTCTAAGGGATCTATGTCTTGGTTTCAATTCCTATAGCAACCATTACTGGAAAATGCGTTTTCCAGTCATGCCTTGCTAGATATTCTAGATTTGGATTATTACATAGTACCATTACCTTCCAGAGGAATTCAGGTAAACCATTTCAATTAAAATATGTAATGCATGTACCAGGTTTGAAGAAAAAATTAGTCGTAGTTGCAAAGTTGGAGGATAGAGGCTATGATGTTGTTTTTAGTGAAGGAAAAGCTTTCCCGCGACACAAAAAAATAGGACAACCCAAGAAGATATGGATTCAAGTTAAGAATATCTACAAGCTGGATGTAGATGGATGCACAAAATTGATAGGGAAGGTGGACAAAGTGGTGAGCCGAGATGAGGGCGAATTATGGCAGAAGATATTAGGCCATGTTCACCATGGAGCCTTGAAAGTCATGTAATAGATTTCTACTGGTCTTCCCAAGGGTACACTTGCACTGTCAGACACATGCAAGGGATTTACTATGGGAAAATATGTAAAGGCCACATTTCATGAGAAGGAGAATCGAGCTTCTAGGATCCTTGAGAGAGTTCACACAGACGTCTGTGGAAAATTCTCAGTTGCTTCGATAATAAAACATAATTACTATGTGATATTTGTTGATGAATTTTCTCGTAAGTGCTGGATCTACTTCATGCAGAAGAAATATCATACATTCTCAAATTTTATTGAGTTTAAAGCACTGGTGGAGAAAGAGTCAAGGAAGAAAGTGAAGGCTATTATGAGCGATGATGGTGGAGAATACATCTGTAATGAATTCAAGAACTTCTTCAGAAAAGAAGGAATTCGAAGAGAACTGATAGCACCTCATAACCCACATTAGAATGGGGTCACTGAAAGAGAGAAAAAAATGATCGTGGGTGCAATATGAGCAATGTTTCATGATCAAGGCCTACCAATGCATCTGTGGGCGGAAGCATGCAACACCACGGTATTTGTGCAGAACCGTTGTCCTCATAGGATACTTGGCATGAGTACACCTAAAGAGGCTTTCACTAGTAAGAAACTTGATGTTTCACACTTTAAGATTTTTGGCTCATCTGTTTATGTGCATGTGACCAAAGACACCGAGAAGAAGCTAGAACCAATAGTAGAGATCGAGATTTTTGTGGGGTACACTGAAAAACCCCACAACTATCGAGTGATTTTTCAAACAACAGAATGACTGTTGTGCGATGAGATATAAAATATGATGAGGATAATTCCATGTTGTTGTCCCTTGAGAGGGAGCTGGACTTGCATGTAGAGGAGGAAATTTTGGTTCCCAATGATGAGACTCAAGATGTGGAGCAGCCACATGAGGAGGATCATGGAGTGGTGGAAAACACTCTTGCATAGCCATCCATCAGAAATGGCAGAAGGCGCACCACGGAAGTTGATAGATTAAGAATTGGTGCTGCAGAGACTGTAGGAGCCCCTACTTCGCATCGCAAACACAGATAGTCTCCAGACAAGACAGGTTTACTGGATACATGGCTCTTATGAAAAAACGTATTGTGACTAAACCATCTTCCTTTCAGGAGGTAGTGCAACAACCAACTTGGGTTGATGCAATGGTGGAGGAGTATGACTCCATATCCAAGAACAGTGCATGGGAGATTGTCCCAAGACCAGTCAAAAAATCAGTGATTGGATATAGATGGATCTACAAGATAAATCAAGCTATTGATGGGAGTGTGGAGAAATACAAGTCCAGATTTGTGGCTTGGGGATTCTCACATATCGAGGGGATCGATTATGATGAGACTAGTTGGAAATACTAAGAGGGGGGGGGGGGTGAATCAATATTCCTTTCAATTAGAGCATTAATTAATCTTCAATTATTATCAGTGTTTGTACAATGATAGCAGTAAAAAAAAATAACACAAATGCACACATTTTTTAAGGTGGAAACCCACTCCAGGACAAAAACCACCTAATGATTTTCTAATAATTCTTTAATATTAAACTCCAATTGAAAATAAAGCTCCAAATTCCTAGAATTTAGAAAATCATTCTTCTCCAGCTCCCACTGGATGGATGCTCCAATGCCCTAGATTCTTCAATAGTCAACTGAATGGATTCCCCAACACCCAATGAGATACAACTCACCCTAGCACCACCCTACCACCTTATAGAAGAATAAAATAAGCATGGACTCCTGCACTAGGGAAAATGGCCCACTTTACAATGATATAGAATGATGTAGAAGAAGAAGACACACTAGACCATAACCCCAACTATGACACAACCACCTAATGATGATCCTAGACCTCTCGACACTGCATTTTCAACTGTTGGAAGATATAAACTAGTACAATTTTTTACAATAATGTATTTATAATGACTTAGTACAATGATACCTTTATAGTGACTGTATGCAGTGCTGCCCACTTGAAGACTTCATGTGATGAAATTCTTGTTGCTTTTCTGCACCTTGGTTGCTGCTCTTGTCATGTTGCCCTCTGCTACACCTTATTTTTCTTTGCTGCCCTAGAAAGTTTGGTCCTTTGCAACCCTTGATAACACATGATCTAGCTTTTTCTTGCCTTCTAGGAGCTCGATATTGAATTTGGTGTATCTCTGTTATTTCAAATCCCCAATATGTGATTTGTGGTCCTGTAGTAGCCCTCTGCGTCGTTTTTACAATGCCATAGGTCTGACCCAATTTGGATTCTTCAAGGGAGAGTTATGTCCAATCTCTCACAATGCCCTAATTATGGACTCTTTCAGTATAGCGAACTTGTACAACGTTCCACGTGTCACTGTTTATTCATTCAGCTCTGAAATTTATAGATAAAAAACTACAATCTGTTCACTATCTTCCAATTTTTAAATAATTCCAATCCGATACTTAGAGAGAGAGTTATGACGAGTTTTCCAAGGTCACTCCTTTGAGATGAATTTCAGGACCCTGTAAAAACATTGTCTTCCACAGATCATGTATCCGAAACTATTGCACACCTTGATCTGAAATTTTCACAGGAGCTTCCTCAATATTTCTACTTCGCCTCATAACAATTTCAGCTTCTTAACCTTCGTAGAAATAAATTTAGAGTGAAAATTCCACAATGACCTGTTTCAGATGGGGAAATCCCTTGCATAAGGAGGATATGAGGATCACCATTTATATAAATTCTTAGGTTGAGAGGGGCTTCAAAAAGTGAACGTGGGAGGAATTTTAGGAGCTTAAAAAATATTAATTATGAATTTTCAATGACCCATGCCACAACCCCATGGAGTTTTAGCCCACTAACTGGGGGTACAAACTTCAAACATGAATATCTCTTAAACCGTGAAGAATTACGTGGCATGCCATATATCAACAGAAACATCTCGACAAGAAGAAACCATCAAAATAATTCTTGACCCAGAATATATGAATTTGGTAGGTAAAAATTCCCATGAAATATTGGAGTAGCCCCTGGTGCTTCCTGGAATGACATCAATGACAATCGCTAATCAACAATCTCCCCCTTTGGCATTGATGGCAACACAAGTACTCCCCCTACGATCATGACACCTCTTCCTACAACATTCTCTCCCCCTTTGACATCAATGGAAAAGGGTAAATCCCCCTGACACACAACCATCCTGTGGACCTGTACACACTTCCACTCCCCTTTTGTATTATGAATAAGGAAAGTATAATGAGAACTTGGGAGAATCCCAAGCTTATGGCAAAGATATTCAAATGCTTCACGGGGTAAATATTTAGTGAAGACATCAACGATTTGTTCTTTTGTACCAACATACTCAAGTTTGATATTATTTTTAGCGACTTGTTCTCTAACAAAATGATATTTGATCAGAATGTGTTTTGTTTTTGAATGCATGACAAGATTCTTGGAGATGCTGACGGCACTAATGTTGTCAAAGAATATGGGAATACGATCTCTAAATTGTACTTGAAGATATTGCAAAGTTTGTTTCATCCAAAGGACTTGAGTACAACATGATGCCGCTACAATGTATTCTGCTTCTGCTATAGATAATGAGATTGAGGTTTGATTTTTGCTCAACCATGAAACGAGACAACCACCTAGATAGAATGCTGCTCCATTAGTACTCTTATGATCATCAACGCTTCCTACCCAATCTGCATCTGTAAAGGCTTGAATAATGAGATTTTTACCCTTGGGATACCACAAGCCATATTCTTCTGTGCCCTTTAGATATCAAAGAATTCTTTTGACGGCAATAATATGTGATTCTTTTGGTGCTTCTTGGAATCTTGCTACTTGTCCAAATTCTTGCATAACATTAGGCCGGGAGGCTGTTACATATAGAAGAATAACAATCATAGATATGTACAACCTCTGATCCACATCCTTAGATGAGTCGTCTATGCTCAATTTGCAACCTGTTACCATCGGAGTAAGGATGGGTTTGAAATCCTCCATTTTGAATTTCTTGAGAATTTCCTTGATGTACTTGGCTTAAAATATAAATATTCCTTTATCTTGTTGAGATATTTGAAGCCCTAAGAAGTATGTCAGCTCACCAAGTAAAGACATCTCGAACTCACTTTTCATCTTTGTAGAAAAGTTCTTACTTAGTTGATAATCATTGCTACCAAATATTATATCATCCGCATATACCTCAATGATTGTTAAATTATCTTTATCTATTTGTACATAAAGATTGCTATCAACAATACCTTTCTTGAACCCTTGTTGACGTAGATATCCATCAAGATGAGCATACCATGTTTTGGGAGCCTGCTTGAGACCATATAGAGCCTTCTTTAACCTACAAACACAGTCTTCTTTTTTTGATAGTAGAAAACCTTCAGGTTGTTCGATGTAAACTTCTTCTTCTAATTCGCCATTCAGAAATGCTGACTTCACATAAATTTGGTAGAATCTCATTTTTCTTGAACATGCATAGGCAAGAAACATTCGTATGGCTTCCATTCTGGAAACTGGTGCAAATGTTTCATCGAAATCAATTCCGTCCACCTGTGCATAGCCTTTGCAAACCAATATTGCTTTGTTTCTGGTAACCTGTCCATCTTCATTCAATTTGTTCCTGAACACCCATTTTGTCCCAATGACATTTTTATCTTTTGGTCGTGGAACTAATTCCCAGGTGTTATTCTTCTCGATTTGATCCAATTCTTCATTCATAGCTGCTACCCAATGTTCATTCTGGCTGGCTTCCTCAAAACTACTAGGCTCAAAGGTTGCTAGAAAAGCAACGTGAGCTTGTTGTGATGAACGAAGCTATCAACCTTCATTTATGTCACCAATGATTTGATTTGATGGATGGTTCTTTTGAATCCACTCTTTTGTTCTCCTTGGAGGAGCTTCTTGTTGTTGTTATGGTATATCTTGATGATCATTGTTTACTTCTTCCTCGTTGATAGTTTCTTCTTGTTCTACAATTTTATCTGTGTCTTTTTCAGCCTCTGTCTCAAGTTTCAAAGATTCTAGATCCTCATCATTACTCGCTAGAACACCATCTTCGTCAAATGTAACATTTATGCTCTCCACTATCTGTTTTCGTCTTATATTATAGCATTTATAGGCCTTTATTTTGCGTGAGTAACCAACAAAGATACCTTCATCAACACGTGATTCAAACTTACCCAAATTTTGATCTTCTCTTTTGATATAACATTTTCTTCCGAAGATTCTGAAATATTTTACATTAGTTGGTTTTCCTTTCCATAATTCATATGGAGTCTTGTTGCAATTATTTCTGAGAAGACTTCGGTTGATAATGAAGACTGCCGTATCAATTTCTTGAACCCATAATTTTTCATCCAAATTTGAGTCCTTCAACATTGTTCTACCCATTTCCTGTATGGTTCTATTCTTTCTTTCAGCAACTCCATTTTGCTGAGGTGTTCATGCTATTGAAAATTTCCTTTTTATTCCATTTTCGTCACAGTATTGCTGAAATAATTTGGAAGTGAATTCTCCACCATTATCTGATCTTAAACACTTTATTTTCAAATCAGTTTCATTTTCGACCAACTCCTTGTAGATCTTAAAGCACTCAAATGCTTCAGATTTTTTCTTTAGGAAACTGACGGCTGTCATCCTGGTATAGTCATCTATCATTAACATGAAATATAATTCTCCATCTAAGCCTTTTGTTCTCACAAGACCACATAGATCAGTATGTATCAATTCCAATGGATGTGATGCAAAGTGTTCTTTTGTTTTAAATTGGACTTTTGTCTACTTGCCATGCCGACATGCCTCACATAGTGTGTTGGAAGGTTTTGAGATTTTCGGCATTTCTCGTACTGCTTCCTTTTTGCTTATCCTGACAAGATTGTCAAAGTTTATGTGACCCATTCATTTGTGCCATAACTAGCTTTCATCTTCTTTAGCTAGTAGACATGCTTTAGTTGCTTCATCCAGAACATATATGTCGTTTGGAGCTCGACTTGCTGTAGCCACAATTTTACCATACTTGCCTTTCCTAATTTCACATTTTGTGGAGTTGAATAGCATTGTGTGTCCTTGATCACACATTTGTCCAACACTGAGCAGATTGTGATTCATGTTTTCAACCAATAGAACATTCTTGGCTATAACATCTTTGCTTCCGAGAGTGACGGTACCTGATCCTATAACATTTGAAGATCCATCATTTCCAAAGGATACGGTTCCATCCTTCTTCTCTTTCAGAGATACAAATTTCCTTCTATCTCCAATCATATGCGTTGAGCCATCGCTGTCAACATACCACACATCTTTGTTGTTTTGAGCCTTGAGAGCAAGAGCACAATTATTAGTCTTCTTCTTCTTCCATGTTTGTTCATTCTGTGGCTTCGAAGATTCTTCTGGAGCATTTTCAAGTCTGCAGTCTCTGGCTATGTTTCCAAAGTTCTGACATTTGTAACATTCCATATTATTTCTTAAATGTTCAAATCTATTGATGTTTCGTTGAGCCCTGGGAGGTTCATATTTGAAGGATCTCCTTGAATTGTATTGGTTCCTAGGTATGTGCAACATTCTACAGCTTTATGACCAGATTTTCCACATGAATAGCAATAGCCATGAAAAATATGTTGGTACCTAGATGGAAATCTTCGTCGAGGAATCGTCTTCCAAGGATGTTCTTGCGAATCTTGTCCAATGAAGTCTACATGCATGTCAGATCTCATAGGTTCATTGTATTTTGTTGTAGAAGGTCATGCTTCTTCTTCTTTGTAATCGAGGCCAGTTCTGTCATTGTAAGATTGTTGATTGTTGATGAGTTCTTCCAATTCCCTTGACATGTTGGCATAGTTTTGGACATTTTTTCCCTTCTTCACTTCCTTACGCAACGAGACTACTTCGGCTTCTAATGCTTCCCTTTCTTGGTTGCTTTCTTCCAACTTCTTTTGAAGTGACTCTTCAATACATTTGTGTTCTTCAACCTCAATTTTGAGACCTTGAAATTTTTCTTCAAGAGTGTTGGAACGGATCTTCTCAGCATTGAGCTCTTTTATAAGCTTGATTGCCTCCTCATAAAATTCTTCTATGGTCAACCCTTCTTCTTCATTGTTTGATACTTCTTGTTTATTGTGCTTGGCCATAAACAATACTTTCTCATTAGCTTCTTCTTTGCTGTCACTTTCTTCATCGGATGATGAGCTATCTTCTTTAGAGAGAAAGTTCCTTTTGGATCCTTTCTTTTTTCCTTGCTTGTTGAATTTCTTAAAGCCTTTCTTTCCTTTTGAGTTGCCATCACTTTTGTTCAGACATTTTTCTACGAAATGCCCAACCTCACCACAACCTAAACATATCAATGGAAGTTTACCTTCTAATTTTCCCTTACCAAGTTTTATTTTTCTCGTAAAGTAAGCATATTCTTCATCTAAAAGACATTCTCCATCATCTCCCTTTTTTCACACTTGCAGGTGCATGTCATTTCAATTGAAGGTTGCTTGTCCTTATTGGTTTGCTTAGATGCAACGAACACAGTTTCTAGATTTGAAGTACCCTTTTCTTCATCAAGTCTCATTTCATATGCTATGAGAACTCCATGTAATTCTTCCTTGCTGAGTTTGTCCAGATTTTCACTGTATTCTAAGACTGATACCTTTGGGTTGAATCTCCCTGGTAACGTTCTAAGAATATTTCGTATAATAGTCTTCTCATCAACTGGCTCTCCCAATCCTTCCATAGTATTGGTTATTTCATCAACGTATTGGAAGTATGCAACAATGTTGCAATCTTCTTTCATTCTGAGTTGCTCAAATTTTGCTCTATAGATTTGAAGCTTTGCTTCTTTGACATTTGAGTCACCTGCATATATATTCTCAAGATTGTCCCATACATTTTTGGCAGTTTTACAACCCAACACCTTATGATAAGCAGATTCAATAAGTCCACTAATAATAATATTCTTTGCTTTTGCATCATTTACCAAATTCTTCTTACCTTGTTCATCCGTAGTTGATGTAAATCCATTTTGAACAGTGTCCCATACTTCGTAACCTTGCGCCAAGAGATAGACCTCCATTCTTCCTTTCTAGAGTGCATAATTATTTTCATTGAATAGAGGTACACCATTCTTGGTATGCTCCATGACTTCCTTCCAGCTATTAAACTGCTATTAAAGGATCCAAGCTCTGATTCCAATAGTTGGAAATACTGAGAGGGGGGGTGAATCAGTATTCCTTTCAATTAGAGCATTACTTAATCTTCAATTATTATCAGTGTTTGTACAATGATAGAAGTAAATAAAAAGAACACAAATGCACACAGTTTTTAAGGTGGAAACCCACTCCAGGACAAAAACCACCTAATGCTTTTCTAATAATTCTTTAATATTCAACTCCAATTGAAAATAAAGCTCCAACTTCCTAGAATATAGAAAAGCATTCTTCTCCATCTCCCACTGGATGGATGCTCCAACACCCAAGATTCTTCAGTAGTCAACTAAAAGGATGCCCCAACACCTAATGAGCTACAACTCACCCTAGCACCACCCTACCACCCTATAGAAGAATAAAAGAAGAATGGACTCATGTACCAAGGAAAATGGTCCACTTTACAATAATATTGAATGATGTAGAAGAAGAAGACACACTAGACCATAACCCCAACTATGACACAACCACCTAATGATGATCCTAGACCTCCCGACACTGCCTCTTCAACTCTTGGCAGATAGACACTAGTACAATTTTTTACAATAATGTATTTACAATGACTTAGTACAATGGTATCTTTATAGTGATTGTATGCAGTGCTGCCCACTTAAATACTTCATGTGATTAAATTCTTGCTACTTTTATGCACCTTGGTTGATGCTCTTATCATGATACCCTCTGCTACACCTTATTTTGGTTTGCTGTCCTAGAAAGTCTGGTCCTTTGTAGCCCTTGAAAATACATGATCTAGCTTTTTCTTGCCTTCTAGAAGCTCGATATTGAATATGGTGTATCTCTGTTACTTCATATCCCCAATATGTGATTTTTGGTCCTGTAGTAGTCCTCTGAGTCATGTTTCCAATGCCATAGGTCTGACCCAATTTGGATTCTTCAAGGGAGAGTTATTCCCAATATCTCACAATACCCTAATTATTGACTGTTTCAGTAGAGAGAACTTGTATGGCGTGCCACGTGTCACTGTTTCTTCATTCAACTTTGAAATTTATAGAAAAAAATTATCGTCCGTGCACTATCTACCACTTTTTACATAATTCCAATCTGATACTCAGAGAGAGAGTTATGGTGATTTTCCCAAGGTCACTTCTTTGAGATGAATTTCAGGAGCCTGCAAAAACACTGTCTTCCACAGATCATATCTCCGAAACTATTGCACACCTTGATTTGAAATTTTCACAGGATCTTCCTCAGGATTTCTGATTCATCTCATAAAAATTTCAGCTTCTGAGCCTTTGTAGAAATAATGTTAGAGCAAAAATTCCACGATGGCCTGTTTCAGATGGAGAAATCTCTTACATAAGGAGGATATGAGGATCACAATTTATATAAATGCTTAGGTTGAGAGGGGCTTCAACAAGTGAACATGGGAGGGATTTTAGGAGCTTAAAAAATATTAATTATAACTTTTCAATGACCCATGCCACAACCCCATGGGGTTTTAGCCCACTAACTTTGGGTACAAACTTCAAACATGAATATCTCTCAAACTGTGAAGAATTACATCACGTGCCATATATCAATGGAAACATCTCAACAAGAAAAAACCATCAAAATAATTCTTGTCCCAGAATATATTAATTTAGTAGGTCAAAATTCTCATGAAATATTGGGGTAGCCCCCGGTGCTTCTTGGGTTGACATCAATGACAACTGCTGATCAACAAGACTTTTGCACATATTGCAAGGTAATCTTCCATTAGATCCATCTGTAATATTTCAAAATGGGAAAAGTAGGAACATAGTGAAAAACCATGGAAATAGCATTGTAAACATTACATGAAAGAAAGATGCCAATATGGAGACCTTCTAATAATTAATACAATAGAAAAATATACATAATAAATGGGCCATAAGATGTAAAATAAGAAAAAACAAGGCTCCAATGACAAAATCCTCTATAATATTCCCAAATGGGAAGAGTAAGAATAGACTGTATAAAACTGGAAATATGCAGAACTAGATCAAGGCATGAGACTAAAATAGATCCATTCCATTATAAGTATAACAACAAAACAGGTACAAGATCTTGAGGAAAATATCACTCAAGTTGGGCAAACAAGCCTCCCATGAAAGCATACATCTAGATCTAAATGTTGTTAATACATGAAATACATGAATGTAGAAAAATGTTGTCTAAGAGAGAATAGAAGCTGAAATATATAAAAATATATTACTACTGATATAATGCTCCAAAAATTCTATGGCTAGAGATCCATGCTCCAAAATAGATTTCTAGGAAAACCCAGAAAAGGTTTCCGGAAATACACACTATACAAAATATAGCAGATTTGGCCCTAGGGTTGAATAATCCCTGCAACTGAATCACTGATGGGAGATGGCTGATATGATATACAAGATGGCTGATCCTCCTCCAACAGATCTCTTAAATGAAGGAATGATCCCCACATAGGAAACCCAAACACTCCAAATAGGGCAATAAACCCACTACTTCAACTGCTCTCCAAAATAACGCAGTCCTTGAGGGAAAATGTGCTGTAGAAGATGAATGCTACTTGGCTTGGTGCCAAAATATGTAATGAAGCCCTGATGACTTCCTCACAAGCTCCCAGATGAAAGGATGATCCCTCCAATGGAAAACTAGATTAGAAATTGGAGATCTCTCTCCTCCACTGCTACACCCCTGCAACACAACCCAACTCTAAATAGAACTATGTTATACAGGAGACTGAAGCTTTTCCAAATGCCTGAATGTGGAAGTATAGTGCGAAATCCTCCAAGATATTCTCAATGGAAGAGATGGGATTCCTAATCAGGAACATCCTGCGCTAAAAAACACTGTAATCTTAGCTAAACAACTGAAGAAAGATATATGTCTAAACATACCATATATAAAAACATAAAATATATCAACATAATGAATATGGATGCCATCCTCTTCCTTTTATAAGATATGAACTTCCAAACCCTAAGCCCTATCCATTAATGACACTACTTCCCTGCAATGTGTCTCCATCTAAAACTGTGTTTTCCCTCCATTAATGTCCACTCCTCCATTACAACGTTGTTGATTTGGTAAAAGTTGACCCAGTCCACATGTTCTAGCCCCTATTCACACCTTAGGGTGCTTTATTGAGCTGGAAAGATTATCCACTTTCACATGAGAAGTGGTTTATTCTTCATAAAGAGATTTATGGGTCTCCCTACCCACTTATTCACCTATCTAAGTGACAAACAAAACTTTAATATTCCAATTAGCTACAAGCTAATTTAGGAATATTACAGTCCTCCCCTCCAAAATGTTGCTTGTCCTCAAGAAACTGCAAAGGTATTGCAAAATGTCCAATGGATATGTCTCCTCCCAAGAATGCAAATTTTCCTTTGGTGAATAAACCAAATAGATCTTGTTGGTATCTCTGTAATTTAGTAGAGTGGCAAGACTAAATGCTGCAGAGCCTACATTAGAACCACTTTGGGATTCTAGGATCTAGCCCTCCTTAATCCAGAGAGGGATCTCTCTATAAGTGCAAATATTGATTTATATTTTAAGTTTTTAGTATGATATTAGGCTAGTTATTAAGAACAAGGGTTTTGTTTGTTTGGTTGGGTGTGATCTTTAATTGAGTGGAAAGTCCTGAAAATGAAAGAGTTTCAGAGGGGTGAAGGTGTGAATAATAAAAACAAGGTTCAACTGATAGGATAGGTATGAAACAAAACTTAATCCATTGGGCTATGGAGTCACAAAAGGTTTTAATTGTATAACAGTTTTCAAGAGTGGCCCATGGGGCAAGTCATCTATATCAAAAGATCCTTTAGATTAAATGATGGAATGGAACATTAAAAGTGTTGTGAAAGTGGAAAAAGCCAATAATTTCAACAAGGATTTATCAACTTTCCATACAAGAAAAGCCTTTTTAAGTAACTATTTAAAACCAGCCAAAGGAAAGGGCTAACCATAGACTTCTTTGGACAAGCTTGTATTAAAGCTAACTTATCAGACAACAATCCAGTAATCTCACTAGACTACTTTCAAAAGGGATGAAAACAGATAAGAAAAACAAAGTGCGACTTAAGATCAGGTCAGATGTATTAAAATAAAAGCCTGCTTTTAGCATACTCTTAGGGAAACTTTCAAACAACCTTTGGAGAAAGAACTAGAAGACAGGGCAAAACATAGAATTTCCTAGTTTAACTCTACTTAGCATGTAATGAAAAAATCATTCAAGAACAATGTTTAGAGTTTAGACAGTAAGACATGGGCTCACCAACATTCCTTGACTGTTGGACTGTATTAAATCATTCTTAAATACACAATTGGAGGAAAACATAAAGATAAAGCTTATCAGTGAGAGTAGGGTACTTTTAAGAGTAAATCCTAGCTCTATATTTGTTGTTCTTTATCAGAGAAAAATGGACAATTTTATGGAAAACATAAGAAGGAAAACAAGTACAATGAGAGGTACATCACCAATGATAAAGACCAGGATCCCATGAATCAACTTGTATATTGATGTCAATCCAGTTACATACTTAGAGTCCAATGTTTCAGTACAAAAATAACTTCTCTTCTCAGCCTAACTTCTTTGATTACCAACATAGCTTCAACAACCTCTGAGAATTATTTACATACAAAACGTTTCGAGCAGCAAGTATTACATCAATGTCCAACAACCAACAACAACTCATCTTCTTCAGAAGTATTTATAGAAGAAAGAGGAGGTGGAAGAGTTCTAGGTTTAGATATCATTAATTCCATACTAAATGCAACTCCTAGCCTTGAAAACCATGCAAGGCATAAGGCAGGAAAGCATTCAATTTAAAACTATGTTTCATTAACTCTGTTTTCTGCTTTTTAGGCTTAATGGGTGAAAATATTGACTTTAAGGCTCTTTTTATCTTTTATAATAACTTTGCTATCAGCGTGAAATATTTGATTTTGCTTGTAATAACTATTAACAACCTTTGGCCTTAATGTTTTCTGACTGATATTTTATCTGGGTATTCCTTTGAAGCAGAAGGCTGCAAGGTGGCAATTTTGGTAGGCTGGGGTTTCAATTAGCCCCTATGATGTGGCATTCGAGGCTTTTCTGGAGATCTGTCTTCATTCTGTGCATTAGGCCTTTGATATTTAATTTGTGCCTTGATCCTTTTAAGCTTTGATTAACATCCTTAATATTCTGTCTTTGCTCTGATCTTCATATTAACACTGATGTTCCTTCATTTAATTAACTCTGACTGTGTTTGTTGTTTACAGGTGCGCAAAGGTTTTATTGGATTTTTTTCTCAGAAAACCGATAATCATGACTTATCGATGTTTCGGGGAAATATCACCCTAGAAGTTGGTTGGGATACAACCTCCACAGAGCAGGGGCATGCTACTTAACAGAGACTCACACAACCATGCACGTTCAGAAAAACTAAATAGAGCAGAATGAGAGAGTTACCCGTAGGTCCTACGGTTGAAGAAGATCCTGCAGGGTTCAAACCCCCAGCAACCGTACTTCCTTCTTAACCTGCAAAACAAGAAGAAACAAGCACAAAGGACTGGTTGTACAGCATATATCTACTCTAAATGTTAGTGAGATTCATATAAAACATTAAATAAATCATAATGAATGCTTGTATAACAAATATTCTCATACATATAAGCATACACTAACACGTTTATTTCGGGAACAGCATGGTACTTCTGTATTATAAATAACATGTACAAAAGTAACACGTGGAGAGATCACCTGATCCTTCCAAGGCCTTCGCAGACCGTCGTCCGGATCCGTCCAGCCCTTGCCTCGCTAAGACTCCTTCCAAACTAGTGCATACGAGATAACATATAAAGGGATGTGTATCTCAAGGAAACAAGGGTTTCCTACAATGAACTGGGAAAGTGCAGGAGGCACGGGGAATCATACTTGGATAGGGAATACCAACAGAGTATAATATCAATAATTCTCTCTCTCCCTTAGGCCATACACATGAGGGCTTTTTATAGTCCCTCCAAGTAGTTTCAGCAGTTGGAAACAGTTGGCCACAGGCTGGGGTGGTTGAACTACCTGAGTAACCATCAACCCAGCGCGAAATTAGGGATTTTTTATATATATTTTAATCATTTTAATGGAATACGCGGAAAAGTCTAGATGGACTCGCGTATACACGCGGAAAAACATGGGCATAGTCACGTATGGGGGATTTTGCACTGTTTTTAAGTGAATTTGTCCAAGTATGTAGGAATGGGTGCCCAAAAGCCATGAAGCAATCATAAATCATGTCAAGGTGAGAAATGATGCTATAACAGATGCCCCCTAATATATGAGGTCAGAAGGGGTACATGATGGCCGAAATGTATTATGCACATAGAAAGAACTTCGTAAGGACAAGAGAGGACTTCACCAGATTTCAGCCTGCCAAAAACCAATGAAAGAAACAGAGAGTCAACTCATGCTGAGGCGGGCATACCCATGCTCAGTCAAAAATACATCATATATAGAAAGTACTGAATAGATCCAACATGTATACAAGTATAGCTGAACTGAAAGTACACAATGAATCATCTGAGCATGGCCCGGAAGTGTAAGTCTGAATCAATGTCCAAGTATCACATATAGAAAGCTGATCAAAGATGGTGCAACTGGATGTTTGATCAAATAAGTAACTGAATCTCCAAGTACCGGATCATAAGAGGTGGATCAAACGGTACAATCACGCAACTCGGGGACCAACATATAGGATGCTGTTGTACTGAACTGCAACATATAAGGGTGGACGGCATCACTGGCAGATACTGAAAGGACTGTCAAAAGTGAACCGAAACATGCTGATGCAACCTGAGGTCTTCACCGATCACTATGGCACAATTCTACACAATGGGAATAAATGAGCTGAAGTCGACCATGTGAGAAATCGTTGGATTACCGGGCAATGATGTATCTCATTAACCAACGCGAGACAACCCACCGATAATGATAATGAGTGTCAAGGTGCCCCAGTACAATCTAACAAGTGCGAATGAATGAGTTGAAGTCGAACACTTGAAAGAATCTACCAATCAAGAGGCAATGATGAATCCCCACTGTCGATAGCGAAGAGTCTGCCACTGATGACTGCAAACCCTAAGGTACTGACAAAAAGACTCTAGATCTTGTTCCCAGAGCAATGAGTCGAAGTCGATGGGAAAAGATCTGCTGGAAGGAAGGCATTAAGGCATCCCACATCAGTCCAGCGCGAGTGTAACCCGCAGGCCAAGATTTGGAAGGAATCGGATGAAGTAGAGTGATGGAACCAAAACCGAAGTACGTTTCCGACGTGCACAAGATGAAGCTAGCGCACGGAAGAAACCCTCTGAACCAACCAATAATGAAAGCCGACACAGAGGCGAGAAATCCACCGATAGGGTCAAATGGAAATCAAGGTACTGCACGAATCCCAAGTGTGATAATGTGTGCTGACGTCGAACACAGGGGAAACCACTCAGTCAAAGACCCATGATGATGATCAAATGATGAGCACGAGGTCACCTATCAATGATGGAAATAGGCCCAAGGTGCGGCTCTAGGCTTGCTCTCAGAGCAATGTGTCGTAGTCGATAAGAGACAAACCCGCCGGCAAGAAGTCAATGGGGACCTTCTCAAACCAGCACGAGCAGAAGATCAAAACATCTGATGTGATAGAACATGATACCGACAAGACCGGGAAGGCCGACTGAATAATGAGTCAAGAGACACCGCAGAATGGCCGACTCAGGCTAAACTTCCCTTGAACAAAAGCACGACTCTGTGATGACCATGGCAGTATAAAGTGACACTGTATAAGTCTGTTATGCAGGAGGCACAACAAACTCTCCATATGATTGGAAGAGATAACCAACCGGGGGAGAACTGACAAGTGAAACATGGTAAAGGCTGAACCTAGGTCAAAACTAAACCATCCCAAATGAAGGAAATATATATAAGTATATGTGCTTTGTTCAAGGGCGACAAACTGACTCTGTACTGCCATCAAAATAACGAAGATACATCCCGTTCCCGCTCTTTTTGTTATATTTGATTTTTTTGTCTTTTTCATATAATAAGCCCGAAAAAGAATAAAAGAATGCTATGGTACAATGGATAGAACGAGTATCAAGAAATCAGATGCACTAGTTCCTGGGATTGGAACAATCCTATGCTCAATGCAAGGTGGCGAAAACTGGTCAGTGATACTCAGAGGAACGTTCCATCCATGGGTACAAAAGGTGTCAAGTCGTGATAGCTAAGTGCATGCAATGGTTAACTTGTACAGAAAGTCAAGGTCAAAATTTGGCTTAAACATCGAGTCCAAATGAAGCCGGCTAAAGGCCAGGATAAACAAGTAGCCAATATGCAATGCAGTAATACAACTTAATGACACCAGGGAGCCTCTAGGGTAAAAGCCAGAAAAAATGATGAGTGGTGAAGAAGAAGAATGAAGCTTCAGCACATAAGACATGGCGGGACTAAAGAGGACTCCCGAGCCTACATAAAAAGCAGCATGGGCAACAAGTGATAGCGAGGAACTAACTAGGAAGCCCATGTAAAGGAAGGCTCTACCATCAAGTCATGATTAAATAATCGACGAGTGAAATGGGTGTAATATTCATGAACGGATGGGATCGACCCTAAGGCAAGTGATCAGTATGGAGGCTAGAATGCAAGATGCAACAGAAAGTGATTTCCCTAACCTATATGCCAGTGAAGATCATATACCTGCCGTGAAGAGTCGGAAATGATGGATCAAAAACCGGGAAAAATCTCAAAATCGTCAAAATGTACCTGAAAACATACCAAACTGGGCACTTCCAAGCAATCAAGTTAAACAGCTTAAGATAGATCGAAAAAATAGGCATAAGGAAATTTTGCGAAAATTTTCAATTTTTTAGCCATAAATAGACAAATTACCTCTCATTTGGTTCATTATTGCATAGCTGATTTGGAAAAAGTGCTCTGGAGCTAAAAACTTGTTTCGTCAAATCAGGAACAACCGACCGTCGGAACTCAGCGACACTTCAGGTAGGCTCCTTAATCATCCTGTTTATTCATTTTGTCCGTTTGGAAATTAAAATTAAGTGATTTTTTGCTTTAAAACCCTTGCTAAAATATGCGTACCTGCGCATACGCGGGTTCATTGAAGGAAACCCGCGTATACACGCGACTGTGTACAGGGAAAACCGCATATGCGCAGGGCCGAAACTTAAAAAGCATGGCTAATGCATAATTTGATGAAATTTCTCAGGATGACCATTTCATGGAGGGAACGTGAGCATAGCGCAATAGAGCAAGAGGTCATGTAGGATCGCGCAGCACAAAATATCCTCCGAAACTGCGGATTGTTCAAATTCTTTAAAATGCCCAATATGAAAAGCAATGTGCGATTGCTAGAAATGCTCATAAATTACTGGGAACCAGATCAGGATTGCTTCATAATTGATCAGATGCCACTACGCATTGAAGTGGAGGATATATATTTCATCACTGGACTCTCCAGGAGGGGAGAACCAGTGGACTTGCACGGAAAGCCCCTGGGAGGGTTGACCGTGGAAGATTATGTCCACGTATATTGCGTAGAGAATTCCAAAAAGGTTGGAACACAGATTGCAATTAGAGATATCAGGGATTTGCACATGAAGATTCTCCTTTTCACCATCAGCAGAGTGGCAGGATCTGCCTCACTACATCAGGCGTCCAGGACGCAAATGAGTATAGCTGTAGAGTGTTTGACTCATGTGTACGATTGGTGCACAACCCTGCTACTGAACATGAAACAACAGCTGACCTCCATTCGCCAAGCAAAGACTAAACACTTTGGCTATGGGACCATTTTGACAACATTCTTCTTTGAGAGGATTCCAGTGTTGAGACCCAGAGTCATCTCGACCATCAGCAGCCCGCAGGACCCAAGAATTGCCCGTTGGGCAGACATGATGAAGAGACTGGGGGGCAGCGAAGTACCCCGAACCACATGGGACGATGAGTTCTTCCTGTGGTGGGGAGAACAGATCATCGTAGTGGACGACTATCCCTATGTCGGGATGGACTTCCGAGGAGATCCAGATCTAGTACTTCCACCTGGCACAGCATGGGGAGCAGTCGGTAAGTTTTGCAAAATTTTTTGACTTATATAATTTTTTTTGGATTTTTTCAAATATGTATGAAAAATGAAAAAAAAACATGTTTTTGATTGGATTCATAATGACTGACAATTAAAAATGATCATGTTTCAGATGTTGGACCAGTTCGACCTGAGGGTCTCCCACGCCATAAGCGTCGCAGGGGCGAGGCAGAGACAGTGGACTCAGACAGGACACTCCAGGTCGTGCAGAGAAACTTGAAGGGATTAACCCGCCAAATCCCTATGGCTGCCGTGGAGGACTTGCCTGAAGCCATCCAGAGACGGGTAGTTGGAGTACCACGAGACTGGGTTAGATTATTCCACCGTGTGGCCACTGCAGTTACGTTATATAGGAACACGACTGCTGGGCAGGGACCTCAGGAGTAGACAGATTTTATATATTAGATGACTATATATTCTTTTTTGAGACTGAACATGATGGGGAATAAGCCCAAGTTTTGTACGAGATTATGGATCCAAATTTTGTAAAGTTTTTGACACTCCGATGATGATATATATACAGCGATATTTGATGTGATGTGATAAATGTATCAAATGTATGATGTTTTTTGATGATTAAAAATTTATTGTATTGAATGATTAATATGCCAATCTAATGCTTGATTAGCTAATGAGTCAGCAAACCAATTGTCAGCTCGAGGAATATGAATGAATGTTAAAATTGAAATGACCTTTGTAACAAACGTACCCTCAAGAACAATCGTAATAAAAAAGGATCTTGTACCCGATAAGTGTTGTTCAACTGCGACACCACCAACTGAGAGTCCAAGAACACTACCAACGAATCAACACCCAAAGATATTGCCTCCGAGAGTAGATGAATGACTGCAGTGTATTCTGCTACATTATTGGAAGCAGGACCAATGCAGACCCCTCTTGATACCAACAACTGACCGGAAGGATAATGAAGCACCCAAGCCGCGGAAGCTAAGTTCCGGGTGTGTCTACTAGCACCATCGGCGAAACCAAAATGACTCATGACATCCAACACAACCTGCCAAAGCAGATCAAAGAACATCACCACCTCATCAAAAATCGAAAAATCAATCAGATATGTACAAAGCAAAAACTACTATATACAAAAGCAAGATGCCAGGCCAAAGCCTAGGCATAATACTTCTTCAAATAGAGCCCATTTCGGGGCTCCGGCAACTCGTTCCCTTCGAAGTCAACCAAGGTATAAGCTCCTTTCTTAAGGAATTTTTTAACGATATAGGGGCCATACCACATCGACTTAAACTTTCCTGCCCCCAAGGCATCTTTTTCTTGGGCATAGACCAAAACAAGGTCACCTTCGGAAAAGACCCTAGGCTTGACTGCCTTATCGTACTGGACTTTGACTCGGTTTTTATGCGCTTCGTTCAACGTGGCGGCATCTCGACGCTGCTCATCAAGATGTTCCAGATGAAGAAGCCGCTCTGCCAGACTAGAAGTGTCAGGAAGAAGCTCAACAGCCAATTTAAGGGAAGGAATCTCGCATTCAATGGGAAATACGGATTCCACCCCGTGGACTAACTGAAACGGAGTAAAGCCAGTTGCAGTTTTCACTGACGTCCTATATGCCCAAAGTGCAGGATATAGCATAATATGCCAGTTGGATCTATGTTTATCAATTGTCCTTTGAAGAATTGTCTTAAAGGATTTATTCATGACTTCCACTTGCCCATTTGCTTGAGGATAATATGGAGATGAATGCTCCTACCGAAAACCCAATTTGAGAGCCAACTCAGCCATCATACTATTCTGAAAATGACTGCCATGGTCAGTGACAATCTCTCTAGGTATACCAAAACGAGCGATAACTTGGTTGAAAAGGAACAAAGCTGCAGTCTCACCATCATTCCCAAAAGTAGGCATAGCCTCGACCCACTTCGTGAAGTAGTCTACTGCTACGATAATGTACTTGTGACCTTTTGCCGAAGGTGGGTTACAAGTAGTAAAATCAATACCCCACTTTGTAAAGGGTCCGACAGTAACGACTGGAAAAAGCGGAGCTGGATGAGCGCGCATTTTTCGAGTATACACCTGACAAGGATGACACTTTTTGACCGATTCAATACAATCCTTGAAAATCGAGGGCCAAAAGTATCCAGCACACAAAATATTTTGGGCTGTAGCAAGCCCAGATAAATGACCCCCACAAGCTCCACTGTGAGAATCATTGAGCACAGCCTCAGCTTCTTCGAAAGTTAAGCAGCGTCTTAGGATTGAATCAACCCCTCGACGGTACAAAGCATCACCAATAATCAGATAATTCTTGGCCAAGTGACGTAGTTTACGACGCTCATCTTTCGAAAAAGTAGAGGGAAACTTCGCAGTCTGGAGATACACAATGATATCCCCATACCAAGGATCTTGTGGAGAGATTAGAAACAAGTGTTCGTCCGGAAAGGACTCATCATAGATCATCTCCTCTCCACAAGGCAACTCGAAGATCAATTCCGCAAAGACTAATGACTTCTTGGATTTGGCAGACATGAACTCGAGATCAAATTCTTGTAAAATCACAATCCATCTATTATATTTTCCCCCAATCACTCGCCTGCTGAGGACAAACTGAAATGGATTGGCAGATGCCAAGACATAAGTTTTGCGAAGAATAATATAATGCCGGAGTCGCTGCACAGCATGAACTGCTGCTAAGGCTAATTTTTCTATCGGGGTGTATCGCAGTTCAGGTCCTACCAGTCCTCGACTAAGGTAGTAAATAACATGCTCAGCCAGAGCATCATCCTCCTGAACCAGAACCATACCAATGGTAGATTCCGCTGTAGCCAGATACAAAAGAAAATCTCTGCTATAATCGGGTGGACTCAGTAAAGGAGCAGAGGTCAATGCCTTTTTCAAGGCATCGAATGAGCGTTGAGCGTAGTCGTCCCAAAGAAAAGGAACTCCTTTCTTCAACAGTCTCATATATCCCTTTGTAATCTCAACATAGTTAACGATAAACCTCCGAAGAAAATTAGACTTCCCTTGGAGACTTTGAAGCTGACGGATTGAAGACGGGGGAGGCAACCGAAGTATTGCCTCAACCTTGAAGGGATCTACCCTTATCCCTTCCTTAGACACGATAAATCCCAACAGCCGACCGGATGTAACCGCGAAAACGCACTTGTTCGGATTCAATCGAATTTTATAAAAACAACATCTTTCAAATATTTGCCGGAGGTGACCAGGATGATCCATCCTCTTTCGAGAATGAGCAGCTAGATCATCTAAGTATGCCTCAATAATCTTCTTGATGTCGTGGAAGGCGTAAGACATGGCCCGCTGAAAGGTGGCTCCAGCATTTTTAAGACCAAAAGGCATTTTCTTATATGCAAACGTACCCCAGGGACAAATAAATGCGGTCTTATGCTGATCTTCTGGACGGATAGTAATTTGATTATAACCAGAGAAACCGTCCATGAAGGAGAAAATCTCGTTACCGGCACACTCGTCAATAATCTGATCAATGAAGGGTGTGGGGTAATTATCTTTAGGACACGCCTTATTCAGGTCTCTGAAATCGATGCACACTCGAATCGTTCCTTTCTTTTTATCAACCGGAACGGGGTTTGAAACCCATTCAGTCAGAGGAACTGGGAAAATGAATCCCGCCTTAAGCAGCTTTTCAACTTCAGCTTTGATAGCTGCTGCCTTCCTAGGATTAACCGGACGAAGTTTTTGCCTGACCGGCTTAGCGCTTTCATACGTCTTGATCTCATGCTGGACAATAGATGGATCTATGCCAGGCATTTCCTCATAAGACCAAGCAAAAACATCCCTATACTCTTTGAAGAGCTCGGTATAGATTTGAACTTCTTCATGGGAACATTCAGCTCCAATGAAAACGTTCTCGATAATGTTGGGATTCCTGGAGATGTTCACCGGGATAGTAGGAGAAATCACAGCCATGTTCCCTTCAGCATAAACCTGTGCTGGTGCTAAGGGGCTCAAGACTGGGTGAAAAGGTCCAGGAGACTGAGGACTTGGAAAACTTGTTTCGACTTCGCTCAAGTCAGGTAGGAAGTAAGACCGATGATGCAAGTCATCCCACGGTCTATCTATACCTGTCATCGCTTCCAGGATGGCCTCTTCATATGGAAGAGTGGTATCTAGACAATCCTGGGCAGAAGAAGAAGTAAGCGTCCAAGCCGGAGCCACATCACCATCCAACTCTTCCGGTGAAAGAGGAGCTGGAACAGATTCTGCAGTGTCAACAATAGACTGATATGCAATCTCAGCTGCAGAAATCGGAAATGCCATACCACCCACTTGACCTTCCGCCAATGTGGCAGTAGGGGAAGGTAAGGTCCAAGGGTCCGAAAAATAATGAGTTCGAAAGAACTCTCTTCGAAGGGGAGCCTTGGAGGATGAAATAGCATTAATAGACACCTTAGGAGGAGGAAGATCGAAAGAACCCATCAGGGAAGAATACATTCCAACTCCTAGATTCTCACCGTGCGCCTAGTATTATCCAGAAAACGATGAGTCATACGCATCTGAAGCTCATCGGGACCCCACCTGGGCTTGATCCACCGGCCACCGCTGTTTTTAAGTAAAATCTTGGAACATACACTAGCCAATGAGGATGCAATAGCATCCATCTCATATATCCAGTTCCTCCCCAACAGAAGGTTGTAGTCCAAGGCCGCATCCACTACCTCAACCTCTATGTTAACGGTTTTGCCCCCAACACAGATGGGCAAAGCCGGGACAATACCATGGGGTCTGTGAGAATGACCATCGAATGCAGTAAGAACAGTGCTAGATGGAACAGCTTTGGGAGATCCAAGTGTCTTCCAGCATGCGAGAGACATCACACATGTAGAAGCACCCTCATCAACAACCGTTCGAAAGATATTGCACTTCCGATACGACGATTTAATATGGAAAGCCATGTGATGAGGAAGTCTCTTCTTAAAGTTAGTCATATCGAAAGTAATCAGAAGAGAATTTTTCGGATCAACAGCCCCAATGGCAGTGAGCAAAGCACTGCGCTGAGCCGGACAAGACTGGAGTACCTCTAAAGCTGACATAGCACAAGGACTTTGCGCCAGATCTTCTACAATCGAGTAGTTCTAGGCAGCCCTCGCGTTCGGATTAATCGTTGACCACTTAGAAGATGCTTTTGGCATCCGAGGCATAGACTCAACAGTTGGCTTCGTGATGTGAAGCGGCTCAGTAGCATCAGGAACTTCCTTAGCTTTCGAAGATCCCTCTCCGCCATAATCACGGGATCTCGTAGCGACATCCACGTGAGCACTCATCATAAAGATGTTCGATGGAATTTCCCCTTCCTGGGTACCTCCAGAGGAAGCCCCAAGATTTTGGTTCGCGCCAACAACTAATTGCTGCCCTTGGGGAAAAGGGTTTGTTAGCACAGCCTGGGAACTAGAAGAACCCTGCTGGGATAACAGGCGCTGAGCATCCTGAATTTTAGGGCAAAGGTGCATGAGATGGTCTCCAGTACAAAGCTTGCATGGAAACTTCACTTTCTTTTTCTCCTTTTGACCCTCACCAACATGCTCGTTGGTTTTATTTGCATTGCCCTTCCCGTTCTTGCCCTTCTTCTTGTTATTTCATCCTTTCTTCTTCCCATCGGATTGTTGATTTCCTTTGGGATCAGAAGCTTGGACAGCATTTATGGACAAAGACTGGGAAGGTGATGAATCAGCAGGCACAGCCTGACCAGAAGGAGCAGATTGTAAAGACAACTGCTGCAGTTGAGAAAGCAGGCTGGCTGCACCACTATTGACCGATCCGACAAGCCCATCACCATGTGGACCAGGTTTAGTTTTCGACAAATCTAATTTGGAGCGAGGAGCATTGGGCAAATACTTATAAAGTACCCCAGACTAGGAATAGATCAGTTCTAACTGCTGGGCCCTAAAAATGGCCTGCTCCTCAGAAAATACCCCAGATAGGGATACATATTTTGAAATATCTGACTGCAGTGATTTCAGAAACCACTCGAGAAGGAACTCACCCGGAATATGAGCTTTGATAAGCCTCTTCCTTCTCCTCCATTCCTGAATGTGATCAGAAATGTGAGTTGCCTCATCCTGCTTAAAATTAGCCAGGAGTTCGGTCCCAGCCTCATATCTGACAGGCAACTGAAAATGGTTTAGAAATGTGACAGCCAGTTCTCCAAATGTGGCAAAACTGCCCCCAGTGAGCTCAATATACCATTTGGCAGCATTTCCAGTTAGGGTGCGTTGAAATAATCTCAACCTAATCGAGTCATCGATCAGGGAGTTCGAAGAGCACCATAAGTGGAAAGTGGTGATGTGGTCTGCCGGATCCTCTCCATTCTTACCTTCAAACTTTGGAATGTCCGAAGGAAGTTTGGTCGGGACCGGAGGCCACCCCGGACTATAACGAATCGGGTCATTAGTTAACTTCGACAAGTCTGGCAAGTTTAACGTTGCCAGAAATGGTAAGCGAGGCGGAGCCTGAGAATTCCATCCTTGAGGGGATGGATTTCCAACATTCTGAAAAGAATAGCCTGGATTTGATGAGGCACCAGGCTGCTAGAAAGGACTCGTAGAAAATGGAGAAGAACCTCCTCCCCACGCCGAGTTACCAAAACCCAGACCAGTTCCCCCCGCTGAAGTATTGACTGAAGAGGAAAGCCCCTGGTAGGGGTTCCACGCATTAGACAGAGGAGAAAAAGACTGATAAGCACTCGATGAAGGGAAAGAAGCATTCCCTTGATGACCCGCGAAGAACTGATTCCCTGCCCCAGCCGTTGTAAACACAGGATTCCATCCTGTAAAAGTAGTCGAACTTTGCCCCCCAGACCAAGGGTTAAAACTATGGGTCTGGGATGTAAAAGGAAACGAACCTAAAGAAGGATTGGAACTGGGAATATGCCCAGTCCCAAAGGGGAAACCCTGAAACGAAGCTGATCCACTAGCCATGTTAGACATGGGCGTAGATCCAGCTACACCGGCGGAAAAGGAAAAAGAGGGATTTCCACTAATGGACATCCCCGAACAGAAGGGACCAGAATGAGAAGCATATGCTTGGGTGAACCCAGAGCCAAACATAGCAGCACTAGAAGCAATCGAAGATGAAGCAATAGTGCCCCCTGCCTCGACAGAAGCAGGGGTCTGAATGCCTGCAGCACTCACGACAGAAGCCGCGTTCCCAGTCGTGGCCATCGAAAGATAAGAATGATACGGAAGATCCGGCGGTCTCTCCGACTCCGGTCCGATGTACTGAACAACGAACGGATAATCAGGAGGAAGAGGAGATGGACCTGTAGCAGGAGGCTCAGGTACGTCTTCGATTTGAAAATATTCTTCCTGAGGAAACAAAACTCGCGAGGTGAGCGGAACGCTCCTCTCGGGACCGACACCAGAATCAGCTATGAAACCTTCAGACCTTGGTGGAGGATCTCTCTCCACTGCGTCAGAATCCACAGGGTGGTAACCACCTGCTAAATCGCTCCTACGCCTTCTCGAAGAAGGCTCTGCACTCTCGGGAGATAACCCCCGGATTCTCCTCGAACGTCGAGGCGCTTGATCAGCCACTTTTATAGATTTATTATATTAGACTCAAAAAGTGAAAAGCTAGGCAAGCTAGGAGCAAAGAGCACTCACTAAAAATAAAAATCCCTGAGAAACAGCAAGCAAACAGCCTTCAAGTATTTCCGCTCCGGGTGATGAGGACCGGACACCAAAATACAGAAAAGCGAAGTATAGGGCCTTCCGAAAGCAGTCTGGGATGATTAGGGCCCAGAACAACTAGCGAAGGTATCAGAAACAGTTACGCCGACCTCCTAACGACAGCCTTTGCCGGCTCAAGCACCCAAGCTTCGCAAGGGCACCCCCCAGAAGTACTGCTGAAAGTGATGCGACGTCCGCCTCAGGTACCACGGGTATTCCCCCCCGCAGTCACCTGTGTGGAACCTAGGAGTGGCAACTAAGTGGGACAATCAATCCAGATCGGGCCATGAACGGTCTGGAGGTCGATTAGCCAATCTGAGAGGGGGTATCCTCTTTCAAATTTTCACTTCCTCACACTGGATGAGAACTTTCACCACCTCACGGAGTTGGATTTCGCTCAATTAATCAACTTCTATGTTTGTTTGAGCGGCCTTGGAGAGTTAACTCTCCACTCACCTATTCCAAGGCCCTACAACCTAGCTAGTTGGTGATTGACACTTAGTAAACATGCTAGTTGATTTTAGATTAAATCGCTTATTTTATGGGCTGTTATATTAAGTCACAAGGATATGGAGATGAAACCAATGGTGTTTTGACGCAAAAGAAATTAATAAAAACTTAACTACATGCACATGCAGTTCTTTGTCTTTCGATGAAGAGTAATCTCTATACAGGTTCTACGAGACTAAAAATTGTATTTTTTCTTTTCAAAAAGCAAACTCACACTCACAAAAACTAAGAAATTGACTAAATGATTCAATGCACCTAATGCAAATCACTACAAGCATGTAAATCCTAAGATGCAAATCTCTTAAAGTAGAGTGAAATTCCCAAAAATTCCTTCAGTTTTAACTCATCTTTTGTTGTCCAGAAATCTAATTCTTGAAATCAAGAACTCTTAAAATAAGGACACCAAAAACACTTAAAAACAAGAAGAAGAAATCAAGTGACAACTCCTCCTCAAAATCAAGCCAAAACTAAAAGCAAGAAACTTCACAAAAGCTCCAAAAGATATGGCAAAACGAAAATGAAAATGCAACAACAAAAACAAAAACAAGACAAAATGTTTTTTAAGTTTTTGCAATGAAAAAAACAAAAAGCAAAACAAATTTTTTTTGGGCTTTTTTGTTTTATAAAGCAAGAGCTCGAAAAGACCAAGCACAACTATCAAAATCCAAACCAAAACGGGACTGGATTCCAAGCACAAACTTCAATAATGCTCCCAAACCTTATAAGGCTAACTCGTAGCAAGATCAATAAGAGAAAAAGAAGACCAGAACACTCAGCCACTTAGCCTAGACAAATAGTGCAAAACTTGTTGCAAACAAATACTCCAAAGAAGCAAGAAAACTCTTCAAAGATTGCAACAAAACCTAGCCTATGGAACTCAAGAAAACCAATCAAAAACGAAGAAAAAATCACAATTCGAAGCACAACACAAAGGTAGGAGCGAGTCAGTGAGAAAAAGCTCTCTGTTCTAATAAAGCAGAATAGCCAAGAATGCTCAGAAAGCGATCTTGGAACTCAATCCAGAAGTGCCAGCACCAGTAACAACACTTTGCCAAAAAGACTAGTTTTCGATCAAACGAAAGAGAGAAAAGACATGAAACCACTTCCATCACACTCCAGTAAGTACAGAGACACTGTAGAAACAGGCCTCCACAGCCAGAAAGGACCAAAAAGTCAAGAAACTCAAAAATTAAAAATCTTCTTAGGTATACGCTACTTCACACAGAGAAACTGCATACGCATCATACAGTGAATCTCGTATACGCGGGTTCCTTTAGACAAACTTGCGTGTATACGCGACTGTGTGCAGAAAAAAGCGCGTATACAAAGGAAAATAATGAAAAAACAAAAAGGACAAGCCTGGAAGAGACACCAGGACTTCAGACTGACTGCAAGAAAGTAAACTGGACTGCAAATGAAAGATAAAACTGTCGGCAACCTACCAAACAGCTGAAACAACCCAACAGGAGAATCACAAGAATGTGATCCCCAGCGAAGTCGCCAGTTCTGTTTCGGGAATATCACCCCAGAGGTTGGTTGGGACACAACCCACAAGAAAGGTGGGCACATTTACCGTAGACTTCCACACAACCATGCACGTTCAGAAAAACTAAATAGAGTAGAATGAGAAAGTTACCCGTAGGTCCTACGGTTGAAGAAGATCCCGCAGGGTTCAAACCCCTAGCAACCGTCCTTCCTTCTTAACCTGAAAGACAAGAAGAAACAAGCACAAAGAACTGGTTTTACAGCATATATATACTCTAAATGTTAGTGAGATTCATATAAAACATTAAATAAATCATAATTAATGCTTGTATAACAAATATTATCATACATATAAGCATACACTAACACGTTTATTTCGGGAACAGCATGGTACTTCTGTATTATAAATAGCATGTACAAAAGTAACGAGTGGAGAGATCACCTGATCCTTCCACTGCCTTCGCAGACCGTCGTCCGGATCCATCCAGCCCTCGCCTCGCTAAGACTCCTTCCAAATCGGTGCATACGAGATAACATACAAGGATGTATCTCAAGGAAACAAGGGTTTCCTATAATGAATCGGGAAATGTGAGGCACTGTGGAATCAGACTTGGATAGGGAATACCAACAGAGTATAATATCAATAATTCTCTCTCTCCCTTAGGCCATACATATGAGGGCTTTTTATAGTCCCTCCAAGTATTTTCAACAGTTGGAAACAGTTGGCCACGTGCTGGGGTGGTTGAACTACCTGAGTAACCATCAACCCAACCCGAAAATAAGGAATTTTTATATATATTTTTAATCATTTTAATGGAATACGCGGAAAAGTCTAGCTATACTCGCGTATACACGCGGAAAAATACGGGCATAGTCGCGTATGGGGGATTTTACACTGTTTTTAAGTGAATTTGTCCAAGTCTGTAGGAATGGGTGCCCAAAAGCCATGAAGCAATCATAAATCATATCAAGGTGAGAAATGATGCTATAACAATCGATTCCCTAAAATCGTGTAATTAGAACTCACAAACCCTTTGAAATTGTATCAAGGGCCATGAGGATCTTCATCCTCAGACCATAACACTGTAATCATCCATGGGAGGGTTTAAACTTTAATCTTCGTTGAAACTGCATAAAAACATACAACGTTATTTAAATCCTGTGATTTAATGGTTTAAATTGCTTCAGAAGTTTCATGGAAGTGTTTCGGAGCAGTGAGGATGGAGATATTTGCAGCGGAGAATGGATTTCTATGCCAAAACAACGACCCAGGGTTTAAATTTAAAATATGGCGCGAATTGGGAAGAAGCGGTTTCGGAAAAACCATCAGTGGTTTTCGCGCAACATTTGTGGGGGTAGGCGGTATTAACTTTGGGAATGCGATACGACTCATCGCTCGACACGTGGCAAATGAAAATCGCTTTTATCGCGTGGAAGTAGCGCACTGTGGAGGAGGGGTGAAAATCACAAGATATTGATTGTCGACCATTGGATTGGAGGCTACAAATCCAACAGTGCGGGTTGAGCGCGATGGATGAAGAGCTGCGGGGTAAAAGTGTATGCAGGGTCCATGGTGACGTAACGTTTTTGTCGCGTAGTGGATAGGTGTAATAGGCTATTGGGTTAAGTCCCGATCATCAGATCTCTTTGATGGAAGGTTAGGATTGAAAGAAGGAGCAGATACATGGATGGAGGAAAAGGTAAGGAAGGATGGATGGGTAGAAGAATGGAGCCTGATGGCCGTTGATCTGCAGAGATCAACGGTCTAGATTTGTTTAGACCATAATGTCAGGAAAGAGGGGAAATAGAAGGAAAGTAAGGGTTCGGGAAGGGTTTCCAAGTCTTTTAGTGCCCAATTGTGGGGCTTTAGGACACATGGAGGAAGGAGCTAAAGGAAATAAGCCCTCGGGGGCTTAAAGATTTCAGAAGTGCAAAGGGCTGTTTTTAGGCCAAAAATAGAGATTTTAAGGCCAAAAGAGGGTCCCGATAAGTGAGATAAGGGTTTTTAAACCAAATGAAAGGGGAACAGAAGGTTTAAAAAGGGTTTTGGAATGGTTTAGAAGTCAAATGAAGGTCTTTATGGATGAATATGGAGAATGAAAAGGAGAAGTGTAATGAGGGAAAATGGAGCTTCTTCAAGCAGTCTTTGTCTTGGTAAACAACAGGTATTTTAGGGCTAATAGTGAAACAACAGTGAAGATTAACTCAAAGGATAAAGAACATCATAAGACTTCAAGAACTCGCAATTCTGGAAATGATTTGTTTCTTGAAGGCTAAAAAGATTTAGCCACCATTTGGTATGACAAATTTTTATAGGTGGCTAACAGTGGCTCCACATGGGGATGGAATCTTCTTGAAGGTGTCAAGAACTTCAGACAATTTTTTCTGGAAGCTGATCAGTGCCTTGCACTTTGATAATATTTTTATCAGCTACTAACAAAAATGACTTAGAACTTGATATATCAGTAGAAAAGTATTTCCCAAACATCTACCTACACAACCTACTTCCTAACATTTTTTCTTCAGAAGGTGCACTTGGAATTGCAAACCTTTTCATCAATCATTTTATTCTTTTATTGAAAACATAAAACTAGTCTAAGTCTACTCTTATTTCTCCATGAGTTCAGATTAAGCAGTTGAAATCATAAATTTTCTCTACCTAACTACTATCTGTCAGGATTAGACTGTCTGACAGACTTCATTCTCTATTTTCTAAAACAAAAATTTAAAAGCAGCCAAGCCAGGATTAAGCAGTCTGACTTGCTATGGTCTATGGCATAAAAACAAGCTACACATAGACTAAAATTTGCAGAAAATTTAAAACAAAACAGTGAAGGCTTAAGATCTAAAAATTAAAAAAACATCCTTCATTATTTCTTCAGCTCTAGTTTTAGCCTTGTTTGAGCTGCTTCCTCTTTCTTTTCTGGTTCAATTTTTGGGCTTTTTAGAACCGGTTCTTCATCAATCTCATAGGTTCAAGATTTAAGCTTGTTTGAACCTTTGTTTTTCTATCCTAATATACCTTACTGATAAGCCAAGATTGAGCTGTTTGGAAAATTTGATTCACTAACCTATCAGCAGTAAATTAAAAAATTAATTATTCATGATTAGGCTGTATGACTAACATAGCAGTATGTTTTTACTAGTGGCATTTGAGCTTGCACACTTTCAGATTTTATTTTTCTTTTTGGTATGGGGCTATACCTTTCTTGTTTTCCTTCTGCCCTCTTTTCCCTTTTTATTGTTTTTGTATTTTTTCTTTTTCTAACTTTGAAAGCAATGATAGATATGAAATTTACAATGAGGGAAAATAAAAAAAGCTTCAAACTGGTATAGTTAAGAAAAATAATGTTTGAGTATCCTGCCATTGACAAGACCCCCAAAAAGTTCAGTTTCATTCACTTCCTGCAAGAAATAAGCATTGTTACCAGCAGTATAATGAATGAGATAAGGGCCTAGCCATAAGTTATCAAATTTTCCATGTTTTCCCTTATCTTCTCTCCTAGAATCCCACTTCAAAACTTTGTCACCAATGCTGAAATCACTGGCCTTTGTTCTTTTATCAAACAACTTTTTGATGTTTTCTTGCTTGTGTAGTGCTCTGTTGTAGACTTTCTCCCTGGTTTTCTGAAGATGTATAGTCTGATGTATTCTCCTTGTCATATCATTTTCTTTAGTCTGTACTTCTTGGATCAGCTTCATAACTGGTAGTCCTAGACTAGTTCGAAAAATTGCATCTGCTCCATAAACTAGCTGGTAGGGTGACATTCCAATTGATTTCTTAAGTGTTAATCCGTCAGCCCATAGTGCATGTACTAGCTTTGTGTGCCATGACTTCTTATCGTCTTCCAGCAACTTCCTGATTATAGTCACCAAACTCTTATTTGAGGATTCTTCTAACCCATTGCCTTGTGGGTAATAAGAAGTAGAATGGCCCAATCAAATCTGATACTTATGACATAATTCAACCATATTTTTGGATCCAAATGCAGCAACATTGTCAGTGATAATATTCCTAGGACAGCCAAATCTAGACAGGATATGATTTTCAAGGAATTTATGATGAGAGAGTCAGTGGCTTGCCTAGAAGGGATGGCTTCTATCCATTTGGTAAAATAGTTTGTTGAAGTTAGGATCCATCTATGTTGGGCAGATGAGGCTGGATGGATTTCCCCAATGAATTTTAGACCCCAATGCTGAAAAGGAGCTTCAACAGTGATAGGATACAAGGGTAAGGGAAGCAGTTTTGTTTTGCATTCAAAGAGTTGGCATTTTTGACAAACAATAATAATTTTGTGGACATCTTGAAAGAGGATGGGCCAATCGTAACTAGCTCTAAGGATTTTATTGGCAGTTTTCTTCCAATAGAGGTGGCCTCCACATTCTCCTTCATGTAATTCATGCTTGATATTATCTGCATTATTCTTAGGAAAATATTTAAGAAATAATCCACTAGCATTTTTCCAATATAGACATTTATCCAAAATGTAGTAATTAACAGTTTTCAACTTTAAAAATATTGCCTTCATTTTAGAAAAACCAGGAGGTGTATTTAAAATTGAGCAAAACATATAAAATATCAGCATACGAAGATGATAACAGAAAATGATCTTCAATAATGGGAGTTGACAACTCCTCCTGTTCATCTAAAGCATCTAACATGTTTATTCAAGAGCTTCAAAATTAGACTCAGCCATTAATCTTGCTAGTCCTTGGCCTTTTGGGAGCTTAGTGGGCTTGATTTCTAAATCATATTCAAGTATCATAGCAATCCAATTTCCTCTTTTGCCATCTGGATCCTGGGTTAAAATGTCTTTTACAACTGAATTTGGCACAAATGCAATTATGTGGGAATGTAAAACGTAAACTCTGAAGTATTTTAAGGCTTTGACTAAGGCAAAGGCTTGTTTTTCCATGATATTGTACTTAAGAGGTGCATCTCTTAATGCCTTACTAAAGAATGCAATTGGTTGCTCTTGTCCCTTCAAGTTTTTCTATAATAGGACAATAGCCACTGTGTGTTCTGATGCAAATGAAAAAATGAAAAAATCCTTTGTAAAATCAGGACTAATGAGAACTGGTGTTTTGGTTAATGCTTGTTTTACCAGTTCAAATGATTTCTTTGCTTCTAAGGTCCATTTAAATCCTTCTTCTTTTTTAAGCATGTTTGTTATGTTTCTAAAGAGTTCAGCTAGATTGGGTATGAACCTTCTCAAGAAATTAATCTTCCCAATGAAAGATTGAATTTCCTTGATGTTTCTAGGATGGTCTATTTGCAATATACCATCAATCCTCTCCGGGTCTATCTTTATCCCTTCTTCTGGTATGATGTGTTCGAGTAGTTTTCCTTCTTGGAGACCAAAAATTGTTTTCTTTGGATTTAAAGATAGCCCATATTTTCTGCATTTCTCAAAGACCTTTCTCAAGTGTTCTAGGTGTTCTTCATCTATTTTGGAAAAAAAGAGTGATGCCATCAAGATAAATAATGATGAAGAAGCCTAATTATTCTGAGAATGCAATATCCATGGCTCTCTGAAATGTAACACCAACATTCATTAAACCAAAGGGCATTTTCACATACATGAAAGTATTCCAAAGTGTAGTAAAGGTTGTTTTGAGTTGATCATCGGGATTTACCAGAATTTGATTGTAACCAGAGAAGCCATCTAGCAAAAAAATTCTTCTAGAACCAACTACCTTTTGTAAAATATGATCCATCTTGGGTAAAGGGTAGTTGTCCTTTAATGAGGCTCTGTTTAAGTTTCTAAAATCAATACAAAGCCTTATTTCTCCTATTTTCTTCCTAACTGACACAAGATTAGATACCCAATCTGAATATCTAACAGCGACTATAATTCTAGCATCATAGATTTGCTTAATTTCTTTCTCAACCAGGGGTAATTGAACAGGGTTTATTCTGTGCAATTTTTGTCTATAGGGCTTCTGGTTTTCTTTGAGGGGTATCTTATGCTGAATTATCTCTGTGTCATACGATTTCAGATCCTCATAACTCCATGCAAATACATCAGAAAATTCTTTAAATAGCTCAATATATTTCAGTTTAATGTGAGTCGGCAATGTTTTAGACAGTTTAATCATTTTTGGCTTTTGTTCACTGCCTATGTTACATTCTTCTACTTCAGTTTCAATAGGTTCCAGTTTTGGTTTTTTGGCAACATCATTGAAATCAAACAATTCTTCTAATGGGACCAGTCCTTTTGGAAAGCTTTGAGTGTTAGATTGCAGCATTTCTAAGTCTTATTTTTCTAAATCTAAACTAATTTCTGTTGTATGTTCAAATTTATTAGATAACAGATTTATATCAGCAATATCCGGAGACTTTGCTTCTTCATCAAGTGGGTTTTCTTCAATAAGACAGTCTTGGTCATACTCTGAATCTGAACTTGGAAACTCAAATCCATTTCTGAACTATAGGAAGTCTTCTATTTTTTTATCTCCCTCAAAAACTTGCCAGTATTTTTCATTATCTGGGATGGTTGGTCTGTATTTCTTTTTTATTGTGTGTTTTTTTCTTTCACAAGGCCTTTTGCAAGTACTAGCAGAAATGGCCAATGCATTGGTCAACATATTTTGGTTTCTGGGGACAAATGTAAGTTCATACTCATCAAAAGTTTTGAGTAAATCCAGGGTATCATTCCTATAGGCTCTCAATCCGGGATGTTTTGTAGTGTATTCCCCATAAATTTGCCTAATTATTAGTTCAGAATCTGCATGAACGATTATCCTTCTGGCTCCTAATTTTTTCAATAAATGCAAGCCTAGAAGGAGTGTCTCATGTTCAGCTATGTTATTAGCGCATGGAAAGTTCAATTTGTATGAGTGTCCTTCAGCATGATTTTTCATTGTGATGTGAAGCCACACTCTCGCATCTGCACTATTCCTATTACGAGAACCATCAAAACTCATACCCCAAAGAGAACTAGTTTCAGATTTACTAGTTTGACTACCCTCCCCTTTATATTGTGTGCTTTTAGATTGTTCTTGTAAGCCAGTACTATGTTGAATTTGATTTAGTTCCTCATGCTCTTCATTATGTTGAGGATTCTTCTCTTGACTCTCAGGGTTGACAACCAATGGATGACTGCTTTGTAGCCCTAGACCCATGACTAGTTGGCTGTAATTTTTTGATTTGGTCAACTGTCTTGATACTTTTGTCTTGTCTTACACATTTTCTATGTCTGCCAGTATGTTACAGTGAGAGGTGGCCACTAAGTCAGTTAAGGTTTCTTGCTCATTAAATGTTTCATGATTGAAGAGAATAAATGAGTCAAGGCCTGTATGCACAGAATAAAGAGGAGATTTTTCTGGTCTCTCTTGGCTACTGACCATGTATTGCATGTGAGATTCCCTATAAAGTCTTCTAGTTTGATTGAAATAGGGATGGTAGCATATTTCATATCCATTTTCATTGTTCCTTGTAACTTAGCTCCCCGTGATCTTGATAAAAGCATACCATACTTGGGGGGTACATCATCCACTACAATATCCATCACTAAACACTTGGCTGGAATTTGTGCTAAGTTTACACAGAGGTCTTTGATCAAACCTAAACATTTCACTCTACTGGAGTCAAAGGAGTATAGATCTTTGTATGGTCTAGTGATTTCAAGGCCTAGACTTTCCATTACTGCTTTGGGCATTAAGTTGTGAGAGGCCCTTGAGTCATGCATAACACTGTGTAAAATTTTTTCATGAACTTTCAAACTAACATAAAATGGAGGAACTGGCCCTTCTTGGTATCTTCCTTCAATCTTAGGACCGAATAAGAGTTATGATTAGTCATCATTGAGGTTTACAGTGTCATTATTTTCTCCTATGTTGAAGTCTTTCAAAATTTGTGATCTATATACATCTTGGGTGACTAATTCAGTGAAGGGAACAACGATTTTAATCTTGGCAATTTCTTGTTCCAAACTAAAAGGCATCTGATTTTTTACGATGTTTGTTTCAGCCTTGTTAATCACCACTTTAACAAAAAAATTAGTTTGCTGATTTCCTCTATTTACATTGGTCAAAATTGTTTTAATAGGAGCACTAGCTGAAGTACTAACGCTGCTAAGGTCTGCACTCTATTTTTCATTAATTTGAGTGCCTTTCTCTTTGGTTTGATCAGAATTTACAACCACTGCTTTTTCCTTTTGTTTTGTGACTTTGGGTTTGTTCATAGGGATATTTTTTGTAGAACTGTCAGAGCTTTTGTTCTTGGGAGCTTCCTGATTCTTTTTACTCCGAAGGTCATATTATTTTGGGGTCTCTATGATGACATTTTCCAGTTCTTGATAATAATGTTCATCCTCTATTCTTTCATCATAATAGGGCGTGTATAGACATTTTTTTCTATTAATAGGAACATCAAAGTGGTCACTATCTACTCCCAACATGATTATGTCATATTCCTCTATTTGTTCAATTGTTTCTTCAACCTCACTTACATAGTTTTGATGAAAAGGAGGTATGATCTCCTGATCAGAGTCTCTTGGTCTGTTTTGAGGTTGGTTTCTCCTGAAACTCTGATTTTGATTTTGAGATTGATTTCTATTTTGAAGAGTCGATTGGTTTTCTCTAGATTGTACTCTCTCAATTATGCTCATCTTCTTCAACATTTCTTCCATCATCCTTTCCATTTTTGAGTTAGATGTGGAGGGTGCCAATTCCTCCCTAAATGATACTTTCTTTTCATTCCTCATCCTAGCTCTTTTCTTAATCAAATTTAATTCCACAGCAAGAGCTCCCTTTTGCATGTCTTCCAGGGTTAAGGGATCTCTTTCTCTTAGTTGATATGCCATTTCAAGATCAAATCCTTCAGGAAATTTGGCCAAAGCTGAACCTTGTGGAGGTTTCAAGTCTGGGGACAGGGCATTATAAACACTATTGAACCTAGTGCAATAATTTTTAACACTTTCCCCAGTGTTTCTTTTGAGGTTGTTATAATTTGAAAGTATTTGGAGAGGGTTTTTTCTAACTTCCGACTTGTTTAAGAATGACTGGTGGAGGGCTTGGAGGTCATTAATACTATTATTGGTTAAGCCTTTGAACCATTTTCTTGCTTCTCCCCCTAGAATTTTAGCAAACAATTTGAGTTTGACAGTTTCATCATCAATCTCATTTCTATCAAAATAGTCATTCATCTATGTTGTGAAGCAGTAGTAGCACCACTTGCATCATATAATGGTATCTTGGACTGATAGTCCTATGGAAGATTGACTAAAGGTAAAGGAAGGACTAGAGGGGCATACTATGTTGCCATGATAGGAGGTTGTGGGAAAAACAGGGGGTTTACCGGTGGAGGGGGTGGATGGAATGGGGTGGTTTTAACAGTGGGTGTATGGATAATAGAATTGGATGGACTAGCAAGAGGGTGTTGGGAAGATATAGGATGAGAGAAACCAAAATTATGTAGGAAATGTAAATTAGGTGGGGTAGTTTCTCTGCTACCAGGATGTTCACCTCTATCTTGGGATGAAGGTGGAGACTCAAAATCTATCTGATATATATCATCAAGTGACCTAGTTCTGAATGGGTTTCTTAAGTCAACTTGTGAATCTTGTAGAGCTGTAAGGTTTTCAGAAACAAAATTAGCTCTAAGGACTGGCCTGACAACAGTTGAAGCTTGAGCTTTAGGATATTTCCTAAGTATACTTTCAAGATTATCAACTATCTTAGGAGGGTTTGGGTCAGGATAGGCTCTAGTATGAACTCTTCTAGAAGCCACTATGCTATGTTTTCAGATCCAATAACAAGAAAATTTTAACCAAATATGACAATCTTTATTAGGTTAACTAACCTTTAGAAAGAAAACTTTAATCCTCAAAGTCTTCTTTACTGAGTTTTAAATGATGTAATGATAAATGGTTTCCCAGTGGAGTATTTGGAAAACCAAGGAAAATCAGCAGGCCTACTGATCTTCAGTGGAGTCACCAGGTGAAGGGTTCTTTACTTGATTTCAGGGCTTGAATGTTGTTAACCATCAAAAATAAAAAACCACTCTAGACAGACACTTGGTTCATTTGTTAAAAATGGGATTATCTGAGTTGTGAAGTTATCTATTACTTCAGAAAGTCCCTAGTATGGTCTCCAGAAATATTTGTGTCTTTGTAATTTAGTAAAGTGGCAAGACTAAATGCTGCAGAGCCTACATTAGAACCACTTTGGGATTCTAGGATCTAGCCCTCCTAAATCCATATAGGGATCTCTCTATAAGTGCAAATATTGATTTATCTTTTAAGTTTTTAGTATGATATTAGGCTATTTATTAAGAACAAGGGTTTTGTTTGTTTGGTTGGGTATGATCTTTAATTGAGTGGAAAGTCCTGAAAATGAAAGAGTTTCAGAGGGGTGAAGGTGTGAATAATCAAAACAAGGTTCAGCTGATAGGATAGGTATGAAACAACACTTAATCCATTGGGCTATGGAGTCACAAAAGGTTTTAATTGTATAACAGTTTTCAAGAGTGGTCCATGGGGCAAGTCATCTATATCAAAAGATCCTTTAGATTAAATGATGGAATGGAACATTAAAAGTGTTGTGAAAGTGGAAAAAGCCAATAATTTCAACAAGGATTTATCAACTTTCCATATAAGAAAAGCCTTTTTAAGTAACTATTTGAAACCAGCCAAAGGACAGGGCTAACCATAGACTTCTTTAGACAAGCTTGTATTAAAGCTAACTTATCAGACAACAATCCAGTAATCTCACTAGACTACTTTCAGAAGCGATGAAAACAGATAAGAAAAACAAAGTGCAGCTTAAGATCAGGTCAGATGTATTAAAATCAAAGCTTGCTTTTAGCATACTCTTAGGGAAACTTTCAAACAACCTTTGGAGAAAGAACTAGAAGACAGGGCAAACCATAGACTTTCCTAGTTTAACTCTACTTAGCATGTAATGAAAAAATCATTCAAGAACAATATTTAGAGTTTAGATAGTAAGACATGGGCTCATTAACATTCCTTGACTATTTGGACTGTATTAAATCATTCTTAAATACACAATTGGAGGAAAACGTAATGATAAAGCTTATCAGTGAGAGTAGGGTACTTTCAAGAGTAAATCCTAGCTCTATATTTGCTATTCTTTATCAGGGGAAAATGGTTAATTTTATGGAAAACATAAGAAGGAAAACAAGTACAATGAGAGGTACATCACCAATGATATGGACTAGGATCCCATGAATCAGCTTGTATATTGATGTCAATCCAGTTGCATACTTCAAGTCCAATGTTTCAGTACAACAACAACTTCTCTTCTCAGCGTAACTTCTTTGATTACCAACAGAGCTTCAACAACCTCTGAGAATTATTTACATACATAAAGTTTCAAGCAGCAAGTATTACATCAACGTCCAACAACCAACAACAACTCATCTTCTTCAGAAGTATTTATAGAAGAAAGAGGAGGTGGAAGAGTTCTAGGGTTAGATATCATTAATTCCATACTAAATGCAACTCCTAGCCTTGAAAACCATGCAAGGCATAAGGCAGGAAAGCATTCAATTTAAAACTCTAGTTCATTAACTTTGTTTTCTAATTTTTAGGCTTAGTGGGTGAAAAGATTGACTTTAAGGCTCTTTTTATATTTTATTATAACTTTGATGTCAGCGTGAAATATTTGATTTTTCTTGTAATAGCTGTTAACATCCTTTGGTCTTAATGTTTTCTGTCTGAGATTTGATTGGGGTATTCCTTTGAGGTGGAAGGCTGCAAGGTGGAAATTTTGGTAGGCTGGGGATTCAATTAGCCCCTGTGATGTGGCATTCGAGGATTTTTTGGAGATATGTCTTTATTCTGTGGATTAGGCCTTTGATATTTAATTTGTGCCTTGATCCTTTTAAGCTTTGATTGACGTCCTTAATATTATATCTTTGCTCTGATATTCATCTTGACACTGATGTTCCTTCATTTAATTAACTCTGATTGTGTTTGTTGTTCGCAGGTGCGCAGAGGGTTTATTGGATTTTTTGCTCAAAAAACCGATAATCATGACTTATCGATTCCCTAAAATCGTGTAATTAGAACTCACAAACCCTTTGAAATTGTATCAAGGGCCATGAGGATCATCATCCTCAGCCCATAACACTGTAATCATCTGTGGGAGGGTTTTAACCATAATCTTCATTAAACCTGCATAAAAGCACACAACGTTATTTAAATCCTGCGATTTATTGGTTTAAACTGCTTCGAAAGTTTCGTGGAAGTGTTTCGAAGCAGTGAGGATGGAGAGATTTGCAGCGGAGAACAGGTTTCTATGCAAAAACAACAACCCAGGGTTTAAATTTAAAATATGGCGCGAATTGGGAAGAAGCGGTTTCGGGAAAACCATCAGTGGTTTTCGCGCAACATTTGGGGGGGTAGGCGGTATTAACTTTTGGAACGCGATACGACTCATCGCTCGACGTGTGGAAACTGAAATTTGCTTTTATCATGCAGAAGTAGTGCATTGTGGAGGAGGGGTGAAAATTGCGTGATATTGATCGTCGACCATTGGATTGGAGGCTCCAGATCCAACGGTGCGGGTTGAGCGCGATGGATGAAGAGTTGCAGGGTAAAAGTGTATGCGGGGTCCATGGTGACGTAAAATTTTTGTCGCATAGTGGACGGGTGTAATAGGCTATCGGGTTAAGTCCCGATCATCAGGTCTATTTGATGGATGGTTAGGATTGAAAGAAGGAGCGGATACATGGATGGAGGAAAAGGTAAGGCAGGATGGATGGGCGAAAGAATGGAGCCCGATGGTCGTTGATCTGTAGAGATCAACGGTCTAGATTTGTTTAGACCATAATGTCAGGAAAGAGGGGAAATAGAAGGAAAGTAAGGATTCGGGAAGGGTTTCTAAGTATTTTAGCACCTGATTGCGGGGCTTTAGGACTCATGGAAGAAGGGGCTAAAGGAAACAAGTCCTCGGGGGTTTAATGATTTCAGAAGTGCAAAGGGCTGTTTTTAGGCCAAAAACAAAGATTTTAAGGCCAAAAGAGGGTCCCGATAAGTGAGATAAGGGTTTTTAAACCAAATGAAAGGGGAACATAAAGTTTAAAAAGGGTTTTGGAATGCTTTAGAAGTCAAATGAAGGTCTTTATGGATGAATATGGAGAATGAAAAGGAGAAGTGTAATGAGGGAAAATGGAGCTTCTTCAAGCAGTCTTTGTCTTGGTAAAAAACAAGTACTTTAGGGCTAACAGTGAAAAATTAGTGAATATTAAATCAAAGGATAAAGAAAATCATAAGACTTCAAGAAATCACAATTCTGGAAATGAATTATTTCTTGAAGGATAAAAATATTTAGCCACCATTTGGTATGACAAATTTTTATAGGTGGCTAACAGATCTCATCATGAAAAAGTGGGAGATATATGGAAAGAGTTATATGCTATCCATTGGCCTTCTCAAGGCATGAGATATGGTAAATGTTGGGTGCCTCAATCCCAATGAGAAACCCTAATCTCCATGCTATCATCCAAACAAAATGAGCCATCCTTGGTAGCTCATAGAAATAATCACCAACCCCTACTTCTGCAATGTATAGGGGCTACATGGCTAAAAATGAGAGATTAAATTATTCAACTTACATTGTCTCTCTCTCCATTTATGATAAATTTGGAGTTGTTGATCTTGGGCTATAGTAATATAGTCCTCATGAAGCCAAACGATACTTGGAATCTCATGATCCCACTCCTTGTTTCTAGGAAGCTTCCTTGCCCAATCCTTCCTGCATATAGTGAATAGAGTGTCATCACCATATGGGCTCCAAAAGAAACATGGAATAAGTTTCATATGAGATATTGGATGGTGACAATAGTCCCTCAAGTTAGACCCGCATTGTTCTTCTTCTTGCTGTCTCAAAATATGATATGATAAGTGGTTATCCAACCACTTTCTTACTTCCATAAGCTTCTCAAAAGCTTGAAAATAATAGAGGAAATTAGGTGTTGGCTGAATATGATCCAAGAAAAACATCTCTTGCCCAAATTCCTCTATAAAGTGGCCATCCCCATCACTGAATGTAGTCCCAAAAGGACCATGAAATTCACAAAGAGGCTTTCTCTCTTGTGGAGTAATGTGCTGCAAAAGTATGGTAAAATAATGTACATACATTGTTAGTTGATCAATAAGCATCAAAACACAATTTTTACCATATATTGTAGACAAGTTGGTGAAGAGGTCCTTAGATGAACCTTCCCATATCTTCATCAAAAGGGGAAGTGACTGAAACAAACTTGCAAGGTGGTTACTTTCCTCCTCAAACATCAAAAAAGCTACATATCTCTTGATATGTTGGTGCACATATTCTTTGAGATCCTCCCAATAGAATCAATCCATGATGGTGTGATAGGACTCAATGGAATCCTCATGCTCTGAAAAGAGTGCCTCATATGTTGCATGTAGAATCCATCCTTGAGCTTGGAGTATTTAGTCAAGTAGATCTGATCATGGAAATAAATGACTCCATCAACCACTCTATTGTTGGAAACACTGAGAGGGGGGGGTGAATCAGTATTCCTTTCAATTAGAGCATTAGTTAATCTTCAATTATTATCATTTTTTGTACAATGATAGCAGAAAATAAGAGGAACACAAATGCACACAGTTTTTAAGGTGGAAACCCACTTCGGGACAAAAACCACCTAATGCTTTTCTAATAATTCTTTAATATTCAACTCCAATTGAAAATAAAGCTCCAACTTCCTAGAATCTAGAAAAGAATTCATCTCTAGCTCCCACTGTATGGATGCTCCAACACCCGAGATTCTTCAGTAGTCAACTGAACGGATTCCCTAACACCCAATGAGCTACAACTCACCCTAGCACCACCCTACCACCCTATAGAAGAATAAAAGAAGAATGGACTCCCGTACCAGGGAAAATGGTCCACTTTACAATGATATAGAATGATGTAGAAGAAGAAGATATACTAGACCATAACCCTAACTTTGACACAACCACCTAATGATGATCCTAGACCTCCCAACATTGCCTCTTCAACCCTTGGTAGATAGATACTAGTACAATTTGTACAATAATGTCTTTACAATGACTAAGTACAATGATACGTTTACAATGATTGTATGCAGTGCTACCCACTTGAAGAATTCATATGATGAACTTCTTGCTGCTGTTATGCACCTTGGTTGCTGCTCTTGTCATGCTACCCTCTGCTGCACCTTGCTTTGTTTTTCTGTTGTAGAAAGTCTGGTCCTTTGCAATCCTTGACAACACATGATCTAGCTTTTTCTTGCCTTCTAGGAGCTCGATATTGAATCTGGTGTATCTATGTTATTTCAGATCCTCAATATCTGATTTTTGGTCCTATAGTATTCCTCTGAGTCATCTTTCCAATGCCATAGGTCTGACCCAACTTGGATTCTTCAAGATATATTTATACCCAATTTCTCACAATGCCCTAATTATGGACTGTTTCAGCAGAGCGCACTTGTACGGTGTGCCACATGTCATTGTTTCTTCATTTGGCTCTAAAATTGATAGAGAGAAAACCAAAGACTGTGAAATATCTTCCACCTTTTACGAAATTCCAATCTGATACTCAGAGAGGGAGTTATGACGATTTTACCAAGGTCACTTCTTTGAGATGAATTTCAGAAGCCTGCAAAAACCTTTACTTCCACAGATCATATCTCCAAAAATATTGCGCACCTTGATCTGAAATTTCTACTGCCGCTTCCACAAGATTTTGGATTTGTCTCATAAAATTTTTAGCTTCTGAACCTCCGTAGAAAAAAATTTAGAGCGAAAATCCCACGATGACTTGTTTCAGATGGTCGAATCCCTTGCATAAGGAGGAAATGAGGATCACAATTTATATAAATGCTTAAGTTGAGAGGGGATTCAACAAGTGAACGTGGGAGGGATTTTAGGAGCTTAAAACATATTAATTATGGCTTTTCAATGACCCATGCCCCAAACCCATGGGGTTTTATCCCACTAACTGTGGGTACAAACTTCAAACATGAATATCTCTCAAACTGTGAAGAATTACATGGCGTGCCATATATCAACGGAAACATATCGACAAGTAGAAACCATCAAAAGCATTATTGACCCAGAATATATTAATTTGGTAGGTCAAAATTCCTATGCAATATTGGGTTAGCCCCTGGTGCTGCTTGGGTTGACATCAATGACAACCGCTGATCAACAATCTCCCCCTTTGGCATTGATGGCAACACAAGTACTCCCCCTGCGATCATGACACCTCTTCCTACAACATTCTCTCCCCCTTTGACATCAATGAAAAAGGGTAACTCCCTCTAAAACACAACCATCCTGTGGACCTATACACACTTCCACTCCCCCTGACACACAACCGTCCTGCAGACCTGTAATCTAATCAGAACTTGGGAGAACCCCAAGCTTTTGATGAAGATATTCCAATGCTAGCAAATATTTAATATGTGATTCTTTTGGTGCTACTTGGAATCTTGCTACTTGTCCAACTGCTTCCATAACATCTAGTTGGGAGGCTGCTACATATATAAGACTACTAATCATAGATCTGTACAACCTTTGATCCACATCCTTAGATGAGTCATCTATGCTCAATTTTCAACCTGTTACCATTGGAGTATGGATGGGTTTACAATCTTCCATTTTAAATTTCCTGAGCATTTCCTTGATGTACTTGGCTTGACATATAAATATTCCTTTCTCTTGCTGAGATATTTGAAGCCCTAAGAAGTATTTCAGTTCACCAAGTAAAGACATATCCAAATCACTTTGCACCTTTGTAGCAAAATTCTTACTTTGTCGATCATCATTGCTACCAATTATTGTATCATCCTCTTTAGCTATTAGACATGATTTAGTTTCTTCATCCAGAACATATATGTTGTTTGGAGCTCAACTTGTTGTAGCCACAATTTAACCATACACGCCTTTCCTGATTTCACATTTCGTGGAGTTGAATAGTATTTTGTGTCCTTGATCACACATTTGTCCAACACTGAGCAGATTGTGATTCATGTTTTCAGCTAATAGAATATTATTGGCTAGAGAATCTTTGCTTCCGAGAGTGACAATGCATGATCCTATAACATTTCAAGATCCATCATTTCCAAAGGACACGGTTCCATCCTTCTTCTCTCTCAGAGATACAAATTTATTTCTATCTCCAGTCATACGCGTTGAGCAACTGCTATCAACATACAACACATCTTTGTTCTTTTGAGCCTTGAGAGTGAGAGCACAATTGTCATTATTCTTCTTCTTCCATGTTCGTTCATTCTGTGGCTTCGAAGATTCTTTTGGAGGATTTTCAAGTCTGCAGTCTTTGGCTATGTGTCCAAAGTTTCGACATTTGTAACATTCAATATTATTTCTTAAATGTTCAAATCTATTGATGTTTCGCTGAGCCCTGGGAGGTTCATATTTGACATATCTCCTAGAATTGTATTCGTTCCTAGGGTACGTGCGACATTCTACAGCTTTATGACCAAATTTTCCACATGAATAACAGTAGCCATAAAAAATATGTTGGTACCTGGATGGAAATTTTCGTCGAGGAATTGTCTTCCAAGGTTGTTCTTGTGAATCTTGTCCAATGAAGTCTACATGCATGTCATATCTCATAGGTTCATTGTATTTTGTTGTAGAAGGTCCTGCTTCTTCTTCTTTGTAACCGATGCCAATTTTGTCATTGTAAGATCGTTGATTGTTGATGAGTTCTTCCAATGCCCTTGAGATGTTGGCATAGTTCTAGATAGTTTTTCCTTTCTTCACTTCCTCACGCAGCAAGACTACTTCAGCTTCTAATTCTTCCCTTTCTTGGTTGCTTTCTTCCAACTTATTTTGAAGTGACTCTTCAATGCATTTGTGTTCTTCAACTTCAATTTTGAGACCTTGAACTTGTTCTTCAAGAGTTTTGGAATGGATCTTCTCTGCCTTGAGATCTTTTATAAGCTTGATTGCTTCCTCATAAAATTCGTCTATGGTCCATCCTTCTTCTTCGTTGTTTGATACATCTTGCTTATTGTGCTTGGCCATAAACAATACTCTCTCATTGGCTTCTTCTTCACTATCATTGTCTTCATCGGATGATGAGCTATCTTCTTTAGAGAGAAAGTTCCTTTTGGATCTTTCCTTGTTGAATTTCTTAAAGCCTTTCTTTCTTTTTGAGTTGCCATTACTTTTGTTTGGACATTTTGATGCAAAATGCCCAACCTCATTATAGCTGAAACATATAAATGGAAGTTTACCTTTGAATTTTCCCTTGCCAATTTGTATTTTTCTCATGAAGTAAGCATATTCTTCATCTGAAAGACCTTCTTCATCATCTCCCTTTTCTTCACACTTGCAGGTGCATGTCTTTTCAATTGAAGGTTGTTTATCCTTATTGGTTTTCTTAGATGCAACGAACGCAATTTATAGATGTGAAGTACCCTCTTCTTCATCAAGTCTCATTTCATATGCTATGAGAACTCCATGTAATTCCTCTTTGCTGAGTTTGTCCAGATTTGCACTATATTCTAAGACCGATACCTTTGGGTTGAATCTCCCTGGTAACATTCTAAGAATCTTCCGTATAATAGTATTCTCATCAACTAGCTCTCCCAATCCTTCCAGAGTATTGGTTATTTCATCAACGTATTGAAATTATGCAACAATGTTGCAATATTCTTTCATTCTGAGTTGCCCAAATTTTTCTCTATAGATTTTAAACTTTGCTTCTTTGACATTTGAGTCACCTGCATATATATTCTCAAGATTTTCCCATACATTTTTGGCGGTTTTACAACCCAACACCTTATGATAAGAAGATTCAATAAGTCCACTGATAATAATATTCTTTTCTTTTGCATCATTTACCAAATTCTTCTTACCTTGTTCATCCGTGGTTGATGTAAATCCATTTTGAACAGTGTCCCATACTTCGTAACCTTACACCAAGAGATAGACCTCCATTCTTCCTTTCCAAAGTGCATAATTATTTTCATTGAATAGAGGTACACCATTCTTGGTATGCTCCATGACCTCCTTCCAGCTATTAAACTGCTATTGAAGGAACCAAGCTCCGATACCAATTGTTGGAAATACTGAGAGGGGGGGTGAATCAGTATTTCTTTCAATTAGAGCATTAGTTAATCTTCAATTATTATCAGTGTTTGTACAATGATAGCAGCAAACAAGAGGAACACAAATGCACACAGTTTTTAAGGTGGAAACCCACTCTGGGAAAAAAACCACCTAATGCTTTTCTAATAATTCTTTAATATTCAACTCCAATTGAAAATAAAGCTCCAACTTCCTAGAATCTAGAAAAGTATTCTTCTCCAGCTCCCACTGGATGGATGCTCCAACGCCCGAGATTATTTAGTAGTCAACTGAATGGATTCCCCAACACCCAATGAGCTACAACTTACCCTAGCACCGCCCTACCACCCTATAGAAGAATAAAAGAAGAATGGACTCTTGTACCAGGGAAAATGGTCCACTTTACAATGATATAGAATGATGTAGAAGAAGAAGATATACTAGACCATAACCCTAACTTTGACATAACCACCTAATGATGATCCTAGACCTCCCAACATTGCCTCTTCAACCCTTGGCAGATAGATACTAGTACAATTTGTACAATAATGTATTTACAATGACTAAGTACAATGATACCTTTACAATGATTGTATGCAGTGCTGCCCACTTGAAGACTTCATATGATGAACTTCTTGCTGCTGTTATGCACCTTGGTTGCTACTCTTGTAATTCTACCCTCTGCTGCACCTTGCTTTGCTTTTATGCCATATAAAGTCTGGTCCTTTGCAATCCTTGACAACACATGATCTAGCTTTTTCTTGCCTTCTAGGAGCTCGATATTGAATCTGGTGTATCTCTGTTATTTCAGATCCTCAATATCTGATTTTTGGTCCTTTAGTATTCCTCTGAGTTGCATTTCCAATGCCATAGGTCTAACCCAATTTGGACTCTTCAAGAGAGATTTATACCTAATTTCTCACAATTCCCTAATTATGGACTGTTTCAGTAGAGCACACTTGTACGACATGCCACGTGTCACTGTTTCTTTATTTGGCTCTAAAATTGATAGAGTGAAAAACACAGACTGTGAAATATCTGCCACTTTTTATGGAATTCCAATCTAATACTCAGAGAGGGAGTTATGACGATTTTACCAAGGTCACTTATTTGAGATGAATTTTAGGAGCCTGCAAAAACCTTGACTTCCAAAGATCATATCTCCAAAAATATTGCGTACCTTGATCTGAAATTTTTATTGTAGCTTCCTCAAGATTTTGGCTTCGTCTCATAAAAATTTCAGCTTCTTATCCTTCGTAGAAAAAATTTAGAGCGAAAATGCCATGATGACCTGTTTCAGATGGTCGAATCCCTTGCATAAGGAGGAAATGAGGATCACAATTTATATAAATGCTTAAGTTGAGAGGGGATTCAACAAGTGAATCCGGGAGGGATTTTAGGAGCTTAAAAAATATTAATTATGACTTTTCAATGACCCATGCCCCAAACCCATGGGGTTTTAGCCCACTAACTGGGGGTACAAAATTCAAACATGAATATCTCTCAAACCGTGAAGAATTACATGGCTTTCCATATATCAACGGAAACATCTCGACAAGTAGAAACCATAAAAATAATTATTGACCTAGAATATATTAATTTGGTAGGTAAAAATTCCCATGAAATATTGGGTTAGCCCTTGGTGCTACTTGGGTTGACATTAATGACAACTATTGATCAACATCTATACCTCCCATCTACCACTTTCCCATCAAGAACCTTACATGTGAAGAGGTTCCTGGAATACTCCACCAATAGTTGGGGCTCCTAATATGGATCCATCCTTCCCAACAATTATAGCTGTAGAAATTTGAAATGAAGCAGTTGTCTCATCATAGCTTTCCTCTTTGATATGCCCAATGTCAAAGCCACATGTTGGAGTACTACTACCTTACTTTTGCTGCCTCCCTTGCAGCTGATCTTTCCCAAGACAAGATTGAAGTACATGGAGGTCAACTTGCTCTTGAAAGGTATTTCCCATCCAAAACTTCCATAGTTTGGCTAATGCATGCAAGAGTGTTAATAACCTCTTGTCATATTCATAATTTTGCCTCATGTGGAAGCATCATTTGTTGCCCCAAGAAGATGGAGTAGCCCTTTAACACCATGCTTGTGCCATCACAGATTCCTGAATCATTATCTTTCAGCGCAAATAACTGAGTGGGAGATGGAAATTTCCATATCAAAAAATTGCTCATCCCTCCTTTGAACCCATCAAAGGTTCTCTGTGCTGTTCTAGCTACTCCCAAGGCTCCTTCCTTAGCCAAATATAACAAAGCTGCACCATGTTGAGATAAATATTTATTCATCTTTCTATTAGGGGGTCTCCCTGGTGGAATGCCTCCATGTAATGAAACATAAGGGGCCTAGAGCAAGCTGTATATGTGTGTGGACTTATTTTTCCTTGTCCTCACTACACAAATAATCCCGCCTCTTCTGTGCATCAAAATTTTAAAATAGAGAGGGGAGTGTGCTCCTAATTATATGATGCTGGTCCTCCCCCTTATCTTCTTCTATCTTCAAGATCTCACAATCTATCAATGATGGCACATGATTCTCATGGACTATGCCCTGATCTCCACATGTGATATTCTTTGGAACTCCTTGCAAGGGTGCAAGAATTATTCTCTTTGGATAAAATGCTCCATCTTCCTCTTCATGAGATACTAGATCTGCTCCTGTTGTGACAACGCTATTACCTCTCATCTTCTCTTCGCTTTCATCATGAATGGAGGTTGTCTCATCATCATTAAGAGGTTATTTGCTTAGTTCCTCTTTTGAAAAAGAGATCTCCATGTCTTCCCTTTGAGAAGAGAGCTCTTTCTGAAGTGGGGATCTTGCCTCTAGAAAGGTGTTCCACAAGTTTTTAACTCCCTCAATAGTTTTCTGAAATGGAGTTAGATTTATAGATCCTTCCAACTCATGCAAAGGTTTTGTTTGTTTATGTTTAGCTAGCTCAACCAAGGAAGTTTCAGAATGTTTTTCATCAAATATTTTTACTAACCTCTTAGTGAACCTTAAATAAGTAGATATATTTGCATCTTTTAATGAAGAAGATTCATATAACCACCAGGCATAAGCCTTACCTTCAAGGTGCAGCGCTACTACTCTAATGTCTTCATCTTGTGAAACTTGGTGTCACTATTTGGCCAAAGTTGACAGTCCACATGTTCTAGCCCCTTTTCATGCCTTAGGGTTCTTTATTGAGCTGGAAATATGATACACTTTCACATGAGAAGTGGTTCTATTCTTCATAAAGAGATTTATGAGTCTCCCTAACCAATTATTCACCTATCTAAGTGACAAAACAAAACTTTAATATTCCAATTAGCTGCAAGCTAATTTAGGAATATTACATCCTCAAATGAGGTGCTAATAATATATATCAAAATGTCAGAACACTGCTACAACACTGTTTAAAAGGCACTGCTATAGCAGATGAATGAACAAAATATCATGGGCTGATATGTGCCTCAAAAAATAGATCCAATACATATCTGAGCACTAGACAACCTCCAATGAAGAACCCCTCAAGGGTTTTCAGCAAAACACCATGTACAAGATGGGAATATAAGCCCTAGGGTTGGAGATCCACTACAAAATATAGATCTGGAAAGTATGTTTGATCTGTATAAGAAATAATGAAGCCTCCTCCATTGGATCTCCTAGATGAAAGGCTGATCACTTCACTAGAAAATCTCCTCTCCAAATGGTGTGCCAAAACCACCCTGCCACCCTCCCAAAAAATAACGCAGGTATGGAAATAAACTGCACTGTAGGGGAAAATAAATCAATGGCATGAAGCCAAGATATGAAAATATGCACAAGGGATTTCCTTACTATCCTGCCAATGGAAAGGAAGCCTTCTCCACTGAAAATAAGTAATGAGGTGACCCAAATATGGTCTCTACTGCTGCAACCTGCAAAACAACTCAACCCTCAACAGGATCTGTGCTGTAGATGTAAGATGAAGCTTGGCCTTAAGTCTGAAAGTGGAAAATGTAGTACAAGACTCCTCCATGAGCTTCTCAATGGAAGAGGTGGGATTCCTGACCAGGAACACCCAGTGCTAAACAACACACAATCTCAGCTAAACAACTAAAGAAAGCTATATGTCTAAACAGAGCATATATTCAGAAATATCAAATACATCAACATAATGAATATGGCTACCATCCTCTTCATTTTATAAGATATGAGCTACCAAATCCTAATCCCCATTCGTTTATGACCCTACTTCCATGCAAATCATCCCCATCTAAAACTGCATTGTCTTTCATTGATGGCTACTCCTCCATGAAAACACTATTGATTTGGTCAAAGTTGACCCAGTCAAGGTGTTCCAACCCCTTTTCACACCTAAGGGTGCTCAATTAATCTACCAAGATATATCCTTTTCACATTGGAATTAATTTATTCATTATTGAGGAGACTTATGGACCTCCATTGTCCTATTATGCATAAAACAAAGCAGCAAAACAAAAATTAATATTCCAACTAGCTTATGGATAATTGGGAATATTACAGTCCTCCCTTCCCAAATGTTGCCTGTCCTCAAGCAACTGACAAGTCGAGCGCTGCAACTCTTCTCCTCCACCATTTGTGACACTATCATGTGATAAGCTTCCCTCATAAGCTAAGTGTCTACCAATCCATCCCTCCATGAAATGATCCTCCAAATTTCTTATGAGAAGCAAATAATTCATCCCATAAGGAGATAATAACTCCAATGAAAAAAACATGGTTTGTCCAATGTTCTCCCTAAAACATGTAGCATAATGAACATGGAGAATCTCTCTCCCATAGGGTACATACATTCCTCTCATCCTCGCTCCAATCATTCCCATAAAAAGAACAAGCACATCATCAACGTATGGGACCAAAACCAAGTACATACAAACTAAAATTTGTAAACATGGAGGTGGGTCATAGTCCCACATGTGGAACCAGCGCAGTAAATCTCCTTACTGCATCAGATAATGATATGGTAAGTTGTTTCCCCACCACTTGCTGCACAAGTATTCTCACAATGGCTGAAAGTGTGAGATATGTTTGGTGCTTTTGTAGTGCACCCACAATGATGCAACATCTCCCTATGTCCTCCAAGGGAGTGGCCACGTTCATAAATTTTTATGGACCAAAGTTGGCCATGAATTTTATAGGGAATAATTCTCCTCCTTGAAGCTATAGCTTGAATATACATGATAAAGGAATGCAAGTAATCATCAAATGAAACATCATGTACATAGGAATGTTGCTTACCAACATTTTTGCTCATACAAATGAAGTGGTCCATAGATAGATCCCCTCTCATTCCAAAAGAGGAAAGAGGTGGCTGTGATAACTCCTTTATTAAGTCATGTATGTCTGTTACAAATTTTTTTGTCACCATCCCTACAATCCCCATCCTGCACTGGAGGACCATTTATGTGGCTTATATGAAGTGTCATTGCATCCCTTGCAGTGAGGAGAACATTTCCTCTATTGAATTTTCCTTGAACAGACCATCAAAAACACATGATTTTGGGTTGGCGTTGGCAGGTAGTTATGCCCTCGTGTCGATAAAGAAAATTAACAGGGCCCCATTCCCATTGGAATTCTATCTCAGTGAGATTCCCGCACCGAGCTGTTTATAGAAAGTTTTTTAAATATAGAAGTGAAGTTTCCAAGCTAACTACTTCATGAGTGAGTCAACTTAGGTTGTTCGACTGCATAACGTCGAGCACCTTCCTTTGGCTTCTTGTTTCCTCCTTTTGGGGTAACCTCCCAAAGGATAAGGCCTCCCTTCTACCATTTGAGGGATCCCATCCTCCTCCTCTCCTTCCATAAATACACCTCTCTCACATTGATGCAACTAGCTAAAGAGGAATTGCTGAACATTTTATTGAAACAGTCTGATATAGCTGGTGTGATATAGAGCAGAGAGAGAGACCCTTGTCGAGAGAGAGCTTAAGCTTTTGCCTCACCATGTCCAAATTCCCCGATGAATGTTCGAGATGTGTTTTGACTGGACCCACTGAAGGAGGCTGCGAATTCAAGCCTTCGGTTGTAATCTCTTTCTTTCTCTTAATATATATATGAATGATGTTTTGGTTCCCGTCTTGTGTTGATGTAATTTATCTTACACAATAAATTTAATCCTCCTTGAATGATTAACTAGTTATGAATGCAATTATTGTCTTCTATGTTGCTGTCATCCTTTGATCTTTGTGTAGGCATCTGGGTACCATTGTAATATTCCTAAATTAGCATGCAACTAATTTGAATATTAATTTTTCTCTAAAACTATAGTTAGATGAATAAATGGGTAAGGAGTCCCATAAAAATTTATGGCAGCAATAAAATCCCTCTTAATGTGAAAAAGGATAATGAAAATAACTGGATCTAGCACCCTCATGTGTGAACAAGGGTCAATTCATGTGGACAAAGTAAAGTTTGACCAAGTCAACAACATTAAAATGGGAGGAGTGGATCCTCAATAAAGACAGTTCAATATGAATGTGTATTAGTTTAGATAGCTATATGAGAGTTGAATTGAAGGTCCTTAGGTGTGAAAAGGGCTGGAGCAGGTTGAAGAGGTCAACCTTGACCAAATCAAACAACGTTGTTATGGAGGAGTGGCTTTAATGATGGGACAACGTAGTTTTGGAGGGAGTTTGATTGTGAGATGGTGGAAACCCTAATGAGTGGGACCCAAGGTGAGAAGTCTCACATTGTTTATAAGGAAGAGGATGATAGCCACATGGGGTTATCTTATGAATTATATTTTGATATGTCTGTTTAGACATTTTCTCCCTTCAGTTGTTTAGCTAAGATTGTTGGTGCTGTTTAGCACTAGGTATTCCTGTTTAGGAATTCCATCTCTTCCCTTTGAGTAGCTCTTGGGAGAGACCTGATCTATCATTCCACACATCTAGCATTGGGGCAAGCTTCAGTCTTTAGGTGTAGTGTAATTTCTGCAGAATATTGTGTTGTGTTGCAGGGTGTTGCAGTGGAGGGTTGAGAAACCCACTTTCTGAGTTGGTTTTGCATAGGAGGGAGGATTCGTTCTCTTGGGAGATTAGTTTGGAGGTTTATTGAGCTCATTTAAGATATTTGGTAGTAGGCCAATATATTTCTATCACCTACAATGTAATTTCAATCTGGAAATTTCGTTATTTTGGAGGGCAGCTTTAGTAGGGGATCTTGTGGTTCTTTTGGAGAGTTTTCCTATGATTGAAGGGTTCATCCTTTCATGTGGGGAGACCTTTGAGTAGATATGCATCATATCTACATTATTTCATCATTATATACTCCTATGTTTTATCTTTTAGTGATTATTCAGTCTTAGGGCTGTAGATCACCATCTGTATTTGGGTGTATTCCTAGAAACCCTTCTCAGGTTCTCTTGGATTTGTATAAAGGAGACTAGATCTCAGTTTTTGGGCCATATTGATTAATATAATATAAAATTTATTTGTCTCTACCATTTCTGTGTATAAACCCTCATTAGACTGCACTGTCTCTTTATGCAGTATTTTTGGGGTTTTAGCAATTTTGAGCCATACTAGGTGTGGGAGGCTTATTTACCTCACCTACTGTGATTTGTTTCTGATCTCCTCTTGGATTTAGCTGTTATGATTTCAGATATAATGGATCCAAAGGCTAATTTTTATTTTTATATCATATATTTCTGAAAATGCATTATTTATGCATGGATTGCCGAGTTTTCCCATTTTGGGATATTACAGTGGTATCAAGGCTCTAATCTTGGCTTAGCCTGTGTGCTACAACCATTATGCTATAAGAAGGAGAAGAGATCTATAATGGTGGAAAGAATGAGCTTGGTCTCATCACCTTTCAAGTCTATGAAGAACCTCTCCAAGGAGGTTAAACAGAAAGAAGAGAAGAAATGCAGTGAAACTTCTAGAGGGTTTCAAGAATAGGAAGGGCCATGTACTTCCTATTCTCAAAATAAAGAACCAATGTTGCAGAAAGCTCCAAATAATTACACCTTACCCTTTCCTTTTGAGGAAGAATACAAGAGGCATGGGGATGGAGGGCACTTGGAACATGAGATCCTAAGTAGATACCTTGAAACATACAAGTCTCAACCTAGAGCTTTTAAGGAGACTCTATCTCTTCCTCAGTTTATTCAGCTGGAAGAAGAAAGGAGGCCCTACAAAAATAGGAGAATGAGTGGAAATATATTTCTATTTTCTACCTTTGATGGATCATCCACATGTATAACAAAGGCTTGGGTGATGAAGCTAGATGCATTCTTCCTACCACATCCAGTGGTAGAAAGGGAGGCTGTTGAGATCTCAACGCCGCACCTAGAGGGTAAGGAGAGAACTTGGTGGTTCAACCATTTGAGTCATGCAAGAGTGACTAATTTTGCAGATTTCACTCAAAGGGTGATCAAAATATTTGACAAGAAGAAATCAGAAGGGGAGGATCCTTCACCACCACTTGAAGAGATTTGTACCAGTGCTAGTACAACTATGGAGGAGCAGCCATCATCCTCAATAGTTGGGGAAGCCAACACATTGGAAGGAGGAACCCTTGTAGCCATAAAAGATGTTCCCAAGCTTGAACAAGGTATGCATGAATTTCCACTTTTTGTTATTTCAGCAAATCTTATGAAGGGCTGTGGAAATCTGCCTTTTCATGGTCAAAGATCAAAACATATTGTTGATTTGGAGTAGTAGACTTGCCCTGTGCTGTGCAACCTTGATGTGTTCAAGGAGGGGATAAAAATTCATCCTAATAAGTCATTATTGAGTTGCACATAACACTTCGAGTTGGGGTGTGGACTTGTGGAGGATAGGACGAGCTTTGTCCTAAACAATCCATTGCAGAACATTATGTTCAACATTAAGCTTGAGCATGAGACAACAAATACACCTTGGAGGAGGAGGTTAAAAACGCTATCATTAAGCAGCAGTGAGGAGTTGGGGGCCCAACTATCATTAGAACATCCTAATGACCATTATATTTGTATGACATTGGATGAGAAGATGATCAATAAGAGACACTTCTTCTTTCATCATTGTGCTGGATCTACTACGATGAGAATTGTACAAGCTTATGAGGAAGTTTTGCCTTCAACACACTTGGATATTTATGTTTTCAAGAGGGTCATCGGTGTGGGATCTTCTCTAGGAGATCTCCAAGAGGTTGCATTTCAACATCCCATGAAATGCAAAGGTAGAAATCTGATTTGGGAGGATGGTAGTCTTCATGGGAGGAGTACCAAGATGGAGCATGGTAGGGGACATCCACATGTGGATGAATGGGTGTGGATGGTGAGCAAGAGGTTGGTGAGCCACTTGCATATTTATGACGTAGGGAAGTAGGAGGCATGGCTGTGTTGGCTGCTCTTAAAATATTTTGGCCATCATATGACATATCCTTCTCCTAAGGGTATGATGGTGGAGGAAACTTGGAAGGACACTTACATCATCTGGAAACAAGGAGGTTGGGTGTATTATGTTGATGTGACATTATTCATGTCAATCATCATATCTTCACCTCATGATTTGTATGATGGAGGTTTGAGGGAGCAGCAAGAGTTATTGTTTCTTTGGCTACTCTTGGGAGAGTATGGGTAGAATTTTTCCCATACTTGGCATGATATTTCCGGAGAAAGGGATGGCACAAGTGAGATGCAAAGAGGCTACCCTTCAACATTGGAGGATAAGGAGGTGCTTCCACATAGGAAGGAGATCTCCCCACATAGCAGCATGATGCTGGATGAGTTTGGCATGTGGCATGTAAAAGAAAGGAGTCATGGAGTGACAAGAGCCTTATGACTAAGGCCAACGGTGCTGTCACTTGGGAGTATATTTCTATTGATGGAGTGTTCCAAGGGGAGTATGCATCCCTTCATTTTTCAGAATTTTATGAGGATATTCTCATGGGAGGACTCATCCATGGACCTCACTCTTAGATTACTAACTATGCATGGTAAGAAATGTATTTATGTACTTATTGATTATTTCATTGAGTATTTTCATCTTCTCACCATCTATGTGCAATGCATTGATCCACAAGAGGGTAATATTATTTCTGGGTTTTGTGGTCATTCTAGGACCAAAATTTATGATGGAGATAACCCTTCTCTACATGAATTTGGGAAAGTGTGTTGTTATTCTTATCATTCTCAGCTGATATATAATTCTATTTACTACCTCATAGTAGATGAGCAAACATGCACAACTAGCAACTTGTTGGGGGACAACTTGCCACATGATGTTCTAAAACAACAAATGGGAAGACTGCGCTGTATCCACTTGAGAGACCATTGGTATCATCCAAACTTGCACATGACCTTAAGAATTTTTTTGATTTGGATGCCATATGGTGATGATGTGCCATTCATTTTGTATGGGATGGTTTGGGCCAACATGATTCATGACATTGAAGAGAGGATATTTGGAGATATAGTCTTCTTATTGCCACTTGAGGGAAACATTATTGCAGCCCAAGATCAGCAGCTACTCTACGCTTATCATAAGTGGAGAGAGGGGAAATGTGGGGTAGGCTATTTTGTCTACCATGATCAGTTATTCATCCCACCTACATTATAGGAGCCAAAGGTGGAGGAGATTCTTCATGAGTTACCATTCTGGAGGGTGGCTCATTTTGTATGGATGATAGCTTGGGGATGGGAGATTCACATGGGGATGTTATACCCCAATATATATCAGACCTCATTCCTCAATAAGGCCTCTAGAAAACACATTGTTGCCTCCATGGATGTTTTACTTTCACATGATGATAGCTATTTGGGTTGCTCACCAAAATCTAGCTTGCATTCTTGGGAGGGGCATCTTGGAAATGTATCGATGAAACAATATATTGTTCCTTCGAGGAATTTATCATATGAGGATGCTACAGGATGAGGAGAGGAGGCTCTTTAATTCTATCCTTGCAGTTTCTTGAGGACATGCAACATTTGGGAGGGGAGGAATGTAATATTCCTAAATTAGCATGCAGCTAATTGGAATATTAATTTTTCTCTAAAACTATAGTTAGATGAATAAATGGGCAAGGAGGCCCATAAAAATTTCTAGCAGGAATAAAATCCCTCTTAATGTGAAAAGGGATCATGAAAATAATTGTATCTAGCACCCTCATGTGTGAACAAGGGTCAATGCATGTGTACAAAGTCAAGTTTGACCAAGTCAACAACACTAATATGGGAGGAGTGGATCCTCAGTAAAGATAGCTTAATATGAATGTGGATTAGTTTAGACAGCTATATGAGAGCTGAATTGAAGGTCCTTAGGTGTGAAAAGGGCTGTAGCAAGTTGACGAGGTCAACCTTGACCAAATCAAACAACGCTGTAATAGAAGAGTGGCTTTAATGATGTGACAACACAGTTTTGGAGGGAGATTGATTGTGAGATGGTGGAAACCATAATGAGTGGGACCCAAGGTGAGAAGGCTCACATTGTTTATAAAGAAGAGAATGGAAGCCATATGGGGTTAGCTTATGAATTTTATTTTGATATGACGGTTTAGAACTTTTCTCTCTTCAGTTGTTTAGCTAAGATTGCTAGTGTTGTTTAGCACTAGGTATTCCTGTTTAGGAATTCCATATCTTCCCTTTGAGTACCTTTGTGTCTTTGGTTTGTTGGATGATCACTTTTGTTTTCATTTAACTCTCCATTTGTTTACTTCGAGCATAGATCACATTGCTCGTTGGATTGTTTTGAAATATTTTTGTTTGCTTAGAAGAGTGCATCCTTGTTTTGAGTGCATTTTATGTTTGTATTGCATTTGATTTATTCATTTTACATATTTAAATTCGTAGTGCTCAAAACTAGTGTTTTCTTTGTGTTTTTAGTGTAACAGTGCATTGTGTGCTTCATTCATCTAAAAAACAAAAAAATTGCATTCTTTCGCTTGGATTGAAAATGAAAAGTTCTTTTTGCATAACTAGCTCTTAGCGAACTAGGAAAGAATTTCGTTTTTCGTTTGGTTGTAATAGATGCATTGGTGAAATTATTCTTATGTTTTCATTGATTGCTACTTTTTCAAAAGTTCCTATCCTTCTCTTAGTTAGCATTCATTGAACGTAAATGATGTTCTTTTGCATATATTGTGCATTTAGGAATTTGAGATCACATTTGGTAAGGCCTTGAAATTGAAACATTAATTCAAGATCAACCTTAAAATCAATTCAATCAATCTAAGGAAGCATTGAAACTTAACGTATATATTTTAGAGGTATAGGCTAGTGACGTGTTCCGACATCATTAAACCTAGTAGCTGTCGTTCGCCACCAGCTTTAGACAGCGCTAGTATGGACTTGTGCTCCCTGTACCGTCGCGTATATAAAGGGAGACCCTCATAGGTTGCAATATTTTATACATAGGAACCCGAGTCTACCACCCTGTAACCGTGATACACCGAAAATAACATTCGGGGAGACTACCTGCACATATGTCAAGTCCTTGGTCATTTCTCTTTCATTTGATCACCAAGGTGTATATGAAAGTTCACAGAAACTTGGTACACCCTCTTTATTAGATTACCTAAGTAGTCATTTCAATTTTTTCGTGACTCTCTAAAATGGAAAAGATTATCGAGCACTTGTCCTTTCATGCTCGTTCAATATTGAAAGTGACTAGAGTCATCTTTTTCCTGTTTCTCAACTCTTAAAACATGAAACAACAAAGTTCCATTTCAATGTCATAAAATTAACTGCCTACGATCACATGCCCATTAAAAGTTTTTTTCTTGGCTTGTTTTTGTAGTTCCTTGGTGTTTGATTGTGAAGCCTCAAATAGGCTATCTCGTTTTCTTTCCAGTGTTGAAATATTGTCACGGTGTCGGAACCACCAGTTTCATCGTCTTCTTCACTGCCTCCTAGTGGTAGTCCCTTTACTAAAGTTTCATTGGAAACACCTCAGTCCACTAGGTCTGCCAAGTTTTCGTAGCCTTTTCTCTCGAGTGTCTGTAATATTCCCAAATTTTCACATGATATTTGGAATATTAGAGTTCTTAATTTTTCTTAATGAATTAAGTAAATAAAAGGGTGGAGGGACCCATAATCCTCAAGATGAATAAATATCCACTTTTTATGTGTGAATGTGGATTAATTAAGCCTAGATATACATAATGGGGTAGTAGAGAAACTACAAATGTGAATGGAGTGGAGATCATGTCTCATTAATGAAATAGATCATGGAGGTTTAAGCAGTCAACTAAGATCATGGAAGGCATCTAATGAAAGATCATAGAGCATTCATGATGAAGTGATCGGTGAAGTAGTGCAATTAATGCAAACATGATGGAGAGGGTGTACATTGCATCTAGACATGATGGAGGACTTGGAGAGACAACACATTCAAACATGGAGGATTTTGTCTACATGCACAACGTAGTTTAGAGGTGGGCCAAGGGATGGGAAGGCTCATAAAATATATAAATGAGATGAAGACAAGAATGAAGGAGGCTATTGATTATAGATGTTTAGGTCTATTTAGATCTGGAATTGTCATGTGACATTCCATGCTTTCTTTGGCTATTTAGCTAAGATTGCAAGTGTTTTTTATCACTGGGTGTTCTTGGTCGGGAATCCCACATCTTTCATTGAGTAGCTCTTGGAAAAGGATTTTAATTCATTCTTAATTAGGAATTGGTGCCACATATCATTTCCATTCTCTATAGAACATCTAACTTCAGAAATTACACAATTTCTGAAGGTCAGTTTGGAGGTGGAGGTTTTCTTCAATATTTTAGATGGAGAACCAGTGTAGGATTATTCCTATCACCTTGGGCTTAAAGATAAACATTCCCATCACTTCATTTAATATCTGGCAATAGGCCAGACATTATTTACCTCCTAGCAAGAGCATTCCCATCAAGGAATGTGCAGTCGATCATTGCAGATCCAGAGGAGGAAGGAAGTTACTAGTATTTCAACTAGTAACCCTGTGAGGGACCATCCCCTCACCTTTACATCACCATGTCCATCATCATGGAGGTTATTTCAGCACATTTCAACAGGCATAGAGCCTCTCCCTCTTGTACAACGCAGTTTCTGTAGCAACTACATATTCAGTTGCTGCAACTTGAAGGAGGAAGAAGAGGAGATAAGATCTCAAGCTCCTAGCTTGTAGATCTAAAGGAGGGAGCAGCCCTCAAAGCTTAGATCTGTTTGTAGAACATACTGTAGCCATCTTTGGATCAGATCTAGCTTCAGATCTGTATAACCCAGCAGTCAAAGGATCAAACCCTAGGAGGGTGATTTTCCAAAGTTGTAGGTTTGGAAAATCCTTTCTGGTTTATCTTGGGTTCCCATCACATTGGCGAGATCTTGAATCTTGGCATCATTAGAGCTCCTAGCTCCATATATCTGCATTTCCTTTTGTAGAAGATTCATGTATATCAACAGAAAGAGGGAAAAAACAATATTTCTTCCTATAAGCTCAACAGTTACACAGTGCTAGTTGTAGAATCATTGCAGGGTGACTCTAGGCCATCTCTTTGGCTAGATCTACTCATATTTTGTACATTGTGTAACAGAATCCTCTCCATATAATAAAAAGGCTCAGTTTCTCTATATATTATGATGTTTTCTTTAGATTTATTATTTACTTAGTTTCAGTTGTTATATTTTTTTTGAGTATTACTCTATTCTCCCTTTTGGGATATTACAGTGGTATCAGAGCATGATCTTTGGCTCAAATTGTGGACACTTCATCTTTTGCATCCAAAGAAGAAGCAGATAGATGAGATCTATCATGAAGGAGGATTGTAGTTTTTCCACTCCTCTCTGTAGATCCATGCAATATATCTCCAAGGAGGTCAACCAAATGAAGAGAGAAAGGAAAAGGGAGGATCCAAGAAAAAGATTTGAAGAGGAAGGTCCAAGCACTTCCTATCAGCAAAAAAGAAGATCGGAGAATCATAGATCTCCTCATAGATATACTATGCCCACTTACTCTGAAGAGGGTGAAAGGTGTAGAATGAATAAATAAGGGAACCTGAGACTGATGCGACTCTCAGTTTGTATCTTGAAGAGTACAAGGAACATTCTAGAGCATTAAAATGGAGTCTAAATCTCCAAGAATTCTTCGAACTCAAAGAAGAAATAAGGTCCTACAGCAACAATAGAAGAAAGAGGCACAATAGATTCTATTTGCCTACATTTGATGGATCTTCATCAAGCACTATTAAATCATGGAGGAAAGAGTTAGAAACATTTTTCATGCTACATCCTGTGGCTGAAAAAGAGGTTGTCCAAATTGCAACACTTCATCTTTTAGGTGAAGTCAATGATTGGTGGTTTGGTCACATGGAGCATGCAAAGGTGACTAAATATTCAGTTTTATTTCACAAGTTGAGAAGGAAGTTTGATTTGAGAAAACCAGAGATGTGTCACAAAGAGAAATTTCCTAAGGAAACAAGGGAGGATGTCATTCCTGTCACTCTGGACAAGGGGTCACTACATTCACCACCAGTTGCAGAAGTACTTGCATCCGGAGAAGAGACACTTGCAACTTTGCAAGATAGTCTTGAGCTCTTGACACATAGAGTCCCATGCATGATTCAAGAGATGCATGAGGAAGAGGAGTAAGATTCCAGTGCTGGTACACTTGGAGAAGGGCAACCAACACTCTTACCAGCAGTTGGAGACACCATTGTCCCAGTTGAAGGAAATCTTGTGATATGGCAAGAGGTTCCCACACATCAGTTGACCTAAGGTATGCATACATCTTCACCACATATTGTTTAAGTAGATCTTATTGAAACTTATGGGGACATGCCATCAGGGCCAATGCATAACCAAGGGTTAGAACAAAATGCTAATTTTAAGCAACAAACTATCACAACGCAAAGGACCCTTGATCTAATCAAGGAGGAGATGAAGAGCTATCCCAGTTCATCATTTTTGAGCTACATTAAACCCTTTGAGTTGAAGTGTAGAATTTCAGAATATGGGATGAGCATAATCCTATGTCTAATGGTTGGCTATGAGATCAACATTGTGCCTTTCTTTGAGACAACATATGTATTACCATGCATATCTACAACGCTCTCACTTAGTAGTAGTGATAATGAAGGAGCCCCATTATTCTTGGAGCATTCTCAAGGTAGCTTCACTCATGAAGCAATGGAGGTTAAGATGATAAATGGTAGACATCCTGAGATGAGAAATATTTTCTGCTTTCTTGATGAAACTTTCTCAATGAGCATATCAGAGCTCAAAGAGAGACTTATACCTGCAGTAGATCTAGAACCTCATTGGTTTTGGAAGGCCATGGATGAGAAGAGGGTCTCATTAAGAGATCTCATTGGAGGTGCACTTCTACATTTCATGGAGTGCAAGGTTCTTCAACATTTTGGGGAGGATGGTATTCTACAAATGGATGATACCATGTTTATGAAATACATCATTCATCATCCACATTGGGATGAGTGGGTGAGGATGATCAGAAAGGGGTTTCATAACCACTTGAAAATATATGAAATGGGCCAGCAAGAAGCTTGGTTATGTTGGTTTCTCTTGGGTGAGTTTGGTTACTACCCAAAGGCTCGTAATTCTTTGATCCATGCCTTGAAAAACAATCATGTAATGAAGAAGGAGGCATGGCTGCGCTGGTTTCTCTTGAGTGAGTATGGTTACCACTCAATAGCTCATAATTTTCTAATTCATGCCTTGTGTATCAATGACAGAATGCAGCAAAATAAGGCATGTTCATTTTAGCTGTCCTTGAGAGAGTTTGGCCATCACATGACATCTCCCTTGTTTACGTGTTTTGTATTGTTGGTAATATGGCATAATACTCTCATGATATGTGATAATGGAGTTTGTTTGTATCTGGATGATATGATATTTAGTATGTTTTTTTTGCTCCATGATTCACATGATGATGTGACAAGGCAACAAGATCTCTTGTTGCTTTGTTTTCTTTTGGGGGATTTTGGCTTATCCATTTTGCATGGGGGAGATGGAGGATGGCAGCAAAGGGCCTTACTACAGTAGTTACTATTGGGAGAATATGGTTTCACACTTTGGTCTATGCATATTTCTCTATTTCATATTTTTCATAATGTTGGAATTATGCTTGGAACAAACAAGGCCAACAGGGCTAAAGATGAGGGCATGTCAATGCTCAATGTACTTCATGAAACATGGGATGAAGAAATGCTTTGTGAGATGGGAATGTTCCTTTGTGAGAAGAACCACTTTATTTTATGTATCTCGGGTATTTATGATGATATTGGACATCATATGGTTGTCACTTGGTACTTCATGGTGGTAGGAGGACATCTAACCAAACAGTTGAAGGTCATTCTATGCATTCTTGAGAGACAACTTTGGAAGCAAACATGCATGACACATTGTATAAAATGGAGGAGGCCTTCGTTATGTGGATGCCATTTGGAGAGTAATGGATGGCTTTGCATCTAATTTTGCAGTTGCTTGAGGAAAATAAACATTTTTCCGGGGAAGACTGTAATATTCCCAAATTTTCACATGATATTTGGAATATTAGAGTTCTTAATTTTTCTTAATGAATTAAGTAAATAAAAGGGTGGAGGGACCCATAATCCTCAAGATGAATAAATATCCACTTTTTATGTGTGAATGTGGATTAATTAAGCCTATATATACATAATGGGGTAGTAGAGCAACTACTAATGTGAATGGAGTGGAGATCATGTCTCATTAATGAAATAGATCATGGACGTTGAAGCAGTCAACTAAAATCATGGAAGGCATCTAATGAAAGATCATAGAGAATTCATGATGAAGTGATGGAGGAAGTGGTGAAATTAATGCACACATGATGGAGAGGGTGTACATTGCATCTAGACATGATGGAGGACTTGGAGAGACAATGCAGTCAAACATGGAGGATTATGTCCATATGAACAACATAGTTTAGAGGTGGACCAAGGCATGGGAAGGCTCATAAACTATATAAAGGAGATGAAGACAATAATTAAGGAGGCCATTGATCGTAGATGTCGAGGTATGTTTAGATTTGGAATTGTCATGTGACATTCCATGCTTTCTTTGGATATTTAGCTAAGATTGCAAGTGTTGTTTAGCAATGGGTGTTCCTGGTCGGGAATCCCACCTCTTTCATTGAGTAGCTCTTGGAAGAGGATTTTACTTCATTCTTCATTAGGAATTGGTGCCACATATCATTTCCATTCTCTGCAGAACATCTACCTTAAGAAATTACGTAATTTTTGAAGATCAGTTTGGAGGTGGAGGTTGTCTTCAGTATTTCACCTGGAGAACCAGTGTATGATTATTCCTATCAACTCGGGCTTAAAGATCAGAATTCTGAGGGATTCATTTCAGATCTGTAAATAGGCCAAAAATTATTGACCTCCTAGTAGTAGCAGTCCCATCAAGGATTGTGCAGTCCATCATTGCAGATCCAAAGAAGGAAGGAAGTTACTAGTATTTCAGCTAGTAACCCTGTGAGGGACCATCCCCTCACCATGCCATCACCATTTCCATCAGCCTAGAGGTTATTGCAGCATGTATTAGCAGGCATAGAGCCTCTCCCTCTTGTATAGCGCAATTTTTGTAGCAGCTGCATATTCATTTGCTGCAACTTGTAGGAGGAAGAAGAGGAGACAAGATCTCAAACTCCTAGCTTGTAGATTTGAAGGAGGGAGAAGCCATCAAAGCTCAAATCTGTTTGTAGAACATATTGCAGCCATATTTGGATAAGATCTAGCATCAGATATGTATAACCCAGCAGTCAAAGGATCAAACCCTAGGAGGGTGATTTTCCAAAGTTGTAGATCTGGAAAATCCTTTCTGGGTTATCTTGGGCTCCCATCACATTGGCCAAATCTTAAATCTTGGCATCATCAGAGCTCCTGAGCTCCATAGATCTGCATTTCCTTTTGCAACAGCTTCATGTATATTAACAGAAAGAGGGTCAACATAGTATTTCTTTCTGTAAGCTCACCAGTTATGCAGTGCTAGTTGTAGCATCATTGTAGTGTGATTCCAGGCCATCTCTTTGGCTAGATCTACTCATCTTTTGTACATTGTGTAACTAAATCCTCTCCATATAATAAAAATTCTCATCTTCTCTGTATATTTTGATGTTGTCTTTAGATTTATTGTTTACTTAGTTGTAGTTCTTATATTTTTTTTCAGTATTACTGCATTCTCCCTTTTGGGATATTACAGTGTCTTACCTCTCTCTACTCGGTCTCCTCCTGAAGGGTCGGTTGAATTCAATTGGCCATATCAGGGTGCTTGGTCTAGTTTTGGGAGAGAGGAAAAATTCCCTCCTATCACTTTGGGATCACCAATATTAGCGTCTGCTTTGCCCCCTATTCCTCGTCGTCTTTTTGATGATATTATGACCTTGTTAGATATGGATTCTTCCAGTCCTTTTGTTAGTGAAGAGCTGCATGCTTCTACAAGGGAATATCAGCTTTTCCTTGAAGAGTTCACATATGTCTCCTGTCAACCTTCTCCCCAATCAGTGTATCTTCCATCTGGTTATCATACTTTGGTTTAGATCATTTCTAGTGTGGCATCCATGGCACAGTCCATTACAATGGCTCCCACTAGAAGCTCAGTTTTTCCTACATTAGGAATGTCACCTTCGACACCCATGTCGTCAGCCACTGTTACATCTGTCCTAATCCAACCTACCATCTGTGTGGCTTTGTCTGCACCATTTTTTAGTATGACTCAGTCGTCAGGGTCTGCTTCTATTTGCAGGTCCATCTTTATCAATCCCACATTGCCTGTTAGACCTGCCATGAGTGGATAGCAATGTTGCGTCGTGGAAACCCAACCTACATGCACTGCAGCCATATTTTATACTTATACATTTGATGACTATCTCTTGCATATTCAGTGAAAATATTCTCCCTCTCCTGATTCTCATCCGTAGAATTCCACACCTCTGGGTTCTCAGCGGCCGCAAGCTCTTGGCAATCCTTCGTATCATTATGATGTCTAAGGTAATCCCATATATTTTCCTTCCATCGATCCTAATCAAGATGTTTATTTTCCTCCGGCTAATCCCTATCAGACCATTTCTCATCAAGGACCATTACTACAGGGACAACCCTCGGGTCTACAAGGACAACCCTTACAGGGACAACCTTCGGTCTAGCAAGGACAAACCTTTGGTCCTCAGGGAAAACCTTATAGTCTGCAAGGACAACCCTTACAAAGACAACCTTTGGTCAAACAAGGACAACCCTATGGTCCATCTGGTCAACCTTAGTTTCAACAAGGAGCATATTATGTTCCTAGGGGGAAAATGTATCCACCACAGGGGCAACCTTTTGTGCAATAGCAACAAACTTACGTTCCGCAAGGCCAAGATTTTGTACAACAAGGACAACCCTACAGTCCTACTTCGGGTCAACCTGGTTTTCAGGGGCAACCTGTTCCATCCCAACCATCGGGCCAACCTCTTCCACAAGGGAAACCTAGTGGCCCTCAGTATCCAGGCCAACTTGCTTTGCAAGGATAGCCTGCCCAACCTTAGCAGCTGATTGAAATTGTTCAACCCACTTAGCAGACTGTTAAACCTGTTCAACCTTCTCAGCAGCCATTTCAACTTGTTCAACCTGCTCAGCAACCAGTTCAACCTATTCAACCTGCTCAACAGCTCGTTCAACATGCTCTGCAAGGAAAACCTGCTCAACCTTAAGGCGCTACTTACCCTCCTCAAGGTCAATTTAAGGTAGTATATAATGCACCCCAAGGTTTCACTTATTACCCTCAAGGTCAATCCTAGATGGTTTATAATCCACCTCAAGGAAATTCTTACATTCCAAAGAAAAATCCATATGTTGCTCAGAAAGGACCTCAATGGTATGCTCAGAATTAGTATCCCGGTCCTCAACCCGAGTATGGGAAGAACTAGCAGGCTTATAACACCTATGGACAGAATCCTCTGGGAAAAAACATATGGGGGAAAAATTTATCTCAATCTGGGTGGAATGCTAACACTAGCCTTTATCAACAACCTCCAATGCCTTTTAATCCTCAATTACTATTTCTCGCAACGTTGGAATTGCTAGATGTGTCAAAGTTGACAAACAATCCAATCCTTCATAAACAGTATTGGCCTCCAGTTCCAACTAAAATCCCTGGTGATTGTCCCAAATTTGAGGGCAATTCTGGAGAAGACCCCCAAGCGCATGTTATGACATGCCATATTTTGTGTTCCTCTAACTCTTGGGTTGAAAATTCTATTCGACTCCATATTTTACAAAGGAATCTCACTGGTGCTGCTACCAAGTGGTACATCGAGTTATCTCGTGGAATATTTTAGGATTTCAATTCTTTAGCCATGGCGTTTCTCACGCACTTTTAGTTACCACTTCAGTATGAAACCGGAACACACCTACTCACATCCTTGAAACAAGATCGAGCTACCCATATCTCAGATCATATTCATGAATGGAGGCAACATCGTTGTCTGATCAAGTTTGAGATTCCTGATCAACTTCTAACTGATTGGTTTACTACCTCTTTCATTAGTCCTATTTCTAAGGACATTGCTATGGGGGCATGCGTCACTGAGGAACAAGCCATTGCTAGTGCCCAGTACCTTGATCTTGTGCACTCTCAATTCAACACATTGTATGATCTCTTGCCTAATGATCCTAGACATGGAATGTCCAAAGCAGTGGCGACGCCATCCGTTGACAGTATCATTGGTTCCGTGCCTCAGACTTGTTGGAATTCTTCTCCTCCAAATCCTGGAAAGAAACAATCTACTCCTTCCAATGATACTACTTCTCAGCCAACTCTGAATTTTGGTAAAACCACGAAAGTGAAAGTCGTTCAGGCCAATCAAGTGGATAAAAATTCCAAGGGTAAAATGAAGGGTAAAGGTAAGGCCAAAGCGAATACCCCAAAATAGGATTCTCAGAAATCTCGTGCTGATGATGGTTCACAACATAAATCGAAGTATCCTTGCTTGATTTGTGATGAAGAAAACTTGCTTGATTTGTGATGAAGAAAACTATACCAAGGACTGTCGTCGACAGGCCAAAGTGAGTCGATTTCTCAAAGGCACCCAAGGAACTCTAGATGTTCTCAAAGAACCATTTCCATCATAGTAGACTCAGTTGATAGAGAAACCTCAGTCCTCTGCCCCATTTGGCTCTCAGGTTTTCATGATGAACAGTTCTGCATCTGTTTCCATAGCTACATGGTCAAAATATTATACCAAAACGTGTGAGGCAGTGGGGAAAGAGATCACTGATGATCCTCCTCCTTTGCCTGCTTCTGACCCTCTTAAGATTGAAAGGCCCAGTACTGAGCCTGTTGTATGGCCACCTTCCAAAGGTGTACTCTGTAAGTATTCTTACAATCCTAATGCCTATGCTGCTCAAAATTATAGTATTGTTGAGGATTTGGCTCAGGCACTGTCTACAATGTCTACATTAGAAGTACTTAAGAGTTGTTCATCTCAATGGAAGGCTTTTCTATCTGCCATTGGCGGGGTTGATCCTGTTGATTTGAGCCTTATCACTTTCGACTTGGAGAATTTCATCCCACATCTCCCTGACCAGCTTGTGCTCATCATACAAGTTGGCATTAATGGACTGAATATCCATCAAGCAGTCGTGGATGAGGGTGCGTCTACATGCGTCATGTCATCTGCCTGCTGGAGAGCTATTGGTTCTCCAACTCTAAATTCATTCCCAAATTCTCTATAAGCATTTGATGGAAGAGAATCTAAACCTCTTCGTGTTCTCGCTAGTTTACTGATTACTCTAAAAGGGAAAATAGTCAATGTCAAGGTTGAAATAGTTGACACCAAACTCAATTAAAATCTTCTCCTCAGTCGAAGTTGGACTCATGCCATGTTGGGCGTTCCGTCCACTCTTTTTCATGTTTTGCAATTTTCACACGAAGGAAAGATCGTTACTGTTAATCATTTGTCATTTTTCACTTCTTCTTCCAAGAACAACGTTCCATACGCAGATCAAATTCATACGCCATACAAGAGCATAGGGCCAGGTCTCTTCAAAGATCCTTCCCTCATGGGTATTTTTCCTCTTCCTCCACCCAACACTGTTCAGGTTAATATGATCTCTAGGTCTGACGATCCGTTGATCATCCCTTCGCCCGAGAAGATTGATTCATTTGGAGATTCGATGTCGTTAAGTCCGATCGACATTGATTACTATGAGCTTATTTTGGCTTTGGATCCTCTGCATCCTGATCATGCTCCTTTGGGCATGTCTCTTGATACTTATTATCAATCCCCTTAGCTCGGTGATTCAGATTCGCCCGATCCCTTGAGAGAGATACTTCCCTCCGATGATGCCATCGTGGAAACTATGTCTCTCAAGGATCCTCCTTAGGATGATAGTCATCATCGTTCCTCCTTCATGCCTAGAATCCACATCCCGTACATTGGAGGACCATTTCTGTGACTTATATGAAGTTTCATGCCTTGCAAAAAGTGTCATTGCATCCCTTGTCATGAGGAGAACATTTCCTCTGTTGACTTTTCCTTGAACAGACCCTAAAAAACACATGCTTTTGGATTGCCGATGGCAGGTAGTTATGGCCTCACTCTGATAAAGGAAATTAACACTGGGCCCTGCACCCATTAGCGCTCTGTCCTAGTGAGCTACCCATGCCAAGTTGTTTTTGGAAAGTTTTTTAAATATAGAAGCGAATTTTCCAAGCTAACTACTTCGTGAGTGAGTCAGCTTGGTTGTTCGACTACATAACATTGAGAACATTCCTTTGGCTTCTTGTTTCCTCCTTTTGGGGAAACCTCCCAAAGGATAAGGCCTCCCTTCCACCATTTGAGGGATCACAACCTCCTCCTCTCCTTTTATAAATACACCTCTCTCACATAGATGCAACTAGATGAAGAGGAATTTCTGAACATTTTTTTGAAACAGTATGATGTAGCTGGTGTGAGATAGAGCATAGAAAGAGACCCTTGTCAAGAGAGAGCTTAGCTTTTTCCTCGCTGTTGAGCTTCAAAGATGTTCTTCTCTTCCACCACATTCCACTTCATTTCCTTTGTCCATTATTAATTTCAGGCTTAAATGATCAATAAGATTAGTTAAAATTACTTTGATATTGTATATAATGTCTAACTTGCTATGTTTTCATGATTTCGTTGTTATAGTACTTTTTGACTACACCTAGCTACAGAATGCAGACATTCTGTAGCTAGTTGTCGATTCTGTAGCTGTCTTCATGTTTACGCAGGTTCCAGATGTCATCTCTGGGAAAAACACATATGGTCGTATTCCACATCATTCCCTCATCATTCGTTGCTCTCCACGAAGTTTGAACATAATTCTATAGGTGGTTATGCACGTAGAAGAGAAGCAGTTTCCTATCAAAACACAGACTCTACAGATGTCCGCAGTTAAGCACAAGACTGTTAATAAGAGAATTAATTTGATTAGAAGTGGGAGAGACACTTATCCCCGTTTTTCTCAAAGAGTAGTTATGTGACTTCATTATAAGTATGACTCGGGAGACTAAGAAACTGTTGGTTAGATTTTTTTTTTGTTGCTAGATTTTGGAAGGCTGTAAATACTCTGTTTTGAAGAATTTCTCCTTTAATGAAAGAGACATCATTTTATAGCATGAGATGAGTCAATCTTGAGTAGATCTGCGTGCTGATCCGGTGGTAGAGGGCCCCTACTGCCTGTGAAGCATTATGCATTTGGTTTAGATAAGTAGTCATAGCTTTGTTTCATTCTCAATTTAAATAGTTTTATGAACTTTGCTTACATTGGATACTACAGTTTAGCTTTGTTCTCATGAAGTATTCCAAAAGATCACTAATCCAGAATGAGGCATAATTGTAGCAATTTAGAACTTTACATTTTTTGTGTTCAATTGTAATTAGTTGTTACAACTAGTCCTATTCTCATTAATCTCTTCCAAAATATCACTAACTCTGGATAAGACTTAGCTGTGGCGTTTTAGTTTACCTGTGTATTGTTATGTTTTTATGCCCATTTGCACTGAATGATACAGCTAGACTTGTTTGTACAAAATATTCCAAAATATCACTCATCTTGAACAAGACAGGGCTGTAGTATTTCATAGAATTAGTTGCATTTTGGTTCAGTTGAAATACTCTGGAGGTAGATGTCATTATAGTTTAATTCTATCATTATATTTCAAGCTTGATAATGGTACTCTAGTTTAACTCTGTTCGTTGTATTAGTATCATTCTAGTTCAGTTCCAATTCATTTCAAGTTAGATAATAGCACTCTAGTTTAGTCTTAGTTCACTGTATTAGCATTCTAGTTTAGTTGTTATCCATTGCATTTTAAATTGTATTAGTTGTTAAATTTAGATACCACGGTCTTCATTATCTACAAAACTTCTTTTGATCTAACTTCATATTAATACATCATCATCTGGACAGAAGCTATTAATATCAGTTTAAGGCCTTGAGTATTTTGCAACCTTTTTACAATTTCAAAAACAAGCCTTTTCTTAAAGACTATTCTAAAAAGAAATCTATAACTTTTGAATGAGGCCTAGTAGTGCTAAATTGAGTTGCAGAATAGAATTAGAAGTTAGTTTAGAGTAGAAATCTTATTGTGCTACAAATTTTCTTTTCCAATTATGTTCCAATAAACCTTTAACCATGGATGAGATGTTGTAACATTGTAAGTTGATTGTTGACTTAGGAAAACCTCAATTGCACTAAAAACTTATCCTTTTCTCAAGCTATTCCAACATATCTCTAAATGAATGAATTGGATGAGTTCATGATATGGGTTATTGAGTTCATGTTATGATTTGTTTCTTTGCTATGAGTCCTTATCAAGCTTTGCATTTTCTGTCCTTTAGTGCACACCTAGTTTAGAATAGTTTCACTCTATTTTAGTGTAAACTTCTTAGCTCTTTTTCAACATAAAAAACCATAAAACCAAAAACATCATAAAAACACTAAACACAACGTAGTGAGAAAAAAATACCTAGGCACATACAGTGCACCACACTTCAGCAATTTACTAGCCCTGGTTGACAATTAATGACCTCAATTTAGGAACACTAAGTTGAGCACAACACTCGCCACGTCCAAATTTCCCGATGAATGCTCGAGACACGTTTTGACTGGACCCACTAAAGGAGGCTGCGACGTCAAGGCTCTGGTTGTAATCTCTTTATTTCTCTTAATATATACATGACTGATGTTTTGGTTCCTGTCTTGTGTTCATGTGATTTATCTTATGCAATACATTTAATCCTCCTTGACTGGTTAACTAGTTTTGAATGTAATTATTGTCCTATATGTTTCTTTCATTCTTTGATCTTTGTGTAGGCACCCGAGTACCATTTCTAAAGGATCGCGACATGTTAGGGTGAGGATCAAGAGACCACTGCTGTAGCTACGACAACTGCATTGGATCACGGGTAGGAATATCTATCCCAACTCATTTCATTCATTAAATAGGAAACAACACATTAGCATGTCCTCTTACTGCTAGACCCACCCTAGGGCTAGATGGATTTCCTTTGTCCGCAGAGGGGATTTACCTACAGAACAATCTCTCCCATCTCCACATGATTCATGCATATTTGAAAATGCTGATATAGTTCATCTTCAAAGCCTTCCCAAGTGTCGCTCTCCATGATGGTCTTGTAAGCTCTCATGGAATAAGTATGGATGAAAAGGAACTCTTCATGAGTTCTTTGTAGCAACTTCTCCTTGAGCTTGGAGGCTATAGATAAGAAGATCCTACCATGATATTAGATGACTTGTTCTTGGACTGAATATCCATCTTCATGTAGCTAGTCCTCAAGTATCATGCATGTAAAAATATCCTTGGAATAATCCACCAATAGTTGTGATTTCCAATATGGATCAATATTCCATAGTGACAACACTGATGATCTATCAAAAAAACATCTGTCATATGGCTACCCTTCTCCTTGACATCTCCCATGCCAAAGGTACTCATTGGGATGTTGTTATCCCCTCCTTCATGCTCTTCTTGCATATGCTCATGCTTAAGTAAAGGTTGATGCTTTTGGAGGTTAGTTTCCCATGGGAAGCTATCATCCATCCAAAAATTCCTAGGTTTAGCCAAAGAACACATGTGTGGCCACAATATTCTACAATGTATGGAAGATATCTCTTCAAGTGAGAATATCTTCTGAGTCTCCATAGCAAAGGAATGGTCTCGTTGCTCCATGATGGTGTCATCCTCCAATCCTGTAGCATTTCCTCTTAGCACATTATGAGATATGAGAGTGGGTAATGATGATAGTGGGAGAATTTCTCCCTCCTCCTTGAGCCTACCCAAGACTCTCAGCGATTGATCATGGTCTTCTAATGCTCCCATTCCTCTCGGATTTATGAATGGTGCATCATGATGTGAGACATATCTCACCAAATTTGGATCTAGTGGCCTCCCAAGTGGTTTACCACAATATATGGATGTCTCATGGACCAATATCATATAAATAATAGATGGTACTATCATGTCCCTCCTTCCACTACGCAAATTCAACTTTTTTTCTTGTGTGGAAGTTTTATGATATTTGGGTACCACTCTTAATGATGCAAGCGTCCCTCTAATTGGAGCAATTGCTCCATCATCATCCCCTGGTGGTGGTGGATCATCTCCTACTATTCAAGCGCTGTGACCCCTCTCTTGTTCTTATTCTTCTTCCTCCTCATCATCTGAGACGACCTCTATTTAGTGTTCCTTTCCTGCTGCACATTTACGTCTAGGTGCCCAAGATTCTTGGCATGTGAAGCAAAGCTTCCTCCTATGATTTTGGCAAGGCATCTTGAAGATCTCTAGCTCTTTCAATGGCATCTTGAAGGGTAGTGGGCTTCGTAAACTTAACCAACCCATGAAGAGGTTCATCTAACCCATCAATGAACATATAGACCCTTCTTACTGCAGATAAATTAGGAACCATAAGATAAAGTCTCAAAAATTCAAAAATACAAGTTTCTAGATTACTCGATTGTTTTAGTGTTGCAAGCCCCATGAATGGTGCTTCAGGATCTCTTCTATCAAACCTCTCCACCAGCCTCCTTGTGAACTCTGAATATGAAGTCACATTGGCATGATCCAATGTAGACAAGGCATGGAACCAAAAATCATGTGCTTCACCCTCAAGGTGCAGCGCTACTATCTTAATGGCCTCCATTTCTGGAACTTTGTTCAACTAGAAGTAGATTTCAAGATTATCTACCCATGATTTGGTAGTGCATTTAGATGACCCAACAAAATTGGGTAAGAAAAATCTGCCCATAGTGCAGTGTAGATCATGATTCTAAATGAATCCACCACTTCTATTGTGATTCCTGGGTCTCCTATTGTCATTGATTTGACAAAATTCCTGAAAAATCAAGTGGTCCGTGAATCTCTGAGTTTGAGACTCATACTCCATGAAATAGTCTTCAAGGGATTCATTTCCCTTGAAACCCTTCATTTCCCACTACCAAGAATGTAGGCATTGTAGAGCATTGGGAAACTTGTTGTTGCTGCACTAGTTGATCACTCTAGTGATGAGAAATGCCGGAGCCTTCACCATGTTGAAATCCTTTAGGGGATTCCTTGTATCTATCCATCCTCATCTCCTTTATTTCTCTATAAATGTATTGCATAGCTTTGAGAATAATCTTAGGAAACTCTTTCTCTTCATCTTCTCCTCTAGATAAAGGGGTTTTACCCTTGTCTTCTTTGTCATTTGTATAATCAAACTTCCAGTGTATTATTCTTTGATACCTCTTCTCTCTATCAGTAAGAGGATATCCTTCTTCATATGGCATATTTTCTTTTCAATATGTACAGGATGTGCCAAGATTATGCTATGATACCACTGTAATATTCCGAAATGGGAAAAGCAGGAATATAGTGAAAAACCATGGAAATAGCAGTGTAAAAATTACATGAAATAAAGAGGCCAATATGGAGACCTTATAATCATTAAAACAATAGAAAAATATACATAATAAATGGGCCATAAGATGTACAGTAAGAAAGAACAAGCTTCCAATGGAAAAAATACTCAAATGAGGTGCTGCTACTATATATCAAAATTTCGAAACACTACTACAACACTATTTAAAAGGAACTACTACAGAAAATGAATATACAAAATACCATGGGTTGATATGTGCCTCAAAAGATAGATCCAATACAAATCTTAGCACTATACAACCTCCAATGAAGAACCCCTCAAGGGTTTTTAGCAAAACACCATGTACAAGATTGGAATCTAAGCCCTAGGGCTGAAGATCCACTGCAAAATATATATATGGAAAGTGTGCATGATATGATATAAGAAATAATGAAACCTCCTCCAATGGATCTCCTAGATGAAAGGCTGATCCCCTCACTAGAAAATCTCCTCTCCAAATGGTGCGCCAAAACCACCCTGCAACTCCTCCCACAAAATAACACAGATCTAGAAATAAACTACGCTGTAGGGACAAATAAATCGATGGCCTAAAGACAAGATATGAAAATATGTACAAGGGCCTTCCTTACTGTCCTCCCAATGGAAAGGAAGCCTTCTCCACTGAAAATAAGTAATGAGGTGACCAAAGATGGTCTCCATTGTTGCAACCTGCAAAACAACTCAACCCTCAACATGATCTGCACTGTAGATGTAAGATGAAGCTTGGAATTATGCCTGAAAGTGGAAAATGTAGTACAAGACTCCTCCAAGAGCTTCTCAATGGAAGAGGTGGGATTCTCGATCAGGAATACCCAGTTCTAAACAGAACACAATCTCAGCTAAACATCTAGAGAAAGCTATATGTCTAAACAAACCATATATTCAGAAATATCAAATACATCAACATAATGAATATGGCTTGCATCCTCTTCCTTTTATAAGGTATGAGCTTCCAAACCCTAAGCCTCATTCATTTATGACCCTACTTCCATGAAAAGAATCTCCATCTAAAACTGCGATGTCTTTCTTTGATGGCCACTCCTTCATGACAACACTATTGATTTGGTCAAAGTTGACCCAGTCAAGGTGTTCCCGCCCCTTTTCACACCTGAGGGTGCTCAATTAAGCTACCAAGATATATCCTTTTCACATTGGCATTGATTTATTCATTACTGAGGAGACTTATGGACCTCCATTGTCCTCTTATTCATAAAACAAAGTAGTAAAACAAAAATTAATATTCCAACTAGCTTATGGATAATTGGGAATATTACACCATCCTTGCACTCTCAACTTAGATGGGCTAGTGCATTCATCAAATGGATGTGAAAAATGTGTTTCTCAATGGGATCATTGAGGAAGAAGTGTATATATATCAAGATGAAGGTTTCGAGACCTTCAACAGTGACTCGTATGTGTGTCGACTCAAGAGAGCATTGTATGGGCTGAAGCAAGAAGCTCATGCTTGGTACACTCGGATAGACAACTATTTCACTGGACTGGGCTTCACCAAAAGTGAAGCTGATGTAAACTCGTACCATATTGTGGTTAAGGGTAAGCTATTGATTATTTTTCTTTATGTTGATGATCTAATTTTTAAAGGTGATGAGCAGGTGATACACTCATGCAAGGAGGATCTTGCAAGGGAGTTTGAAATGAAGGACATGGGTCTCCTTCATTATTTCCTTGGTTTGGAAATATGGCAGCGGGATGGCGAAATTTTTTTTTTCTCAAGGCAAGTATGCAAAAGAGATATTAGGTAAGTTTCACATGGAGGGATGCAAACCCATGGACACTCCTCTTCCAGGAAATTGGAGGAAAGAGGATGCTACTTCTGGAGAGATAGTGGATGCTATTGTCTACAAGAAGTTAGTTGGTTCACTGATGTATCTAGTGAAAACCAGACCAGACATTTGATATGCAGTTAACTAGCTGAGTCAATATATGGTTAAGCATACCAAGATATTTTGGAAGTCGGGAAGCATGTATTGAGATACCTGAGGGGCACATCAGATTATGGTCTATGATACAGAAGAACAGAGGGAGTGAAGGTTCAAGGCTTCATGGATGTAGATTGGGCGGGCAGTCCATCAGACATAAATAACACATTAGGAGGGATCTTCAGCATAGGATCAACAACAGTTTATTGGTACAATAGGAAGAAACAATCTATGGCACTCAGTTCAGTGAAGCAGAGTACATGGAAGCAAGTGAAACTGCATGTGAGGCTATCTGGATGAGAAATATCTTGGTTGGTTTGTTTGGTTTTCAGATGGATCTGATAGTGATACATTGTGATAATCATAGTTTCATTAAACTCTTGATTAATCCTATGTTTCAATATAGGTCCAAGCACAAAGATATCTGGTACCATCATCTCAGAGATTATGTGTAGAGGAGAATAATGTTTCTTCAGTACATTCCCATGGAAGATCAGGATGTAGATATTCTGAAAAAGGCATTCACTAGGATAAAATTTGAATACCATAGAGGCAGGATCAGGGTAAATGATAATCCCTTTCTTTTTGAGAGGGAGTGTTGATATTCAACAAGAAATTTTAGCACCCACACCTAGTGTGGGACTAGGAGGTCCAAGCAACACCTACACTAGGGTGGGACCACAAGGCTAAATTTGGCGCATGTCTATTTTACTTATCCCTTAATTAAGATGGACAATAAAATGTAATATAATTTCAAAATAACTTGTAATAGTTAATTAAGTGTGATAAAATCAGTTAACTCATGAATTTAGAGTTAGAGGTAGTTGGTGAGGCATGCAAAGTAATTCTAGTTGTAACAAAGTTCGAAGTGTAGTGGTGCATTAGTTAATGTAGGTTGTAATCATTTTAACTAAGTTAAGTGAGTTAAGTGGTTAAGGGGCAGGGACTTTATAATAAACTTTGATATTTTTTTAAAATAAAGTTCTAAGGGGTATGGTCGGGGAAGTGGTTAACATATAAATCACGTTTGTATATAAAGCGATTTATAATGCTAATTTATAATCGGAAAGGGGGAAAAAGGGGTATGTTGCCTAAAAAAGGGTAAGAGTAGAATTTAAAGGGGATTTTGGGAATATTTAGGAGGAATTGAAAGGTAAGTGGGGAAATTAAAAGGGGAAAGAAAGAGGATGGAAAAAAAGGCTTAGAGGGAAAAGAGGCCTTTGGGCATTTCTTCACAAACAGAGAGGATTTATAATGGGAATCAGCAGAGGTGATTTTATCAAAGGAACAAAGTCAAAAGGAGGCTTCAAGGATGATGTGTTTTCAGAGGAAATGCATTCCTTGAAGGCTCAAAAACATTTTAGCCCCCTGTTTGCTTGTCAAAAATTTATGGGGGGCTAACAGTGGCTCCACATGGGGATGGTTTCTTCTTGAAGGAGTCAAGAATTCAGAAAATGATCTTTGGTGTAGGCCAGATGCCTGCTGCTTGGCACATCCCTTTATTTCTTGGATCAGCTGCCACAAATCCTGAAGACATTATATCAGCAGTAAAATTATCCCAAACAACTACCTACCCACACTAAAGTCCTAACATTTTTTCTTCTAGGGTGCATTTGGACTTGCAGACCCTTTATATCATCAATTTTCACAAGAAGGGAAATAAACCTATTCTACTTCTACCCTAATTACTCCATGAGACCAGATTAGACTATTGGTCTCATAGCTTCTCTACCTGAACTAATGTCTGCTAGGATTAAACTGTCTAGCAGACTTCTTCTCTACATTCTAAGACATAAATAGAAAACAATCAAGCCAGGATTAGACTGTCTGACTTGATGGACTTTGCAGAAATTAAAACATCTAACTACATGCTCACAGGCTGAGCTTTATTTCAGACTTCCTACCTACTCTACTCTAACTTGGAAATCTCTAATATTATAAGTGATAAAATAATGCCAATGCTGCCAGTCGAGTAGTAGCAAAAAAGGATATGAGCATTGACTACCTACCAGAGATAACCACAGGGTGCTCTGCGTGTGGTTCTTCAAAACTGCGGCTACCATCAATGGTGACCGCTCCTGATGAATCTGGCCTTTGCGAAGGGTCAATCCTGGAGCATTCAGACTAATCAGGGCCTCCATATACTCTTCCACAGGATCAATGAACAGATGATGCACACTTTCTTCTTTCAGGCCTGCCATGACTGGTAGGTTGTCTGTATCCTAGGCAGCTTCGATTATTGCATCTTCCACTGCATCTTCAGTGTGGCTCTTGAGAGCTGGATCATATTCTTCTTGTACTTCGAAAAGCAGTGGAATTTCTTCATTTTTAGGGGGCGGGAGACTTTCCAAAAATGCTCTGGGGTCTCTGAACTGATATGGTCTTTCCTATGAGTTCAAAAGTTTGATCTCAGCTTCATATCTCTGAGTCACCAAATCTAGAAACATTTTCTTAAGCACAGGTTGAGAATCGAGTATTGAGCTGAGAAGGAAAATCCTTGGAAGGTCCTCCCATTCAATTTCTGCCAGTACACTTGCTACTCCATATTGAAACTCTGCTATGAGGCTCGGATGCATTTCTACAAATTGTTCAGAGTCTTCCATTAATGAAGTGACTGGATCTTTGGCATGGATGATGTTGTACTGCGACATGGTCTCCTAGTGGAGTCTTATGAACACAAAGATAATCAACGACCTACTGATCACCAGTGGAGTATTTTATCATTTAGGATCTGTGGAGTCGCCAGGTGGATGATTCAGGATTTTACTGTCCACCACAGTGATTTACCAAATCAGGCTAATTGGTCTCGTCCCCAGTAGAGTCGCCATTATATTGGGGTTCCTACGTTTTGGCAGATTTGGCAATACCAAAAGATAAGACAACATCAAACCACTTTGGGGCCCTAGGATCTAGCCCTCCCGGACCCAGATAGGGATCTCTCCAACAAAACAAAGAATGGTATATCTTTGAAGCTCAAGATGAGGTATTAGGCTAGGTATGAAGCACAAGGGGGGGGGGGGTGGGGGTTTAAAATGATTTGGTTGGTTGGTTGCTGGGTTGGTCATGAGATCATGGACTGAGAAAGTAATGGGAGAAAGGAACAAAACAACAAGATGTTTCATCAAAGAGGATAGGTCAAGAAAATGCCATCCATTGGGCTATGGAGTCACAAAAGGGGATTACTTGCAACAACTAGCCAAGGCTTCCAAAGGGAAATTCATCTAATACTAAAGGATATTTTTAGATTAGATGGTGGGATGGAACATTAAGGATTGAAAGTGAAAGAAGGAAAGAAACCTAATTTCTGTCTATAGATCAGATCAGAGGTCATTTAACTCCAGACCTGCTTGGACATACTCAGAGGCAGCTTTCGATGGAGAGACAAAGGGGCAGCTTATAGATCAGACCAGAGGTAATCTAACTCTAGGTAAGCTTTAGCATGCTCCAAGGGAAAAACAGAGAATTATTTTGACAGAGAGATCTTAGAAAGGCCAGCTGGTCGAACAAGGATCCTAGTGGACAGGGTTAACTCTAATCCCCAGTGTTCCCAAATCTTCCAACTTAAACCCAACAAGAACAACTAAAGATAGATTCCATTTAACTCATACATCAGCTAGCAGCATAAGGAACTACTACACTGGTTAAATTAACTGAGATCAGCCCTTAGACAATCACATTTAGCAGATCAACATTTAAGGCAAGGAGAGTAGAGACAGAGGGTACCTAACAAGGGTAAATCCTATGCCATATTTCTGATGCAAGCCAGCAGAAAATGAAACAATATGAAAATGTAATAAACAGAGTTAGGAAAACATCACCAATATTAATAGACCAGGATCCTGTGAAATGTGCTTTGATTAATTGATACAAAACTAGTCACATACACTGAGCTCAATGGCTGTTACAATCCAAAATTCTCCTCCCAGCCTACTACATACAAATACTCTGCTAATCCCTCCCAAAACTGTTCTAACAGTCAGAATGAATCCCTCTAACAGCAACGACAATAGCCGAACAACAACCATTACAATATGTTCCTGGGGATTTTATAGGAGAAGAGAAATAACATGAGTCGATACAAATTAAATATGGTCATTAAGACAGAGTGGTGGAAGAGCCTGAGCCCACTCTGCTTAATAGCACCTGCATCACTGTAAGTACTCTTGGTATGGCCTGGGAGTCTCTGTCAGGTCGATTTTGACAGTGTTTCGTGAAGTCCTTCTAGTGTTTGGTACTCTGCACTACCTTCTGGAATTAGTGACTTGGATTGAAGGATCTGCCAACCTCTCCATACCTCCATAACTGTTGTTTGATAGTCTTAAAGAATCTTCTGTCAGTAAAATATATTTAAGGGCTTGTGGAGGCATAGATAACACTGTCTGAGGTGTCATTTTGGAGAAACGGTGCTGTTAGGTAGCGTTTTTATGACTTGCTGGTGTGCTCATTAGTCTTCAATCTGAGCCTTTTCCTTTGAATGCGGGGTTAAACATTAATTACATCAATAATAGGCATTAACCCCCTTTGAATCTCTTCTGCTGGCCCACTGGAAAATGCTAAAGTTTCCATCTCTGTGCTATCTGCATACTAAAATAAACCTGTTACAAACCCGGGCAATGGTGGTGGAGAAATGCTGTGGGGGCCAGAGGAGTGGTGGCGGAGCAGTGGAGAAAAAATAGAATCAATGAAAAGTGGTGGAGAAACAATTGCACAGTGTAAAGCCCAAAGGTTAATGTTTGGGCGACTTACAAAGGGGAAACATGGAAAAACAATGGAGCGGAGCCCTTGGATGTGGGACCCGACGGTTACAATCACAATCAGAAATCAGAGACAGGAGTAGGGCTGAGTGGTAAACACAAAACTTCCGATGCGATTGGGGAAAACTCTTTGTAAGAATGAAAATAATACGAATTTCTAATTTACAAAGGGAAAGGCCTTATATTATATGAATAGGCGGAAGTATGGTACAATGGGCCCGGTAGGTCAATCGCAATCAGAGATTGAGAGCGAGGATAATCGCAATCGCAATCAGGAGAACAAAGTTGCGATGCAATCAATTGGAGGAGAGAAGCGATCGGAGGGTCGAAGCAATCAGGGGATCGGAGCGATCAGAGGATCGGAGCAGGACTTGCGATCAATGGATCCGAAGATGGCGCGATCAAGCAATCGGAAGACAGGACGTGATCTGGGGATCGGAGTGATCGGGTCAATCAGAGGACGAGACGCGATCGGGGGAGCGGAGCGATTGGGTCAATCGGAGGATCGGATCAATCGGAGGATCGGAGCGATCGTGGGAAGAATTTCGATGCGATCAATTGCATCGCAAATATTTGCGATGAGCCGATCGAAGGACTTCAAACAAACATTGTGATTGGAAGGGTTGCGATTGCGGTGGAGATATAAATCGTATGAAACTTTATAATAAAGTTTACGGGTTATGGAAAGGGGAAGTGGTTAAGGGGCGGGGACTTTATAATAAACTTTGATATTTGTTTAAAATAAAGTTCTAAGGGGTATGGTCGGGGAAGTGGTTAACATATAAATCGCGTTTGTATATAAAGTGATTTATAATGCTAATTTATAAACAGAAAGGGGGAAAAAGGGGTATGTTGCCTAACAAAGGGTAAGGGTAGAATTTAAAGGGGATTTTGGGAAGATTTAGGAAGAATTGAAAGGTAAGTGGGGAAATTAGAAGGGGAAAGAAAGAGGATGGAAAAAAAGGCTTAGAGGGAATGAAATAAGAGGGAAAAGAGGCCTTTGGGCATTTCTTCACAAAAAGAGAGGCTTTATAATGGGAATTAGCAGAGGGGATTTTATCGAAGGACCAAAGGCAAAAGGAGGCTTCAAGGATGATGTGTTTTCAGGGGAAATGCATTCCTTGAAGGCTCAAAAACATTTTAGCCCCCTGTTTTCTTGTCAAAAATTTATGGGGGGCTAACAGTGGCTCCACATGGGGATGGCTTCTTCTTGAAGGAGTCAAGAATTCAGAAAATGATCTTTTGTGTAGGCCAGATGCCTGTTGCTTGGCACATCCCTTTATTTCTTGGATAAATTGCCACAAATCCTAAAGACATTATATCAGCAGTAAAATTCTCCCAAACAATTACTTACCCACACTAAAGTCCTAACATTTTTTCTTCTAGGGTGCATTTGGACTTGCAGACCCTTTATATCATCAATTTTCACAAGCAGGGAAATAAACCTATTCTACTTCTACCCTAATTACTCCATGAGACCAGATTAGACTGTTGGTCTCATAGCTTCTCTACCTGAACTAATGTCTGCTAGTATTAAACTATCTAGCAGACTTCTTCTCTACATTCTAAGACAGAATTTGAAAACAGTCAAGCCAGGATTAGACTGTCTGACTTGCTGGACTTTGCAGAAATTAAAACATATAACTACATGCTCACAGGTTGAGCTTTATTTCAGACTTCCTACCTACTCTACTCTAACTTGGAAATCTCTAATATTCTAAGTGATACAATAATGCCAATGCAGCCAGTCGAGTAGTAGCAAAAAAGGATATGAGCATTGACTACCTGCCAGAGATAACCACAGGGTGCTCTGCGTGTGGTTCTTCAAAACTGCGGCTACCATCAGTGGTGATTTCTCCTGATGAATCTAGCCTTTGCGAAGGGTCAATCCTAGAGCATTCAGACTAATCAGGGCCTCCATATACTGTTCCATAGGATCAATGAACAGATTATGCACACTTTCTTCTTTCAGGCCTGCCATGACTGGTAGGCTGTCTGTATCCTGGGCAGCTTTGATTAGTGCATCTTCCATTGCATCTTCAGTGTGGCTCTTGAGAGCCAGATCATATTCTTTTTTTACTTTGAAAAGCAGCATAATTTCTTCATTTTTAGGGGGTGGGATACTTTCCAAAAATGCTCTGGGGTCCTTGAACTGATATGGTCTTTCCTGTGAGTTCAAAATTTCGATCTCAGCTTCATATCTCTCAGTCACCAAATCTAGAAAAATTTTCTTAAGCACAGGTTGAGAATCGAGTATTGAGCTGAGAAGGACAATCCTTGGAAGGTCCTCCCATTCAATTTATGCTAGTACACTTGCTACTCCATACTAAAACTCTGCTATGAGGCTTGGATGCATTTATACAAATTGTTCAGAGTCTTCCATTAATTAAGTGACTGGATCTTTGGCATGGATGATGTTGTACTGCGACATGGTCTCCTACTAGAGTCTTATGAGCACATAGATAATCAACGACCTACTGATCACCAGTGGAGTCTTTTATCATTTAGGATCTATGGAGTCGCCAGGTGGATGATTCAGGATTTTACTGTCCACCACAGTGATTTACCAAATCAAGCTGATTGGTTTCGTCCCCAGTAGAGTCGCCATTATGTTGGGGTTCCTATTTTTTGTTAGATTTGGCAATACCAAAAGATAAGACAACATAAAACCACTTTGGGGCCCTAGGATCTAGCCCTCCTGGACCTGGAGAGGGATCTCTCCAACGAAACAAAGAATGGTATATCTTTGAAGCTCAATATGAGGTGTTAGGCTAGGTATGAAGCACAAGGGGGAGGGGTTTTAAAATCATTTGGTTGGTTGGTTGCTGGGTTGGTCATGAGATCATGGACTGAGAAAGTAATGGGAGAAAGGAACAAAACAGCAAGATGTTTCAGCAAAGAGGATAGGTCAAGAAAATTCCATCCATTGGGCTATGGAGTCACGAAAGGGGATTACTTGCAACAACTAGCCAAGGCTTCCAAAGGGCAAGTCATCTAATACTAAAGGATCTTTTTATATTAGATGGTGGGATGGAACATTAAGGATTGAAAGTGAAAGAAGGAAAGCAATCTAATTTCTGTTTATAGATTAGATCAGAGGTCATTTAACTCCAAACCTGCTTGGACATACTCAGAGGCAGCTTTCGATGGAGAGATAAAGGGGTAGCTTATAGATTGGACCAGAGGTAATCTAACTCCAGGTAAGATTTAGCATGATCCAAGGGAAAAATAGAGAATGAGTTTAACAGAGAGATATTAGAAAGGCCAGTTGGTCGCACAAGGATCCTAGTGGACAGGGCTAACTCTAATCCCCAGTGTTCCCAAATCTTCCAACTTAAACCCAACAAGAACAACTAAAGACAGATTCCATTTAACTCATACATCAGCTAGCAGCATAAGGAACTACTACACTAGTTAAATTAACTGAGATCATCCCTTAGACAATCAAATTTAGCAAAGCAACATTTAAGGCAAGGAGAGAAGAGACAGAGGGTACCTAGCAAGGGTAAATCCTATGCCATATTTCTGATGCAAGCCAGTAGAAAATGAAACAATATGAAAATGTAATAAATAGAGTTAGGAAAACATCACCAATAGTAATAGACCAGGATCCTGTGAAATGTGCTTTGATTAATTGATACAAAACTAGTCACATACACTGAGCTCAATGGCTGTTACAATCCAAACTTCTCCTCCCAGCCTACTACATAAAACTACTCTGCTAATCCCTCCCAAAACTATTCTAACAGTCAGAATGAATCCCTCTAACAGCAACGACAGCATCCGAAAAACAACCATTACAATATGTTCTTGGGGAGTTTATAGGAGAAGAGAAATAACATGAGTTGATACAAATTAAATGTGGTCATTAAGACAAAGTGCTGGAAGAGCCCGAGCCCACTCTGCTTAATAGCACCTGCATTGCTGTAAGTACTCTTGGTATGGCCTGGGATTCTCTGTCAGGTCGATTTTGACCTCAGGTGTTTCGTGAAGTCCTTCTCGTGTTTGGTACTCTGCGCTGCCTTCTAGAATTAGTGACTTGAATTGAAGGATCTGCCGACCTCTCCATACCTCCATAACTGCTGTCTGACAGTCTTAAAGAAGCTTCTATCAGTAAAATATATTTAAGGGCTTGAGGAGGCATAGAGAACACTGTCTGAGGTGTCCTTTTGGAGAAATGGTGGTGTTAGGTAGCGCTATTATGACTTGCTGGTGCGCTCATTAGTCTTCAAGCTGAGCCTTTTCCTTTGAATGCGGGGTTAAACATTAATTACATCAATAATAGGCATTAACCCCCTTTGACTCTCTTCTGTTGGCCCGCTGGAAAATGCTGAAGTGTCCATCTCTGTGCTATCTGCATAATAAAATAAACCTGTTACAAACCTGGGCAGTGGTGGTGGAGAAATGCTACGGAGGCCAGAGGAGTGGTGGCAGAGTAGTGGAGAAAAAATAGAATCAATGAAAAATGGCGGAGAAACGTTCACATAGTGTAAAGCCCAAAGGTTAACGTTTGGGCGACTTACAAATGGAAAACATGGAAAAAAAATGGAGCGGAGCCCTTGGATGTGGGACTCGGTGGTTACAATCGCAATCAAAAATCAGATTCAGGAGTAGGGCAGAGTGGTAAACACAAAACTTCCAATGCGATTGGGGAAAAATCTTTGTAAGAATGAAAATAATACGAATTTCCAATTTACAAAGGGAAAGGCCTTATATTATATGAATAGGCAGAAGTATGGTACGGTGGGCCCGACAGGTCAATCAAAATCAGAGATCGGGAGCGGGGATAATCGCAATCGCAATCGGGAGAACAAATTTGTGATGTGATCAATCGGAGGAGAGAAGCGATCGGAGGGTTGGAGCAATCGGGGGTTCGGAGCGATCGAAGGATCAGAGCAAGACTTGCGATCAATGGATCGGGGGATGGTGGATCAGGCAATCAGAAGACAGGACGCGATCGGGTCAATTGGAGGATGGGACGTGATCGGGGGAGCGGAGCGATCGGGTCAATCGGAGGATCGAAGCAATCGGAGGATCAGAGCGATCGTGGGAAGACTTGCGATGTGATAAATCGCATCGCAAATATTTGCGATAAGCCGATCGGAGGACTTCAAACAAACATTGCGATTGGAAGGGTTGCGATTGCAGTGGAGATATATATCGTATGAAACTTTATAATAAATGTTACGGGTTATGGAAAGGGGAAGTGGTTAAGGGGCGGGGAATTTATAATAAACTTTGATATTTTTTTAAAATAAATTTCTAAGGGGTATGGTCGGGGAAGTGGTTAACATATAAATCGCATTTGTATATAAAGCGATTTATAATGCTAATTTATAATCGAAAAGGGGGAAAAAGGGGTATGTTGCCTAACAAAGGGTAAGGGTAGAATTTAAAGGGGATTTTGGGAAGATTTAGGAGGACATGAAAGGTAAGTGGGGAAATTAGAAGGGGAAAGAAAGAGGATGGAAACAAAGGCTTAGAGGGAATGAAATAAGAGGGAAAAGAGGCCTTTGGACATTTCTTCACAAACAGAGAGGCTTTATAATGGGAATCAGCAGAGGGGATTTTATCAAAGGACCAAAGGCAAAAGGAGGCTTCAAGGATGATGTGTTTTCAGGGGAAATGCATTCCTTGAAGGCTCAAAAACATTTTAGCCCCCTGTTTTCTTGTCAAAAATTTATGGGGGGCTAACAGGATTATTGGGTTGCACCCATGAAACCAAACACCTATTGGGATGCCCATAATACTTGCGGAGTAAAGGAATTCCAAAATTCCTAAATAATATGGATTGCATTCATTAGGGATTACGCAAGCAAGGCAGTCTCTCTGGAGGGAGTAAATTGGCTAGATATTGGTCAGTTTTATCTGAGACAATGTGAGACAATTAGCTGAGTACAGGAGGGCTCTTGTGAGAAGAGTTGTATGTAATTGTTTCATGATTCCACAGTGATATAAGATAGTGGGGTTTTGAGCAGCAAGCTTTCCCCTGGAAATTAACCGTGGTGTGTCTTTATTGATTCTTCTTTGCTTCATGTGATTGCGATTGTGTTTTTAATTCCGCAATTGATTTGTAGAAGCGATTCAATATTTAACTTTAGTACATTGTTAGATCAGATTGAATCCATGGTATACACGCTTGTTGTATGATTTCTATAAAGGAATAGGGAGGATAAATATTGGAAGTGAGGAGATCAGTATTAACATTGAGAAGAGACTACGTAGGAGTGAGGTAGGCCATCTTCCTCTCTCATGTCATTCTTATTTAAGGTAGGAGAGTTTTCTTTATTTTTTCTCATTTTCTACTAGACCCACTCATTGGGATAGAGGGGTCGCTTCTATCCATAGAAGAGACTTCCTAGATAACAGGGAGGCAAGATGAACAACTCTCAGTCTTTGCCTCAAGTACTCAAATTTTTCTATAGGAAGAGGTTTGGTGAAAATATCAATATTTTTTTTTTTTGTAGTGACATACTCTAGCTTCACAATTTGATTGGAAACTTTCTCTCTCAAGAAATGATATTTTACTGTAATATGTTTTGTCTTGGAATGGAAAAAAATATTATTTGAAATGCTTATGGAACTTGTGTTATCACAAATAATGGGTATAGGCTTCTCATAAAACACTTGTACATCCTGCAAGGTCTGCATCATCCAAAATAGTTGAGTGCAATAAGAATATGCTACAATATACTATGCTTCAGTTATGTGTAAAGAGATATAAGATTACTTCTTTATCAAACATGAAACTAGATATTCTCCAAGAAAGAAAGAACTACCACTAGTGCTCTTTAGATAATCTACATCACCTGCCCAATCAACATCAATATAAATAGTCAGTTAACAATATTAACCTCTAGGTTGCCATAGTCCATCATTAGAGAAAATTTGAGGTCTAAAATGGTCCTCCTAAGAAAAATGTACAACAAAAATAAAATTTATAATAGCCAATAAGATTCAAGATGATGATGTCAACCATGTGGGATGATTCACCATTTTTTGGGTAAAAAAGTAAAGATATTAAAAAATAATAAAATAATAAAACTACTTTTTCAACTTGTATTTTCAAATTATCTCCCTAAGGTTTTACTCAAGTTACAAGCGAGAGTACTCGTTGGATGTAAAATTTAATTCCTCATCCACGGAGTACCCATGTTGCATACTTTCAATGGACCCTACTACACAAAAGATGAGAAATACATGAAAAAAGCATGATTGCAATCATGTTTTTCATGTTTTTCTCATTTTTCGTGTAGCAGGGTCCATTGAAATTATGAAACATGAGAAATCCTGGTATGAGGAATCAAATTCGGCATCCAATGAGTATTCTCGCTCTAAATTTGAGTAAACCTGTAGGGAGATAAGTTGAAAATACGATTTGAAAAAAGTAGTTTTTCTTTTTTCCCTGTAAATTTTGATGATGTAATCTAATATTATTTTATTATTTCCAATATTATTTGGTAATTTCCTTAGGAGGCCCATTTTAGACCTCAAAATTCCCCTAATGAATCCATTGTTTCTCTGAGATATTTGAGGATCCTCTTGGCTGCTAGTAGATGGCTTTGTCCGGGGGCTACTTGGAATCTTGCAACAACACCAATGGCATACATAATGTTTGGTATTGAAGGTGTAAAATATAATAAGTTGCTAACTATGGATATGTAAAGAGTATGATCAAATTCAGGTGATTCACCAGTCTTATTAAGCTTGCGACCCATCACCATTGGTGTGCTCACTAAAGAGCATCCCTCAATGCCAAAAAAATTCAACACTTCCTTGATATATTTTATTTTTGAAATGAACATCTCTTTTGGGAAATGCGCAATTCAAAATCCAAGGAAATAAGAAATTTCGCCAAGCCTGGGCATCTCAAACTTGGCCTTCATATCAACGACAAATCGAATAAATAGAAAATTTGAATCATTGGAAAAAATAATCTCATCAACATATGAAACCACTGCTATAAGTTTTCCATCCCTTGCTTAGACATATAAATTGTTTCTATTTACACCTATTTTAAATCCACACTTGAGAAGGTAACTATTTAGCTTGGAATACCAAGTTTGAGGGGCTTGTTTGAGACCATACAAGGCCTTCTTAAGCTCTCAAACATGATGAGGTTTCTTTGTCAGTTTAAAGCCTTCTATTTTCTCTATGTAAACTTGTTTCTATAATTCTCCATTTAGAAAGGAAACTTGACATCCATTTGATATATTTTGAATTTCCTAAAACAAGAAAATGCCAAAAAAATTTCTATTTCCTCTAATCTTGAAACATGACCAAAAGTTTCATAAAAATATAGAACTTCAATTTGAGTATAAAATTTCCATACCAACCTTTCATTTTTTCTTACCACCTCTCCGTGATCATTTAAATTATTCCCGAAGACCCATTTCGTACCAATTACATTATTGTTTACTGGTCTAGGAATAAGTTCCTCTGTTTGATTTTTCTCTATTTGGTCCAGTTATTCATGCATATATGTTAACCAATTATTATCTTTACTGGCTTGTACAACATCCTTTGGTTCCATGATGGATAGAAGGGATACATGTTCTTGTGCAGAGGGATTGAGAAGCTTCCTTATTTTCTGAACACCTGTAGTTAAATCACCAACAATTTGGTCAGGTGGGTGATATTTTTGCACATACCTTGAAGTATCATTGGCTTGAGAACTAGCGGGATATATATTTTCTTCTTCTGGAAGTGGCTTATGGTCCTCCCCGTTGTTGAATTGGTTCATTAGTGCTAGTATTTAGTAGTTTCTTGTCTTCAGACTCAAGATATTCATCCACTTTTTAAATCAATGCAATAAAAATTCCTATTGGTATTATTATTACCAGCATAGATCCATCTAAAACATGGATCTAACATGAGCCGAAAGGGATCAAATTCCTTTTGTTGCAAACTTATTTTAGAATACAAAAATTTGTTATTGTTTAAATTTCACTTTTGATTGTTATAGAGATTACATAACACATGTATTGAAACATTTTATATTAATTCATATTAAATTATTTTATCCCTTCATTTTTATTATAGTTGACATTGTTTTTCTATTTAGAGAATATTTTATTTCTATTTTACGAGGAATGAACATACTTAATGTAGCCTTCACACTCGGATGTAGAAACAATATAGATGCAGTTTAACCACATAACTACCAAGGGCCTTGAGAGATCCAATATCAAACTTTTTTTAAAAATTACATGTCAATTAATACATTTTACTAGTGCAAGTAATCAAATATAATTATAAATCGACATCTAAATTGAAATAAAAAAATTCAGTGCAAGCAATCAAATTGTATTAGAAATCACCACATACACTGAAATCAATGCAAGTAATCAAATATCATTAGAAATAAATATCTACACTAAAATCGATGCATATAGTACAAATAATCAAATAGGATTATAAATCACCATCTCCACTTATATCAATCCATCTAGTGTGAGAAATATTCTTCCCTCTCTCCACCCTCCATCCATATCTATATCCCCCTCCATCTCTTATTTTCTGTCTCTCTATCTCACCCTTCTAAACACACACATATATCAATCTCTTTGTCAATCCCCTCCTCTTCCCATCTCTCTCTTCTTCCCTCTTTTCACCTTCCATCTATATCTCTATCTTCCCCCTCTCACCCTCTCTCTCCATCTTCCTTATCACTTTCTATCTCTCTCTCTCTCTCTCTCTCTCCACCTTTCTCTCTCCATTTATTTCTTCTTACCTCTCTCCTCCTCCCCCTCCAAGTCCATCTCGCTTTCCCTCCCTCTCTCCACTCTCTCACATCCTCTCTCTTCCTTCCTCTCTTTCCCTTTCTCTCCCATCTCTCTCTCTCTCTTCACCCACCAAATATGTTACTATATCCATCCCTCTCTCCCTATATCTCCTTCTCCCCCCTTATCTCCATCTCTCCTTATTTGTCTCTTTATCTCAGCCCCAAACATACATGCTCTCTCTATGTCTCTCCCTTGTCACTCCTTCTCTCTCTCCACTTTTCACTCTCTATATTTCTTATTTCCTACATCTCTCCCCCTCCAACTCCATCTCTCTTCTCGATCCCTCTCTCCTCCTCTCTCTCAAGTCCTCTCTCTCGTCCTTCCTCTCTCTCTCTTCCCTAAATCCCTTTCTCTTCCCTAATCTCTCTCTCTCTCTCTTCCCCCATATCTCTCTCTCTCTCTCTCTCTCTCTCTCTTCCCCCATCTATTTCTTTCTCTCTCTCTTTCCACCCCTCTCTCTCTCCAACTACATTACTATATCCCTCCCTCTCTCCTTCTCACTTCTTCTCTCCCCCTTCTTTCCATACATCTTACTTTGTCTCTTTATCTCACCCCTAAACATACACACTCACTCTCCATCTCTCCCTTATAACTCTCTCTCTCTCTTTCTTCTTAGTTATGTAAACTAATGAACATAAATATTTGTAAATATAAAGAAGATTATGGAGTAAATATGAAAAGAGGTTTTATTTACTTAACATACCTCTAGTTCATTTATATTTTTATTTATTTACCATACCCCTTTTCTTTACTATGGTATTTGGCCCATAGGCTTGTTATATAATTACATTTTTATTTATAATCCTATTTGATATATTGTTATTTATTTACCTTACCTCTTTATGCATATTTTATATTTATTTATTTACCATACCTCTTTATATATATTTTATATTTATTTATTTATTTATCATAATTTTTTATACCTCTTTTATATTTGTTTATTTACCCATGGTATTTGGCCCATGGTATCAATATTAATTTGTCCCATGGTATTCGTCCCATAGGATTCATCTAAATAAAACCTCTTTTTAAAGTTTTTTAAATATAAAAAGGTTTATGGAATAAATATAAATTTTTTTTTTATTTATTTACCATACATCTAGTTTATATATATTTTTTATTTATTTACCATAGCTCTGGAGTAAGTATAAATTCATTTTACAAATATTTAATTAAAAGAAATATTAAAAGATTTTGGATTTTGATTGTTTGTGTTGAACTAACTCTTTTCCTTTGATTTAGGAAATGGTATTGACTTTAGTAAAGAGTAAATATGTTTAAAATTTTACTTAATTTGGAAATTCAACGTGGTAATTTTTTTTGTTAAAGGTAAATTTATGATCAATTCAAATTCACGTATATAATTTAATATCCATTCAAATTATATAAATAATACATAATTGTATTAGAAATTGATATATGTTATAGTACAATGCGATTTTTATTTTTTATTTTTTTTAATTTAAAACTTAAGCCGACATTTTGTATGAGGACGTGACATACCTGACATCGGGGTCATACTGGGCTGTAGAATGAGCCTTTCGGCTCAATAACATCTATATCCTTTGTTGTTTTGAGAATATCTAAGAAAAATGCCTTCATCATCCATTGCTTCAAACTTACAAATATTGTCATCATTCATCTTGATGTAACACTTGCTATCAAAAACTCTGAAATGTTTAACTATTGTAGACATTTCATAGCAAAGCTCATAGGGAGTTTTGTCACTGTTTGTTTTGAAATGATATTTCTTGAGAATGACCACTGTTGTATGAATGCCATCGGCCCAAAATATCTACTTGCAATTTTCTTTCATCTATCATACCTTTGGCTAGTTTTTGTACATATCTATTTTCCCTTTCTGCAACACCATTTGTTGGGGATTCTTTGCTACTGTGAACTGCCTTTTGATTCCATGCTTCTTGAAAAACTCTTCAAATTCTTTTGAGGTAAACTGACCTTGATTATCATATCTTATGCTCTTGATTTTGCAGTCGGTTCCATTCTCAACCATGGATTTTAACTCTTTAAAATTCTCAAAGGCTTCATATTTCACTCTAAGAAAATAAACCCACATCATCATACTAAAATAATCAATTATTAGCATAAAATACGATATAAATTTGGGTGATTGCATTATTTATGGTCCACACAAGTCCATGTGTACTAGTGTTGTATGGATTAATCAATCTTGTAGACAAGACCGATCTCCCTAGTGTCATAAGACAATATAGTAACAAACGAACAACTAAGTTTGTCTTTCTCTAAATATATTAATTTTACAAATAAATGCTATAAAGGTGTCAATCCTAACTTAGATCCAAATGCTTATTTGCAGTCGTAGTGCTTCCGTTGCATCAAAATCCTTCCGTTGCAACAAGAGTTCTTCTGTCGCAACAAGAGTTCTTTCGTCGCAAGAAAGTGTCGTCTTTCGTCGACCTGCAATCACAAACAAGAAAATATTAAATAGCACCTGTATAAAAAATAATTATAAAACATACCTATCATAGTGATCAAGGAATCTATGAAATAAATGATCAAACGACAGCTTATTGAAATAAAAAATCGAACGACAATTTATTGAGAAAAACAAAACTTGGTTGTATTAATCTTAAAATAACAGAATAACCTTACAACCTTAGCCTTGATGTTCGAAAGGCCTTCCCAGGGTCCGAAGCAGGACTCTCCTCTACTTTGATAAGTCTTGTACTCTTCCTCTAGGAGCATAAAGAGGTATGTGATCTTTCCTCTCAAAAGCTCAGCAGAAAGAAGTCTAAATCTCAACATCACTTCAACTCAATCACCCACAAAGCTTGAACTCTAATTCTCAATCTCCAAAATCTCAACCATTTGAGGCTACCCAATGCCTCCTTTTATAGAGCAGATGAAGAGGTTAAGATTCCACCTTTGAAGGGATAGAATCCTCCTTCAAAGGGATAGGCTCCTCAAATCAAGGGATTAGTTCCTTAAGGTGAGGGATACATGCACCTTATCAAAGCGTACTCATCCCCAAAAAATTTCATCTATAACCTTCTAGAATTGACCTCAAACAAACTTTTTAACTTTACTTTCTCGGCTTTTGAGTTTAGAGGGGGTACACAGGCATTCCAAAGGAAAAATGCATTCTGGAACGCAGGTAAGCCATGCATTACCTATGTACCCAAGCTAGGAACGCAGGAAGGCTTCATGTTACCTACGTACCCATTCTTTCAGAGGTTTTTAGGGTTTTTCTTCTTGTTTCAGGGCTTGACATGAGGAGTAAAGGTTGTAAGACTTGCAGAGGAGGTATGTATGAGTGTTAATGAGCTCATACAGTTAGCAGAATGTCAAGGTGATAGTTTTTTAGTGTAACAGATTGCACCCTAAAGTGCGAAGTCTGAAATAGATGAAGATGAAGTCTGTCATATATGAAGAGTGAATTACTTTATCATTTTGAGGATCATCCTGTGGACACCCCAGTCGGAACCTGTAAAAAAATTCAATGCAAATATATATATGTAATCATATCATCGCTGAGGTAGGCATTCCCATACTCAAATCAAAACTAACTAGAAAACTGATTTAAACTGTTCTGATACAGGAATGATTTTGAATACATCAACAGTATATACATATGTAGACACAGCATGGACGTAGCCATATGTTTATGAATAGTCCACTGTATAAATGAATAATAAAATTCCTCGCAGCCTGGATGGTAGAAACTAGATCTAGGGTCTTGATTTCCGTATCTCAAACTAGTACGATTCTATCCATGTGAATGAATGTGTCGAAGTCAAACATGGTAGAAACCACTTGATTACCAGTCAATAATGTAAACTGTTAACAAGTGTGAGAGTAACCACTAGTAATTTCAATGGCTCTCAAAGCACTTAGTACAATCCATGAAATGTGAATGAATGAGCTGAATTCGAACATGTCACGGAATCATTCGATCGAAGGTCAATGATGCAACCTATCGTCGAAGGCGAGAAACCTGTCATTGAGGCATGCAGATTTCAAGGTACTGACGATTTCTAGATCAACTTCCTAGATAGTGAGCTATCGTCGATAGAAAGTGATCCGTCGTAGGCAAGCCCATGACACAAAATCATAGATCAAGTTTTGAAGAAATATATTGGCAAGGATTGACTCAGGGATGATCAAAATAGAAGACAAATATTTTGCAGATGAATGGTTTGTTTGAACTGTCCTCTTGAAAACATAACGACACTGCAGATGGTTTGGTGACAACTGACCCAAAGCTAATACCTAGAAACCGGTTGAAGACTTTCAATATGGTTTGATTAATTGTTAGGAAAAGGATTTCCCAACCCAGGTGAACAAAAGTGTCATGTTCAAGAGTGGTTAACGGTTCTCCGAATAATCAAAATGTAACAAACAGGTTCGTTTTTCTCTCTTTTCCCCCACCATTTCTGGCAAGTACCTCTTTATTTTTGACAAGCTTGAGGAGGATAAAATTTGCTTGTTTATATTCTCATCCTTCAGATGAGTCCAACTTAGTTTAAGATTCGAACCCTAAGAAGGAGTGGTTCGTTCATGTTTAAAAATTGAACAGGTGCTTTACTGTTAAATTTTAACGAGTCCAGTATAGGAGAAACTCGGTGTTTTTCAATTTTAGGGAGTCAAAAGAAAAAGTTAAGAAAAATCCATGGGTGTAATTTTTCGTAAATTTAGTCTCTCGAGCCCGAAAAAGGATAAAATAATGCAGGAGAGAACTCTATTGACCGTAATTATTCAACGTATACCTTTTTCGTAAATAGTCCATTTCAGTCCGTAAAAGGGGTAAACTTATACTAAAGGGAGGATCATTCATTTACTTTAATGAGTTTGAATAATCAAGTGCTTGGAAATCTTTTCATGTTTAGAGAGTCTGAAAAGGGCTTAAAAGAGGACTCCAAGTTTTCGCTTTTTCGTAATTTTCAAGAGTCTGAAAAAGTGATAAAATTATACTCAGTAGTTTTGCTTTTTCTGTAAATTTTAACGAGTTCGAAAAAGGGATAAAAATGTAAACATGGTTTTCACTTTTTTGTAAGTTTTAACGAGTTTGAAAAAGGGATAAAAATATAATCCTGTGGCCGACTTTCAATTTAATTTACGAGCACGAAAAGACGGAAAGAACTCGGCATTTTCATGTTTTTAATGAGAATTAAATATAGCAAAATAATCTTGGGATTTTCATGAGTTTAACGAGTCTTGAAAATAACCGAAATTGACTCAATATAGGTTTCATTTTTACAAAATCTTGAAACAGAGAAAAACTATGCTTCAGAGTGGTTTCATTTTTACACAAGCTTGAAACAGAGAGAAAACTGTGCTTGATGCCCCCTAAGCGTAACTGCTAGAGCACATGCCCCCCCAGCTTCATTTCATTCAACTAAGTAGACTATTGGTAATTAATAGCTGGATGGAATGAAGGTTCATTTACGAGATCATATGGAAGACCTGACCTAAAACTGTAAGAAAATTATGCAAAAACTGAAATAACTAACCTAAATATGACTTAACATTTATGAGATCTAGTCAAAGACTTGACTCAATTAGGGGAGGATTTATTTCATTTTTTAACGAGCTTGACACAGGAAAAGAACTATGCTCATGGCAACGTGTTTCATTTTTTAACGAGGTTGACACAGTAAAAGGAACTTTCCTCATACCTGATTCAGTTTTTTACGCGGTTGACTCAGTAACAGGAACCATCCTCAGAAAATACTTATTTCTAATCTATTAATCTACTCTCTACAATCTACCTACCAATTCATTTTTTAATGAGGTTGACACAGGAAAAGAAATGTCCTCATCGTCGACTGATTCATTTTTTAACAAGGTTGACACAGTAAAAGGTGTTGTGCTCAACTTAGTGTTCCTAAATTGAGGTCATTAATTGTCAACCAGGGCTAGTAAACTGATGAAGTGAGGTGCACCATATGTGCCTAGGTATTTGTTTCTCACTACGTTGTGTTTAGTGTTTTTCTGATGTTTTTGGTTTTATGGTTTTATGTTAAAAAGGAAAGCACTAAATGTTGATGAAGGACAATTGTTGGACACACTAAAAACATAGCAAAACCTATTCTAAACTTTGTAAGGAACTAAAGAGAAGAAAATGCAAAGTTTGATAAGGACTCATAGCAAGGAACTAAATCACAACATGAACTCAATAACTCATAACATAAACCCATCCAATTCATTCATTAGAAATATGTTGGAATAGCTTAAGAAAAGGAGAAGTTTAGTGCAAATGAGGTTCTTCTAAGTAAAAAATCATCTTACAATATTACAAAGAATCTCATCCATGGCTAGAAGTTTATTGGAACGCAGTTGAAAGAGATTATTTGTAGCACAATAATATTTTCACTCTACATTAACTTATAATGCTAAGATTAATTCATTCTGCAACTTAACTTGTCACTACTAAGCCTCATCTGAAAGTTAGAGATTTTCTATAATAGTTTTGGAAAAAGGCTTATTTGTGAAATTGTAAAAGGTTGCAAAACAATCAAGGCCTTAAAATGATATCACTAATTCATTCCTGTCCATATGATGATGCATTACTAGAAAGACAGAACAAGATTAGTTTGTAAATAATGAAGGTCGTGGAATCTAATGTTAACAGTTAATACTACTTAAAGAACAATGGATAACACTGAACTAGGATGCAATTGATCAAACTTGAAACACAGTAACCACAACTAAACTAAAATGCCATTAGCCTAACTTGAAATATAGTAAACAAAGTTGAACTAGAATGCCACTAATCTAACTTGAAATGCAGTGAACTAAAACTGAACTAGAGTGCCATTATCAAACTTGAAATACAATGACAGAATTAAACTAGAATGACACCTACCTCCGGAGTACTACAACTAGACTAAAGATGCAACTAATCACTAAAATGTTTCAGCTCTGTCTCATTCAGAATTAGTGGTATTTTGGAATATTTTGTAGAACAGGACTGGCTGCAACATGTTATGTAAATGAGCATGAAAGCATACAACAAAACACAACAAAGCTCTAAAACACCACAGCTATGTCTCATCCGAAGTTAGTGATATTTTGGAAGAGTTTATAAGATCATGACTAGCTGTAACAACTGATGTAATTGAGCACAAGAACGTAAAACTCACTCCTAAAATACTACAGTTAAACCTCATTCGACATTAGTGATATTTTGGAATAATACGTAGGAACGAGACTAAACTGTAGCATCTAATGCAAATGAATATAAAACGCAAAGTTCAGAAAGTCAATTAAAATAGGAATGAAACGAGGCTAAATTACTTATCTAAATTATATGAACAAAGCTCCTCAGGTAGCAGGGGCCCTCTACCACCAGAGTTGCACGCAAATCTACTCAAGATTGACTCAGCTCATGCAATAAAATGATGCTTCTTTCATTAAAGGAGAAATTCTTCAAAACAGAGTATCACGGTTCTCTGAGATCTAGCAACAAAAACAAAATCTAACCAACAGTTTCTCAGTCTCCCGAGTCATACTTATAATGAAGTTACATAACTACTCTTTGAGAAAAATGGGGATAAGTGTCTTTCCCACTTCTAATCAAATTAAAACTCTTATTAACAGTCTTGTGCTTTACTGCGGACATCTGTAGAGTCCGTGTTTTGATAGGAAACTGCTTCTCTTCTACGTGCATAACCGCTTGGAAACTGTAACTCAGACTTTGTGGGGAGCAAGAGATGATGGGGAGGTGTTCTGGATTTCACCCATATGCCTTTTTATTTGCAATGACACCTGGAACCTACATAAACATGAGGATGGCTGCAGAACAGATGACTGGCTACAGAATGCATGTATTCTGTAGCCGAGTCTTAGTCAAAATTACTACACCAACAAAATCATAAAAACATAGCAATTTAGTCATTATATAAATTATTAAAGAAATTTTAATTAATCCTATTGATCAGTTAAGCCTGTAATTGATGAGGGACAAATAAAATGAAGTGGAATGTGGTGAAAGAGAACATCTTTTGGGCTCAACAAAAGGAACTCTCCTCACCAGCCACTGATTCATTTTTTAACGAGGTTGACACAATAAAAGGAACTATCCTCAGAAACTATTGATTCATTTTTTAACGAGGTTGACACAGTAAAAGGAACTATCCTTAGAATAACTGATTCATTTTTTAACGAGGTTGAAACAGGAAAAGAACTATCCTCGGAGAAGCTTGTTTCATTTTTTAAACGAGCTTGACACAAGAAAAGGAACTATGCTCGGTCTCACTGATTCATTTTTTAACGAGGTTGACACAGTAAAAGGAAGTATCCTCGGACTCACTAATTAATTTCTTAATGAGGTTGACAGAGTAAAAGGAACTGTCCTCAGACTCACTGATTAATTTTTTAATGAGGTTGACACAGTAAAAGGAACTATCCTCATACTCAATGATTCATTTTTTAACAAGGTTGACACAGTAACAGGAATTGTCCTCGGACTCACTGATTCATTTGTTAACGAGGTTGACACAGTAAAAGGAACTATCCTTAGACCCATTAATTCATTTTTTAATGAGGTTGACATAGTAAAAGGAATTATCCTCAGACTCACTGATTCATTTTTTAACGAGGTTGACACAGTAAAAGGAACTTCCTCGTACCAACTGATTCATTTTTAACGAGTTTGACACAGTAAAAGGAACTATGCTCACACTCAATGATTCATTTTTTAACGAGGTTGACACAGTAAAATGAACTCTCCTCGGACTTGATCATGGCTTCCAAATGGAAGAAACACATGTCAATGGACACACCTTGATCATGGCTTCCAAGAGGTCTTCATCAGAAGGAAGAATAGTTCTCTGGAAGGAACACATATCAAGGGACTCAAAAGGGATAAGAACATCACATTCAAATAATCCCATAGAGTTTTCCATGTCAATTACCGGACCTAAGTCAAAGGAAGATGAGAAAATAGTGAGAAGCTCGCTTACATCGGTAACTGAAAACATGGGACTAGCTGCCACATAATTAACCTGTGGCGGGGTAGATACCACTTCCGTATGAGGAACATTCAGGGATGTAGGATTATTGGTAGTCGAATCAAGACTAGGGAACGAAAGTTGGTCTACAGTCACAATATTTCCATTGTGAGGGAAAGACATCACGCGAAAGAGTGTCGATACTACAACTTTCATTGCATAGACATAGTCTCGCCCAAGGAGTAAATTGAAATTCGAGGGGCCTCGAACTACCATAAGATCAATACAAACAGTTTTACCTTCCAAAGTAATAGAAAAATTAGGAAGGATCCCTAAAGGTTCACTAATGGTTCTGTTAAAAGCTTTCAGAGTCTGCGAAATAGGCACAAGCTGAGGGGAACCCAAATCTTTCCAAGAAGTTGAGGATAAAATACTAATAGAAGCACCTTCATCTACCTGTGTGCAGTGTATGTCCCTACCACCCAACTTCACAATGATTTGGAAAGGGATGGAGGAAGGAAGACGAGGTTCTGTTAGTCTACTCCAATCAAAGGAAAGGACCTCAGTACTTGGAGGGGGTTCTGTAGAAACAAGTGAAATGCCCCCCGGCATAGAAGAATCTGATGTAACAAGAAGAACCTGAGCGGTATGAAGTTTACTCTCTACAGGGATAATGGGATCGACCGAATGTGAAATCGAATTGACCACTTGATCAACTAATGGATCATCAACCTGAGTGATATGAATTTCACTCTCCAATGGAAGAGTGGGATTGACTATACTTGAAATTAGATCAATCACTCCGTCAGTTGACGGTAGGTTGGGAGAAATTTTACGGTAACTAGTTGGAAATTCATGTTGTGGAACAGTAAGGTTTTCCAATAATTTTGAGGCTTCATCCATGTTAGGTAAAATGTGAGTTTGATGACTCCCTTTGCATAACTTACAAGGAAACCTAACTTTACCCTTTTTCCCAAGACCCTGATTATCACTGGTTGATGGATCAATGGAAAGTTGATGAGATTTTTCTTACCATACTTCCAAGACCTTAGGAATACTAGGACAATTGATAAGGAAGTGGTCACCCTTACAAAGCCTACAAGGGTATTTGGGTTTACGATGCAAGTTGGAGATTTCCTCAACACAACTAACACTTACAGCCATGGTTGGTTGGTTGACTTCTTTCTTATATTGCTTCTTCTTCTTCTTCTTCTTCCCTTTCTTCTTCTTCTTAGCCACCTGGTTACTAGCGTCAAGGCTTTTACCAAGAAAAGAGGAAGAAATGGAGGAAGAAATATTAGGCAAAGAAGGTTGGTGATGTTGAGATGGTGAACTTTGTTGAGGTGAAGCATCTAGTTGAGGTGGGACAATTGGAGTATTCGGGGCCAATGAAGTTGAAAATAACCATATCGGTAAACCTATTGTAAATCCAGGTAATGACAAAGTAGCCATATAAGGAGGACCAACATTTCCAAAGAAAGGAAAATTACTAGGATTCTCGTTAAGAGGGGTTCCTTGGTTGGTAAATTCTGGAAAAGTTGCCATTATATTCAACTTCAGTGAATTTTATTAACAATTTAAAACTAAAATTAACAATTCACAATTCACACCTAACAATTAAAATTCACAATTCACACCTATGGTCTCAAAAAGTAAAAACAAACAAATTAACACGCGCTATCAAATCTAGGAGTCAAACCACACACAAACAGTAACTTCCCGTACTAAAAACACTAGTTGGTGATGAAATCCAACATCGTAGAATTTAATACCGAAAGGGCGGTTGGAACAGTTACCCCGACAACCTGCTTAATGAAACAGACTGGCACAAGTTTCTTCACAAAACCATCTCGAGTGAAGAAAACCCCCCAGAGAGTCCAAGTGAGTCTAGTCGACGTCTGCTCCAGGTACAGTGAGATCTTTCCTTCACCGTCACCTTAGGAAATAATCTTAAGCTTATGGACACTAAGGTTACCAACAATAACAAATACAACTGGGGGAACAGTCTACGATCCGATCCCACGCGCAAGGGCAGAGTAACAAAGCTCAATCCCCTTGAAGGTTCCTCGACATGGTTAATCTGAGGTTTACCGACAAGTGACCCCAGGCTCCTCGACAATGGTTAATCCGAGGTTTATCGTTTGTAATGCGCACAGATCTTCTATCGTTCCCAATGAAATATAATTTATTGTCTCAAAGGTTCAAACATGATCTCGTGATTAACGCCTTTAAGAGAAGCATCCCAGATTGTACCAATTACAATTGGATTTATTTCCTACCACAAGATTTGTCTACTTATTTTTTTTAGTTGCTTTGGAAAGTTAACTACAACCTATTCCAAAGCACTAATCCTAAGCTATATTGGTGGAAAGATCCCTAAAAATGTAAAAATTACTAGATGAATTTTATTAAGCACTGTGTTATTTAGGCTGTTATTACTCAAAAGGGTAAATGGATATGAAACCAATGGTGTTATGACCCAACCCAAAACTGAATGCAATCGAATATGATAATGTAATCTTTTCAATTCGATGAATCCTAACTAAAGTAAGGAGAGATTTTCCATTCACTTCCAACAATGAAAAAATTGATCACTAAGAGAAAATATAACAAATTCTCTAATGCACTAATTTTATCATGAAAAACTAATGCAAATCAATTCCAAAACAATTTTTGTTTTTTTGTTTTTAAAACAATCATAAAAACATCTAAATTCAAATCAAAGAAAACTGATCTAAATCTCCGATTGATTTTTTCAGAATGTAAACTATGCTGTTGTAATCTATGCACAATTCACACGAAAAGTATGCAAATGTAATCTATGCACATTTTTCATTCATATTCTGAAAATCGGAATTCTAATTATGCAAATGTGATCTATGCAAGAGAATTCTCAAACACAAGATGATTCTAATGTAATCTAAGAACCAATCAAGTGTAAGTCATGAAAATCGGGCGAGAGTTCCAAATATCAAAAAACACTCAAAGGCAATTAACACTCATACACAATTTAGCCCCCCCAGGCGAATTGCAAAAACAAAAGAAAAAAGATGTAAAATTGTGAAAAGACTGAGACAAACCTCCAAATAATGACCAAAGGAAATCAAATTAAAAATTTCTCAAAAAAGAGACTCAAAACACCCAATTAACTTAATGGAGATTGATGAGATGAAAAATTGTTGAAAGAAATTCAGAAACAAGAGATTTTTGACAGAAAAATACAAATCTGGGTAGATGCTAAGAATCCTAAATTAAATCTAAACTAAACTGGAAAAAAGAAATCCAGAGTTTTTCCAAAATTTTAACAGGGTCCGCAGGCTTCTAGAAGTAACAGGTGCGGTCCCGCACTGTTTACTCAAGGAAAGTGCGAAACTTCCTGCACTGTGCAAAAGAAAAAAGTGTGGTCCCCAGAAAAGTTCAAGAAAAATGTAAAATATTTCAAAATTTTCTAAAACATAGAAAACCTAAGCTACCCAGGCAGATATCTATCAATCAAAAACCAGGAAAAACTTTTCCTCAAATCAAAATAAAAGAGAACCAAAAACAACAAGTTCTTTCCCCAGTGGAGTCGCCAATTTGTTGTACGGATTAATCAATCTTGTGGACAAGACCGATCTCCCTAGTGTCAGAAGACAATCTAGCAACAAACGAATAACTAAGTTTGTCTTTCTCTAAATATATTCGTTTTACAAATAAATGCTATAAAGGTGTCAATCATACCTTAGATCCAAATGCTTATTTGCAGTCGTAGTGCTTCCGTTGCATCAAAATCCTTCCGTCGCAGCAAGAGTTCTTCCGTCGCAACAAGAGTTCTTTCGTCGCAACAATAATCCTTCCGTCGCAACAAGAGTTCTTTCGTCACAAGAAAGTGTCATCTTTCATCGACCTGCAATCACAAACAAGAAAATATTAAATAGCACCTGTATAACAAATAATTATAAAACATACCTATCATAGTGATCAAGGAATCTATGAAATAAACCATCAAACGACAACTTATTGAAATAAACAATTGAATGAAAATTTATTGAGAAAAACAAAACTTGATTGTATTAATCTTAAAATAATAGAAGAACCTTACAACCTTAGCCTTGATGTTCGAAAGGCCTTCCCGAGGTCCGAAGTAGGAGTCTCCTCTACTTTGATAAGTCTTGCACTCTTCCTCCAGGAGCATAAATAAGTATGTGATCTTTCCTCTCAAAAGCTCAGTAGAAAGAAGTCTAAATCTCAACAGCACTTCAACTCAATCACCCACAAAGCTTGAACTCTAATTCTCAATCTCCAAAATCTCAACCATTTGAGGCTACCCAATGCCTCCTTTTATAGAGTAGATGAGGAGGTTAGGATTCCACCTTTGAAGGGATAGAATCTTCCTTCAAAGGGATAGGCTCCTCACATCAAGGGATTAGTTACTTAAGGTGAGGGATACATGCACCTTATCAAAGCGTACTCATCCCCAAAAATTCTCATCTAGAACCTTCTAGAATTGACCTCAAACCAAATTTTTAACTTTACTTTCTCGCCTTTTGAGTTTAGAGGGGGTACGCAGGAATTCCAAAGGAAAACTGCGTTCTGGAACACAGGTAAGCCATGCATTAGCTGCGTACCCAAGCCAGGAATGCAGGTAGGTTTCATGTTACCTGCGTACCCATTCTTTCAGAGGTTTTTAGGGTTTTTCTTCTTGTTTCAGGGCTTGACATGAGAAGTAAAGGTTGTAAGACTTGCAGAGGAGGTATGTATGAGTGTTAATGAGATCATACAGTTAGCAAAATGTCAAGGTGACAATTTTTTAGTGTAATAACTAGTTGCAATGGTTTTGATGGTGATCTTTCCTTTTACTTTAATGGTACTCTAGTTTTATTTGCTAACTGACAATATTTTCAAATCAAACTCTCTTGTTTTGAAAGCTTCGGTAAATCCCTGACAAAATTTTTATTTCCTATTTTGACTATCTGATCAAGTTCAGATTTTCAAGTCTCTTATGCCACAACCAACTCTCATTAATGTTTTATAGGAAACACCTCTTTGTTTTCTCTTTGAGAACATACTCATTGTTGTATGTTCTAACTGCTTCAACAAATATCTCACATATGCCTGGAAACTTGATTTGATAATTTTTAGCTTTAAAAATCACATCATAGCCTTGATTACACATCTGAGATACACTAAGAAGGTTATGCTTCAGCCCATGAACATACAGCACATTATTAGCTTTAAATTTTCCATTTGGAAAAATAACAATTCCTTTACCAACAATCCTGCCAAGTGCATTATTACCAAAGGTTACATTACCTTTATCCATTGGTTTCCATGTTTAGAACTTATTTATGTCTCCTAACATGTGTTTGGAACAACCACTATCCACATATCAACAAATCCCTTCATTCTGAGCATACAAAACAATATCACACTGCTCTCATTTCTCCGTTTATTTCTATACCTTGGGATTTTGTTCAATTCCCTCAATAACTGGTTCATGCCTCTTTTCATTAAGTCCTCAATCAACTTCTATATGCCCAAAATTTTGACACTTAAAACATCAAACAAGATGGTTCAGAGGAGCAAAATGATTATTGTACCCGGGTTTCCTTTTCCTTTGTTGAATTCTTCCTCTAGATCTAAGCCACCTGTAGGATAGGTTTACTTTGCAATTTGCTACTTTGTGGCCATAATTAGTGCAAGTGAAACAATATCGTGGAAAAATATCAACATACCTCGAAGTCTATCTTCTATGTTGGCTAATCTCTAAGCATTTTTATTTTCTTGACCAACATTTTTCCTTTGTTGGGCAAGATTTCTTGGTTGGCTTTGTTGCATGTCTCCTTTTATTTGTTGCGTAATTCCTTATTCAGGTACAAAGGTGATTCTCTCTTTTACATTTTAATTATGTTGCTACACTAGACTCAACCTCAAATTTAAGACTAGTTTGACCTCTAGAGACTCACCATACTTCCAATATTTCATTTAAATGATCAATTCCTTTTCCAAATTTATAATTGAAGCTCAACTTTGTTTTTTCCTTTTCCAACTCCTTCAGCAAGACAATTTCACTTACTAGCCTTTCACAAGCTTGTTTCTTCTTATTCAACTACTAATTTAGGGATTCTTTAATATTTTCACTTTCTTCTATTTGCAATAGCAATGGTTCAACAACTTCAAATTTTTCTTTGAACAATTACTCCCTATGTGATTTATTTTTCTTTCTTAGTCTTTCAATTTGTTCAAGTGTGCTTACCATTTCTCCTTATAGGTCCACTTTAAAATTTCATCATCAAAATTAATTACTTCAACTTGTAGGCTGTCTGTGGCCATCAACATGAATTCTTTTGGGGTTTCATCATCTCTGCCTTCATCTGAGGATTGACTAACTTCACATTAAGAAGAGCTATATTCTTGACCACAAAGATCTCTCTTTTTAGCCTTCTTTCTATATTTTTGTACTTTATTTATTTTTACTCTTGGATCATAATCTTTATTCTTATTTTCAGGACACTTTTAACCATAGTGAACAAAATTTCCACACTTAAAACACTTAAAAGGTATCTTACCTTTATACTTGTTTGATCTTCTTATTAGTATGAATCCTTTGTCGAAGTGTACGAAAAAGGACCACTTTAGCTACGCATAACTAATAGCCCTAAAAACAAAAGTGGCTGCCAATATCTTCAGATCTGCGGTTAGTTAGACAAGAAAAGAGCTGCAAAACACCAGATCTATGCATGGAAAGACATTAAGCAGTAAAAATAAGGGTTTGCTCCATATACCAATAGACAAGACAAGAACAATTTTTGAAAGAAATTTTGTATTAATGGGGCACCTGGGAGGAAAACCAGAAGGATTATCCAATTCCCCTCAGTGGGATGGGTTCTTGGAAGTCCTCAGCACTTCAGATCTAAGATTTCTCTCTCTAGTTGATGTAGAAAACCCAATGCAAAGAGTAGAGCTCAATGGGAGAAAATGATGGAGATGTGTGACCAAGTGTATAGATCCAGAGTGATCTAATAGGAAACAAAAGGTGAAGAATGGTAGGAAAAACCCTCCTATTTATAACAAAATATTGGGTCATTCTAGATCTTGGTGCATGGGTTAACCAAATCTAGATCCACTTTTTACGGAATATTTTATTATATTTGTTGGAGGGAAAAGGTATTTGACTTGGGTCAAATCCCTTAATTTGTCAAAAATAAATAAATAAATGATTTATTTATCTTTTTAAGGAAGTTGTTAGAAGATAATCAAATAAATAATGATTTATTTAATTATTTAAGGAAGTGGTTGAAAGATAATTAAATAAATAGTGATTTATTTAATTATTTGTGAGTGATTTGGTCATATTTAACAAGGAATATCATCAAATTAAGGTTTAAATAATTATTCGTGGAAAATAATAAGATAAATAAAGGTTTATCTAATTAATTTCTTTGATTTTGGGTTAAACATGACTGGGAATAATAATTAAATTATGGTTTAATTAATTATTCCATGAGGAAAATCAAACAAATATAGGTTTGTTTAATATTTCCTTTTGGGGTTTCCTGTTTTAACATAGTGAAAGCAATTTTACTTAGGGTAAAATTGGTTTTACATGGTGTACTTGGGTCCATCTAATGATAATAGGTTAGATGACCAAAAAATGGTGTAACAGATTTCCCCCCAGCGTGCGAGTGTCAGGAGCAAATCGTATGACCGAAGTACGTTGTAAGAACACAATCACTAGACAACAAAAGGGGTGTCAGAGAGAGAAATGTGAGGTAGATAGTGTGTTGAAGGACTAGACCCTGAGGAGACGAGACTCGCAGGTGCGACAAGTCTCTTTTTATGAGAGGGTACCTGTGCTGAAGGCGGCGGGGGAGGCATACCTATGCCCGCCGAGACAAAGTACAAAAGAATAGTGTGTCCAGTAAACAAGGGACCGAACCATAAAGTACAACTGGCATAATCATGAGCCAGATAAAAATACAGTGAGGAATCCCACATACATGCTGTGCCTGGGATAACAGCCAGGACTTGCACAATAATATCTGAGTATATGAGATACGAATACAACCCAAATGCCCCCTGTAAATGGGGAAGGGCTCACAAAATCTGACTGATACATGCAAGTCAAAGAGGCGCTGCAAGTGGCTACGGCCAACATCATCAAATATCTGGAGCTGCATCGAAGGCTGCGAAGAAGAGGTCATCCAGGCATGTGGGGGGCTACCTGCAGGGCCACCCCCTCATGAGGGTTGAAAAATCTCACACACACCCGGGAATCATCAAGAGCTGTTGCTGGATCACTGGACCATCAAGTATACGAATCTCGATCATGCTGAAAGGAGCTGGAGAAACAATCAAGTCAAAAGGAAAGGAGATATCCCTTTGCTTGATCCGAGGCACCGAACAAGAGTGGAAGCTGGAACCACGGTACACCGCTCTCTAGACCTGGCTTCTGGAATGAATGAGCTGATGTCAACAGAAGGAGGTCCGCCATAGGTGAGGTAATGAGAGGCCCTCAACTAAGGCACGAGAGAAAAGAGTAGAGCGACGGACAGACTGACACTAATGAGGATAGTGAAGTGGAAAGGACTGAGTAGCTAATGGACGACTTCCTTTGTTAGAGCATAAAGGGCATGAATGACATGGCAGCGACTGACACAATATCAAATGGGACAGGGGACAGTGGGACTAGAGGTCATAATGTGCGACACAAGAGAGAGACCAAGCAATGAAGGATGGAGGGCTATAGTGGGGTACAAAGGGACTTGGTATAGACTCCATGGAGGGAATGATGACTCAACTTGGATGCTCTAAACAAGGGCAACTCGCTGGTGCTTCCACACAGTACAGGCTCCAATGGGGGGATCATGGAAACATGAGTTCATGATGGGAACTCATGACGAAAATCGACACGAAAAAGGACAAGTAAGGAGGCAAGATGGTGCCCCAAGTACAAGTGTCGTAAGTGAGGAAATTCGATTTAAAGCGGTTATGGAGGGGCCCTTCTTGGACAAAAATGGGTCCGGGTGAAGCAGCAAATTATAAACATGAAAAAACAAATGCTGGCTACCTAAAAGAAAATAAAACATGCATTTCAGAAGGGAAATGCTAAGGGTAATATTTCTTAAGATAGAGTGCATTGCGAGGATTAGGAAGGGGATGGCCTTCGAAATCCTCTAAGAGGTATGCCCCCTTATCGAGATCCTTACTAATGATGTAAGGGCCCAGCCATAATGAGTCAAACTTCCCATGACCAAGGACATCATGGGCCTGGTCATATACTAGAACAAGGTCGCCTTCGTGGAAAGTGCGAGGTTGGACTTTTCGGTCATACTGAGCTTTGGTGCACTTTTTGGCTGCTTCCATGGTTTGCAAGGCGACACGGCAGTCTTCAGAAGCGCGCTCGATCATGATAAGTCGTTGTTCTAGAGGTTGGGTATCAGGGAGAAGTTCAACAGCCAGATGTAGGGAAGGAATTTCACACTCGATCGGTAAGTCTGCCTCCTCTCCAAAAACCAGGTGGAAAGGAGTAAACCCGGTGGCGGTTTTAACAGAAGTTCGATAGGCCCACAAAGCAGGGAAGAGCATGAGATGCCAGTTGGTTTTGTGCTTATTCACCGTTCGTTGAAGCATAGTTTTGAGGATTTTGTTGGCTGCTTCAACTTGGCCATTACCTTGGGGGTAATAGGAGGAGGAATATTGGTGCTCAAAACCCAACAGTGAGGATAGCTCACGCCATATCTCATCTTCAAAATGTTTTCCATGGTCGGAGACCAGTTGTTTGGGAACCCCGAATCGAGCTATAACATGGTTAAAGAAAAAGAGGGCCGCGGTAGCTGCCGTGTTGTTGAAAGTTGGCATGGCCTCGGCCCATTTGGTGAAATAGTCGACTGCCACGATGATATACTTATGGTTACCAGTGGATGGTGGGCGACACTCCATAAAGTCGATGGCCCATTTACAGAAGGGGCCGGTTGAGACGACTGGATGGAGGGGAGCTGGTGGAGCTCGCGCCTTAGGGGCGAAATGTTGGCAACTGGGACAGTGTTTGACTGCCTCAATGCAATCACTAAAGAGAGAAGGCCAAAAATACCCAGCGCGCATGACTTTCTGGGCAGTAGCAAGACCGGAGAGGTGGCCACCGCAAGCGCCGCTATGGCAGGCATTAAGGACCTGTTCAGCTTCAGCGTGTGTGAGGCAACGACGAAGGACGGTATCAACCCCGCGACGATATAGATCGTCACCAATAAGGAGGTATCGGGGGGCTTGGTGTCGGATGCGTCGGCGAGCCTCACGATCAAGGTGAAGGGCGAACTTTTGGGTTCGCAAGTAAGTAAGAATGTCGCCATACCATGGGTCGTCGGCAGTAATGGAAAATAAGTGTTCATCAGGAAAATCATCATTAACTGGGGTGTCTTGCGCTCCGGTAGGTAATTCAGAAATGAGCTCAGCGAGGGCTAAGCCTTTCTTACTCTTTGGTGTGACGAATTCGAGGTCGAATTCTTGAAGAATAATGACCCAACGGGCATATTTCCCAGTGAGGATACGACGACTCAATAGGAAAGCCAAGGGGTTGGAATTAGTCACAACCTTGGTGGAGCGCATAAGGATATAATGACGAAGTTTTTGGACTGAGAACACTATAGCCAGTGCTAATTTTTCGTCAAGTGAGTAGGAAATAGGGGGTCCTACAAGGTTCTTACTGACGTAGTAGATCACATGCTCAATACCATTGTCATCTTCCTGGATAAGGACTCCAGCGACCGAATAGGTGGAAGTGGAGATATACAGGATGAAGTCCCGATCAAAGTCGGGAGGGCGGATCAAGGGAGCGGATGTGAGAGCCTGCTTGAGGGCATCGAAAGACTCGTGAGCATGGCAATCCCAAACAAAAGGGATAGAAGATCAGAGGAGTCTAAGGAACCCATGTGCAGTGGTGGCGTAGTCAAGGATGAACCGTCGAAGAAAATTAGCTTTGCCTTGGAGACTTTGGAGCTAGCGGAGGGTACGTGGAATGGGAAGTTCAAGAATGGCTTGAACTTTCAAAGTGTCAAGAGTGATACCATCCTTAGACACGATGAAGCCTAAGAGACGGCCGGCAGGGATGCAAAAGACGCATTTCAACGGGTTAAGGCGGATATTATACTTGCGACACCGGAGAAAAATGGTACGCAGATCGTGGAGGTGTTGCGCCCGATGTTTAGAACGCGCAGTGAGGTCGTCTAAATAAGCAAGGATAATGTGAGCTAAGTCATGGAAACAATAAGACATGGCCCGTTGAAAAGTGGCGCCGGCGTTTTTGAGGCCGAACGGCATGACCCGGTAAGCAAAAGTTCCCCACGGACTAATGAACGCGGTTTTAAGTTGATCGGCAGGACGGATAGCAATTTGGTTGTATCCGGAGAAACCATCCATAAAGGATAGAACCTCATGCCCCACACACTCGTCAATGATTTGGTCAATGAATGGTGTGGGGAAGTTGTTTTTGGGACAAGCTTGGTTCAAGTCGCGAAAGTCCGTGCAGACACGAATGGTGCCTTGTTTTTTAAGAACGGGAACTGGGTTGGACACCCAAGTGGTGTATTCAATGGGGTAAATGAAACCAGCCTGCTTGAGCTTATCGATTTCGGCTTTGATAGCGTCACGTCTGGAAGGATGAATGGGTCTCAACTTTTGATGGACTGGTTTGGCATCAGGCCATGTGTCGATATGATGTTCGACAATGGCGGGATTGAGTCCAGGCATTTCAGAATAGGACCAGGCGAAAATATCATGGAATTCTTTGAAAATCTTGGTGTAAGCTTCGATTTCTTCCGGGGTGCAGTGGGCGCCTAAGGTGATATATTCTTCGATACCTGGTGTGATTGAAATGTCAATTTTTATGATAGGAGAGATATTGGCCATGTTTCCTTCTTCGAAAGCATCGGGTGCAGGGATGGGGTTTTTGAACCAATCGACTGTATTGGGGATGAAGTCTTTGGTTTCCACAGCAAATTGGTCATGGGACTGCTGCGGGAGGAAGTATGCTCGATGGTGCATATCGTCCCACGGAAATTCCGGGTTAGTCATGGCTTCCATAATGTCTTCATCGGACTGGAAGATGGGAAGACTGGAGGAAGAAAGGTCACCCGAGGAGGTGGTGGTGTGAGACGGGTCATCAAGAGGAGAAGGGCTCAGATGTGCGATATCAACAGATCCAAGGTCGACTGAGGAGCCGAGAGGATCGGCAGGTTGAAGGGCAGGTGAACTATCTTGCAAGGATGATGACAGGTACAAAATGGTGGTTGACGGCTCCGGTGGCTCGATAGCGGGAGGAGGTATGTGAATGGGAGTAGGAAGGTCCTCTGGTCCTATCGAAGTGGCCTTGAATTGGCGGTACATGTCCAAGGAGGAACGATACTCGTCAAGGCAGGGACAGAGGTGGGTGTACTGGCCGTGAAAATCGCACAAGGCACAAGGGTGGTTTGTGCGCAAGTTTTTGAGTTTTGGGATAGAGTCTGGGATAGTGACGTAGACTTCTGGGATTTCAGAGTCAGGAAACGTCTCGTTGACCAGAATCTTGAGGTGCGGCAATTTAGGACACATATGAGTGGCGTGACCGACGATATCACACAAAACGCATTGGATGGCGGGCTTTGGTGGTCGTGGAGGGGTAGGAGTTGTCGGGGCAGCCTGGTCCTGATGGGTTGCCCCATTACAAGCTTTGCCTTTCTTTCCGGGGGCTGGCACCACAGGGGTAGGGTCCTGTGGAGGTGCTGGGGGCCCGGAGGAGGTGAGGGGGACCGGTTGAACCAGTGTCAAAGCAAGGTAAGGTTTGGGGTGACCGGGAGGGGTAGCGGCTGGAGGGTCAATGTACCAGACGGGTATGCCGAGGGTCAGGTTAGGGAGAGAGAGGGTGGCCATGACGGGGACAGAAAATACTCTGGGAGGGGGAGCCAGGAAAGGTATCTGCCCAGTAGGGTAATGACCAGGAGGGATGGCTCCGAGGTGGTTAAGGCCAGGGGGAACCGTTCCAGGAGGATAAAGGGGTTCGGGGATACCAGCTATAGGGGGAGGGCCAGAAGGAGGAGGTCCTGCTGGCTGAGAGGAATGGCTAGGAGCGGGGTGCGGAGGGCAAGGGGGAGGTTGCTGACTAGCCGAGGCAGGCCGCTTAAGAGCAGCCTGAGACTATTGCATCATGCAAATATTCGATAAGCTGGGATCTGTGATAGGAGGAGGGGGGAGGTTAGGGAAAGTTCCAAGCAGGGAGGAATCTTTGTAAACGCCAGGGGAGACACTGGTCAAGGAATCAACGGTTTGCTTGTTGGCTACAGAAGAGATGGTCGTCTCAGGGGAGGTCTGAGATTTTGGCTCATGATATGTCAACTGGTCAATGGTGACTATCTTTCCATTATGGGGGAAAGACATCTTGCGAAAGACCGCGGATGGGACAACAGACATAGCATAGGTGTAGCTTCACCCCAATAGAATGTTGTAATCTAGCGGGGCGTCGATGACTTCGACGTCTATGCAAACAGTCTTACCGGTGAGGGTGATAGGACAATTACAAAACAGGCCAATGGGCTGGGAGGCATGATCGTCCCACGCTCGAAGGGTGATCGTGGAAGGGGCCAGTTCAGGGGATCCGAGTTGCTTCCAAACCGAAGCGGACATCACGCAGGTGGATGCCCCCTCATCAATGATACACCGGGACACGTTGGCGTTCCGGATTTTGACTGGGATTTGGAAGGCGACGGAAGGAGGGAGAGGAGGATGGTCCGATTGAGTGGCGTCGAAAAAAATCATTTGGTCATCAGCAGGATCTACAGCGCCCATGGCAGATAGTAGAGCCTTATTTTGGGAAGGGCACGACTGGAGGAGCTCTAGTGTGGAAATGGCGGCAGGAGATTGCGCCAAATCATCTACTATGCTATATGAATGGGCAGCTCGACTGGGAGCAGCGTTTCGACGTAGTGGGCCCTTAGGTATCTTGGTATGAACCTCAACTTTTGGTTGAGGGATATGTAAGGGGCCACTGGGTGACGAAAGAGGCTCTGGAGAACCCGAAGAAGGAGGCTCGGGAGCAGACTGAGCAAGAGGCTTGGAGTACTGGCGAGACCGAGTTTGAAGGTGAAGATCGACGGACGGGTTAGGATCGGAGTGCATCATAAGGATCTGGTAATCAGAGGAACCAGAAAGGGAAGGGGGGGTGGTTACCTGGCTGTCGGGCGGTTGGGTAGCCACGAATCCTTGCTGAGGGAAAGGATCAGTAAACACGGCTGGCTGGGTAGTGGCCACATTAGGAGGAGCATGAGGGGAGGCGTGCTGTCCGCGCAATGTGGCTTGAGACTCCCACATCTGCCGCATCTGGGGTAATAGGGGACAATCGTGGGTGTAATGACCATAAACACCGCAACACGAACAAGGCTTACTTGTGCGAAGCGGCCTGTCCAGCTTGGGCTGAGTGCCCTGTTGCTGGTTGGCAGTGTTAGGGTCCACACCAGGATTGGGTCCACGGGTACTAGGGGCAGATTGGTTTGGATTGCCTCTCCACCTTCTTTGAGAAGAAGGGGGATTAGTCACGCCCTGCTGTGCAAATACTTGCCCTGGAGGGGGCTGTAGGTGCTGGTGCTGGGGTTGAGGAGGCAAGGGAGGAGGAAGTGCATATGCTGGAGGAGCTGGCGCACCAGGCTGCGGATAAGGGTAATGGGTAGGTTGGGCAACATTGAGGTAAGCATGAGGTTGGGCAAAAGGAGGAGGCATGCCGTATCCTGGATACATGCTACCGGGAGGGAGGAGAGTGCTGGAGGAGCTAGCCCCTCCCCGAGGGAGACCATAGCCCATAGGAGGTTGAGCATATGGATGGGAAAGGGCTCCAACGATACCGTCGGTGGAATGAGATGCCCCCGGGGCGTTAGCGCCACCGGGCCTGGGGAGGTCAGGAAGAACGGTATAAACATAACCAGATTGAGCGTAGATCGGGTCATATTTCAAGGCTATTTGGAGGGCGGCTTCTTCAGTTTGAGGAAAATGAGAGGCGACATCTTTGCCGATGGGAGCGGGAAGGGTGCGAAGGAACCGGTCCATGTAAACCCGATCTTCGAAGGGAGGGGCTCGACATAAGCTCCGTCTTCTTCGCCATTCCTGAACATGGGCGGAAAGGCGTGTTGAAGAGGATTTCTTGAAGGAAGTCAAGAGCTCCGTGCCAGTATCGTATCGGAGAGGGAGCTGGAAGTACGAAAAAAAGGCTTGGGCAAGAGTCTCAAAGGTGGTATGGGTAGAGGTGGCTTGTTCGACATACCATTTAGAAGCTTCGCCGATGAGCGTGCGTTGGAACAGACGAAGACGGATGGAGTCATCGGTAATGGAATTGGAGGAACACCACATGTGGAAAGATCGGACATGATTGGTTGGATCTTCTCCATTAAGGCCCTCAAACTTAGGGATGTCGGAGGGGAGCTTGGTTGGCATAGCGGGCCAGTTAGCATTGTGGTGAATGGGGTCATTGATCAACTGATGGAAATCGGGGAGGCTGAGGCCTGCAATGTACGGAAGCACAGGGGTGGTCGGGGTAGTTCCTTCGGTGGTTCCGCTAGTAGTAGGGCCGACATTGGGGCCGGGAGAACCGCTAGCGTTAGGCCCTGGACCAGACATGGTGAAGGTGACAGGGGGAGAACCAGGAGGAGAAGGAGGACCCGATGAATCAAGGGAGGAGTCAGAGTGCGGACTCGAAGGTGGACTGGCTCGACGACGGCGGTGCGGAGCAGGTCGATCAACCGGAAACTGAGGGTGAAGGCCAAGAAGTCTCCGGGAAAGGCGCCTTGGGGGCGCAATGATGACGGGAAGAAGGAAACCGACAAGGGCAGAAAGGGACAGAATCAAGTGAGGTCACGGGCAGAAAATGTGCAGTGACAATTGATTTTAGAGTCTTTGCCAGGCGGTGTTAACCAAGCGCTTCTTCACTTAGGGTCAGTGTGTGGTGTGTGTTAATTTTAATTTTTAAACCCTTTTCGTTTTGAGAGCAAGAAAAAGTGTGCTGCGTAACTGAAAAGAAATCTACGTAGAACAATATAGATTGCTGAAAGGACAGAACATTTAACAGCTAACTATGCATCAATCTAACCCAAAAAGGCGGGTCTCTCAAAACTACTCTAAAAGAGGGAAAAAATCTACTCAAAACACACATAAAAAGAGGTCAATAGATCTAGGGTCGAAAGGGACAGGGATCTAGAGGACAAAGCTGCTAAAAGGAGGTGCAGATCACAGCCAAGAGACAAAGGCAAGGTGGCTGGAAAAAGGAAGGAAATCAGCAAAAAATGGAGGGGGAAAGGGGGAGGCCCAGAAAGTAGGTCCAAACAAAATGACAGGAGGTGATTTGAAAGGAAGAAAGGCTGATTGCAAAGGATCTGAAAGGGAGGTAACAGATCTGGAAAAAAGGAGGCTGAAGCTCTGAAAAACAGACGGCTGAAACAACTTGAAACTCTTCCACAAAAAGTGGAGGGTACTAAAGCCCTAGGGGGCTAGGTTCCCACTTATATGAGTAAAAACAGATCAGAACTTGGTCAAAACGGGCTGAGACAAAGGCTGGAGGACCCTGGCAGAAGCTGCAGCAAAACCCAGAAAAATTGCAGAAAAATTGCTGAAAAAATGGCAGGTCGCAGTTTCTGACCTGATTTCAGTGCAGGTCGTAGGAAACAAGCTGAAAAGTGTGACCTGGAGGTCCAGGTCGCAGGTTTAGGGCCAAAAAGTGCGACCCCCTATTCCGGTTGTCTCGGCGGCAGATTTTCAGAAAAGTTGCCGTCTCAGTTGCGGCTGGTGTCGCTTACCTGCGCAATAGGGCCAGAAACACACAGAAGTTAGAAATTTTGATGTTTTAGCATTTTATGTGAGAAAAACAACATAAAAATAGGAAAAATAAACAGCTGAAAAGAAACCCTAGGGTCTGAAGTAGCTGGATATGCAGGAATATGAAAAACGACAGTGGTCGTAATTTAAAACCCGTGTGGAGTCGCCATTTGTTAGTATGAATCCTTTGTCGAAGTGTACGAAAAAGGACCACTTTAGCTACACATAACTAATAGCCCTAACAACAAAAGTGGCTGCCAATATCTTCAGATCTGCGGTTAGTTATACAAGAAAAGAGCTGCAAAATACCAGATCTATGCATGGAAAGACATTAAGCAATAAAAACAAGGGTTTGCTCCATATACCAATAGACAAGACAAGAACAATTTTTGAAAGAATTTTTGTATTAATGGGGCACCTGTGAGGAAAACCAGAAGGAGTATCCAATTCCCCTTAGTGGGATGGGTTCTTGGAAGTCCTCAGCACTTCAGATCTAAGATTTCTCTCTCTAGTTGATGTAGAAAACCCAATGCAAAGAGTAGAGCTCAATGGGAGCAAAATGATGGAGATATGTGACCAAGTGTATAGATCCAGAGTGATCTAATAGGCAACAAAAGGTGAAGAATGGTAGGAAAAACCCTCCTATTTATAACAAAATATTGGGGTCATTCTAGATCTTGGTGCATGATTAAAATAATTTTAACCAAATCTAGATCCACCTTTCATGGAATATTTTATTATATTTGTTGGAGGGAAAAAGTATTTGACTTGGGTCAAATCCCTTTATTTGTCAAAAATAAATAAATAAATGATTTATTTATCTTTTTAAGGAAATGGTTGAAAGATAATCAAATAAATAATGAGTTATTTAATTATTTTAAGGAAGTGGTTGAAAGATAATTAAATAAATAATGATTTATTTAATTATTTGTGGGTGATTTGGTCATATTTAACAAGGAATATTATCTAAATAAGATTTAAATAATTATTCCTAGAAAATAATAAGATAAACAAAGGTTTATCTAATTAATTTCTTTGTTTTTGGGTTAAACATGACTGGGAATAATAATTAAATTATGGTTTAATTAATTATTCCATGAGGAAAATCAAACAAATATAGGTTTGTTTAATATTTCCTTTTGGGGTTTCCTGTTTTAACATAGTGAAAGCAATTTTACTTAGGGTAAAATTGGTTTTACATGGTGTACTTGGGTCCATCTAATGATAATAGGTTAGATGACCAAAAAATGGTGTAACACTTCTCATTGTTAGAAATTAATTAACGGAGCAATGAAATATACAAAATATTGCGGAAACAAAAATACAAAAATGCATAAAACAAGAGAGACACAGATATACGTGGTTCACCCAATTTGGGCTACGTCCATGGAGAAAAAACCAATCCTTATTTTTATATTATCCAAAAAATGAAGAGATACAACCTACAACAAATCCTGTTGTAATTTCTTCCTCCCTCTCACACAATCTCCTCTCTTTTTCTCACTAAGAATCATAATACAAAGTTGCAATACAATTCCTTGATATAAACTTAGGGTTTCCTTCTAGGTCCAAAAACCCTTAATTAACATAACTTATACCGTCAGATCATCCACTTAATGAAAAACCAATATCTAATATGAAATTACAATATTTCATAAGGAAAATGTTCATCTATTTTTAGCTTCCGGGCACTGCCATGGAACCCCTGCCAATGGGGGGCTCATAAAATTCATCTTCCCCCCCACTCCCCCCCATGACGATGATTAAATGACTGACGTTTCCAGCATGTTAGGAAAAGTGATCCAACACAGCTGAAACAAATAACCTCTGAAAAAATAGGAAGATAATCAGGCTCCACACCTAAAAATATTGAGCTTCCTCATGAACTTGGCTTCTTCTTCATCACATTCACAACATGAATCATCATGCTCTTCCTTGGGATTATTATCTTCTTTGAAGGCTGACTCTTTTTTTGTAGGATTGCCACTATAAATTCTCATCTCATAAGAAATAAGGATGCCAAAGTGGAATAAATTCTCCTCTCGTAACCAATAGGAAGCTACAACTCCCCAATTTATCAGTTGCAACTGAATGGAGCTACAACCCCAAATATTTACTAGCAAAAAATATAAGGAGCATGAACCCCTAATTTTCAAGCTCTAGCTTCCTTGAAACTAAATGATTCATCTTTCATCAATTTTCATACTAGAACCATGAATTCCACCTCTGCTTTTAAAAGAAAAAAATTTCCCTTCTTTAATCACCAATACCTTCAAAAATTTTCCATTCTTGATCATTCCAGCAACATTGCCAACTCGACTTGCAACACACTCTGTTGCACACATTGTAGAATTCCTTAATCACTTATGCTTATAAAAAATTTGGCTCGATACTTTTGGCTTCTATGTTTTTTTCTAACTTCAATTTGATTCTTTGCATGAGTCTCTAATTTTTTCTTTTGTCTTTTTTATTTTAGTCTTCTGGATCCATTCTTTAAGTATCTGATTTCAATTTTGTTGTTGAAAGCTCAAAAATTGATTACTTTTCCTGTTGATTTGGCTATTCTATCTCTTAACAGGATTTAGATGTAGTTTTAAGTATAGTTACAACTTTCATTTTCCAGTATTTTGGAAAAAATGTCAAATTTCAAGATCCCAACTCATCATCCAATGCCTTTGATTATGGCCCAAACAATTCATATCAAAGCGCTGCCCCATATAGTTTCCGACTTGTAGAAATTTATAGAAATTCTATCCCAATGGATTCAATCTAATATTGTGATGTACTAAAACAAGATATTGAATCCTTACAATATTTTCGGAATACAAAACATGATCTCTCAATCACATGAAAGTAAGAGAAAGAAGTAAATCAATCGCACAACAAAATATGTTCTTGGGGAAAAAAACTACTCAAAACTCCGCTATCACATATTGTATAAAGGAATCATGAAACAATCCAATGCTTAATCTCTCATGAGATTCTCCAGCACTCCGCCAATTGTCTCTCGCTGATCTAGGAAAAATTGGACAAACACATAGCCAATTTCCAACCTTCCTTCAGCCTGCCTTGCTCACAAAATTCCTAAAGAATTAGAATTTAGGCCCCTATTAAATAGGAAAATCAACCTTCCTTGATTGTCCATTCCATCATGGCATCCCCATGACTTTATAATTGCACACAAGAAATTTTCTAAAAATAAAATTGATAGTTATGTTCCTTTGACCTATGTCTCAACTAGGTCTTCCTCAGAACTGACATGCATGCATCTATTAACAGTGAATTATCAGTTAGCTGATTGATCACTACTTGTTAATTAAATATAATTTAATTCACTGACCTCTCACTAGCTCATCACTCAGTTATAACTAGTTAAACTCATTTTAACTCAATTAATTGAGTTAAATAATTCACACCTAGACCCCACTGATACATCATCTACAACTGGACCCCCAAAATATTGGTATCCCTCTACATGCGTCATCTTAGACCCTCAACTCGATTTTTTTGAGCTAGCTTAGTCATCTTGACTTAGTTAACTAATACAAGTTATTCTGACATGAAATTAAAATTTATTTTCCAATTTATTTAAGGGAAAAATAAATTAGAGGCTCCAAATTACTCACCAGTGTGCATCAGAATTTCCTCACCAGTGTGCATCAGAATTTCCTCACAAGTGTGCATCACAATTTCCTCACCAATGTGGGTGCAATTTTTGTCGTTTCTAGTTGCCAATTTCACTGTTTCTTGTTGCAAATTTCAACATACCCTCTTAACAAGAAATGAATTCAATATATCCCAATCTGGTACCTTTGGAATGTTTTGTATGAAACACTTCTCTAGTTTGTTTTTCACCTGCAACTCCTAAAACTGAATAGCCTCCGAGAAATTGAATCAATATAATGCATCTATCATCAGAGTCTTCTGACTGTTGCTAGCTACTACACATATATAATAGAATATCTGCGTTGCTACCGACATCTCCATCTGTGCCCTCTGCACTGCTGCAAAATCTGATCTGCACTCCAGTATCCGACATCTGTCACTCTAGTTTCGGTCTTCATGAAATCGGACTGCATCAATCCAACTGATCCTTCCTACTACTGCTGTATTGTGGGCTCCTCATGGCCAGGTTCTATCCATGAGACAGAGCATCTTAATGGACCCTACCCAAATTTCTTCTTGGGATTCTATCTGCACATCGCCCCACCTCTCACCTGGAGGTATAGCTGCATGTACTCCCTCTACCCATATGGCTCAAAATTTTCCCCTCTTGGAGTGTTGTAACGATAAATCCCCTCTGCAGACAAAGGAGATATCTCTAGCCCAAGAGTGGGTATAGAAACTTGAGATACTTTCTAATGTAAATATTTCTTAACTAATATTCAAAATGAGACAAGAAAATAGATATAGGTACCTTTTTCACCAATGCTTTGTTTGAACCCGTTGATGATCACCTTAATCCACAATCCTTTTAGGATTGCTCCTTGCTACTGGTGGCACATGAATACCCGTGGATGATCAAGAGGAAACAAAAATGGTAATATAATACATAATAATCATGAACATTAGCTATCTAGTAGATCAAGGAGTACCAAAATATTTGCATAAAAGATTAGACAAATATAGAAAGAAAAACATTAGATGTTTTATTGATAAATATGAAATGAAGAGCTTACAACCCAAACATTGATGTTGGAGGCATCCCTTTGGTGAAAATATGATTCCTTCACTGAATCTCTAAATAATTCCTTCTCTTGAACACTTAGGCATTATCACAGTGCAAGAATGTAAAGGGAACAAGAGTTAAAACTAGCCTAGCAATGACCAACTAGTAGTGGAAGGAGGGGCATGAATTTATAGGAAGGGAGAGGAGGTTGGGAGCCCGTGAAAGGAGGAGGAAGGTACAAATTCTAAGGGATAAACCCCCATGGATGAGATCAAAGATCTAAAATCCAAGAGCTTGACTCTATCACCACCGTTTAACAACCAACTCGCTGCCATGGAACTTCTAGAGGTCAAAACTTCTCTTCCATTTGAGGAAACACTGCTAGAAAGGGATCAACGCTGTTTTCAAAGAAATAAGGGTGCTGGCAGTGCTAAGCCAAAATTTTCAATTTGACATTAGCATGAGCTTGAAACTAGGAAACACGCTAACCCAAGAAACTAGAATTTTGACCAAGTTTCTTGAGTAATCTTCCAAGGTAATTTTCTTCGAATCTTCAGGGGATGTCTTAACATATTTCTCCATAGTGGAAAAATTTCACAGGGTCTGTGATGGGGCATTTGAGGATCAGGGATGGGAAATTAGCATGGTGAAAAATTACTGTGTAATATATGCCCCTTAAAGCATGAAGAAAAAATGGGGAGTGATGGCTGAAATGATTTATGAACCAAGGAAAAGAACTCGGATCACCACCAAGAAACCTGCCAAATCAAACATTTTACAATATATGAAATCTCTGGTATGAATATGCCTAACCACATTACTCTACACTAGGCATCAAATAACAGATGAACCCATGACATGGTAGTATCCATATGTCTAAAGAAATCATAGAAATGGATCCGCGGTATGGACACATCCATCCGTATAGATAGGATCATGTATAGAATCATGAATACTCAATAAATCCATGCAACCTGGATCAAAATCAGATGTGACCCAGGTTCTTCGTCGTGACCTCAGTCAACCCAATGTACGAATCTAGCTATGCGAATAGATGTGTTGGTGTCAAACACGGTAGAAAACACCTGATTACCAGTCAATGATGAAAATCGTTAACATGCATGAGAGAGACCACCAATAATGACGATGGACCTAAAGGTATAAAAACACAATATAAAAGTTTGAATGAATGTGTTGAAGTAAAACCTTATGTGAACCTATTGTCGAACACAAAGAACTTGCCATTGAGGCTTGCAAGCTCCAAGGTACTGAAAAGAATTTTCTGAACCACCTTCCCAGATAATGAGCTAAAGTTGACAAGAAGTGATTCGTAGAAGGAGGGCCATAATGATTCTCAAATCATCGACACAAAACAATAGATATCTCAAGATGATAGGAGTGATTTAGGATTGTAGCAAAGGAGGCCAGATAAGAAAAGGATGTTTGACAAAAATGAATTCTCTTGAACATATTGGTAACATGACTCTGGAGTGTGGAAAAATTTGACTCAAACGGGATAAGAGGTCATGATGAAAAAAATAGTGATCGAATAGGAGGAAAAAGTATTTTCCAAACTATTATAGGCACAATGATGAATTTAGGATGTCCCCAACCTAACATGAATTGTAGACGAGTGTCATGTTCAATAGCAACAAGCTACCCTAAAATACACACAGGATGTTTAATTTCAATTTTCTCCCGTTATTGCTAACGAGTACCTCTTCATTTTTTATAGTCAACGTGAAGGGGATAAAATATGTTGAGCGTGCAAGTTCATTATTTTAATGAATCCATCCTAGTAAGTTTAACGAGCACTAGGAAGGAGGAACTCAGCCTAATTAGGTGACAAGTCTTTCGTCGTTTAATCTTTAACGAGTCCAATGAAAGGGTAGCTTGGTAACTTTTCATGTTTAAGGAGTTTGAAGAGAAACAAAAAGGAAACTCCATCATGTCCCTTTTCATAAATTGTCTTTCGAATCTGAAAAGGTAGAAAACAATATCTGAGAGAACCTCTTGACCATGTTCGATCACGGTATTCCTTTTTCGTAAATAGTAAATCTCATCCCGAAAAAGGGGTAAAAGTATACTGAGACCACGTTAATTCATTTACTTTAATGAGTCCAAAATGACAAGTGCTCGACAATCTTTTCATTTTTTGAGAGTCAGAAAAGAGTTGAAAATTGACTCCAGGGGTGTTTATTTTTTGTAAATGTTTATCGAGTCTGAAAAGGAGGTAAATCAAAACTCTTTTTCATCAGAAATAATCACCAACAGTGTAAAGGTTTCATCACTACACAAAAACATAAAACATAGTTATGATATCAAGGAAAAATAATAAAATATTGGCGAAAATATTTCAAAAATCTATAAATAGACCAAAAATTAAATTCATTTTCACCTTTATATTTGTAGAAGTGCATTTTACCCATTTTCCCTCCAAACTTCAAATTAGTGGTGCGGCAGATCTAGGACACCATTCAGCGATCTCTTAGCTCCAGGTAAGAGCCCTAAGCCTCCATTTCATTTTAATTCCATTATTTTAGCATTTGGTTTTAGAAATAGAGATATGGATGGAGGATTTCAAACCTCAAAATCATCTGCGGTCAGCGTGGTTTTGAGCTATCTGACCCGCACTGGTCGTGTTTATCCCATTAGGGCAGGGTGCTGGCAATGCCAAGTTAATTTGGATAGTCACGCTGGCCACGGGGAATATTTTGAAACAAGAAATCCACCCATTTCCATGGATGATTTCCAAAACTACTCTAATGAAAGTTCCTAAAATGTCTTTTGAACATGTATTGCAGGTGTTTTAAGTGGATATGGTCATTAAATGGAAAGAGCGAGGCCACGAGGTGGAAGAAAACCAAGCACTTTAAGACCGAAATTGTGTAAATTCATTGAAAAAGTGTGGATTACTAAAATTATTTCAGACATAAGGGTCGAGAGCTTAACTGGAGATGCTCCAGTATTTGATTGGATTTTGGGATGTGGATCGACAGATTTTCATCATCGGGGACTGGGAATTATAATTAGATGTCATGGAAATCTATTTCATCACAGATTTTTCCAGGAGAAGGGAGAGAATCCAACTCTCTGGAGCTCACGCATGGGGTGAGAGTACTAGTATGCTCATCCAGAGACACTACCTCAGGGCTCAAAATACTAAGAGTGGGAAGATAGATATATCCTCTATCAGAGTCCTTCCCTTGCACACAATCCTTCATTGCATAATTAGAGTGGCGAGATTCGAGTAATTTCATGAGGAAATGAAATCCAAATTCCAGTACATAGTGGACTTTCTGGCCCTGACGATGTTCAACTGGTGTGAGGGGTTATTGGCAAACATGAAGAGCCAATTAACCAAATGCAAGATAGGGAGGTTGAAACAATTTGGGTACGTGTTCATTCTAGTGACCTTTTTCTTGGAGAGAGTACCACTGTTTCAGTACCAGCAGTTGGAGATCCATGATCCAACCTCGAGCAACCAGAGACTAATGAGGTGGTGCGCGATCGTGCCCCACCAGGGTGGGGTCCAACAGATGAATTTTCATATAGTGTCTTTCAGCTGGCTGCATCGCCAACTCATTTTGGTTGAGGAATTTTCATATGCAGGCATTGACTTTAGGGGAGATCCAGATCTACCCATTTCGCTAGGCACACCGTGAAATGATGCAGGTAAAAATTATTTTTTAACATTTTTTTACTTTTTGAATGATTTTTTTATGTATTCTGAGATGTAAAATTATGATGTTTTTACAGAAATGGGTCCTCAGAGATCGCCCTATATGTCTCTGATCGAGAGGAGGATAACCCGCCTGGTGGAGGATGTCCCTTATGAGGAGGGAGAAGATACACTAGCCGAGTTAGAGAGAAACTTGGTAGGCCTTATGAGAGGCATCCCAAAATATGCTACCTTTGATTACATTCCTCTTTTCTTCCAGAGGCATATGGTTAGGGTTCTAGGAAGATTGTGTCATCTACTGTAATATTCCTAATTAGCCCAAGCTAATAGGAATATCCAGGTTTGTTTTGTTTTTCATGCTTATGAATAAAATTATAAAGGAGGACCAATAATGACTCCTAAACATCAAAATAAATCAATGCTCGATGTGAAACAAGCTAAATCTGAGCTACTTCCATAAATACACTTAAGTGTGAATGAGTTTGGAAGAATTGACTAGGTCAACAGGACAAAATCAATAGTGTTGTCTAGGTGCAATGTATCTCGAAAGGGCACAACACAATCCATATTGGAAGCCACTCATGTGAATGAGGATAATTCATCAAGATGGTTTAGGGTTTGGAAAGGCTTCCACATTATAAAAGAAGGAGGAGGACACCAAGAGACAGGTTGATCATTTGATATTGCTGAAGGTATTGTCTATTTATACAAACCTCATTCCTAGCTGTTTAGCTGAGAATAGTGTTGTTTAGCACTTGAGTGTTCTTGGTCAAGAATCCCACCTCCTTTCTTGAATAGCTCTTGGAGGAGACTTGTTTTATCTTGTACACTATCAGGCTTGGGCCAATCTTCATCTTCCAACCACAATTCAGATCATGTTGAGGGTTTGATTGTTTTTGTAAGCTGTAGCAGTGGAAGCTAGATCTCTTTAGATCTAGGAAAATCTAGTGGAAGGGATTGAGCATTTAATTAAATGATTTTTTAAAATTGTATAAATAGGAGGGGGTTTTGAGAGAAAAAGACATTGAGATTGAGAGTAGGCTTGAACAGTAAGGCTGTAAGCCTTCAGCAAATGTAAAGGGCCACAGAATTGAAATATCTGGCCAGCAAAGTTTGTAAGTCATGTTTTGTCTCAGTTTATATATCGACTGAATGTTATACATGTGAATCTCGAAAGATTTGATTCTGTAATTTGTAAAGTTTGGGTATTGGATGATTGATAAATGGTTTGGATATTAATTGACCGATGCTATCAAAGTTGACCGTATCAGTTCCCATATTTAAAGAGCTCATAACTCACGTATCGATTATTGAATGATCGACCTCATGTATGAAAATTATTGGAATGATACGTCGACACAAGTGTATACACTTCATCGTATCGATCATGGAGTGATCGATCTCATATAAGAGAATTAAATCGAATTTCATATTATGAAAGTGAAGTGGTAGATGCCATTGATTGATTGGCATTCCAGGAATCGAAGTTAAGTAAGTGCGTTGAGTATATATCTGAAGGGGTAAATGAGTCTGCACAAACAACAAATTCATCCATAAATGAATAGCAGTGTACAAAGAGTGATGGAGAATTAATGTTTTAATTTTCTGGAATGCATAGGTTAGATACTTTACTGGAACACCGTGGCATACAAAACAAAATCTGTACTGTGCAGCACAGGAGAACATCAAGTTCTGGAATTTAGATCGCCGAATGCGGATCAAGGCGGAAGTAGCAATCCAATTAAATGAAGGTAATGTATAGAGTTTGATTTAAAACTTTATCAATTTTGGATCGATTAACAAATGAATCGATGGTGGCAGAAATACCATAACAAGTCAACGTGGAGTTATGGAAATTGAAGAGTGGAACGCATTGAACTGAATGTGAGAATGAACAGCATTGTGAAGAGATCGCATGGCACAGGTTAAATGGCAACGTGTACAGCAGAAATAAACCTCCGGTTTGAAATTCATTACCCTGTAGAAGGTTTATGGTTATATGAATGTTCATAAGTTGCATCGAGCGCTGCAACGTGAATTGACTCAGAACCAGATCAGAAGCGATGAACCAAAAATTCAATTTAATGGGTATTTCGATTTCACTGTTTGTTTAAGGCATTTGTAAATCGCAGATTGTAATATATACACCGTGTTGAAGAACTGGTTCCTCAATGTAAAATCGAGCCTGCAGATTCTCAGTAACACGCAAGGAGTTGGCTTGTCAAGAATCGTTGGACGCAGGTTCTAATCAAGGTATGTGATGAAAACTCTTTCATAAGAGGAGCAGAATTCGTTTTTACTCTGTCTTTTCAATGGAACAGTGAATCGATTAGTGATAGATGCCTCTTAATGAAGGTTCAAAAGTCATTTTGTGAAATGTCAGAACTGAATGCGTTGAATTTGGTAAAAGTGTTGTTAAATTGCAGCGTTGGGAAAAGGAGATGGTTGAAACGAGATTTTAGTGGGGAGTCAAGTTTGAAAGAAACACACAACCCAATTATTATGCGCAGAGCCAGAACATAATGGTTAATACGCCGGAAAAGGAACAAATTTTGTGTGAAGATGTCATGAGAGCATAGTAAGAGTGCAGTACTACTGTGAGACAGGTTTGTTAATAAACCTGGTGGACTGATATATCAAGGTGTGTCAACTTGTGTGAGTCGATATGAAAATAATGAATTGCTGTAAAAAAAAATCAATTACCTTGAAATATATGGCATGAGCGCACTCTTTTAATCCAGTCACATATAAATGGGAAGATTATTGGGTTTATTTGTGGACGCATTCAAAGTTTAAGATTGAAGTTATTTAAATTGGGATTTTGGGTTGTATCCAAGTCAGGTGGATTAGAATGAAATTGTGAGTTATTTTGATTGTGAGTTATGCTTCCGCATGCAAATGGCATAGATGTTGAATTTGCCAAAAATTTGAAATAAGCTTCAGTGTATGAAATTGTCAGATTGTTTTGTGAACAATTGGGCAGCAATTGCAATGTATGGTTAAGAACACAGAGAATAAAGATTCTGGAGTATTTGCAGGCCTAGCCCTGCGTCATTTTTGGTATCAAAGCCAGGTTGCTCTGTTGAAATATTTATTTTCTGAATAATGACAAGAAGGTTTTGTTGAATTGAAATGTATTTTTGTTGAATGACTGAAAGGAAGATCAGATTTCTAAATCTGATATGCAAACTACACAAGTGAACAAGATTGCAGGGAGGAAAAGATCATGCAAGATCTTAAGAGGTGAGATGATTTTTCTGATTTGAAATTTGTAAATGCAGTTTATGGTTGCAGAGAAGATGGCAGTGAACTTGGCATTCAGCTAAACGCTGGATAAGGAGGAAAATTGCAGTGTCCTGAAGAAGAAGGCGAGTTGAAGAGATAGCCTAGAGAGTGAGCAAAGGAGAGTGCTCAAAGAGGTTCCAGAGGCAGTGAACCCGTACTTACCAAAAGATTGAGTGAGGAGGGCTTGGTGAGGTAAGTGGCAGCAGAAGAGATTGCTGTCGTAGAGGCTAGTACAACTCATGGTGAGTAAATAACTCATGGAGAAAGTGATCATGGAGGATCAGAGAAGGGGTTCAGAGGAATGCCACAGAGGTGAGATGACTGATGAAGTCAGAGAAAGAGAGATTGCAGTAATAAAGGTACAATTGCAGGTACTGGAAGAATGGCTGCAAGAGCAGGAAAATCAGAATAGAGGTTGGATCTTTCCACTGAAGGGAAAGAGATTGATTTGGCGACAATTGCAGAGGAGGTTGAGGCAAATTGTGATTGCCTTGTTGAAAAAGGAACTTAGATTTCTTGAGCCAGAGTTGGAATTTGAAGATTCCACATGCATATTTGTTCAGAGGGGAGTGCTTGAGGAAGCAGTCAAGACTGAAAAGTCTTGTGGTTTTAAAACTGATAAGTTGTGTGTGTTTGCAGGTACAGCACAGGAAGAGGAACAAGCTTTAGAGTTTGTTCAGAAGAGAGAAGAGTTGAATCTGAAGGCTGTTCAGATTAATGCTGAGATAGCAAGATCTCAGAAGGGAATGAAGACAGAGGAAGCAGAAAATGATAAGTATTCTGAAAGAGAAAGCAGTGATGCTTTTGCTGTTACAGTACAAGAAAAAATTCTTGTGGATGCTGAAGAAGAGAAGCAATCTGAAGCGCAGATAAGGGAAGTAACAGCTGATACTGTTGAACATTTTATGTAAACTGAAAGTTTATGTATGAATGCAGGTGATGATGATATGCTTCAGCAATGCTACAAAGAAATTGCATTGTTGGAATACCTGCTGAAGAATTCGTAGTATGACAGAGAGATGGCAGATGAAAGAGTTTAGTACAGTGAACGAGTGCAGAAAGATGTCATGGAAGCAGATGATATGAGAGAAAGACTGGTTGACAGTCTTGAGAATTCTGCAGAGGATTCTTTGGGAAGTTTGGATCAGCATGCTGATGTGCTGATAATGGAGGAGAATTCAGAACAGCATACTGAAGTGCTGGCAAAGGAGGACAAGGCACTGATGCCTTATGATTTTTGTTCTAACAAGTGTTTTGTGAATGCAGGTATTGTTGTAGAACATTTGACTTAGTTAAGCAGTCAAATGAAGGGAGAAGAAGTTTTCTGTTCCAGAAGACAAGAGGGTATGGATGATCGGGTGGCAGTCAGAATAGAAACAAACATAGAAGCAAGGAGTCAGCGAGTGACAGTACAAACTGAGCAAGCCGTCTTAGCTCAGCAGGCAGAAAGAAATCAACAGCCGGGAGATTTATTGGATCGAGAGATTGAAAGTATCAGAAGACTGATGACAAAATAATCCCGGAAGAAGCCAACAACAAGAAAGAAAAGGAAAGACGACAAGAGAAAGACAGCGAAAGATTGCAAGAGCAGAGCAAGTGGAGCACTACAACACAAAATATGGAAACCTGGAGGACAACAGCAGATAACAACAGCAGTAAAGCAATTAACAAGCAAGGAAAATAAAATTTGGGATCCAGGAGGAAATATCCAGACTTATGACCAGGTGGTCATGAATATTTTTTACATGGGGAGTCTGATGCAGGAGCATCAAGAGTGTTTTTTATTTTGTAAATATGTTAAAAGGGGGTGTGATAATTTTTAATATTTTATTAATTAATTTGAATAAAATAGGAGAAGGTGAGGATTTTTGTAAATATCTTAAAAGGATATGAGGGAATTTAATTAGTTGAAGGATTTTAGGGATAAAGATCTATCCTTTAGGGATGTTGAGAGATTTAGGGGTTTGTTGAGGAATTGAAGGGATTGAGCATTTAATTTAATGATTTTTTAAAATTGTATAAATAGGAGGGGGTTTTGAGAGAAAAAAGACATTGAGATTGTGAGTGAGTGTGAAATTAAGAGTAGGCTTGAACAGCAAGGCTGTAAGCCTTTAGAAATTGTAAAGGGCCTAAATGTTGAAGATCCGGCCAAAGATCAAGAGTTGTAAGTCATTGTTTTGTTTCAGATTATATATTGATTGAATTATGTACATGTGAATTGAAAGATTTGATTCTGTGTAATTTGTAAAGTTTGGGTATTGGATGATTGATAAACTAGTTTGGATATTAATTGGACCGATGCTATCAAAGTTGACTGGAATTGTTCCCATATTTAAAGAGCTCATAACTTGCTGTATCGATTATTGAATGATCGACCTCATAGAAGGAAAATTATTGGAATGATATTGCTGACACAAGTGTATACAATTTACTGTATCGATCAATGGAGTGATCAATCTCATATAAGAGAATTAAATCGAATTTCATATTATGAAAGTGAAGTGGTAGATGCCATTGATTGATTGGCATTCCAGGAATCGAAGTTAAGTAAGTGCGTTGAGTATATATATGAAGGGGTAAATGAGTCTGCGCAAACAACAAATTCATCCATAAATGAATAGCAGTGTACAAAGAGCGATGGAGAATTAATGTTTTAATTTTCTGGAATGCATAGGTTAGATACTTTACTGGAACACCGTGGCATACAAAAAAAAATCTGTACTGTGCAGCACAGGAGAACAGCAAGTTCTGGAATTTAGATCGCCGAATGCGGATCAAGGCGGAAGTAGCAATCCAATTAAATGAAGGTAATGTATAGAGTTTGATTTAAAACTTTATCAATTTTGGATCGATTAACAAATGAATCGATGGTGGCAGAAATACCATAACAAGTCAACGTGGAGTTATGGAAATTGAAGAGTGGAACGCATTGAACTGAATGTGAGAATGAACAGCATTGTGAAGAGATCGCATGGTACAGGTTAAATGGCAACGTGTACAGCAGAAATAAACCTCCGGTTTGAAATTCATTACCCTGTAGAAGGTTTATGGTTATATGAATGTTCATAAGTTGCATCGAGCGTTGCAACGTGAATTGACTCAACCGTATAGAAGCGATGAACCAAAATTCAATTTAATGGGTATTTCGATTTCACCGTTTGTTTAAGGAATTTGTAAATCGCATTGTAATATATACACCGTGTTGAAGAACTCGGTTCCTCAATGTAAAATCGAGCCCCGCATTCTCGCAACACGCAAGGAGTTGGTTTGTCAAGAATCGTTGGACGTGTGTCTCTAATCAAGGTATGTGATGAAAACTTTTCAAGAGGAGCAAGACTCGTTTTTACTCGTCTTTTCAATGGAACAGTTGAATCGATTAGTGATAGATGCCTCCTTAATGAAGGTTCAAAAGTCATTTTCAGGAAATGTCGAACCGAATGCGTTGAATTTGGTAAAAGTGTTGTTAAATCGTTAGCCGTTGGGAAAAGGAGATGGTTGAAACGAGATTTTAGTGGGGAGTCAAGTTTGAAAGAAACACACAACCCAATTATTATGCGCAGAGCCAGAACATAATGGTTAATACGCCGGAAAAGGAACAACTTTTGTGTGAAGATGTCATGAGAGCATAGTAAGAGTGCAGTACTACTGTGAGACAGGTTTGTTAATAAACCTGGTGGACTGATATATCAAGGTGTGTCAACTTGTGTGAGTCGATATGAAAATAATGAATTGCTGTAAAAAAAAATCAATTACCTTGAAATATATGGCATGAGCGCACTCTTTTAATCCAGTCACATATAAATGGGAAGATTATTGGGTTTATTTGTGGACGCATTCAAAGTTTAGGATTGAAGTTATTTAAATTGGGATTTTGGGTTGTATCCAAGTCAGGTGGATTAGAATGAAATTGTGAGTTATTTTGATTGTGAGTTATGCTTCCGCATGCAAATGGCATAGATGTTGAATTTGCCAAAAATTTGAAATAAGCTTCAGTGTATGAAATTGTCAGATTGTTTTGTGAACAATTGGGCAGCAATTGCAATGTATGGTTAAGAACACAGAGAATAAATATTCTGGAGTATTTGCAGGCCTAGCCCTGCGTCAAAGATGCACCAAGGGAGGAGACCTTGAGTGACTATCTTCAGGAGTATGAATCTCAATCATGGAGATTTATAGAGCACTTAGACTTCCAAGGGTTTTGCAAACTCAAGAAGGCAAGAACCCCATTTCTTGAAGAACCCTCTTCTATTTTTGAAGACATGGAGTCCTTTTCTTCAAGGGATGACTGAGATCAAGGGTCTCTCATTGAGAATGAGGCATTCTCACACATGGAAGAAGAGGAGAAGGATCAGCATCAAGGGATGATGAGTGTTCACCCTTATATATTTCAGAAGAATTCTACACAAGGGAAGGAGACTGCATTGCGCAGAGAAGAGAGGGAAAAATCAACTCACTCATACACGCAGTCCACTTCAGACTTTGATGTCTCACTACATGGAGTCATTCCACTTGGGAGGCCACTAGATCTAGAATTGGTGAGAGACATATTGCCTTTTGGCTCACCATTCTTGGATTCCAAGGAGGTGAGGAGTTTGGAGGATGAATTTGGCATGAGGGAGGTCAAAGTAGCAGGAAACAACATGAGGAGAGCTTCATATGCTAGATCACCAGCGTTGTCTCTTAGGAGGATTGATCCCTATTGGAGGTCTCAACTTTTGATAGAGTACTCCAAGGATCTTGGTGCACGCATGATTCTCGATGACCCAGATGGAGATGATAGATACATGGTGGATGATATGGTCATCTATTCCTATGGTAGGTTCTTCTTGGCTAGATCTTCTAGTCTCAAGGAGAAGCTGCTACATGCAGCACATGAGGACTTCTCTTCTATTCACTTTGATACATATTTCCATTTGATGGAGGAGTTCACTTTGGAGGGTAGCCAACATGACATATTTCAGCATATGGAGAGATGCATAGCCCAGGTGGTAATGAAGAGGAGGCCACAACCACTTCCCTACTCATTGGAGGTGAGGGACAAATTCCAGTTGAGCCATTTCAGCTCAAGATCTCAAGTACATGATGGAGGAGGTATAACTTCACATTTTGCATTGTACTTCTTTTCCTTGTTTGAGAAGCACGATGTATCAAGGAGAGTTTTTCTTTATTGAATATTGTATAACAATGTACTTGCAGCCTTTTGTAGCATTGAGATTGGCTATTTCATTGATGGTTTGTGGGGGAAGCCACATGATTCTTGGTGTGTACCATTGCCACCATATTTTAACTTCATGTTTCCATTTTATGAGATGAATGTGGTAGCAAACAAGTGGTTGGTGGAGCACTTGTTATTTCTTCTTTTGATGTAGGCAAAGGATGCACTGCGTTGGTTCCATGAGTGGAACTATGATTCACTCTCCAGTTGTCATGTGACAGCTTGTTTGCACTTGTTTTTGCTTCCATATATTGCTGATGTTTCTATGTTGATGGGAAGCTTTGTTTGGAGAGTGGGATATGTGATCGAGATGCCCATTGGGAGTATGATTCTCCCTACTATTCATGTTGTATGTTTCAGGAGGAGCAATAGGCAAACCATGATTGCCACTTCTCAACTCTTTTCTTCATATGGAGTGAGCCATTTGGAGAACTTGAGTTCTTGGAGGAGGCACTTCATGGCTGAACTATGTGATGGGGTAGCTTGGGCCATACATGGAGGCCATATTGTTTCATCCCAAAGACATAAAAAACCCCACACTTATCATAAATGGAGAGAGAAAATACTTGGATGGGAAAATCTAAACTCTCCATTCAACCCCAAGATATTGCATAGATCCAGGGTTCAAGTTTTCTTTGATGAGCTACCTAAAATGGCTCATTTCATTTGGATGATTGCATGGGTGAGGGAGTCACTCCTTGGGAACAAGACTTCCCATGTTTTGATCACTACTACCTTGAGGAGGCCATTGAGAAACAAGGAGATCACCACTTGTACCTTCCATTTCTTCATGATGTACACTTTGTTATCTTACACTTGGAAGGAATCATTGGAGGATAGATTCATTGCCTATCATTTTCAGCCATGGTGGGATCCATTGATGAGGCCACAAGAAGAGGGAGGAATAAATTTTGCTCTATCTTACAGTTGCTAGAGGACAAGCAACATTTTGAAGGGGGAGGACTGTAATATTCCTAATTAGCCCAAGCTAATAGGAATATTCAAGTTTGTTTTGTTTTTCATGCTTATGAATAAAATTGTAAAGGAGGACCAATAATGACTCCTAAATATCAAAATAAATCAATGCTCAATGTGAAACAAGCTAAATCTGAGCTAATTTCATAAACACACTTAAGTGTGAACGAGGCTGGAACAATTGAATAGATCAACAAGACCAAATCAACATCGTTTTCTAGGTGCAATGTATCTCCAAAAGGCACAGCGTAGTCGATATTGGAAGCCACTCATGTGAATGAGGCTAATTCGTCAAGATGGTTTAAGGTTTGGAAAGGCTCCCACATTATAAAAGAAGGAGGAGGAAACCAAGAGAGGGGTTGATCATTTGATATTGCTGAAGGTATTGTTTATTTAGACAAACCTCATTCTCTAGCTGTTTAGCTGAGAATAGTGTTGTTTAGCACTTGGGTGTTCTTGGTCGGGAATCCCACCTCCTTTCTTGAGTAGCTCTTGGAGGATACTTGTTCTATCTTGTCCACTAGCAGAATTGGGCCAAGCTTCATCTTCCAACCAAAATTCAGATCCTCTTGAGGGTTTGATTGTTTTTGTAAGCTGCAGCAGTGGAAGCTAGATCTATTCAGATCTAGGCAAATCCAGTGCCTCTTCTCAGTGAGTGTGTCTTTTAACCTCCTCGAAGAGTGTATTGGATAATCAGGGCTGCATTTTCAGATCAAGGCATCAGGCATAATCACTAGTGAAGCTAAAAACATAGTTTTCCCTTCCATACTACGTTATCTACAAGAGGAAAGTTGCAGGGTGTTTTGATTGCTATTTGGATGAGAGATCTCTGGTGATTGGATTCTCCCTTTCACTGTGGTGATCCATGGATTGGAAAACCAATTCATGTTTGTTTCAGATATGATTTACTTATATATTTATTTACTGTAGAATTTCTAAATATTGCTACATTTTTGTAATTCTAGATCTCAGATCTACTCCTGTACCTTCATGTTTTGATCAAAACCCTGAGGGGAAATTGTAGAGGAACTCATCTAGTGTACAGATCTGATATAGATATATATTTTTGTACACAGATATGTTATATATCTGAAATGTAATATTCAGCTGCTTCATCCTATAAAATAACGCTGTCAAGCTTTGCAGTCTCATCTTGTTGTTGCAGCACTTCAATCTTGAGGGTTTCTTCATGTGATTCTTCTGTTTACCTATTTTAAATTGTATAAACCATGATATGGAAATGATTTACTGAATTAAACACCATATTTCATCCATCACCTTCAGAAAATCACACTACCAGTGCTTCAAAAATTTCTACATACCACAAGTCATGGGGATTGGGCATTTTTAAGCTATATCGGGAGTGGTAGATATGTTTAACATAGCTAGAGTCATTTTTTTGGGCTGAAATTTGATATGTAAGTCTCTTATGACCCAAGATATGAGATACCACTGTCACTTGCCTTTTTTTTTACGCTCATCTCTGAAATTAAGCTTTTTAGGGCATAAATTGCTGCTTTTCCCCAACTTTTGGCTCACAAAATGAAGTACATTTTGTTGCTGTAGCTTGGAATGATGGATATTTGTTTTTAACATGTCTTATGGGCTTATTTTATGCTGCATATCCATTTTTTTCATTATACATTGTTGCAGTCCCTCATTGGGGCATTTATCAAGCCATATTAGGTGTGGGAGGCCTGTTTGACCCATCTAGAAGGATTTGTTTTTGATATCCTCTTGGATTTAGGACTTATATACTCAGATATAAAGGATCCAAGTTCTGTTTTCAATTCCTGTAGTATCCATTACTGGAAAATGTGTTTTCCAGTCATGCCCTCCTAGCAGTTCCCAATTTGGGATATTACATCTACTCTGGCAAGTGATTCCAGCAGTCACCTGTTATCACGAGCACCATGTGGGTAGATAGAAGCCCTATTTTTACATTTTTGTACTGATGTAGGCTCAAAGAGCCATTTTTGCAACAGAACACATATTTTTTCATATTTTGGATGTAGAAAACTTGAAAAACCTGATATATATATATATATGTTTCTACGACTACTTGTGTATCATAATGATGTGTTGGTTTTTTTACATATTGCGCAAATTTATATTTAATACATGATTTTTTAATGTATCTGTTAATGTGTTTAAACATATTGGAATATGTAGATATGTGATAAAATCAAAATTCCTTTCCAATAACCGAACACACAAATACATACACAAAATTTGAGGATTTCACAAAGAATAATGACCATTTAACTATAACACATCGAGTTCTAAGTATAATTTAACAACCAAATCTTTCATTCCGAGATCAATAGCATCTGATAATAGCTTAATAACCACACTATATTCAGAAATATTGTTATTTTTCCGACCCAAACAAATACTTTGTAAATTAATCAACTCACCATCATGGGAAAAGAGTGCCCATGGTGCGGAAGGCAGGTTCACTGTGTTACGGAAAGCGCCTTTAGAAATACCGACGTAATGATTTGATGACATCTAAAAACCAAGTGGAACACAAGGTAAGTAAAGGAAACATGTCTAAAAAGCAAAAAATCACACAAAAAATCCAATCAAAGCACACTAATGTACAAAGTATCACACTCAGGATTAAGCGTAATACTTTTTCAGATATAGCCTATTTCGGGGCTTAGCCAATAGATTTCCTTCATAATATTATAGATCATAGGCTCCTAGTTCCAATATTCATTGAATCATATAGGTTGCATGCCACATTGGCTCGAGTTTTCCTACTCCTAACTTATCGTGGGCTTGGTCTTAAAGTGTAATATCCCTCTTTAGGATTGCTCAGCAAGGCATGCCTGAAAAACACATTTTTCAGGTATGGATGCTATGAGACTTGAACCCAACACTTGGATCCCTTAGAATAGAGCATGTAAGTCTGAAATCCAAGAGGATTCTCCCAAGAAATCCTCTTAGATGGTTTAAACAAGTCTCCCACTTCTAAGGCTCTCCAGAAAATGCCCAGTTAAGGGGCTGCAGCAACACTTTACTCAAGTAGGGAAATGACAACGTAATTCTTAGTGAGCCATGTCATCTGAAGATTTAATCAGCCATTAGATGTATGTACAGCAGAAAATGTAGACAAATTATTGAGGAATCTATTACTCAAATCAAGCAAAGAGACTCAAGAAGACATATTCATAAGAATAGAGAAACACTGCTTTACACAGTTCATTCCAGGCTAAGACTGCGCAGTTTTTAGGAGATACAGCAGTAGTAAATACATAAATATAAAGATGCAACAATTTAATCTCAAATAAATATGGGGGAAGCAAGATCTCAACCCCTGAAAAGATGATACATCAATCCCTCAAGAGGATTGGCTGGAACTAGACAAAATGACACTCATGCAAAAATGCCAGAGTTGTTGGGTAGCAACAAATCAAGAACTAGAAGTAGAAGGAGCTTTCTATAGATGATGAACCCTATGAAATAAAATCCTTCAATTAACCTTCCAAATGATAGGCTGATCCTATCATTGAAGATCACACCTCTTGGTAAAATACTGCAACCCTTACTGCAAATGCTCTCTGGGAATTGCGCAGTCAAGGAAGAGGGATGCTCTTCTGCTGATGGAAAATGGTTGGACTGATGCCAATGATGGTGGGAATAAGCTTATAAACTCCCTCACTAATCTCCCAGATGAATGGAGACTCCCTCCTCTGAAATACAATTCCGGAAGTGATGTTGAGGAACCTCCCCTGCAACACCCAGCAACACAACTAAACCACCAATGAAGACTGTGCTGGAGCTGAATGGAATGCTTTGGCCACAAGCTAGAATATGGGGAATATGAATAACAAGCTATTCCAAGAGCTACTCTATGAAAGAGATTGGATTCTCGCCCAGGAACACCCACCAGTGCTAGCAGCACTACATTTCAGCTAAATAGTTGGAGAATGCACTTGTCAGAGAAGACAAGTAAAATGATAATAAAAAACATGAATAGCTATGGCTGCCTCGTTCTCATTTTAAAAAAATTAAAGGTGCATTTACATGGGCCCTACACCTTAGGTTTTCCTCCCCCAAGTGATCTTTCCCTCATGCAAACTGCGTTTCCCCACCAAGTGATCTTTATCTCTCATAACTACGCAGTTGACTTGGCCTCCTTAGACTTATCCATCTGCAATTTATCTCATTTCACACATGGGGTGTGAAATCAAGTTCTTTATTAATCCCTTTTTACATTTTAAGGGATTTTTATTCAAATTTTATTATCAATGGGTTTTATTACCCATTTATTCTCCTCCTAGTGAAAAAACAAAAGTTTTTAATATTCCATGAAATTTTGGAATATTACAGTCCTCCCTTCCCAAATGTTGCTTGTCCTCAAGCAACTGCAAGGATAGAACTGCAGGATGTCCTCATCCTCCAACTATAGCATCTACTTATGATGAACTCCTCATGAAGAATGAGATGTTGTATCAACAAAGAGTCTCCATACTGCTCCTCCCAAGCAAGTAAACTAGCCAGAGTGGCTATCATCATGAACATGGAATGTACTTAAGAAGGCAATAAGGTGTTGTCCAGAGGTTCCCTTGAGGCATGGTGTCAAGATTTATTGGGAAAAAATTTCCCTCATGTAGATCCTCCACCCCCAAGCAATCATCCAGAAGAATCTGGTCACCTCCAGATAAGGAAACAGCTGAAAATCCTCTTCCACCTTGAGCTCCGACAAAGAAGGTGGGCTGAAAATCCGCAAGTGGTAAGCATCATAGCCTACCCCACACTGTTCACCTCTCCACTTATCACAAGTGTATAGTGAGGGCTGATCTTGGGCTCCAACAATGTGGCCTACCAATGACAAGAGGAAGTCTAGATCTCCAAAGATCCTTCCTCCTACATTGTGAATCAAGATGGCCCAATGCTTCTCATATGTGATGGACAAGAGGTCATCATCATATGGCACCCTATCAATCATATAGTTCACCTCAATAAAGGAAAAATGCTGAAATATGGTGGCCACATTATCTCCTATGCTCCCATTAGAGCATGTCCTGCGAAAAGTATGGGGATCTTCTACCCCAAAGGACACATTCATCCCATGTGCCTTGTTGAGCCCCAAGGATGTCCTTTCCTTTCACCAAATTTCACTTCATTCCATTTGTCCCTTATCAGTTATAGGATTAAAAGATCAATAGGATTGATTAAATTCACTTTAAGAATGCATGCAATGACTGACTTACTATACTTTTGTGGTTTTGTTGTTGTAGTGATTTTTGACTAGAATTAGCTACAGAATGTAGCCACTCTATAGCTAGTCGCATATTCCGCAGCTATATTTATGTTCACACAGGTTACAGGTGTCACTTAAAGGAAAAATACATATGGTTGAATTCCAGAACTCACCTACATCATTCCTTGCCCTCTACAAAGTCTGAGCAAAAATCTGCAAGTGGTTATGCACGTGGAGGAAACCAAAACTAAGAAGTAGACTTCTACCAGGACAAGGACTTTGTAGATGTCTTCAGCAAAGTATGAGGCCTCAACAAGAGTTCTAATTCGATTTTGATTGAAAAAGACACCTATCCCTATTTCTTCTCAATGACAGTTATGTATTTTTCTTATAAAAATAACTCGATGAACCGAGAGACAATTAGCTAGTTGATGTTTTGTTGTTAAGTTTTCCAAAACTGTGATACTCTGTTTCTGAAGCGTTCTCCTTTAATGAAAGAAATAAAACTTTAATGCATGATCTAAATCAATTTTGAGGAGATTCGTGTGCTAATCCGATGGTAGAGGGCCCCTACTGTCCGAAAGGCTTTGTGCATATTTTCTAGATAAGTGACTTTAGCTCTGTTTCGTTCTTAATATTAGGCAGTTTTCTGAACTTCATGTTTTATGTTCACTTACATCGAATTTTACAATCAATCTCATTCTTATGAACTGTTCCAATATATCACTAACACGTGAATGAGGTAGAGCTATAATACTTCAGAGGTTAATTGCATTCTAGTTCAGTTCTGTTCATCGTTTTTCAAGTTTTATTAATTGCATTCTAGTCCTGTTAAATTAGACTTAAAAGGCCTTCATTATTTACAAAATTCTCTTGTTCTTAATCTCTTCTAACACATCATTATCATATGGACAAGAATTGGCTATATCAATTTGAGTCCTTGATTATTCTGCGATTTCTCATAATTTTACAAACAACCTTTTTCCAAAGCTATTCCAAGAGATCTCTAACCCTTGAATGAGGCTTAATAGTAACATTTTGAGTGGCAGAATGGGTTAATTTTAGTTTCATAAGTCATTTTAGCATAGGGTTCCTTACTATGTTGCAGATAATCTTTTCTCAAATTGTTCCAACAAATTTATAAATATGGATGAGATTTTCTCTGTAATATTTTAAGTTTTTGTTTACTATAGAGAACTTCATTACATCAAACTTATCCTTTTCTCAAGTTGTTCCAACATACTTCTAATGAAATGAATTGGACTGAGTTAATGTTATGAGTTACTTTCCTTGTCAAGCTTTGCAATTTGCGAATTGGCATTTTCTGTTCTTAGGTGTCATACACATTTTAGAGTAGATTTTGTTCTATTTTAGTATGATTAGTAACTTCTCTTTGCCAACAATTTAGTTCTTTTCCTCTTAACAAAAAAATAAAAAACCAAAAAAACTAAAAAAACACTAAACACAACGAAGTAGGAAGAAGATACCTAGGCACATATAGTGCACTTCACTTCAACAGTTTACTAGCCCTGGTTGACAATTTATGACATCAATTTAGGAACACTAAGTTGAGCAGACATGCCTCTCTCCCAATCATGCTCCTAACAATAATGTGATCAACAGCAGCACATAGAGCCAAAATGAAAGTCATGTTGGCTGCCATATATATAAAATGGGTACGGAAATGATCCTTCATATGCAACCAGCGCAGTTTGATCATAAACTGCAATATAGAATGACAAAGTATGTGGTTTTTCAACCACTGGTGTGCTGCTGCATTCTCCCCATATGTTTGGAGGAAATGAATGATGTATGATGCATGGTGAGCATGCCCTCCAAAATACAAATCTTCCCCAAGTCCATCAAGGGGATGGTCATCAATCATGCTCTTGGCCTCAAGTAGACCAAGGAGTTTTAGACAAAGAATTCTCCTTCTTCGAGCAACATCTTGCATATACATGGTTAAGGAATCAAAATGTAAACCACATAAATGTAAAATTTCCTTACCATGATTTCTGATCATGCAAAGGGAGAAACTCATAGATGAATCTCTCCTTATCCTCCAAAGGACAAGAAGTGACTATGCCAACTCCTCCCAAGAGTGGGGTGCATATACTGCTCCCATGCCGAATGTACAAGTGGGAAGGCTGATGTACTTCCCTTGCTTTTCCTGCCACAACGCAGAAACTATAAGGAGAGTGGGTAAGAAGGATGGTAAGAGAATTCTTCCCTCTTCTTTGGTTTTATCCAAGGCTCCTAACGCTGTAACAAGTTGTCCCAAGGTCTCCACTCTGCTGAAGTCAATGATTGGTTCCTCAATGTTTGAAGCATCTATCCTCCTCATCTAAACCAATGGTCCCCTTGGTTTAATGTCTCCATTTAATGAGACATTCTCATCTGAAGATGACTGCATACATAGATGAACAATTATGTCCAAGCCTTCACTGCACAATCCAATCACCTTCCTAGGTGCAATAACCTCTGAAAATGGATAGGAATGTGCCCTCCTCAATGCATGATGCTGGCATTCTTCTCTATATTCTTCTTGAGTCCTTTTGGTTTCACACCTCTTCCTCCATGGCACATATGGATCATGAAGTGTGCCCTGATCTCCATGCATGAGATCCTGGGGACCTTCTTGTAAAGATACAAGAACCCCTCTATTTGGAGCAAAATATCTCTCTTCCTCTGCATGAGGCACTAGATGATCTCTAGACTTAGAAGCATTGTTGCCGTTTATTTCTGCAATAAATTTGGGAAACATCCCAATGATTCGATCCACCTTTGAAAAAGAGAGCTCCCTGTTTTGTTTCTCAAAGGTGTGGGATGAATTTTTTTCCCCCAACAAGGCATGATGCAAGTTTTCAAGTCCTCCAATGGTTTCCTGAGGTGGTTCTGCGTTTCTATGCAGGTTTTTTTTTTTAGTCTCTTGGTTTAACCTCATCACATAAGTCTGAAGAGTGTTCTGGTCAAATCTTTTCACCAATGACTTAGCGAAATCTACATAACATGAAATATTAAAATTTTCAAAAGAAATGGACTCAATTTTCCACCATGCATGGGCCTTACCTCTCAAATGCAACACTGCAACCTTGATGGTTTCTTCTTTTGAAATGCGGTGCTACTAATGGAAGGTGTTTAGCTCCTCCACCCAATATTTGGCTGAACATGGAGGTGAACCTCCTAAAGTAGATAGATGAAATCTATCTTGCTGCTCCTTTCCCTTCACCTTGATCTTGAAAAAATAAAAAAAAGTGAGTTGATTTCTGAATTTCTGAGTGTCAGACTCATACTCCTTTAGGAAATCACTAAGGGTTTCATCCTTAGTCACCTTTCCTACTTCTCCCATATCCCCCATGGGAATACTGGACCTTTGAATGCGCTACTCATCATGGTGTGTGACTGCATGCTTACCTTCACCATGTGAAAATCTAGGGTTTACTCCGTTTTCAAAATTTCTTTGAGATTCTCCATCAATCTCCCTCCTAATATTTTTGAAATATTCATGGATGCTTTGCACAAATTTGGGAAGAAGGTTTGTGAGTCTATCATTCTTCTTCCTTCCAAGAGATGAAGTCTCTCTCCTGCTCAACTCTTTGCTTCCTTCTAGGTGAGAATAGGAAGTGCAGGGGCAGAACTTTTTGCTTCCAAAAAGAACTCTTTGCATCCTTCTGTTTGCTCTTCCTCCTTGGGGAGGCTCTTATCTATTATAAAAATAGATGAGATCAAGCTCATCTTATTCATAATCTTCTTCTGATATCAAACTCATAGGCTGTGCCAAGTTCAATGCTTTGATACCACTGTAATATCCCTCTTTAGGATTGCTCAGCAAGGCATGCCTGAAAAACGCATTTTCCAGTTATGGTTGTTATGAGACTTGAACCCAGCACTTGGATCCCTTAGAATAGAGCATATAAGTCTGAAATACAAGAGGAGGCTCCCAAGAAATCCTCTTATATGGTTTAAACAAGTCTCCCACTTCTAAGGCTTTCCAGAAAATGCCTAGTTAAGAGGCTGCAACAACACTTTACTCAAGCAAGGAAATGACAGTGTAATTCTTAGTGAGCCATGTCATATGAAGATTTAATCAGCCATTAGATGTATGTATAGAAGAAAATGTAGAAAAATTCTTGAGGAATCTATTACTCAAATCAAGAAAAGAGACTCAAGAAGACATATTCATAAGAATAGAGAAACACTGCTTTACATAGTTCATTACAGGCTAAGACTACGCAGTTTATAGGAGATACTGCAGCACTAAATACATAAATATAAATATGCAGCAATTTAAGCTCAGATAAATATTGGGGAATCAATCTTTCAACCCCTAAAAGTAAGATACATCAATCCCTCAAGAGGATTGGCTGGAATAGACAAAATGGCAGTCATGCAGAAATGTTGGAGTTGCTAAGTAGCAGCAACTCAAGAACTACAAATAGAAGGAGCTTGTTGTAGATGATGAACCCTCTGAAATAAAATCCTTCAATTTACCTTCCAAATGATAGGCTGAGCCCACATTGGCTCGAGTTTTCCTACTCCTAACTTATCGTGGGCTTGGTCTTAAAGTGTAATATCCCTCTTTAGGATTTCTCAGCAAGGCATGCCTGAAAAAAAAAAATTTCAGGTATGGCTGCTATGAGACTTGAACCCAAAACTTGTATCCCTTAGAATAGAGCATTAAATTCTGAAATCAAAGAGGAGGCTCCCAAGAAATCTCTTATATGGTTTAAACAAGTCTCTCACTTCTAAGGCTCTCCAGAAAATGCCCAGTTAAGGGGCTGCAACAACACTTTACTCAAGCAAGGAAATGACACTGTAATTCTTAGTGAGCCATGTCATATGAAGATGTAATCATCCATTAGATGTATGTACAGCAGAAAATGTGGAAAAATTCTTGAAGAATCTATTACTCAAATCAAGCAAAGAGAGTCAAGAAGACATATTCATAAGAATAGAGAAACATTGTTTTACATAGTTCATTCCAGGCTAAGACTGCACAGTTTATAGGAGATAATATAGTAGTAAATACATAAATATAAATATGCATCAATTTAAGCTCAAATAAATATTGGGGAAGCAAGCTCTCAACCCTTGAAAAGATGATACATCAATCCCTCAAGAGGATTGGTTGGAACTAGACAAAATGGCACTCATGCAGAAATGCCAGAGTTACTGGGTAGCAACAACTCAAGAACTGGAAATAGAAGGAGATTTTTGTAGATGATGAACCCTCTGAAATAAAATCCTTCAATTGACCTTCCAAATTATAGGCTTATCCTATCATTGAAGAACTCACCTCCCAGTAAAATACTGCAACTCTCACTGCAAATTCTCTTTGGGAATTGCGCAGTCAAGGAAGAGGGATGCTCTTATGCTGATGGAAAATGATTGGCCTGATACCAATGATGGTTGGAATAAGATCAAAAACTCCCTCACTTATATCCCAAAGGAATGGATACTCCCTCCTCTAAAATACAATGTCGTAAGTGATGTTGAGGAACCCTCCCCTGCAACACCCAGCAACACAACTAAACCACCAATGGAGACTACACTGGAGCTGAATGGAATGCTTTCGCCACAAGCCAGAATATGGGGAATATGAGGAACAAGCTCTTCCAAGAGCTACTCTATGGAAGAGATGGGATTCCCGCTCGGGGACACCTAGTGCTAGCAGCATTGCATCTCAGCTAAACAGCTGAAGAATGCACTTGTCAGAGAAGACAAGTAAAATGATAATAAAAAGAATGAATAGCTATGGCTGCCTTGTTCTCCTTTTAAAAAAATTAAAGGTGCCTTTCCATGGACCCCACACCTTAGGGTTTCCTCCCCCAAGTGATATTTCCTTCATGAAAATTGCGCTGCCCCACCAAGTGATCTTTATCTCTCATAACTGCGCAGTTGACTTGGCCTCCTTAGAGTTATCCATTTGCAATTTATCTCATTTCACACATGGGGTGATAAATCCAGTTATTTCTTAATCCCTTTTCACATTGTAAGGGATTTTTATTCAAATTTTATTATCAATGGGTTTTCTTACCCATTTATTCTCCTCCTAGTGCAAAAACAAAATTTTTTAATATTCCATGAAATTTTGGAATATTACATAAAGTAGGACAAAGTCACCTTCAAGAAAAAAATGAGGTCTGACGGATTTGTCGTATTGAGCTTCAACTCATATCTTTTGTGCTTCAATAGCTAAATCAACAAGTCTTCGGGTCTCATCGAGACGCTTGAGGTAAAGAAAACATTCCTCTTCTGGTGAAGTACCAGGAAGTAGTTCGACAACTAGCTTCAAAGAAGGAATCTCAAACTTGATCGGGAGTGTGGCTTCTAGGCCATACACCAGTTGGAATGGTGTGAATCCAACGAAAGTATTAGCATTGGTTTGGTACACCCAGAGAACTGAGAAGAGCATGAAATCCCAATATTGTTTGTGCTTCCCAATGGTGCATTGAAGCATGGTGACCAAAACTTTGCTGACATCCTCAACCTGGCCATTGGCCTGTGGATAATAAGGGGTGAAGCTATCATGATGTAACCCCAACTAAGTACCGAGCTCTGTCATCATATGATTTCAAAATTTAGAGCCATGATCAGTGACAATCACTTTCAGGACACCAAACCGGGCTATGACATGATTGAACAGGAATTGTGCCGTAATTAGACCTTCATTATCATATGTAGGCATCGCTTCGTCTCATTTAGTGAAATAATCGATGACAATGATAATATAACCATTCCCCCCAGCCGCGCGAGGGTTACAAGTCATAAAATATATGCCCCATTTCGCAAAAGGTCCAACAATCACAACTTGGTAGAAGGGTGAGGGTGGGGCATGCTCTTTCTGAGACTAGATTTGGTAGTCATGGCATTTTCATATTGCAAGAATACAGCCTTTAAATATAAACAACCAAAAATACCCTGCGTGAAGGATCTTTTGGGTGGTAGCATAACCGGATATGCAACCACCCCAAGCCTTGGAGTGGAAGTCATTGAGAGATTTCTCAGCTTCCTCGAGAGTCAAACATCGACAGAGGGCGGAGTCAATACCAGTGCGATATAGAGCGTCTCCAACGATAGGGTAAGGTTGGGACTACTAGTGAATATGTTGTCACTCAGAGTGCAATAACTATGGACGAAACATTTGGGGTTGGAGATGGACAATGATGTATCCATACCATGGGTTAAGAGTACTAATGAGAAATAGAGTCTCATCTGGAATGGAATCATCAAGAGGAGTGGGATCAACCGTAGTGGGAAGATCACAAATCAACTCAGCAAAGACCAGGGATTTATTAGACTTAGCAATAATGAATTCTAAGTCGAACTCTTGAAGGATGAAAATCAATTTTGAGCACTTGCCCCCAAGAAATTGATGTGTGAGAATGTAATTCATGGGGTAGAAATAAAAAATCACCAAAATTTTGCACAGGAGGATGTAGTGACGAAAACGTTGAACAACATGGACACCAACCAGCGCAAGTTTCCCAACATGAGTGTAGCAGTTCTCAGTATCAAAGAGTTTTAGAATCAAGTAGTATACGACATTATCTTCACCATAATTGTCATCTTGAAACAACACCATACCAATAGTGTTGTCAGAGGCGGCCAAATACAGACAGTACTCGCAGTGATAATTGTGAGGATGCAGTTGAGGAGCGTTGATGAGGCATCATTTAAGTGCATCGAAGGAGCTTTGGAAAATTCCATCCCATATGAATGGGATTCCCTTTTTCAATAAGCAAGTAAAGCCTTTGGAAATCTCAACATAATTAAGGACGAAGTGATGGAGGAACTTGGATTTCCCCTGCAAACTTTGCAGTTGATGAACATAAGAGGGAGGAGGAAAATTGATGATTGTGTCAAATTTAAGAGGATCGATGTGAATTCCTTATTTGGACACCACGAAACTCAAGAGCTGACCATTCGACAAAAAATACACACTTATGAGGGTTCAACATGATATTATAGTGTCGATAGAAAATAAATATGACTTTGAGGTGTTATGGGTGATCTCGACGTTTCACAGAATGAGCAGGACGATCATCGAGATATTGCTGAACTATGTGCTTGATGTCATGAAAAGCATATGACATAGCTCACTAGAAGGTGGCCTCAACATTCATCAAGCCAAAAGGGAGCTTTTTATAGAAAAATGTCCCCCATGGACAGATAAACATGGTTTTGTGATGATCAACTGGAGCAATGTTAATCTAGTTGTAGCTAGAAAAACCATACATAATGGAAAAAATATAACTCCTAGAACATTCATATATGATCTGGTTGATAGGAGTCAGATAATTCTCCTTAGGATATGCTCGATTGATATCATGGTAATCAGCGCAAACTCGGATGGTCCCTTGTTTCTTATTAACGAGAACAATATTTGAGACCCAATCTGTCAATGGTATAGGATAAATAAAACTAGCTTTGAGAATTTTTTCAACTTCACCTTTTATGGCAGCAACCTTTCTCAAGTGCACAAGGTAAAGCCATTGACGAACAGGCTTTGAATCCAGATAGGTAGGAATTTCATGCACAATGATACTCAAATCAATTCTAGGCATCTCTTTGTATGACCGCACGAAGACATTACAAAATTTGTGAAAAATATTTGTATAGATCTTGATCCCATCGAGAGAACAAGATGCATCAATATGAAAATTCTCGACAATCCGTGGTTTGACAAACATTTCGATTAGAATGGTTGGAATAATATTTCCCATGTTCCCTTCAGACAATACTTCATGAATCAAGATTGGATTCAGAAATGGGCTAGTTGGTACGGATGAAGCATGGGATTCTAGACAGGCGGAGATGTCACCTAGGATTTGGAGAAACGAGGAACGATGATGTCCAACATCCCATGGGGTTCCTTCAAGAGACATTAAATCCATGATACTTTCGTTGGTGGGGAAAGTCTCATTAAAGGGATAGTCAAATTCCCAAGAGCCAAACTAGGTAGACTGCGCATAAGTGTCTAGAGAGGAAACCAAATGATTGTTGGTTCCAGATGTAGCCTTAGAAGCCATGAGAATACTTTGATACATTTTTTCATCAGGGATCAGATGAATAACGTCACCAAAACTCTCGAGCTATTCAGGATTTGGAACAATCCATGGATTGTGCACTGATGATATCATATTGTTAGTGGCAACATTTGAAGGAGAGAGTGGAAAATTACCATAAGGGGCGAGTAATTGAATAGACCCGACCCGATGTTATCATAGGGGGTAGCAGTATTCCCAACATATGGAATGTTGCCTATTTAAGAATCGGATGAAAATAAGGCTAACTGATCGAAATTCACAATTTTTCCTTGATGAGGAAAACATAGGACATGAAAAAGGGTGGAGACGATGCAAACCATGGCATGAGTCCAACTACGTACAAGAAGGATATTATAATTCAAGTTGGTGTCTACCACCTCAACTTCTAAAGTTATCATTTTTCCCTCCAACAGGATGGGCAATGTTTTGAGAATACTTTATGACCGAGAACCTTTACCGTCAAAAGCTTCTAAAGTATTCAGGGACTGACTCAACAGAGGAGAGCCGATGGCTTTTCAACACATGACAGACATGATACAGGTCGAAGCGTCTTTATCGACAAAAGTCCTATGAATGTTTTTTCCCATCATAGTAACTTGAATCAGAAAATCCACCTGATGTGGGAGGTGCGAAATGAAGTTCTTAATATTGAAAGTAATAATATTAGAATCTACGGGATCAATCCCTCCAATAGCAGAAAGTAATTCCTTTCATTTTGATGGAAACAATTGAAGGACCTCCAAAGCCAACATTGCCGAAGGTGATTTATCTAGATCATATACAATATTGTAGTGTTTTGCATCTCTCACATTCATATTATAGGATTATTTCCAAAGAACACCTTTTTGGGGTGCTTAAACAATGGAGTGAGTACTAGGTATCTCAATTTGGAGAGGACAAAAAGTAGGAGGAATGGAATAGGAAGGGTGATATGTGACTTTCGGTTCTATAGGAACCTTGGATAGATTGGGGTGGTATTTTGATCTTGTGGTAATAGCAATAGGTTTTATTCTAGCCATGAAAACTTGAAATTTTCTAGAAGATTGAGGTTGATATAGAATTTGTGTCTTCTGAGAAGGGAAAGGTTATTTCAAGACAACTGGAGTCTCAGTTGTGCCCTTCAGAAGATAAGAAAATTCAGCACGTCGAGGAAAATCCTTGGTGTAATGATCATCATCACATATTAGGAAAGGATATTTAGGCGTGTGCATGAAAGAATCATCAGCAGATGAATTTTTCAAATATTGTTTAGGGTTGTTGGATTTGGATTTGGATTTACCCTTTTTCTTACCTTTCGAGTATTTGTCTGCTACGGTAGATTGGAAAACATTTAGCTTGGAGGTTTTACCAGGATTCTTTTGGTTATTGGAAGCAGTGGAGGGAGAAGTGACAATAGTGGAATTAGACTTAGAGGAAGTTTTGGGTGCACTACTATCAGTATGAGCCACTTTCCTGATAACACTATCCACCAGAGGTGTAGCAGAAGACTGAGAGGATGCAGGGTTAGTCGAAGGTCGCGGTGTGTCAGGAAAGAGCTCGTATATAGTCCCATATTGGGAATAAAATAAATCTAGGTATTAGGCTTTGGAAATGAATTCCTCTTTCATGACACATCCACCCTTGGAAATATCCTTAGCAATCCTGGGAATGAATGAGTTCGTAAACCATTCAATAAATTGTTTATCAGGGATCTCGAATGTTATGAGGCGATGGTGACATCACCATTCATGAATGTGATCCGAAATGTGAGTAGTAGTTGACTGCTTCAACAAGGTGAGGAGGTGGTTGTCAATTTCGTACTAGACATGTAACTAGAAATGAGTGAGGAAAGACATAGAAAAAGAGTTGAAATCAAAGAAAAATCCTCGAGGGAGCTCAATATACCACTTGGCCGCAAAACCGTTCAAAGTATGTTGGAAAATATGAAGACAAATAGATGCATCAACACAAGAATTATAAGAGCACCATAAGTGGTACGTTATGACATGGGTTTGGGGGTCTTCCCTAGACTTGCCTTCAAATTTAGGACAATCTCCCAGGATGTTAGTTGGAATTGGAGGCCAATGCAATTGATGTTGGATGGGGTCATTTTTAAGCTTTGACACATACAAAAATACCATTGTAGCAAAAAATTTTGAGGGAGGATGATGAGGAGACAAAGTTTTGGGGTTCCAACCTGGTTGATACAGGTTCTCCCCCAATAGGGAAAATTCTATCTTGAATATGCATATTTCCACCATTGCTAGTAAGGACCTTATTGTAGCAGCTGCTGAACATAGGGACCCTACTGGGGCTATTGATAAAGCCCCTACTAAATTTGAGGTTACGAACCTTGCATGATATAAGGTCCTTACTGAACATGAGGTCCAGTCTATGGTCCTTGCTGAACATGGGGTCCAACCTGTGGTCCTTGCTGAACATAAGTTCCAGCCTGAGGTCTCGTTTGGGCTTGTTGGTATTGAGGAATATGTTGATAATGAGCACTAGATTGAGGCCCAGGCTGGGGTTGCTCATACTCAGCACTGGGTTGACCCAGAGGGAGATTCATACCAGTTTGGGAGTGAGCACCAAACTGAGGGTTAGTTGCAATAGAACCTACGGAAAGTTGGGGCTGTTGGACATACTGCTGAGAGGCACTTGGTCGAGGAACATATTGATATTGTACGTTCGGCTGTTGAACATACTAAAGAGGGATGTTAGGTTGCTGAACATATGAATATGGCATGTTTGTTTGCTAAAGGGGTTGTTGAACTTAAGAATACTTAGTGTGGGTTTGGTTAAAGAATAATGCGGCTAAAGTAGGATGACATCCCGAAGGAATGGCACCTACGATAGTGTTCACCTATTGTGAAGACCATGCCCCACCTAGACTAGCATAGGTTGTCCCACCCAGGAATGGGCCCAGAGTTCAGTACCCCCCCACCCAAGAGGGGAAGTATGTAAAGAGGAATAGATTTTCCCCCAGGCATGTACGAAACCATAGATTTTCCACTCAATGGTGGAATTACAGTAATCGTAGATGGCGAAAGGGGGTAGAGCATCCAATTGAAAAATACATCTGGCCAATAGTGACTGTAAGTCGAACAACAGGTTAAGATGCTGCAATTAATTTTGAAATGAACGGGCCAAAATATGGAGGAATAATCGTTGACCAAATGGGATTCGGAAATAAATATGTAGCACCGGAAGCTCCAGAAATAATATTTCCCAAAGAGGTATACCATTGTGGAAGTGGAGATGTAACTTTACTAAAGGATACGTCGTTCCCGCTACCTAAATCATGAGGTATGGATTCGAAACATTCTCCCTTAGAAGGAAATATAGACGAGGAAGCTTCCAGAATATAGGTGACAGTAGTTTCCTGTAGAGTACTCTGAGGAGCTCTCCCGAAGGGAACATCATCAGCATTGGATGCCATTTCACCATGAAATAAATGACGGAGAGTAGAGTGAGATGCTAGTGGAGAAGCAAGAAGGGGAACTCCGGGTTGATCAAAATGACTATAAGGCTCTTGAGGCGAGACCATAATCGGATCAAAGAGCGAATTTTTAGGAAATAGCATAAACTATGCAGAAAGTTCAAGGTTTTCCAGCTCAGAGTCCTTTGATGTCATCCAAGGAGAATCGTCAGAGGGTGGTTGAGATGAGATGGGTTGTACATTGATGACAATATTAAGTTCGACACCTTGAGCTTCAAGGGGTCCTACTAGAAACTGAGGGACCTCAGTAGGAGGTTCTTGAGATCCATCAGAGGAGGGGCGAGGCGAATTCTAAAATTCAACCACGATGACCTTTCAAAACAAGATCAAAGAAGGAGGAGGTGAAAAAATTCACAATTTACCAAGCAATAATGAGATTGGATAACCGCATGGATAATATGTTATCACGTGCAGTTAATTTTAGAATTAACAAAAAATAAATAAAAAGGGTGTACTAGGCGTAAAGGCCTACCAAGTATTCCTGAATTGCAATATACACCTTGGTGATAAATGATAGAAAAAATGACCAAGAAATTAACATACTACCATTGATCTCCCCGAATGCTGTGTTCAATGTATCACATTTACAAGGAAGCTGACTCGGTTACCTATGGTAGGCTTGCAACCTAATGGTGTCTCCCTAAATATACGTGACGGTAAATGGAATTCCATTCCATAGTAGTGTTGTCTAATGTGTAACCGTTTGATGAGAGCGCCCCAAATATACTTATTACACATCAATATAATTCCATATACATACATAAGCCTTTTTAAAATTTTCACCAAACTTATTTACAACTTAATATGTGAACAGTCCTAAAATGTTGCAGCCAATATTAAATTAGTGTGACACCATACTTATGTTGAGAGCAACAAACAATTAAGCAGATTGAAAGAATAACATCAACACATAAGAAACACACATAGAGACAGCAGACGTAAGTGGAAACCCATAAAGGGAGAAAACCACATCTTATTATTGTTGTGATGCAAAGTTAAGCTCCAAATCCCTCTCACCACTGTTTCTCTGCAGGCACCAACCTACAGGAGGCTCTAACCTCAATTCTGCAAGCTACAACTTGCAAGGAAGCACCAACTCCCTTCAATTTTCTGCAGGCACCAACCTACAGGAGGCTCCAACCTCAGTCAGCTACAACTGACAGCTATCAAGCTGCAACTTGATAGGGAAGCTCCAAATTCCTAAATTTATCAAACCGAATTTTTGTTGATTTACCTCAGATATCAGCTCTGTTCTGTAGCTTTTCTTTTCTTAATCTTCTCTGCCTTACTCTTCTATACTCTACCTTCTCTATATTTACTCTCTCTTACCTCCTTTATGCATATCCAGTTGATATTATATATAGAGTTCCTCACATGATTGTTTGTATTTCACAAAGAATTTGGAGTGAACAGTCATGACTCTTTGGCTTCTATCTTCTCATTCCTTTTATCTGCTCATTCAATAAATATAACTGTAGGTATCAATTTAACATTACAGTGGGATATTTTTTCTCTTCCGGAGACTTGCCAATGCATCACAACAATATAAATCAATTAAATTATTACATTTAATTACAATGAGAGCTCAAACTCACTCATACAGCCTTTTGGATCGCTGCGCATTTGTCTTTTCTGTGACTGTGTTTTATCTCTTTTCAGCTCTGTTTGTTTGTCAATCCTCTCCTATGGTGTAACTGCTACATACATGTAATTGTGCTTTTTATATCAGTGCACTTTGTATATATATATAACTGCTGACTTTAAATCTGGGCAAATTCCAACGCTTTTCATACAGCAAGTGTCTTGTTGATGTGGTGAGTTCCGCACGCGGAACATATATACACCACAACCTTTGTTTTATGGCCCGATACAATTGCACACATCGCAATTGTATTATATTAATAATCACCCTCCACCTTAAGCCAAGTCCCGTGGGTCCACAGACCACGCGGCACTTTTTAATACAATCACAACAACTTTATATATATACATAACAGCGCCTTCACAAATTTCCGATTGCGATTGATATACAGAGCCAACCGTGTTTTATATGGAAGAGTTTATATGACTATCGCGTCTAGCTTTGCCAATCTCAATCGCAAGCTGCCTTGCTCCGATGCGATTGATATACGGAGCCGACCGTGTTTTATATGGCGGAGTTTATATGACTATCGCATCCGGCTTTGCCAATCACAATCGCAAGTTGCCTTGCTTCGATGCAATTGATATGCTCCACAAATTTCCGATTGCGATTGATATGCGGACCCGACCATGTTTTATATGGCAGAGTTTATATGACTATCGCGTCCGGCTTTCATCGCAATCACAAATATTTGTTAACATGTTCCGCTTTAACTCCGATGCGATTGCTACCTTTGCGATTGTTCTGATGCAATTGATCGCAATCGCAACTTTCTATTGTGATGTTCCGATGCCTTTATATTCTCCGATGCGATTCATAAGGGTCCCACCTTATATTACTTCATTTCTTTTGATCATAAAGCACTCCATTTATTAATATATATGCTTTGAACCTTTGTTTATATGATCTAGGCTTCATCGCAATCACAATTCTTCGGTTGCATGTTCCGACACATATCCATTATGTTTTTTATAAACCCATCAGGTCCAGGCTTCATCACACTCGCAATTTTCTGTTTATATGATCAGTTGCCCTTATACTCTCCGATGCGATTAGACTGATCTGATGCGATTACACTGGAATTCAAATACGTTTGAATCATAATTCATACACCCATCGGGTCCAAAACTCAATCGGAACTCTTGTCGATATGTTTCGCTGCCAATCCTTTCTCCGATGCGATTGGAAAGGGTCCCACCTTATGGTACTTTGGTTCTGATAATAAAACACTCCATATAGTTTAATATATATGCTTTGGACCTTTGTTCATAAGGCGCAATATGTGTAATGCGCTGCATATATACTACAGCGTGGGTAATGATTCCCAAAATGAGATATATATATATATATATACTTTGCTGCTCCAATCTTTAGTGTATCTTCCAGTGGGGGAGGTGATTCTCAGAATTTGTTTGTATATATATATATATATATATATATATATATATATATATACTTACCGCTTTGGGTTATATGATTCCCGGAATTGTGTTTATGTATCCTTCAGCTAGGGTAGCGAATCTCGGAATTAAAAATGGCTCTTCCTCTGCTTGTGATAACGGCTCTGCCTCTACCTCTGCCTCTATATTCGCTGCCTCTGCCTCTTCCTCTACCTTAGCTGCTTTTGCTACTCGACCTATGCCTCTACCTTCGCTGTACATTGTTATCACTCAGGTTTTCCTTGAACTTGTGGAAAAGGAAAGTATACCCGAGGTAACCACAAACCAACCTTCAGATGCAGAATCTAGCCAATCTGCATCCAGAGAGGGCTCTCTCTTTATAATTTATCTTTGTTCTTAGAAGGTTTTAGGCTAGTTATAGATCCAAGAGTTTGTTTGAAAATGGTGGAATTCGCCACCTAAGGGCAAGGTTGAATATTTTCAGGCCATTGGGCTATGGAGTCAAAGGATGGCTTTACTGGACTATTCTTCTACACACAAGATGGCTTTGCAGGGCAAGATAGCCAAACAGAGAACAATTTTTAGAATTTAAAGTGGATGGAATGGGTTTGAAAAGATGAAAGGAAATTAAGAATCTTTAAACATGTTCAACAGAAAGAAATGAAATGATTAAAAATAAAGAGCAGTGAAGAATTCTTTACTATAGTAATCAAAATGTTTAAATTAGCGAAGCAAGAGCAATTAAGAATTCGTTGCTTATAACCAATTTAGAGGAAAACATTAAGAATAATCACAACTGAAATCAGAGTACAATTAAGTAAATTTTGATTTATTCTTTTATGTCAATTATTCAGAAATGGACACAATGATATTATAAACAGATATAGAACTTAAGACATAGGATAGAAAGACTTATTGAACTGCAATCCGACACATGAATCCTGCAAAAAGTCCTGAGCTTCAAATTGTCATCCAGCAAGCCACAAATAAATTTCTCCAAAACACTTTTATTCCAAAAACATCAATGTCACAGCAAAGTAGTAGAATCCACCCTCAATACTCTCTTTGAGGGTTTATTTATACAAAAAATGATTGAAAATATCTCACACTAACCTAGCCAATAATCTAGGGTGACTAATGAATAAGTTACAATAAAAAGGAGACAAATGGTCTCGTAGATAGGACAAAAAGTAATTGCTGGTGTGCTGTTTCCTCCTTTTGTGGATGTGCTGGAGGCAGGTGCTATAATAGGGCTCGATGTTGTCCCTTTCAGTAATTCTTTTGCTTGTTTGATACTCTTCGTTTCTACTGATACTCTTTCAAATGCCCAACTGATACTCTTTAACCTGTGCTCATTATTTATCCTTTACATGATGGTAAAAAGACAAAATTCTCTATCTGAAGATAAATTTTACAAAATTTCCAATAAGTATTCCCACCATTGATCTTCTGCTATTATGGTTCTTTTAAGTTTTCTTAATGTTTCATCAGCCTCTTTGTATTTGTAAAAAGTGGGCTGATTAGGGAACAAATACTTTATTTCATGCTCAAGATGAAACAAATTCTTTAATCTGTCGTAGAGATTCCTCCCTGTTGGCAATGTTGCTTCTGACGAATTGATAGAATGAGCAGTTGTGTTATGAGCATGTATATCTATTTTATTAACATAGGTTTCCAGGTCCATTATCTTGTCCTCTGAGAGCATAGGACTGGGTAACCCATTGTCCAATAAAACCTGAAATTTTCCTTTGAAAGCATTAATTTCTTCCAGAATATCTGAGCATTTCCTTTCCAAATTTTGCATAAGAGTTCTTTTGGTAAAAACTCTTTTTATTTCTAAAAATAGTGCCTGTCCTGTCATCAATTCTAAGCTCTGCAAGCTGTTGCTTAGTATGGGTGTTCAAAAACTGTATAAGTTGATTGGCTTGCTCAGGTCTGCCCCTTAATTCATCTCTTGTTTTGTCTATTTCTTCCTGAGCTACTTTGATCAAGTCATTTTGTTCAAAGATTGTTTGAACAAAGGACCAAATACTTTTTATTGACTCAATTATATTATCCCAAAGAATTTCATTTATTTCTCTCAAAGGCTTTTCTAATGAAAGATCTTTTTCTAAAGCCTTAACCAATTTCTCCAGCCTTTTAATTTCCCTGGTGTTACTAGCAACAGTCTTTTTAGACATATCATATTTCTGCTCCAAATTTACTAACTGGAATTTTGTGGTTTGAAGTTCTGTGACTCTGAGTTTTAAACTTTCCATTTGTTTTATCAATTCATCAGAACTTAAACTGGAAGTGTTTACCTGTGATGACTCTGTTTGTTGATCTATTGTTGTGGTACCTGTAGTGACCTCTATTGTAGACGTTTGCATGATAGCCTGCTTTTCTTTTAATGCCTGTTCCAATTCTTTCTCTGTTTCACTCAGTTGCTCAGTCATTTTTAGGAGCAACTCCATCATTTCTTCCTATGAGTTTTCCTTCTAAACTTCTTGAGTCTGGGGATGTCTTGAGGCTGGCAATTTTAGTTGCTTTCTTAGTGCAACAATATCATCATCTTTCTTTTTAATTAGTGCCTCAATGCTTTTGATATCTTTGGGATTGTGACCCAAACTGATAATTATGTCTTCCAAAGACTTCATTCTGTTATCTTTTTCCTGAGAAGAAGCCTTCTCAATTTGCAACTGGGTGTTTGTATTATTTAAAGAATCTTGCAGCCTAAGGGCTGCCATGGATTTATCAGTAAGGGTGGAATATACCATTTCCCCAGTTTGTTTACGCAACTCTATCTGGTCCAAGGGATGAATGTCTTTTTCCAGGACCTCAAAATTGGTCCTAATATAATCAGATTCTGTCATGGGTTTTGGCACCTTGGATTTGAAATGGCTCATCATCATTTTGCCTTGTTGAATGTCAAATGCTGACATTAATATTTCCTAATTGTGTGGAGCCATTCTCAGATACTGATCATATACCTTCATTCTCAAAAGATCATTCTTTGCTTTTATATTAATGAAAGTTCTCTTTATATCACCTGTATCTGTTTTTGGCTGTTTAAAGGAAGATACTTCAGTGCTCAAATATTTTTGTAACTCCTTTCCTTTATGACCTGTGTGTGTTACACTAACTGAACCAGTTAGTTGACTATATTCTCTTTCATCATCAAACATCTCATCTATAGATTCCACTTCTGGAAGTGGATTCAGTTTCTGCTTCTTAGCCTGATGTTGTTGTGAAGGTTCTTTGGGAGGAGTGGGATCTGCAACATGTCTTTTCTTGCCTATTTCCATATTAGATGGAGTCTGTAATTCTGAAACCTCAGGATGATTAACTTGAACAGGGGAAACCTGTGTTTGATCTGGTGCCTTGGAGGTTTGAGGATTTTCTGTCATAATGAAAGTTTCAATCACCTGTACCTCAGGTTCTTTTCCTTTACCTTTAGACTCAACTGCAATTGCTGAACTGATTTCCTGTAATCCTTGTTGAAGATTTCCTGCTGAAGAAGTGCCAATATGAGGTACCTGCACTTGCCCAAAAGATTCTAAGTCAAACTTTTTCTCAAGGTCTTTCATAATTTTGTTCATATTGTCTTCTTCACTATCTTGCTCAACTAGTGTTCCTTCCACCCACTCATCTTGATTAGCATATTGTTATATTTCTGGAATCCTGTGGTGAAAGTAGGGTGATGATTTGTTCTTCATTCTTTTGTCACAGATAAAACTGAATGGATCATAAGGAATCCAACGGAAACTCTTTTGTAACTTGAAATGGTTTTGCAATATATTTTCTGCTTCATGCTCAGCATCCCTAGAGTTGCATATGAAGGGACCTAATTGACTTTTGATCATGAGTTGGGCTTTCTTTTTTACACTACAAAAATGAATCATATCAGAATTATTCATTTGCTTGAAATATTCTAAGCCAAAAAGTCTCATAGGCACATATTTTGGCAACTTGAATGGATGCAATTCACATCCATATATTCTGATGACTGAATGATTTTGGTATAAATACCAGTCCCCAACTTTATATGTCCGTGAAAGCTGCAAAGTCTTCTTAATCTCATTACTGAGCCTTGGAGGAGGAATTCCATTTAACAAGGTAGTTGCAGGATATACAAAAAGATCAATGAACTCATCATAATAATAGGGAGAATTATAGGAAGAGTGAGTTATGGCAGACCAAAATATAACAGATCTAGGGTTTCCCTTGGCATCAAGCTTTTTAACAGGAAAAGGGAACTTCTCTGATTGATAATAGATGATGAGATGGTAAATGACTGAGGAATATTTAAACACTTTCTCATTATCTCGCCTCATGAACTGGTTATGGATTTTATTGGCAATGAAAGATGCAAAGTCATATTTTACTGCAGGAGGTTGCCCAGGAGTAAAGATTGACAGCAATACCAGGGTTATTTCATCAACATATTCACTTGTATTGAAACCCATGACAAAGGATATCATATTTAGGATGAGTTTGCCTAAATGATTAAAATAAGCAAAACCATAGGGAGGAGGTCCCTTAGGTTGATGTTCAGGTAACATAAAAGTCTGGCAAATGCATTTCAATTTTTCTGGGGACAGTTGGGTAGACTTTTCAAGTAGTTCTTCCATGGACAAAGGAGTAAGATCTTGATCAGGTTCAAAATGGAGCATTGTATTGATAGCTTGAGGAGTGATGTGGAAAAGGATACTCTGGTTAGGAGACAACACTGCCCTTTGAGTTGAATTATAGTTGGAGTGACAGTAGTGGATAATTTCTGGGAAAATACGGACTGAGGGGATGAGATATCTCGGGAAATTGGATTCCCACAACCCAATGACATCCAAACCTTTCGAATAATCGTCTCTGCAGCGACAATAACTTCAAAGGGGACTTTCATCGAAAACTAAGTCTTTAATTTGGAAGTCTTTATCCACTAATGGTAAGTACTCTAACTCTCTATGAGGGGCATTTAATGGGGTTACATTCAGGGCTGCTGGAGCTTCCATTTTGGTTCTTGTGTATTCAAAATGAAAGTTTCGGGGTTTTCTTCACAGACCGGGCGCAATTTTGATTCTGGGAGCTTTGATTTTACTTGCAGGAACTAGAATAGACTGACATTAACCCTTTTTCAGACTTTGGCGTGAATTTTAACACAGGAAAGTGGATTTTTCAAAGAGTTCCAGCAAGAAATCGAATAAATACCTGTTTGATGGAGAAGTTTGAAATTTACAGGTACTGTTCAATGGCGGATGGATGCTTGGGCACTGGTCTAACAGTGGCGTTCAACAATTTTGGTTGGTGGCGTCTTAATCAGCGGAATTTTCGAATTCTTCAGTGGAGGACGCAGTCGTTTTCAATAGTGAAAATGACAGAAATACACGGGTTTTTGTTTTATTTACGAAGTCAGTGGGGATTTTTATTTTTTCGAGGATGACGTCATCTGGTACGAGAGGACGCATCACCAGGATCGGGTGGTAAGCAGTAATTTCCGCACCACTCTTTGGGAGATGGTGGTATTCAGCGGGGAGGCAGCGATTCCATTAATCAACTGACACGTGGTCGAAGTACTATTCCAAAACCACCGTGCCCTCGCTCGTTATCTTTCGGACGCGAGACGGCCAGCGGAATGATCCTGGGCCGTTGATCTTTCGGGGGGGCGATCTGACGGTGGACGGGATGAGGAATTGGCGGAGTTTTGATGCGCGGGCCCGACGGGGATTAAACAATGATTATCTTTAATTAAATATCCCGGGAGGCATTTGAGTGGCAGAATCGAAGGTTATTAATTAATCCTGATGATTTAATTAATCCCATAGTTTATTCATGGTTGCTGCAGGGTTAGAGGTTTTAACTATGGTTAAAGTGTCGGGCGGAAATAAAAATGCCAAGGGAATGGGTCACGGGGGCTTGGGGAAATTTTGAAGTTTTAGTTTAAATTAAAACTTCGGTTTTATTTATTTTTCCGTTTTAAACATATAAAACTATATGTTAAAAACCTTTTTCATATATTTTTAATATATGGTAATAAATAAATGTTATTTATCAACCATAGGGGTAGGGAATAACTTATATGGGTATTTTTTAGCCAAAGGGTTTTTATTGGGGGTTTTTATTAATCAAAGGGGATTTAATAAACTTTGGCCAAAACTTATAATAAGAGGGGTTTTTGGGATATTTATGTAAAAGGAGTTATGTACTATAGGATAAGGTATTTTTACTAGGGATTTAATAGATAAGTCAAAGTTAATATCACAAAGGACAAGGTAAACTCAAAATACTTAACTATAACTAAGAAAGTGAAGATTTCTGAAGTAAATTATATCATCTCAATTTCAACACTTAAACATAGAATAGCAAGTGATTTTGAGGGATTATTATGGAAATTGACATGATTTCCCTAAGTAAAATAGGATTTTACTTAGGAAAAGGTTAAAAGTGAATGATTATAATGACAAGTAACTTCAAGTACTTAGGTCTTTTTGATTATTAGGCCGAGGGTCCAGTCCCTCCAAAAGTCAAGGAAATTCCTTGAGCCCCTTTAATCTCCAAATAACTTAGTACTTAAGGGAAATTAGTAAAAATCTTAGGGAGAAATTGATGTGGGAAGTTAATGCTTTTGACTTTGCTTTCTACGAATTTTCCAGTGCATTTTCTGCTTCAGTATTTGTGATGAAAGTAAAAGATTAACACATTTGGCACCATCATTCATCACATGAAACTTTGAAACACCATCTACCTACCCTATCTACTATACTCTACCATTTTCTCTTCTTTATTAGGGTGCATTTAGACTTGCAAACCCTTATCAATCTTCTTTTCTTTTACAAGGCAAATCTATCTAATTCTACTCTTATTACATCCAAGGGCTCAGATTAAACTGTTGAGCACCTTTGATTAACTCTACCTATCTACTTATCTACCAAGATTAAACTGTTTGGTCAGATATTTATTCTCTATTCTACAACATGAAATTGAAAAATGAATGAGTCAAGTTTAAACAGTTTGACTCTTCATAAATTGTGGCAAAAGTTTGCCAAGCTGCACATAATTACTTATTTACAAAAAAATGAAATAGTAGTGGCATTTGGATTTGAACACTTTCCTTGGTCTATTTTTGTTTGGGGTTCATTTCTTTCACTTTTTTGACCAATTTATTTTTCTTACCCTTTGATTTTTATTTTAGGGTATACCCTCTTTATATTTTTTTTAAATTTTTTTGATTTTTTGATTTTTCAAGAATATGGAACACCTTTGCTCAAGAAAAAGGTTTGAACATATTGCATAGTTCAATCAAGACAATCATGAAAAATGACACCTATTGTTATAGGAGTCTAACACTGGCTCCACTTGGGGATGGCTTTTCCTTGTGAAAAGTCAAGAACAGCAGGTCAGATGCCTCAAAAATGTCTTCAGTTTGAACATGTAATCTCCTTCTTCTGGTAGCTTTATTGTACATATGATAGTGGAACTTTTGAAGCTTAGGGCCTTCTCTTCGGGCTTCAACTCCAAGAAGTCACCATCCAATCAAAACTGATGCATTAAAAAGGATATATTATGTACAAGTTAGAAAAAATCAGAACATCCTAGTAAATATGATCAAAATAGTGCTTTAGCATTCGACCATTGACTGGTCCTTCCTCAGCTTCTGAATTGTCCAAATTCTTCAAAAAGTATGTGTTGTTTCCCTGTAAGGCATGAATGATGTAAGGCCATTTCCATAAGAAATCAAATTTCCCATGTTTCCCTTTATCTTCCCTCCTGGAATCCCATCTTAGGACTTTGTCTCCTAGTTGAAAATCTTCTGTCTTAGTTCTTCTATCAAACATTTTCTTTAGCTTTTCCTGCAATACTTGGGATCGTTGATACACTTCTTCTCTGGTTTTTTGCAAGTGAATTGTTTGGTTAATTCTTCTCTGAACATCATTTTATTCCACTTGAGCCTCCTGAAGTAACTTCATAACAAGAATTCCTAAGGATGAGGGGAATCTTGTTTCAATGCCATAAACTAATTCATATGGACTGGTCCCAATTGATTTCTTAGTTGTAAGTCTGTCTGCCCACAATGCATTGGTCAGTTTCTTATGCCAATTATTTTTATTTTCTTCCAATAATTTTTTAATGATATTAATAAGGCTTTTATTGGAAGATTCTGCTAGTCCATTACCCTGAGGGTAATAGGCTGTTGAATGGCCTAAAGTAATATGTTATTTATTGCAGAAACTAATCATTTTATTTGACTTAAATGCAGCAGCATTATCTGTTATAATTTTCTCTGGACAACCAAATTTTGAAAGTATATTGGTTTCTAAAAACCCTATATTACAGAATCATTGGCCTGTCTGCATGGGATAGCTTCAATCTATTTGGTAAAGTAATCTGTGGTAGTTAGAATCCATCTGTGTTGCCCAGAGGAAGAGGGATGAATTTCTCCAATAAAATCTAATCCCCATTGTTGAAAGGGTCTTTCTATGGAAATTGGTTTTAATGGTAAAGGTAACAACTTTCTTTTACCCTCAAAGATCTGACACTTATGACAAGCTGTTACAAATTTCTTAACATCTGAAAACAAGGTTGGCCAGTAAAACCTAGCCCTTAAGATTTTATCTGTAGTTGACTTCCAGTAGAGATGTCCACCACAATCCCCTGCATGAAATTCATTAAGTGCCTTGTCAGCTTCATCTTTTAATAAACAATTTAATAGGATTCCATCATGGTTCTTCCAAAAAAGAGCATTATCTAAAATACAATATTTTAAAGATGTCATTTTCAAAAATCTTTGTTTTGTTCTGGACAACCCTGGAGGAGCTTGTAGGTTTAGCAAAACATAAATAATATTAGTGTACTAGGGTGAATCTAAAAAGGATTGACTGATGTGTGGAGTCGCCATCTCCTGTTCGTCATCCAGTTCGTTAATATCTAAGGCTTGGCAATTAGTTTCGGTCATAAGTTGAGCTAAACCTTGACCTTTGATGAGTTTAGTTGGTTTAATTTCGATATCATATTCTAAAATGGTAGCTATCCACTTACCTCGTTTGCCTTCAATACCATCTTGAGTCAAGATGTCTTTAACTACAGCATTAGGCACATAAGCTATCACATGAGAATATAATATATAAACTCTGAAATCTTTAATTGCCTTTACCAGTGCAAAAGCATGTTTCTCCATGATATTGTATTTCAAAGATGCATCCCTAAGTGCTTTACTAAAAAATGCTATTGGTTTTTCACACCCTTGATCATATTTTTGTAGTAAAACAGCTGCAACTGTATGTTCAGAAGAAAATGAAAAAATAATTAAATCTCTATCAAACTTTGGACTGGTAAGAACTAGTGTTCTTGTTAAAGCCATTTTGATTTCTTCAAATGATTGCTTGGCTTCTACAGACCAGTCAATGCTTGAATCTTTTTTAAGCATGTTAGTAAGAAATCTAAGTAATTCAGCTAAACTGGAAATAAATGTTCTCAAGAAATTGATCTTTCCTATGAAAGCTTGAAGTTCTTTAATGTTTCTGGGATGAGGTATCTGCAAAATTTCTTGTATTCTTTCAGGATCAATTCTAATGCCATCTTTAGATATAATGTGACCTAAGAGCTTTCCTTCTTCCAAACCAAACAATGACTTTTTAGGATTTAAAGAAATACCATATTTTCTTCACTTTATAAACACTTGCCTTAGATGATCTAAATGTTGTTGATCTGTTTTGGAAAAAAATGTTAAATCATCTAGATAAATTACCAGAAAATCATGTATTTCTTTAGCAAAAGAAATGTCCATTGCTCTTTGAAAAGTAGCTCCTGCATTCTTGAGTCCAAATGACATCTTGACATATTTAAAAGTACCCCATGGTGTTGTAAATGCTGTTTTATCTTGATCATTAGGATGAACTAGAATCTGGTTATACCCTGAAAATCCATCCAGAAGAGATATTCTTGAAGATCCCACTACCCTTTGTAGAATATGGTCCATTTTAGGCAAAGGATAGTTATCTTTTAAAGAAACTTTATTCAAATTTCTCAAATCGACACACAGTCTAATTTCTCCAGTTTTCTTTCTTGTTGGTACCAGATTAGAAACCCATTCAGAGAACCTGATAGGAGCTATAATCCCTGCTTCAAACATCCTTTTAATTTATTTTTCAATTGAAGGTAGTAAAACAGGATTGATCCTTCTAAGTTTTTGTTTAAAAGGTTTCTGATCTGGTTTCAAAGGTATTGTATGCTGAATGATTGATGTATCATATGATTTAAGATCTTCATAACTCCAGGCAAAAACATCCTGGAATTCTTTAAAAAGTTCAACATATTTAACCTTTTGATCTTCTAGCAGAGATTTAGATAGTTTAACCATTTTGGGATTTTCTGGGGTTCCTAAGTTGCATTCTTCAATATCAGCCTTAACAGGTTCCATTTTGGGTTTAAATGGAATGTCATTTGAATCAAAAAGATCTTCTAAAGGAGTTAATCCTTTGGGTAAATGATTATCTTTCAGATTAATGATTTCAGTTTCATCTTCTATGATCTCATCGAATTCCATTTGTATCAAATCCTGCATATCTTTTTCTGTGAATGTGGTTGGGTGAAGCATGTGAATTGCAGTTTCTCTTGAAATATCTGTTTTTTGTTCTTTTTTTTTATCAGATTCATCAATGGTTACGTATTCATCTATATTATTGTTAGAAAACTCATTTTGAAGTGTCAAAAAACTATTGATTTGATTATTATTTACAAATACTTGCCAATTCATTAGATTGTCCGGTATAGCAGGTCTATGTCTAATCTCAGCTGTGAACTGATGATTAGGTCCAAAAAGCAATTTACATGTGCTAGCGAACATTGCAAGACTGTGAGCATGCAAATTTTGTTCCCTGGGAATCTTGGCAAGTTGAGCTTGTAGAAAGGTGTTGAGAATTTCCACAATTGTTTCTCTGTATTGTTTCAATCTGGGATCTTTGGTTGAACATTCACCATTAATCTGTTGGATAATTAATTCAGAGTCTCCTATGATTGATACCCTAATTGCTCCTAACGTTTTGACATGTTTAAGCCCTAGCAAAAGGGCTTCGTACTCAGCCATGTTGTTAGTGCATTTAAAATTCAATCTATATGAATGACCTTCAACATGATCGTTTTCAACATTATGTAACCAAATTCCAGCCCCTGCTCCTAACTTATTTACTGAGCCATCAAATTCTAAATGCCACAGAATTTCATGTTCATAATCTTCATCAATTGTTTTAACATGTTTCTTAACAGGAGCTAGTTGTTTAGCTTTTTCTGGTATTTCTTGGTTTCTGGTGTTTCTTGGTTTTCTGAAATCTCTTCAATCTGAACAGTGGATTTATTTGTAGTTTCCTTTTCAGGTGCTTCTAGCTCAGTTGGAAGGTCCATTTCAGCATTATAAAGGATGAAAGAATCCATATCAAAATGTACTGAATAGACAGGGAATTTTTCAGGCTTTTCATGGCTACTTACCAAGTACTTCATCAAGGTTTCTCTATATAATCTTTTAGGTTGACTAAATACTGAAATAGTGGCATATGACATGTCTAGTTGAATAGATCCTCCAAGTTTAGCACCCCAGAATCTGGACAAAAACATACCATATTTAGGAGGAATATCAACCACTACTATATCCATCAAAACAGACTTCGCAGGGTATTGCACCAGAGTAACACACAAATCTTTAATCAAACCTAAACATCTTACCTGACTATAATCAAAAGAAAACAAATCTTTATACGGTCTGGTAATGTCTAAATTTAATCTTTCCATCACAGCTTTCGGCATCAAATTGTGGGATGCTCCAGAATCAAGCATAACATTGTGGAGTATTTTGTCATGAACGTTCAGGCTCACATAAAATGGAGGAGCTCCTCCACTTTCTGGTTTGCCATTTACCTCGGGGCCAAAAAGGAGTTTGGGTTGATCATCAAGAATATTTACTGAATCATCCATTCCAGTAATGTTAATGTTTAGGGATTTGCTGATTTGACTTCTATAGACATCATGTTTAGCCAATTCTGATAAAGGAACAGTTATCTTTAGCTTGCCTATTTCAGCCTCTAGATTGAAAGGTTTTTCTGTTTGAGCTTTAGTGTTTTGCACAGTTGGGTTTTCTCTATTTTTTGGGTCTTCAACGTTTTTCTCTTTTTCATGAGTGAAATTTTTATTTGAAGGTGTTTCTGAACTAACTTCTATTGTTTCTTCTACATTTCCTACAGGAGGAAAAGTATTAGATTGTTGTTTATTGTTTGGTTGGTTGTCAGACACATCTTCAATTAATGGATTTGAAGGGTTAGGAGTTTTCCTAGACAGAATTTGTACAGGGGGAATGTTTTGTACAGGAGGGATTTTACCTTTGACATTTTGTTTTACATCTTTCTGTTTGCTATTCTCTGGCACATCAATCCGTCTGCTTCTCAAATTGTACTGTTTATGAACCTCATAAATTGTTGTGTCATAACCTTCCTTAAAATCAAAAGTTTCTCCTGAATGAGTTTGGAATGTTTCAAGGATGTGATTCTCCTGATCATCCTGAGATAGGAAAACTTCTGGTTCATTTTTGGCCTCAGTTACATTGTTTATTTCCACATCCTCTATAGGTTCTTCAGAATTTGAACCTTCAAAAAAGTTTTCTTGGAAAGGTGGCCTGATATTTTGGTCAAGGACATTCTTCCCAATATTTTGGTTCTGATTTCTTCTAAAGTTTGGGTTTCTCACAACATTTTGATTATCACCAGTAGAATTTCTTTCGATTGTCTCTACTCTGTCTCCCAATATTTCCATACCTTTAATTATTGCATCCAGCTTTCTTTCAAAAGCTGAAGGATTTTCGTTCATAGGCATTCTTCTTTCAGCCCTAGCTCTAGCTCGTTTTTCTATAAGGTTTGCTTCCACATTAACCACTATGCTTTGCATTTCCTCTAGGGTTTGGGGAGCTCTTTCCCTAAGCGAATAGGCTATATCAGAGTCAAAACCATCTGGGAATTTAACCAGTACTGAGTCAAGAGGGGGTCTGAGGTTCTGGGGAGCAGCATTATATGCTTCGTTGAATCTTATTATGTAATCTTGCACTGTTTCATTAGGTCTTCTTCTCAATTTTTCAAATTCTGACAGGATCTGAAGAGGGTCTTTCTTCTTCTCCCATCTATTCAAAAATGCCCTATACAAAGCTGGTAAATCAGCAATACTATTTGGATCAAGGGCTCTAAACCATGTCCGAACTTCCCCAGTAAGACTCTGAACAAAAATTCTCATTCGGACATCATCAGTGTCAATTTCATAGAATTCAAAGTAATCAGTCATCCTTTTGGTATGTTGTTGAGCTGTGTAAGTACCTGAGCCATCAAAAGGTGTGATCTTACTTTGATAATCTTGGGGCGAAGCCACAGGGTTGGCTGGCAACTGTAACGGAGCATATCTATTGGCCATTGGAAGGTGTAATGGAATAATAGGTGAGGGTGGTCTAGGTGGAGGAGTAGAAGGGGTGATTGGTGTTTAAAAAGCTTGAAGAAAAGTAACTGAACTTGGGGAAGATTCAATAATTACAGAAATGTTTGAACTTTCTTCAAAGGTCTGTTCAGATTGAACAGAGTCTTGTAAATGTCTGTCAAGGTGATATGAAACAAATCTGAATTGCAAATCTTCAAAAAACAATGGATCTGGAACTAATCTGGATAATTTAGTTTCAGAAAAATTTACAAATAAGGATGTTTCAAATCGCTCATCAAAAGGAATTTCGTCAAAATATATAATCTTGACAGGACAGGAATGTGATCTAGAAAGAGGTCTGGAACTTCCAGAACTCTCTTGACTTCCTCTTTCAGAGCTTTCTTTACTTCCTTGTCTTCTAAGAATTCTAGGAATCAGATTCGGATTTTCAAATATCGGTGGTGGATTGGGGTCAGGATTTGACCTAGTGTGACAAATCCTTTCTGAAGCCAGTTTTCCTAGATGATATATGTTTTTGGATTTTTGGTTTTAATTGAAATGAAAGTACAACTTCTACAAATTCTTTAAGAAATAATGATTTTTGATTAAAATTTTCTCAAAGATTTATTAAACTAGAGAGTCTGATTAAACATTTGAAAATAAGGTTCAGAGTATAAGCTAAATCAGAGATAGACTGAAGCAACATTTATTTACTATGCAGTTGCAGAGCAAAAGCATTTCAAAGGCTACCTGGCTGATCTTCAGACTCTGTCTATAGCTTATAAGCGAACAATAGTAACAATAAAAATGATTCAGGTCCCCAGTATGGTCGCCACTATGTTATCACTCAGGTTTTCCTTGAAGTTGTGGAAAAGGAAAGTATACCCGAGGTAACCACAAACCAACCTTCAGATGCAGAATCTAGCAAATCTGCATCCATAGAGAGCTCTCTCTTTATAATTTATCTTTGTTCTTAGAAGGTTTTAGGCTAGTTATAGATCCAAGAGTTTGTTTGAAAATGGTGGAATTCGCCACCTAAGGGGAAGGTTGAATATTTTCAGGCCATTGGGCTATGGAGTCAAATGATGGCTTTACTGGACTATTCTTCTACACACAAGATGGCTTTGCAGGGCAAGATAGCCAAACAGAGAACAATTTTTAGAATTTAAAGTGGATGGAATGGGTTTGAAAAGATGAAAGGCAATTAAGAATCTTTCAACATGTTCAACAAAAAGAAATGAAATGATTACAAATAAAGAGCAGTGAAGAATTCTTTACTATAGTAATCAAAATATTTAAATTAGCGAAGCAAGAGAAATTAAGAATTCGTTGCTTATAACCAATTTAGAGGAAAACATTAAGAATAATCACAACTGAAATCAGAGTACAATTAAGTAAATTCTGATTTATTCTTTTATGTCAATTATTCAGAAGTGGACACAATGATATTATAAACAGATGTAGAACTTAAAACATAGGATAGAAAGACTTATTGAACTGCAATTCGACGCATGATTCTTGCAAAAAGTCCTGAGCTTCAAATAGTCATCCAGCAAGCCACAAATAAATTTCTCCAAAACACTTTTATTCCAAAAACATCAATGTCACAACAAAGTAGTAGAATCCACCCTCAATACTCTCTTTGAGGGTTTATTTATACAAAAAATGATTGAAAATATCTCACACTAACTTAGCCAATAATCTAGGGTGACTAATGAATAAGTTACAATAAAAAGGAGACAAATGGTCTCGTAGATAGGAAAAAAAGTAATTGTTGGTGTGTTGTTTCCTCCTTTTGTGGATGTGTTGGAGGCAGGTGCTATAATAGGGCTCGATGCTGTCCCTTTGAGTAATTCTTTTGCTTGTCTGATACTCTTCGTTTCTACTGATACTCTTTCAACTACCCAACTGATACTCTTTAACCTGTGCTCATTATTTATCCTTTACATGATGGTAAAAAGACAAAATTATCTACCTGAAGATAAATTTTACAAAATTTCCAATAAGTCTTCCCACCATTGATCTTCTGCTATTATGGTTCTTTTAAGTTTTCTTAATGTTTCATCGGCCTCTGTGTATCTGTAAAAAGCGGGCTGATTAGGGAATAAATACTTTATTTCATGCTCAAGATGAAACAAATTCTTTAACCTATCGTAGAGATTCCTCTCTGTTGGCAATGTTGCTTCTAACGAAATGATAGAATGAGCAGTTGTGTTGTGAGCATGTATATCTATTTTATTAACATAGGTTTCCAGGTCCATTATCTTGTCCTCTGAGAGCATAGGACTGGGTAACCCATTGTCCAATAAAACTTGAAATTTTCCTTTAAAAGCATTAATTTCTTCCAAAATATCTGAGAATTTCCTTTCCAAATTTTGCATAAGAGTTATTTTGGTAAAAACTCTTTTTATTTATAAAATAGTGCCTGTTCTGTCATCAATTCCAAGCTCTGCAAGTTGTTGCTTGGTCTAGGTGTTCAAAAACTGTATAAGTTGATTGGCTTGCTCAAGTCTGCCCCTTAATTCATCTCTTGTTTTGTCTATTTCTTCCTGAGCTACCTTGATCAAGTCATTTTGTTCAAAGATTGTTTGAACAAAGGACCAAATATTTTTTATTGACTCAACTATATTATCCCAAAGAATTTCATTTATTTCTCTCAAAGGCTTCTCTAATGAAAGATATTTTTCTAAAGCCTTAACCAATTTTTCTAGTTTTTTAATTTCCCTGGTATTATCAGCAACAGTCTTTTTAGACATATCATATTTCTGCTCCAAATTTACTAACTGGAATTTTGTGGTTTGAAGTTCTGTGACTCTTATTTTTAAACTTTCCATTTGTTTTATCAATTCATCAGAACTTAAACTAGAAGTGTTTACCTGTGATGACTCTGTTTGTTGATCTGCTGTTGTGGTACCTGTAGTGACCTCTGTTGTAGACGTTTGCATGATAGCCTGTTTTTGTTTTAATGCCTGTTCCAATTCTTTCTCTGTTTCACTCAGTTGCTCAGTCATTTTTAGGAGCAACTCCATCATTTCTTCCTATGAGTTTTCCTTCAAAACTTCTTGAGTCTGGGGATGTCTTGAGGCTGGCAATTTTAGTTGCTTTCTCAGTGCAGCAATATCATCATCTTTATTTTTAATTAGTGCCTCAATGCTTTTGATATCTTTGGGATTGTGACCCAAACTGATAATTATGTCTTCCAGAGACTTTATTCTATTATCTTTTGTCTGAGAAGAAGCCTTCTCAATTTGCAACTGGGTGTTTGTATTATTTAAAGAATCTTGCAGCCTAAGGGCCGCCATGGCTTTATCAGTAAGGGTGGAATATACCATTTCCCCAGTTTGTTTATGCAACTCTATCTGGTCCAAGGGATGAATGTCTTTTTCCAGGACCTCAAAATTGGTCCTAATATAATCAGATGCTGTCATGGGTTTTGGCACCTTGGATTTGAAATGGCTCATCATCATTTTGCCTTGTTGAATGTCAAATGCTGACATTAATCTTTTCTGATTGTGTGGAGCCATTCTCAGATACTGATCATATACCTTCATTCTCAAAGGATCATTCTTTGCTTTTATATTAATGAAAGTTCTCTTTATATCACCTGTATCTGTTTTTGGCTGTTTAAAGGAAGATACTTCAGTGCTCAGCTGTTTTTGTAACTCCTTTCCTTTATGACCTGTGTGTGTTACACTAACTGAACCAGTTAGTTGACTATTTTCTCTTTCATCATCAAACATCTCATCTATAGATTCCACTTCTGGAAGTGGATTCAGTTTCTGCTTCTTAGCCTGATGTTGTTGTGAAGGTTCTTTGGGAGGAGTGGGATCTGCAACCTGTCTTTTCTTGCCTATTTCCATATTAGATGGAATCTGTAATTCTGAAACCTCAGGATGATTAACTTGAACAGGGGAAACCTGTGTTTGATCTGGTGCCTTGGAGGTTTGAGGCTTTTCTGTCATAATGAAAGTTTCAATAACTTGTACTTCAGGTTCTTTCCCTTTGCCTTTAGACTCAACTGTAATTGATGGACTGATTTCTTGTAATCCATGTTGAAGATTTCCTGCTGAAGAAGTGCCAATATGAGGTACCTGCACTTGCCCAAAAGATTCTAAGTCAAACTTTTTCTCAAGATCTTTCATAATTTTGTTCATATTGTCTTCTTCACTATCTTGCTCAACTAGTGTTCCTTCCACCCACTCATCTTGATTAGCATATTGTTCTATTTTTGGAATCCTGTGGTGAAAGTAGGGTGATGATTTGTTCTTCATTCTTTTGTCACAGATAAAACTGAATGGATCACAAGGAATCCAACGGAAACTTTTTTGTAACTTGAAATGGTTTTGAAATATATTTTCTGCTTCATGCTCAGCATCCCTAGAGTTGCATATGAAGGGACCTAATTGACTTTTGATCCTGAGTTGGGCCTTATTTTTTACACTACAAAAATGAATCATATCAGAATTATTCATTTGCCTGAAATATTCTAAGGCAAAAAGTCTCATAGGCACATATTTTGGAAACTTGAATGGATGCAATTCACATCCATATATTCTAATGACTGAATGATTTTGGTATAAATACCAGTCCCCAATTTTATATGTCCGTGAAAGCTTTAAAGTATTCTTAATCTCATTACTGAGACTTGGAGGAGGAATTCCATTTAACAAGGTAGTTGCAGGATATACAAAAAGATCAATGAACTTAGCATAATAATAGGGAGAATTATAGGAAGAGTGAGTTATGGCAGACCAAAATATAATAGATCTAGGGTTTCCCTTGGCATCAAGCTTTTTAACAGGAAAAGGGAACTTCTCTGATTGATAATAGATGATGAGATGGTAAATGACTGAGGAATATTTAAACACTTTCTCATTATCTAGTCTCATGAACTGGTCATGGATTTTATTGGCAATAAAAGATGCAAAGTCATATTTCACTGTAGGAGGTTGCCCAGGAGTAAAGATAGACAGCAACACCAGGGTTATTTCATCAACATATTCACTTGTATTGAAACCCATGACAAAGGATATCATATTTAGGATGATTTTTCCTAAATTATTAAAATAAGCAAAACCATAGGGAGGAGGTCCCTTAGGTTGATGGTCAGATAACATAAAAGTCTGGAAAATGCATTTCAATTTTTCTGGGGACAGTTGGGTAGACTTTTCAAGTAGTTATTCCATGGACAAAGGAGTAAGATCTTGATCAGGTTCAAAATGGAGCATTGTATTGATAGCTTGAGGAGTGATGTGGAAAAGGATACTCTGGTCAGGAGACAACACTGCCCTTTGAGTTGAATTATAGTTGGAGTGACAGTAGTGGATAATTTCTGGGAAAATACGGACTGAGGGGATGAGATATCTCGGGAAATTGGATTCCCACAACCCAATGACATCCAAACCTTTCGAATAATCGTCTCTGCAGCGACAATAACTTCGAAGGGGACTTTCATCGAAAACTAAGTTTTTAATTTGGAAGTCTTTATCCACTAATGGTAAGTACTCTAACTCTCTGTGAGGGGCATTTAATGGGGTTACATTCAGGGCTGCCGGAGCTTCCATTTTGGTTCTTGTGTATTCAAAATGGAATTTTCGGGGTTTTCTTCACAGACCAGGCGCAATTTTGATTCTGGGAGCTTTGATTTTACTTGCAGGAACTAGAATAGACTGACATTAACCCTTTTTTAGACTCTGGTGTGAATTTTAACACATTAAAGTGGATTTTTCAAAGAGTTCCAGCAAGAAATCGAATAAATCCCTGTTTGATGGAGAATTTCTAAATTTACAGGTACTGGTCAATGGCGGATGGATGCTTGGGCACTGGTCTAACAATGGAGTTCAGCAATTTTGGTTGGCGGTGTCTTAATCAGCGGAATTTTCGAATTCTTCAGTGGAGGACGCAGTCGTTTTCAACAGTGAAAATGACAGAAATACACGGGTTTTTGTTTTATTTACGAAGTCAATGGGGATTTTTATTTTTTCAAGGATGACATCATCCGGTACGAGAGGACGCGTCACCAGGACCGGGCGGTAAGCGGTAATTTCCGCACTGCTCTTTGGGATATGGTGGTATTCATTGGGGAGGCAGCGATTCCATTAATCAACTGACACGTGGTCGGAGTACTATTCCAAAACCACCGTGCCCCCGCTCATTATCTTTCGGACGCGAGACGGCCAGCGGAATGATCTTGGGCCGTTGATCTTTCGGGGGGGCGATCTGACGGTGGACGGGATGAGGAATTGGTGGAGTTTTAATGCGCGGGCCCGACGGGGATTAAACAATGATTATCTTTAATTAAATATCCCGGGAGGCATTTGAGTGGTAGAATCGAAGGTTATTAATTAATCCTGATGATTTAATTAATCCCATAGTTTATTCATGGTTGCTACAGGGTTAGAGGTTTTAACTATGGTTAAAGTGTCGGGCGGAAATAAAAATGCCAAGGGAATGGGTCACGGGGGCTTGGGGGATTTTTGAAGTTTTAGTTTAAATTAAAACTTCGGTTTTATTTATTTTTCCATTTTAAACATATAAAACTATATGTTAAAAAACTTTTTCATATATTTTTAATATATGGTAATAAATAAATGTTATTTATCAACCATAGGGGTAGGGAATAACTTATATGGGTATTTTTTAGCCAAAGGGTTTTTATTGGGGGTTTTTATTAATCAAAGGGGATTTAATAAACTTTGGCCAAAACTTATAATAAGAGGGGTTTTTGGGATATTTATGTAAAAGGAGTTATGTACTATAGGATAAGGTCTTTTTACTAGGGATTTAATAGATAAGTCAAATTTAATATGACAAAGGACAAGGTAAACTCAAAATACTTAACTATAACTAAGAAAGTGAAGATTTCTGAAGTAAATTATATCATCTCAATTTCAGCACTTAAACATAGAATAGCAAGTGATTTTGAGGGATTATTATGGAAATTGACATGATTTCGCTAAGTAAAATAGGATTTTACTTAGGAAAAGGTTAAAATTGAATGATTATAATGAAAAGTAACTTCAAGTACTTAGGTCTTTTTGATTATTAGGCCGAGGGTCCGGTCCCTCCAAAAGTCAAGGAAATGCCTTGAGCCCCTCTAATCTCCAAATACCTTAGTACTTAAGGGAAATTAGTAAAAATCTTAGGGAGAAAGTGATGTGGGAAGTTAATGATTTTGACTTTGCTTTCTATGAATTTTCCAGTGCATTTTCTGCTTCAGTATTTGTGATGAAAGTAAAAGATTAACACATTTGGCACCATCATTCATCACATGAAACTTTGCAACACCATCTACCTACCCTATCTACTATACTCTACCATTTTCTCTTCTTTATTAGGGTGCATTTAGACTTGCAAACCCTTATCAATATTATTTTCTTTTACAAGGCAAATCTATCTAATTCTACTCTTATTACATCCAAGGGCTCAGATTAAACTGTTGAGCACCTTTGATTAACTCTACCTATCTACTTATCTGCCAAGATTAAACTATTTGGTTAGATATTTATTCTCTATTCTACAACAGGAAATTGAAAAATGAATGAGTCAAGTTTAAACAGTTTGACTCTTCATAAATTGTGGCAAAAGTTTGCCAAGCTGCACATAATTACTTATTTACAAAAAAATGAAATAGTAGTGGCATTTGGATTTGCACACTTTCCTTGGTCTATTTTTGTTTGGGGTTCATTTCTTTCACTTTTTTGACCAATTTATTTTTCTTACCCTTTGATTTTTCTTTTAGGGTATACTCTCTTTATATTTTTTTTAAAATTTTTTGATTTTTTGATTTTTCAAGAATATGGAACACCTTTGCTCAAGAAAAAGGTTTGAACATATTGCATAGTTCAATCAAGACAATCATGAAAAATGACACCTATTTTTATAGGAGTCTAACATACATATTACCTGCTGCTGTTATTTTCCTATATTTGCATCTACTGCCTTCTTTTCCTGTCTCTGTCTTTGCTGCCTCCATTGCCATCAACGACAATTTTTCCAACAGTCTCCCCCTTTGGCATTGATGGCAATACACTTTCTCTGTGGCAATACACTTTCTCTATTTGCCTGCTCTTCCTCCTGTTGCTTGCTCTTCCTCCCCCTTTGACATCAATGGCAAGGGGTTTTAATTCTATTGATATTGCAACAAGATGATGAGCTTAGTGATAAGGATTCGCTTTCACTAAGTGGGCCCGCAAGCTATTTTTGGCGCAAAGTCTATTTTTAGACATATGGATCATGTTCTATGAGTTGCAGGATGCTATTTGTGGATGGTTGGTCAAGTCGGAAAAAATAGATGGACTGCTATTTTTAGACATCTTGGGCGGAATCTATTTTTAGATTGCCAGTCTAAAAATAGATATGTCGAATATTATTAGCTCTTAATAATATTTGGACTATAAACATTATCTTATTCTCTTGGAGCACTTCAGTTAAGTGCACAGATGTGGCATAGGAGCTGACAGAAGGAATTACGCTATTCCTAAGGGTTATGTGGAGCTATTGCATGGATAATTCAGTTAGAACTCATGTGACAAAGTTTGGTGGAGTTGATTGAGGAAGTTAGTGGAGTTGTATTCAGTTTAACTAATCTAAACATAGTTGAGCTATTTGTATCTAGTTTAAATAATTGATACAATTAGTGAGAGTGGTGTGAATTAATTATTAATTAATTCACTAATTATAAACTCATTAATCAACTAAAGAATTCATCAGTTAACTTCAGTGCATGGACAGTTTCAGTGGAGACCTGTGCAGAAATAGGTGAAAGAGCAGGTTAACTATCAGTTGTGACTATACTGTTGCTATTTGCAACACACAGATAAGTGGAGTAGCCCATGAGGATTGCGAAGTTCAATCCAGGTGGTTTATCTATTTAATGAAGCCATCCCATAGCATTGAAAACGCAATAGAGGCTGGCTATCAAGTGGCAAAATATTGGAGCATGTGTTTTGCTAGATCTAGCTTGATAGTGTGTAGCAATTGAGGGTGTGCATGAGAGCTTGTGAGGAGATTTTGTACTATGATTATTACATGATATCCATGACATATAATATACATATAGTTGGGGTTTTCAGCTTTAAGCTTTCCCATTAAATACTGTGTTCATATGTGTGATTGTTTGTGGTTTTAATGTATGCATGTAATTGATTTTATTTCTACATGTGATGATCAATGGTAGAAGAGATTCTGTATTATGCATGAAGATAAAATAGTGTGTAATCAGGAGAATCTCGGTGAATAATATCTCAGTTATTCAAATTTATACATGGTATCAGAGCGATATTGATCATTGGAGCAATTGCAAAACATTGAAGCAGTTGAGTTTTGTGCTGGTGGAATTCGAATTTGTAGTAGTGTTTTCTTGGTGTCGAAGTTGAGATGTCTTTCAACGGATTGCGATTGGAGTGTGCCCTTGAGGGTAGCTCAAATTATATTGCATGGAAGGACAGGATGGAGGCAGTGCTAGATGAAAATGGGTTGAAGGAGTTCATAGATGCAGAAATTCCAAAGCCTGCTTCTAGCGATGCTCCCGTACTTGACGCATGGCAAAAGAAGACAACAAAGTGTCGAAGGATTTTGTTGGAGGGCGTGAAGGATCAAATAGTATCCAACCTTCATGGTAAGGCTTCTCCATTCTTGATGTGGAAAGCTTTGACAGATTTATTTCAAAGCAAGAGCGATCAGAGGAAGTTGGCGCTCAAGGACAAACTCAGGAACATAAAAATGGAGAAAGGCGACAGTATGCCCAAGTACCTCATGAAGTTCATCCAATTCAGGGATGATATGGGAAGTGTGGGGGTTAATGTTGATGATGAGGACTTGGTGAGCTTGGATCTCCTTGGGCTTCCGAAGAGTTGGCATTCCTGTCAGGACTCTGTCAGTGGTTGGGAGAAATTGCCAGGATGGGAGTGACTTTGGCCGGATCTTGTGCAAGAGGAGATAAGGCAGAGTACCAGGGATGGATCTTCATCAAAGAACTCTGATGAAGAGAATTGTGCTTTGGCTACCAAAGAAAAGAAGGGGAAGAGCAAGAAATCTTCTCAATCCGGTGTGAAAGGCAAGAAGCAGGACATGTCCAAGGTGAAGTGCTTTCACTGTCACCAACACGGACATTATGCCACTAATTGTCCACAGAAGAAGAAAAATAAGTAGGTTGTTGGGACTGCAGCTAGAGAGGCCTTAGCCTCGCAGTTTGAGCTAGATTTTTCACTGATCGCATGCTTGGTCTCAAGTATGACGGGATCAGTGTGGTTTTTTGACAGTGGTGCGTATTTTCACATGACAGGAGATCGAGATTTGTTTACTGATCTAGATGAGAAAGATCTTGGAGTGCACATCGAGATGGGCGATGATGGTAGATACAGTGCAACCGATATCAGTACCATTTCCTTTGAGAGGGATTCTGGTAAACCCTTCATATTGAAGGAAGTGATGCATGTTCCAGGGTTGAAGAAGAATCTTTTCTCTGTGGTGATGTTAGAAGACAAGGGATATGATGTTGTATTTAGCGAGGGAAAGGCTTTCCTGCGCAGTAAGGAAACTGGTGAGACCCGGAGGATAGGGGTTCAAGTTAAGAACCTTTATCAATTACAGGTAGATGGCTGCGCGGCAATGGCAGGCAAGGAAGAAGGAGTGGTGAGCCGGGATGATGGCGAGTTGTGGCACCGGAGATTGGGGCACCTTCACCATGGAGCTTTGAAGATACTGCAACAGATTTCTACTAGGCTTCCTAAGGGTACTCTTGCACAGCCAGATCAGTGCAAGGGGTGTACCTTAGGAAAATTTGTGAAAGCCACCTTTCACGAGAAGAATAGTCGCGCCACGACGATCCTTGAGAGAATTCACATAGACGTGTGTGGACCTTTCTCAGTAGCTTCGACAGCAAAGCACAGGTATTATGTGATATTTGTTGATGATTTTTCTCGTAAGTGCTGGATCTTCTTCATGCAGAAGAAGAGCGAGACATACTCAAAGTTATGTGAGTTCAAGGCACTGGTTGAGAAAGAATCGGGGAAGCAGGTGAAGGCTCTTAGGAGCGAAAATGGTGGTGAATTCATCTCTGGTGAATTCAAGGACTTTTGCAGCATAGAAGGAATTCGAAGAGAGCTCATAGCACCTCATAACCCATAGCAGAACGGGGTTGTTGAGCGGAAGAATAGAACGATCGTGGGTGCTGCACGGGCGATGTTGCATGATCAGGGCCTACCCATTCACTTGTGGGCGGAGGCATGCAATACTGCAGTATATGTGCAGAACCGTTGTCCTCACAGGATACTTGGCATGAGTACACCCGAGGAGGCGTTTTCTGGTAAGAGGCCTGATATTTCCCATTTGAGGATTTTTGGTTCACTTGTTTACATTCATGTGACGAAGGATGCCAGGAAGAAGCTGGAGCTGACTGCGGAGGTTGGGATATTTGTGGGGTACACTGATATGCCCCACAACTATCGTGTGTATTTTCCAGACAGTCGCAAGACTGTTGTGCGACGGGATATCAAATTTCATGAGGAGAAAGCCATGAAGTGTTCGCTTGAGAAGGAGCCACACTTGCATGCAGATGAGGAGCTATTAGTTCCTAAGGATGAGTCTCAGGATGTGGATCAGCCACAAGATGAGGTTCATGGAGTGGAAGAGACCACTCAGGCAGCGCCAACCATCAGAGGGCGGAAGCGCACTACAGAAGCTGAGCGACTGGCTCAAGATGCAGAGAAGGTTGTAGGAGCACCTACATCATAGCGCAGACAGAGACAGTCACCTGACCGGTATACTGGATACATGGCTCTTATGAGCAAGTGTATCGTGACAGAGCCATCCTCTTTCGAGGAAGCTGTGGAGGATCCCGCATGGGTAGATGTCATGGTGGAAGAGTATGATTCGATTGTCAGAAACAGTGCATGGGAGATTGTCCCAAGGCCGGAAGGGAAATCAGTGGTGGGTTCGAGATGGATCTACAAAGTGAAGTAGGCGGCTGACGGGAGTGTGGAGAAGTACAAGGCAAGATTTGTTGCCCGAGGCTTCTCACAGATAGAGGGGATCGATTATGAGGAGACCTTTGCACCTGTCGCAAGGTATTCTTCCATACGGATGATTCTTGCTCTCTCAGCGCAGATGGGGTGGCACATTCATTAGATGGATGTGAAGACTGTGTTCCCTAATGGAGTCATTGAGGAGGAGGTGTACATAAAGCAGCCCGAAGGTTTCGAGATCTTCAGCAGCGAGTCGCATGTGTGCAGGCTCAAGAGAGCGTTGTATGGGTTGAAACAAGCACCTCGTGCTTGGTACACACGGATAGGCAGTTATTTCACCGGACTTGGATTCTCCAAGAGTGAGGCGGATCCTAACCTATACCAGATTGTGGTGGAGGGTAAGTTGCTGATCATTGTACTTTATGTAGATGATTTTATTTTGAGAGGTGATGAGCTGTTGATACTCTCATGCAAGGAGGATCTTGCAAAAGAGTTTGAGATGAAGGACTTGGGCCTCCTTCATTATTTCCTGGGATTGGAAATTTGGCAGCGCAGTGGTGGACTGTTTGTTTCTCAGGGTAAGTATGCCCGGGAGATACTGGAGAAGTTCAACATGCATGGCTACAAGCTTGTTGATACTCCTCTTCCTGGTGGTTGGAGGAAGGAGGATGCTACTTCAGCGGAGGTAGTGGATGCCACTGTTTATCGACAGTTGGTGGGGTCGCTTATGTATCTGGTCAATACACGACCCGACATATGTTATGCTGTTAACCAGCTTTCACAAGCCATGGTTAAGAAAACCAAGCTCTTCTGGAAGGCAGGCAAGCATGTATTGAGATATCTCAGAGGCACATCGGGATATGGATTATGGTACAGACAGTCGGATGAGGTGAGGCTATGTGGCTTCACGGATGTAGATTGGGCAGGGAGCCCAATGGACAGAAAGAGCACATCTGGAGGGATTTTCAATATCGGGTCAACATCAATTTCTTGGTACAACAGGAAGCAGATATTTGTGGCACTCACTTCAGCAGAGGCGGAGTATATGGTAGCAAGTTTGGCTGCATGTGAGGCTATATGGATGAGGAAGATCCTGGTCAGGTTGTTCGGTTCACACTTGGATCCTACTATGATTTATTGTGATAATCAGAGTTGCATCAAACTCTCGGTTAATCCAATATTTCATGATAAATCTAAACACATTGACATCCGGTATCATCATATCAAAGATTGTGTGCAGCGGAAGGTCATGTTACTTTCATACATTCCTATGCAGGATCAGGATGCTGATATCTTGACGAAGGCGCTCACCAGGAGAAAATTCGAATACCACAGGGGCAGGATAGGGGTTGCAGATAATCCTTATCTTCTTGAGAGGGAGTGTTGAGATTGCAACAAGATGATGAGCTTAGTGGAAAGGAGTCGCCTTCACTAAGTGGGCCCGCAGGCTATTTTTGGCGCAAAGTCTGTTTTTAGACTATGTCTATTTTTAGACATATGGATCATGTTCTATGAGTTGCAGGATGCTATTTGTGGATGGTTGGTCAAGTTGGAAAAAATAGATGGACTTCTATTTTTAGACATATTGGGCGGAATCTATTTTTAGATTGCCAGTCTAAAAATAGATATGTCTAATATTATTAGCTCTTAATAATATTTGGACTCTAAACATTATCTTATTCTCTTGGAGCACTTCAGTTAAGTGCACAGATGTGGCACAGGAGCTGACAGAAGGAATTACGCTATTCCTGAGGGTTAAGTGGAGCTATTTCATGGATACTTCGGTTAGAACTCATGTGACAGAGTTTGGTGGAGTTGATTGAGGAAGTTAGTGGAGTTGTATTCAGTTTAACTAATCTAAACATAGTTGAGCTATTTGTATTCAGTTTAACTAATTTATACAATTAGTGAGAGTGGTGTGAATTAATTATTAATTAATTCACTAATTATAAACTCATTAATCAACTAAAGAATGCATCAGTTAACTTCAGTGCATGGACAATTTCAGTGGAGACCAGTGCAGAAATAGCTGAAAGAGCAGGTTAACTATCAGTTGTGACTATACTGTTGCTATTTTCAACACACAGATAGGTGGAGTAGCCCATGAGGATTGCGAAGTTCAAGCCAGGTGGTTTATCTATTTAATGAAGCCATCCCATAGCATTGAAAACAAAATAGAGGCTGGCTATCAAGTGGCAAAATATTGGAGCATGTGTTTTGCTAGATCTAGCTTGATAGTGTGTAGCAATTGAGGGTGTGCATGAGAGCTTGTGAGGAGCTTTTGTACTATGATTGTTACATGATCTCCATGACATATAATATACAGATAGTTGGGGTTTTCAGCTTTAAGCTTTCCCATTAAACATTGTGTTCATATGTGTGATTGTTTGTGGTTTTAATGTATGCATGCAATTGATTTTATTTCCGCATGTGATGATCAATGGTAGAAGAGATTCTGTATTATGCATGAAGCTAAAATAGTGTGTAATCAGGAGAATCTCGGTGAATAATATCTCAGTTATTCAAATTTCTACAAATTCTTAGTGTAGCTTCTATTCTTTGATCCTGTGATTTTATCCTTTTTCAATATTTCATGCATTTCCTCTCCCTGAAATTTTCTGACTTTGTACGATGCTGCTTCAACCTTAGGATTAGATTTACGTCGGGTTCTCTACTCTTCCATTTTTTATTCACGTCTAGTTCACCGCTCTTCCGCTGCACCACTGACCTTTTCACCTTTTCATTGATTCTTTTATGCTGAATGTATTTTTGCCATAATCCTTTTGATTCTGAGGACCTGTTTTCATGCTTCCCTTGCTGGTTGATCTCCCCCTGAGAATGATATTTTCATTTCTATTCTCCCCCTGAAACTGTGCTTTCTCTTCATATTAGAGAGTAGCATCTACAGATACAACCCCTAATCCATCTCTCAAGTATTCAAATGGTTCTTTGGCAAGCGGTTTAGTAAATATATCTACTGTTTGTTCTTCTGTTGGTACATACTCCAGTTTTACTATATTCTGAGCCACTTGTTCTCGGAGAAAATGATACTTGATTGGGATATGTTTAGTTTTTGAGTGAAGCACAGGATTTTTAGATATACTTATAGCACTTGTATTATCACATTTGATTGAGATAGGTTCATCAATGCTTACCTTCATGTCTTGGAGGGTTTGATTCATCCACATGACTTGTGTACAGCATGCTGCTGCTGCTATATATTCTGCTTCTGTTGTAGATAGAGAGATAGATGTTTTTTTCTTGCTTAACCATGCCACCAGACTTTCTCCTAGACAGAATGCACCTCCACTTGTACTTTTCTTGTCATCCACACAGCTAGCCCAATCTGTATCTGTGTATGCTGTCAAAGTGAAGTTTTTTTCTTTAGGATACCAAAGCCCATACAGTGTTGTTCCTTGTAGATATCTGAATATTCTTTTTACTGCAAGAAGGTGATTTTGTTTAGGTGCTGCTTGATATCTAGCCACTAGTCCTACTGCTAGCATGATGTCTGGTCTTGATGCAGTCAGATACAACAAACTTCCTATCATGGATCTGTAGAGTTTTTGATCTATATCAGCAGATCCATCATCAGCACACAGCTTGCATCCCATGATCATGGGAGTTGACACAGGTTTGCAGTCCTCCATTTTGAACTTTTTCAACATTTCTTTTAAGTATTTTTCCTGTGAGATGAATGTGCCTGTGTTCTTTTGCTGAATTTGAAGTCCTAAGTAGAAATTGAGTTCTCCAATCATGGACATCTCAAACTCTGTTTTCATCTCATCAACAAACCCTTTTGCTAGTTCTTCTCTGTTGCTTCCAAACATAATGTCATCAACATATACCACAACAATTAGGAGTACAATTTCATGGGTTTTTATGTATAGATTGTTGTCTACTCTGCCTCTCTTAAAGCCTTGTTTTTGCAAATATTTATCCAGTCTTGAGTACCAAGCACGAGGAACCTGTTTCAGTCCATATAGAGCCTTCTTCAGTCTGCACACATAGTCTTCTTTGTCTGTCAATGAGAAGCCTTTTGGTTGTTCCATGTAGACTTCTTCTTCTAAGTCTCCATTCAGAAATGCAGATTTTACATCCATTTGATATACTTTGAAGTTTTGGTAGCAAGAAAAGGCCAGAAACATTCTGACGGCTTCCATTCTGGCTACAGGGGCAGATGTTTCATCGTAATCAAGTCCTTCGATTTGTGAATATCCTTTGCAGACCAGTCTGGCTTTATTCCTAATTACTTGTCCTTGCTCATTCATTTTGTTTTTGAATACCCATTTTGAGCCTATGACATTTTTCTCAATGGGTCTAGGAACTAATTCCCAGGTATTGTTTTTCTCAATTTGGTCTAATTCTTCATTCATAGCATTTACCCAAGACTTTTCCTTGCTGGCTTCTTCAAATTTCTTTGGCTCTATTTGTGACAACATGGCTATGTATACCTCTTCAGTTTTTTCTGTTAGTCGCCTTCTTGTTTGGACCCCTACTCTCTTGTCTCCAATGATCTGATCTTCAGGATGGTTCTTTTGAGTATATCTTGAGGGAGCTTTAGAACTCAGCTCTGTATCTTCTGTTGTCTTTCTTGTTTCCTCATCATCTTGGTTTTCTTCTTCATGGTTTTCTGATGGACTGCAGCAGTCTGTATCTCTTGTATTGTTTGGAAGTTCTTCATCAAATCTCACATCAATGCTTTCTACTATTTTTCGAAGAGTCTTTTTGTATCACCTGTACCCTTTACTTTTGGATGCATATCCTAGAAATATCCCTTCATATGCTCTTGCATCAAATTTCCCAAGATTTTCATCATTATTTTCTATGTAACGCTTGCTTCCAAAGATTCTAAAATGTTTGATTGAAGCTAGTTTCCCATGCCATATTTCATAGGGATTCTTATCACTGCTTGGCCTTAAGTCAACTTTATTAAGGATATGCACCGCTGTGTGTACTGCTTCTTCCCAGAAGGTCTGAGAAATATTACTTTCATGCATCATGGCTCTGGCTATTTACTGTACAGACCTGTTTTGTCTCTCTGCTACTCCATTTTGTTGAGGTGTTCCTACAATAGTAAATTGTTGCTTTATCCCATGTTCATTTCATAGGTCAGCAAAGTCATAATCTGTGAATTCACCTCCTCTGTCTGATCTGATGCATTTCAGCTTGCATCCTGTTTGATTTTCTGCTAATGCTTTGAAGATCTTAAATTTTTCCAGAGCTTCTGATTTATTCTTGAGAAATGCAACCCATGTCATTTTGGAGAAGTCATCTATTATCATCATGAAGTAGGATTCTCCACTTGGAGTTTTAGTTCTTGCAGGTCCGCATAGGTCCATGTGCACAAGTTGTAGAGGTCTTCTTGTTGATAACTCATCTTTGGCCTTGAAGGATGTGCGAGTCTATTTGCCTAATTGACATGATTTTCATATGGTATTATAAGGCCTCTTTATTTCTGGCATGTCTCTGAAAAATTTCTTCTTGCTTAGTCTGATTATGTGATCGAAGCTGAGATGTCCCAACCTTTTATGCCATAACCATGACTCTTCTAGTTTTCTAAGATGACATGCTTCATCTTCCTCTTTCACAATGTAAACATTACTCTCTGTTCGAACTCCTTTGAGCAGAGTCTTACCTGTGGTGCTTGATCTGACTTCACAATCTTGTGCTCTAAAAAGAACTTCACAGCCTTTGTCACACATCTAACTGACACTTAGTAAATTTTCTTTCAGCCCATCTACAAATAGTCCATCTTGGGCCTTTCCTCTGCCATTTTCTATGCCGACTGAGCCTTTTCCCTTGATCTTACCTGATTTATCATTGCCAAAAGTAACGTTGCCAGATTTCTTTTCATCAAGAGTTATAAAATTTCTTTTGTCTCCTGTCATGTGTTTAGAGCAGCCACTATCCAAATACCACTGACTTTTCAAATCTTGAGCAGTTAGAGCCAAATCACATTTATTCACCTTCTTTATCCACTGGAGGCACCCTTTTGTTTGGTATCTTTTGTGAGGTGATGAATTACATCTTCTTAGAGGACATTTGGAAGGTATATGTCCAACTTGATTGCATACACAACATTTGATCATAATTTTTGTAGAATTATGAGTATGAACAGAATTTATTTGATTCATAAACTTCCTTGAGGTGTTAAACATCAATATTTTTCCATACTTTCTACACTCAATGATTTTCTGACCAAATTCCTTACAATAAAAACAGTAACCATAGAAAATATTTGCATACCTGATGTAAGGTTGTCTCTTCCATTTGTTTGCTTGAGGAAGTCTCTTCAATGTTTGCATCTTTTACTGGTTTGAATTACTCCTCCTTGCAGGGCAATATGCAGCAATGTGTCCCAACTTGTGGCAGACATAATAGGTGGCATTCTTCATAGGAGGGAAGAATCTCCTTTGATGGCTTCCAAATTTGACATATTGAGAGACATATGTCCCTTTCTTTGTTGTCTTAGTATTTATTGCCTTCTTTGTTATTAGAGGTTTCTTTTGATCTCTGTCTTCCTCATTACAGGTTTCTTCTTTTGTAGGAATTGTTTGAGTTGCGTCATCATTCTTCTTTGCTTTTACAAAAATAATCCCTCTGTTTTCTTTTTATTTGCTTTTACTTGATTCTCCTTCATAGCCTATTCCAGTTTTTATCATAGGAGATCTTTGAGCATCCATAATTTCGTTCAACTTACTAGAGCTTGTTGTTTGAGAGGAATTGGTAGACACTTTCTTCTGGCCATTTTCTAATTTCTTCCTCAGACATACAACTTCTTCTTCCAGCTTCTCTTTTTCTCGGGTTTTATCCTGGATTTGTTGAAGTAAGATGCCTTCTATATTCTTGGCTTCTTTTCTGTTTTAAAGGCTGCCTCCCTCGTACTTGGCTTCTTTTGTGGGAGCCTCATCTCATATGCTGTTAGATTTCCAAGTAACTGGTTCATGGTCAAGGTCTCCCAATTAGCTGTTTCTTCTATTGCAGACACCTTGGGATTAAACCTGGGTGGAAGAGATCTTAAAATCTTTTGTACAATTACAACTTCTTTTATGTTTTCACCTAGAGCTTTCATGTTATTTACTATTTCTGAAACCCTTAGAAAGAAGCTAGCAATGTATTCATCATCATCCATTTTTAAGTTCTAAAACTGGGCTCTATAGACTTAAAGTTTGGTAGTCTTTACTTTCTTGTCTCCCTCATGGATGTTCTCCAGAGTATCCCACATTTCTTTGGCAGTGTCTTTGTGCATTACTTTGATAAAATATGCTTCACACAATCCATTAAAGATGGCATTCATGGCTTTTGCGTTAGCTACAAAATCTTGTTTGGTTTCTTTCACTGAGTCAGTTGCCTTTGGGGCATATCCATATTCCACAGCAGCCCAGAATTCTATTCCTAGAGACATTATGTATGTCCTCATTCTGATTTTCCAGAAAGAATAATTTTCAACAGTGAAAAAAGGGGCTTTATTGGTTGAACATCCTTCTTTACTAGCCCTCCTGAGAACCTAGGATCTCCTTTCAGTTGTTAGACTTGTACAAAGGAACCTTCTTTGATACCAATTGTTGAATCTTTAATTAAACTGAGAGGGGGGGGGGGGTGAATCAGTTTAATACATACATGAGCCTTTTAAAATTTTCACCAAACTTATTTACAGCTTAATATGTGAACAATCTTAAAATGTGGCAGCGAATATTAAATTAATGTGACACCATACTTATGTTGAGAGCAACAAAAATTTAAGCAGGTTGAAAGAATCACATCAACACATAAGAAACACACATATAGACACTAGATGTAAGTGGAAACCCATAAAGGGAGAAAACCTCATCTTATTATTGTTGTGATGCAAAGGCAAGCTCCAAATCCCTCTCACCATTGTTTTTCTACAGGAACCAACCTACGGGAGGCTCTAACCTCAATTATGCAAGCTACAACTTGCAAGGAAGCACCAACTCCCTTCAATTTTCTGCAGGCACCAACCTACAGGAGGCTCCAACCTCAATCGACTAAAACTACTTGACTATCGGTACCCAACCGTCAGAGAGCTTCCAGCTTCATCAATTTATCAAACCGAATGTTGCTGATTTACCTAAGAATAAGAGCTCTGTTCTGTAGCATCTCTTTCTGCTCTTCTTTTCTTAATCTTCTCTGCCTCACTCTTCTATACTCTGCATTCTCTATATTTTCTCTCTCTAACCTTCTTTATGCATATCCAGTTGATATTATATGTAGAGTTCCTCACATGACTTTTGTATTTCACAAAGAATTTTGAGTGAACAGTCATGACTCTTTGGCTTCTGTCTTCTCATTCATTTTATCTGCTCATTCAATAAATATAATTGTAAGTCTCAATTTAACATTATAGTGGGATATTTGTTCTCTTCCGAAGTCTTTCCAATTCATCACAACAATATAAATCAATTAAAATATTACATTTAATTACAATGAGAGTTCCGGCTCACTCATACAACCTTTTGGATCGTTGTGCATTTGTATTTTCTTTGACTGTGTTTGGCTTTTAAAGGTATGTTTATCTCTTTTCAACTCTGTTTGTTCATCTCTCCTCTGTTTTGGTGTAACTGCTGCATACATGTAACTGTGCTTTTTATATCAGAGCACTTTGTATATATATATAACTGCTGACTTTAAATCTGGGCAAATTCCAATGCTTTTCATACAGCAAGTGTCTTGTTGATGTGGTGAGTTTTGCAAGCGGAACATATATACACCATGGCCTTTGTTTTATGGCCCGATACAATTGCACACATCGCAATTGTATTATATTAATAATCGCCCTCCACCTTAAGCCTAGGCTCGTGGGTCCACAGACCACATGGCAATTTTTAATACAATCGCAACAACTTTATATATATATATATATATATATATATATATATATATATATATATATATATATATATAACAATATATTCTGGGTATCGATTAAATTGATATATGGAGGTAAATAGTATTTATATAGCGAATTTTATATGACTAATAGTACAACTTTGTAATCGCAATATGTTTACTTGCTTCGATGCGATTGATATGCTCACAAATTTCCGATTGTGAATGAAATATTGCTAAGTCGGCTAGTATTTTCTGGAGGAATTGCTCCTGACTATCGCATCCGGCTTTGCCAATCGCAATATGGTAACAACACTCAGATGCGATTAATATGCAGACACAACCCTTTATATGTCGGATTTTATATGACTATCGCGTTCGGCTTTCATCATAATCACAAATATTTGTTAACATGTTCCGCTTTAACTCCGATGTGATTGCTACCTTTGCGATTGTTCCGATGCGATTGATCGCAATCGCAACTTTCTGTTGTGATGTTCCGATGCCTTTATATTCTCCGATGCGATTCATAAGGGTCCCACCTTATATTAATTTGTTTCTTTTGATCATAAAGCGCTCCACTTATTAATATATATGCTTTGAACCTTTGTTTATATGATCCGGGCTTCATCGCAATCGTAATTATTTGGTTGCATGTTCCGACACATATCCATTATGTTTTTTATAAACCCATCAGGTCCAGGCTTCATCGCAATCACAATTTTCTGTTTATATGTTCCACTGCCCTTATAATCTTTGATGCGATTAGACTGATCCGATGCGATTACGTCGGACTTCAAATACGTTTGAATCATAATTCATATGCCCATCGGGTCCGGAACTCAATCGAAACTCTTGTCAATATGTTCCGCTACCAATCCTTTCTCCGATGCGATTGGAAAGGGTCCCACCTTATGGTACTTTGGTTCTGATAATAAAGCACTCCATATAGTTTAATATATATGCTTTGGACCTTTGTGCATAAGGCACAATATGTGTAATGCGCTACATATATACTCCAGTGTGGGTAACGATTCCTAGAATGAGATTTATATATATATATACTTTGCTGCTCCAATATTAGTGTATCTTCCAGTGGGGGAGGTTATTCTCGGAATTTGTTTGTATATATACATATACTTTCCACTTTGGGTTATATGATTCCCGGAATTGTTTTTATGTATCCTTCAGCTGGGGTAGCGAATCTCGGAATTAAAAATGGCTCTGCCTCTGCTTGTGATAACAGCTCTTCCTCTGCCTCTGCCTCTGATAACGGCTCTGCCTCTGCTATGATAACGGCTCTGCCTCTGTATTCACTGCCTCTGCCTCTACCTCTACCTTAGCTGCTTCTGCTGCTCGACCTCTGCCTCTGCCTTCGCTGTACATATTACCTGTTGTTTTTCTTTGCCTATCTTTGCATCTGCTGCCTTATTTTCCTGTCTCTATCTTTGCTACCTCCATTTCCATCAATGACAATATTTCCAACAGTAGACTCTTCTACTAGCTTTCCGGGAAGTAGAATGAACCTCTTTCATGGAAACTAGCTCAAAATACAAGGGATTAAACCCCTCCACTACAATACCTTAAGAAATAACGTAGTTTCTGAAAGGTGCTATGCTGCTGCTGAAGGTGACTGCTTGGCCTAACACCATGTAGTGGAAAATGTAGAACAAAATTCTCTCCTTAGATGTCTTAAACAAGATCTCCAATCAGGAATGGGGAATTCCCACATGAGAAAACCCTTGCACTAAACAGTGTAGAAAAATTAGCTAAACATCCAAAGAATGCAAATAAGTCTAAAAATACCACATACAAAATATATTCTTCAATCATGCCCCATATGGTTGCCATTCCCTTCATTATATAGTTGATCAGCTTCCCCACCAAGGGTCCCACCCAATTATGAGGTTGCTTCCATGCAAAGGCTCCTCCACCAAAATTACGGTGTCTCGATTCGTCTTACTCATCTTTTTACAACGCTGTTTGATTTAGTAAATCTTGTCTGGATCAATCTTGACTGGATCTTCATGCATTGTCTCTTTTCACACTCAAGGTGTCTTCATTTTGACTATCTAGATTGATATTCATTCACATTGAGCTGTCTTTATTTAGGATCTACTCCTCATATAATAATGTTGTTGAATTGGTCAATCTTGACATTGTCCACACATTTTAGACCCTGTTCACACATGTGGATGCTTGATCTAGTTTTTAACATGATCCCTTTTCATAGTATGAGGGATTTTATTCCTACTTAAGAAAATTATGAGCCTCCTTGCCCATTTATTCATCTAACTAGATTTTTAAAGAAAAATTAATATTCCTATTAGCTGCATGCTAATGTAGGAATATTATAGTCTTCCCCTCCAAAATGTTGGAAACTGAAAAGGTGCTACAAAATCTTCCCTCCTCCTCTTGTGGCCTCCTCATCCAACGGTCTCCACCATTGCTTCAAATTTTCTGCAATAATTCTATCTCCCAATGGTTCCTCCCAAGTGTGCAAGTTGGCCTTTGGTGGATAAACCAAATGGCTCTCATGATGAAAGAAAGGAAGATCTATATGAAAACCTTCTGGCTGATAAATGGCCTTCTCAAGATAGAAGTGGTGGCAATCATGGGGAATTTCATCAGCAATGAAAGAATCCCACCTCCATGCTATCATCCAAATGAAATGAATCACCTCCCAGCTTGTTAATTCATAGAAAATCTCCTCCCAATTGCTCATGATAGGCATGTCCCAAGTGCTCCAATCAATCATATAGTCCACCTCATAAAGAAACAAGTGATCTATTATAGTTGCCACATAGTTTGCCATGATCCCCTTGGAACATGTAGTGCAAAAAATGTGGGGAATTTCTTTCCCCAAGGACACATCCAACTAATCTATCTTCCTCCCAACCATGTTCCCAACAAAGATAAGAACATATTCAACACATGGAATCATAATTTGAGTCACACTAGCTTCCATATGCAATAATGGAGAAGGAAAATGATCCTTCAAGTGCATCTGGCGTAGTTTTACTCCTAATTGCCATAGAATATGATATGACAAGTGTTTTTCCCAACGCTTGTTTGCTGCCCCATCCTTATTGCATGCTTGGAGAAGGTGTATTATGGTTGGTGTTAATGAAGCACACCATGAAGAATACAAAATCTCCCCAAAATCTCTTAGGGGATGGTCATCATCTGCATTGCTCATGGCTCCAAGCAGCCCATGAAGCCCATAAGAAAAAGTGCCCCCTCTTGGAGCAAAGGCCTGCATATGAGTGTTAAGAAAATACAAGCATATAGTAGATACATCATGATGTTCAAAAATACAAGTTTCACCATACACTTGATTCAAATGAATGAGGTAACTCATGGATGAGCTCTCTCTCACACCTAATGAATAAGTAGGTGATGATGATAACTCTTGCCAAGAGCTATGTTCCTCCTCAACCAAGAAATAATCTATGCACTTCTTCATATGAGAGTTAATTTCCTCTTTGAAGTTCTCCCACATGAATCTATTTAAGATAGTACGGTATGCTTTAATGAAACCAGTGGGCTTGGAAATCAAGATCTCATAGGCTTCATTAAGTAGTTTATACTTAATCTTGGAGTCTCTAGCCAAATAGATCTGATCACGAGAATAAATGACTCCTTAAACTACTTTATACCTCCCATCCATCACTTGCCCATCAAGAACCTTACATGTGAAGAGGTCCTTGGAATATTCCATCAAGAGTTGGGACTCCCAATAAGGATCTAGGCTCCCCAACAATGACAATGTTGTAGAAATATGAAATGAAACCTTTGTCATAACATGGCTCTCCTCTTTGACATGCTTGATGCCAAAGTCACATGTTGGAGTACTATCAAATTTATTTTGCTGCCTCTCTTGCAGCTAATCTTTCTCAAGACAAGATTGAAGCAGATGGAAGTCAACCTCTCCTTGAAAATTTTTTTCCTTCCAAAACTTCCTTAATTTGGCCCATGTATGCAAGAGTGTTGATATCCTCTTGTCATGTTCAAAAATCTTCTTTGTGTGTGAGAATATCATTGGCTGCCCCAAAGATATGGAGTGTCCATTTGACATCATGCTCATGCCATCATATATTTCTGAATTCTCCTTTTCCAGCGCAAGTTGATGTGTGGGAGATAGCAATTTCCATTTCAAAAAATTGCTTACCTCTCCTTTGAACTTATGCAAGATTATTTGCACTGTGCTAGCTTCTCCCAAGGCTCCTTACTTAGCCAAATAAGTAAATGTTGCCCATATTTGAGAGAACACTTTATTCTTCTTCCAATCAAGGGGTCCCCCTGGTGGAATTCCTCCATGCAAAGAGACATCAAGGTATAGAGCAGGATGTACATGTGTGTGGACAGATTTTTCATTCCCTTCATTGCATAGATCCTCCTGCCTTCTTTGTGTACCAAACTTCTGAAATAAAAAGGGGTGTATAATACTCATCATGTGATGCTTGCCTCCCCTTTATCTTCTTCCATCTTCAATATCTCACCATTTGATAATAATGGCACATGTTGCACATGGATTGTGCCATGATCTCCATATGTGAGATTGTTTGGAACTCCTTGCAAGAGTGCAAGAGTTTCTCTCCTTGGAGCAAGTGCTCCATCTTCCTCTTCATGAGGTACTAGATGTGCTCTTGCCATGATTGTGTTGTTATCTCTAGCCTTCTCTTCCTCCTCTTCAATAATTGAAAATTCCTCATCATCAATAAGAGACCTTAGATCTTGGTCTTGTTTTGAAGGAGGAATCTTCATGTCCTCCTCTTGAGAAGAAAACTCTTTTTGAAATTGGGAATTTGCCTTTGGTAAGGAATCATAGAATTTTCCTTCCCCTTCAATGGTTTTATGAAATGGAGTTTGATTTATAGACCCTTCCAACTCATGCAAAGGTTTTGTTTGTTTTGATTCGATAGGCTTCATAGAAGATATTTCTAATTTTTTTTATCAAACCTTTCCACTATTATTCTAATGAAATTTTCATAAGTATATGTATTTGCATTGTTTAAGGAAAAAGATTAAAAAAACCACAAAACATAAGCCTTACCCTCAAGATGCAGTGCTTCTACTTTGATGGCTTCCTTTTCTGAAACTTTATGTTGTTGCACATAGGTGTCTAGCTCCTTCACCCAAGCCGTAACTGGAAATTTGGGTGATCCATGAAAAGTAGATAGGAAGAATCTTCCCACACCATGTTGCTTGCTCATTGTGCTTCTTTCCTCCTTGATCTTGCAAAACCCTTGGAATTTCAAGTGATCTTTGTGTTGTGCTCAATTTAGTGTTCCTAAATTGAGGTCATTAATTGTCAACCAGGGCTAGTAAACTGCTGAAGTGAGGTGCACCATATGTGCCTAGGTATTTGTTTCTCACTACGTTGTGTTTAGTGTTTTTTTTATGTTTTATGTTTTATGGTTTTATGTTAAAAAGGAAAGCACTAAATTTTGATGAAGGACAATTGTTGGACACACTAAAAACAGAGCAAAACCTATTCTAAACTGTGTAAGGAACTAAAGAGCATAAAATGAAAAGTTTGATAAGGACTCATAGCAAGGAACTAAATCACAACATGAACTCAATAACTCATAACATAAACCCATCCAATTCATTCATTAGAAATATGTTGGAATAGCTTAAGAAAAGGAGAATTTTAGTGCAAATGAGGTTCTTCTAAGTAAACAATCATCTTACAATATTACAAAGAATGTCATCCATGGCTAGAAGTTTATTGGAACACAGTTGAAAGAGATTATTTGTAGCACAATAAGATTTTCACTCTACATTAACTTATAATGCTAAGATTAATTCATTCTGCAGCTTAACTTTTCACTACTAAGCCTCATCTGAACGTTAGAGATTTTTTATAATAGTTTTAGAAAAAGGCTTATTTGTGAAATTGAAAAAGGTTGCAGAACAATCAAGGCCTTAAACTGATATCACTAATTCATTCCTGTCCATATGATGATGCATTAATAGAAAGTCAGAACAAGATTAGTTTGTAAATAATGAAGGCCGTGGAATCTAATGTTAACAGTTAATACTACTTAAAGAACAATGGATAACACTGAACTAGGATGCAATTGATCAAACTTGAAACACAGTAACCACAACTAAACTAAAATTCCATTAGCCTAACTTGAAATACAGTAAACAAAGTTGAAATAGAATGCCACTAATCTAACTTGAAATGCAATGAACTAAAACTGAACTAGAGTGCCATTATCAAACTTGAAATACAGTGACAGAATTAAACTAGAATGACATATACCTTCGGAGTACTACAACTAGACTAAAGATGCAACTAATCACTAAAATGTTTCAGCTCTGTCTCATTCATAATTAGTGGTATTTTGGAATAGTTTTTAGAACAGGACTGGCTGCAACATGTTATGTAAATGAGCATGAAAGCATACAATTCAACAAAACACAACAAAGCTCTAAAACACCACAGCTATGTCTCATCCGAAGTTAGTGATATTTTGGAAGAGTTTATAAGATCATGACTAGCTGTAACAACTGATGTAATTGAGCACAAGAACGTAAAAATCACTCCTAAAATACTACAGTTACACCTCATTCGACATTAGTGATATTTTGGAATAATACATAGGAACGAGACTAAACTGTAGCATCTAATGCAAATGAATATAAAACGCAAAGTTCAGAAAGTCAATTAAACTAGGAATGAAACAAGGCTAAATTACTTATCTAAATTATATGAACAAAGCTCCTCAGGTAGCAAGGGCCCTCTACCACTAGAGTTGCATGAAAATCTACTCAATATTGACTCAGCTCGTGCAATAAAATGATGCTTCTTTCATTAAAGGAGAAATGTTTCAAAACAAAGTATCACGGTTCTCTGAGATCTAGCAACAAAAACAAAATCTAACCAACATTTTATCGGTCTCCCGAGTCATACTTATAATGAAGTTACATAACTACTCTTTGAGAAAAATGGGGATAAGTGTCTTTCCCACTTCTAATCAAATTAAAACTCTTATTAACAGTCTTGTGCTTTACTGCAGACATCTGTAGAGTCCGTGTTTTGATAGGAAACTGCTTCTCTTCTACGTGCATAACCGCTTGGAAACTTTAACTCAGACTTTGTGGGGAGCAAGAGATGATGGGGAGGTGTTGTGGATTTCATCCATATGCATTTTTCTTTGCAGTGACACCTGGAACCTACATGAACATGAGGATGGCTGCAGAACAGATGAATGGCTATGGAATGCCTGTATTCTGTAGCCGAGTCTTAGTCAAAATTACTACACCAGCAAAATCATAAAAACATAGCAAGTTAGTCATTACATAAATTCTTAAAGCAATTTTAATTAATCCTATTGATTAGTTAAGCCTGTAATTGATGAGGGACAAAGAAAATGAAGTGGAATGTGGTGAAAGAGAAGAACATATTTGGGGCTCAACACTTTGAACCTCTTAGATTGAGCTACATACTCTTGCAAATAATCACCAAGAGTCTCCTTCTTTGGAACATATCCTTTCTCCATATTCTTTGTCATGCACATATGGCTGGTAGAGCATTGTAGATCTAATTTTATGGCTGAATGCTCATACCCATAAGATGAGGAAGTAGATATTTCCTCATGTACCTTTCTTATTGAGGGAATTCCATGCCTTTCCCTCCTCATTTCTTTGATGTCTTTGCTTATACCCCGCAGAGTTTGAAAGAGAAGTTTTGAGAACCTCTTTCCTCCAGAAAATAATGAGTTTCTTTGATCTCTTTTGCATATCTTCTCCTTCCCATGAGAAGACTCGATAATGGTTGAAGAACACAGTCTGAGCCAAGATTAGGGCTTGGATACCACTGTAGTATCCCAAAATGGGAAAATCAGCAATACATGCATAAAAAAAAGCATTTTTCAGAAATATAAGCATTAAAAGGAAAATGAAGCCCATGGATCCATTAGATTTGACATTATTACAACCATATATGAAATTAAATTAGAAACAAATCATTATAGCTTAGTTAAACATGCCTCCCATACTCAAAACAACCCAAAAAAACTGAAACCCCAAGACTACTGCAAACATAAGTTACTGCAGAAAATGATAGCACAGTTATTTCAAGGTTTATACTAAAAAATATAGAGATAAAACAAATCTTCTCATGTATTAATAAAATAGGCCCAAAAATAGAGATCTAGTCTCTTTTACATAGATCCAAGCTGACCTGGGAAGGGTTTCTTGACAAAAATGACATACATGAAATTTCCTGCTACAGATCTATGGCTGAGTCACACTGTGTGGCCAAAGAACTACATAAATATGGTTGATCATGGAAAGAAATGGCAGTAGACTCTCCTACTAGCTTTTTGGGAAGTAGAATGAACCTCCTTCAAGGAAACTAGCTCAAAATACAAGGGGTTAAACCCCTCCACTAAAATACCTTAAGAAATAACGCAGTTTCTAAAAGGGATTGCACTGTTGCTGAAGGTGACTACTTGGAATAACACCGGCTAGTGGAAAATTTAGCACAAAACTCTCCCCTCATATTTATTAAACAAGATCTCGAAGCAAGAGTGGGGAATTCCCACATGAGAAAACCCTTGCCCTAAACAGTGAAACAAACATAGCTAAACAACCAAATAATGCGAAGAATTCTAAACAGACCATATACAAAATATATTCTTCAATCATGCCCCATATGGTTGCCATTCCCTTCATTTTATAGTTGATGAGCTTCCTCACCAAGGGTCCCACCCAATTATGAGGTTGCTTCCATGCAAAGGCTCCTCCACCAAATTATGTTGTCTCCACTAGTCTTACTCATCTTTTTACAGTAATATTTGATTTATTCAATCTTGACTGGATCAATATTGACTGGATCAACCTTGACTAGATCTTCATGCATTGTCTCTTTTCACACTCAAGGTGTCTTCATTTTGACTAGCTAGATTGATATTCATTCACATTGAGCTATCTTTATTTAGGATCCACTCCTCATATAATAATGTTGTTCAATTGGTCAATATTGAATTTTTCCACACATTTTAGATCATGTTCACACATGTTGATGCTTGATCTAGTTGTTAACATGACCCCTTTTCACATTATGAGGGATTTTATTCCTACTTAAGCAACTTATGAGCCTCCTTGCCCATTTATTCATCTAACTAGATTTTTAAAGAAAATTTAATATTCCTATTAGTTTCATGCTAATGTAGGAATATTACATTGATATTGAGTTAAGTTTTAGTTTTGGCTCAAAATCAATGTCACTTGAATCCTATGATGCAGGCTAAAATGAAAAAATAAAAACTTTCCATTTCAATGAAGTCTAAACTATTTAGGGAAGAAATGTAAGAAAAAGTGCAATCAATGCAGCAACAATGATGCCCCTGAAACTAGTTCAAAACTACGAAATGCAATTCTTTCCAATCAAATTCACTTTTCCCAAAAATACAACTTATTGAAAAAATGAAAGCATTTCTCTTTTCCACTAAGATGCGTAAAATGATATTTTTTTTGTTTTTTACTTTGAAATACAATCAAAAGTAAAATGAATGAAATGAATGAATAAACGCAAAAAACAATCGCTTTCTCTTTTATTTCAATCGAACAGAAATTAAAATCGCTTTAAATAATACATGAATGAAATTATTTTCACTCCATTTTTCAAAACGATAAAGACAAGTCAAATAATAAAATAAAATGAAAATCACTTTCAATTTCTTTTTAATTTGGACAAAGGAGACACTCTTCTAGACTTTCAAATCAAAAACTTTGTGATCCTATGTTTGACACTAAGTTGAAGGTAAAATCAGAAATATAGTGACCACCAATGCATATGATAAATCACTTCAAATCAAGTCAGAAGTAATGCGATAAAAGGTGTTTGAAATGGTAAAAAATCTCTTAACTCACAAAAAAGTCAAGAGATGAAAACACAAACTCAAAGAAGACAAGTAAGTCAAACATGTAGGTAGGAGGTCACCGAGAGTCTATAGACATTATTAAGGGGCCAGGACACACTTGAAAATAAGGGGGAAACCATAACTTTTCCTAGGGCTGAGATCAAAGCTTCCATGATAAGAAGAAGGGTGCTGAAAGAAAAATCAACGCGCCTGTGCTATATAGAAAAGCATTGGTAGCACAAATCTGTAAACAGAAAATGAATTGATCACTAAAAAAAGGAAAAAAAAGGAGTTTCATACAAAAACTAGACTCGACATTGTGAAATGACTATCAAACCCAATGAAAAATAACAGAGACCTAAGCAAGCTTATATTTCAGTGATTGGTCAAACTAATCCAAGGTTAGTCTGGGAAAGGAAGGCTAAGAGGCTAAGCTCCCCAGCAGAGTCGCCAATTCTGTTGTCAAGATAAATCCCCTCTACGGAAAGAGGAAATATTGCTAGCCCTAGAGTGGGTCTAGCAACTTGATATACGTTCTAATGCAAATATTTCTTAATTAATATTCAAAATGTGACAATAAAAGAGATAGAGGTACCTTTTTTCCCAACACTATGTTCGAACCCATTGATGATGACCTTGATCCATGATCCTTTTAGGCTCTCTCCTTGCTATTGGTGGTACAAGAATACCCACGGATGATCAAGAGGCAACAACAAACGTAGTCCAATGCATAATAATAATGAACATTATCTATCTATAAGATCTAGGAGTACCAAAATATTTACATAAAAGATTACACAAATATGGAAAGCAAACGTTAGATGTTTTATTGATAAATATGAAATGAGGAGCTTACAACCCAGGCCTTGATGTTGGAGGCCTCCCTTTGGTGAAAATATGAGTCCTTCACCAAAGCTATAAAGCATTCCTTCTCCTGAACACTTAGGCATTATCACAATGCAATAATGTAAAGGGAATGAGAATTCAGACTAGCCTGACAATGACAAACCAATAGTGGAAGGAGGGGCATGAATTTATAGAAATGGAGAAGAGGTTGGGAGCCCATGAAAGGAGGAGGATGGTCCAATTTCTAAGGGATAAACCCCCATGGATGAGATCAAAGCTCTAAAATAAGAGAGCTTTACTCCATCACCACTGTTTAACAACCAACTCATCACCCTGGAACTTCTAGAAGTCGAAGCTTCTCCTCCATTTGAGGAAACACTGCCAGAAAGGGATCAACGTTGTTTTCCAAGAAATAAGGGCACCGATAGCGATAATATAGAACTTTCAATATGACATCAGCAAGCATGAAACTAGGAAATGTGCTTACCCAGGAAACTAAGATTTTTACTAAGTTTCTTCAGTAATCTTCTAGGGTAGTTTTATTTGAATCTTCACAGGATGGCTTAACATATTTATCCATGGTAGAAACATTGCATAGGGTCTGTCATGAGGCTTTTAGGATCAGGGACGGGAAATGAGCATGGTGAAAAATTACTGTGTAGCATGGAGGTATCTGATTGAGTGGATTCTTCCACTCAGTCTCCTCCCTTCTTCTCCAATTGTGGCTACTCCACAACCTTCTGAGACTTCTTTTGAGGCTGCATGTCGAGAGATAATTTCTCCCTCTCAACTACCAAGTCACTAACAACTGATTTTCTCCTCAAATATTTTCATGCATACTCAACCTCGAGAGAATACAGGTTCTTGACTCTTACACCGATCTGTTTCACCTGTCCCATGGAAATGTGTCTAAGGAACACCTTTCCTTTTCTAAATATGACATCATAACCACGATTTTCCAATACCACTACAAAGACAAGATTCTTCCTTAGGCTTGGAACATACAAAACATATGCCAGTCTGAGAGGGGATCTAGACTCCCTCTGAAAGGTAACTATACCTATGTCGATCGCTCTGTACCTCCTGTCATCTCCAAACTCTATGTTCTATTGGAGGTCCTTCTCCTCCAAGTCACTGAAGAGATCTCTATTCCCTGTCATATGGAATGAGGCACCGTTGTCTAGATACCACATGCATCCCATTACAATGTTGGCCATGGATGAAATGAGAGTAAAATGAAGCTTGAACTGTGAAGCCAACGCTTGACCCACTGCAATCGTAGACTCTTTCTGACTTGCCTTCTTCTGTGGACAATTTTTGGCATAGTGCCCATGCTCATGACAATGAGAATGATTGATCTTGGACAAGTATCTCTTGCCATATTTTCCTAGGGAATTCTTTCCTTTTCCGACTAATGCAAAATATTCTTCTTTTTTGGTGTTGGATGTCCCATCTCAGGTGCTTCGCCTTATCTCTTCTATTACCAAGTCGGACCACAAACACTCCCAGTATGGTAACTTCTCCATCCCATTCACAGAGTCCTAATAACTATGCCAACTCTTGGGAAGGCCTAGGAGTGCTAGGTTCACCAAATCATCCTGGGATATACTCACACCAAAACTTCAAACTTTATCTCGACATTGGGTGAAATTTGAGATGTAGGTTGGTATCGTCTCACCCTCCTCCATCTTGGCCTTTTTGAGCTTGTCTTTCAGTGCCTTTAATATTCCCAATTTTGCATCATTTAATTGGAATATTAGAGTTCTTAATTTTCTTTCTTAGTAATTAAATAAAATGGTGGAGGGACCCAGAAACCCCATAGATTAATAAATTCCACTTTTTTTGTGTGAATGTGGGTTAGTTAGATAATGGATCAGCATTATGGAATAGTGGAGAAGTGTAATATCCCAAAACCGGGAAATTCTACAACAATAAGAATAACTTAAGGTATTCCAAAGTTTGAGAGTAGAAAGTGATAAACTCATATAGTGTATTTAAACACATAGCTTCCATAGAACAATCACAGAAACAAACTATGCCTTTATACAATGTCACCAAGTGGGGAAAGGCAGCAGTTTTGGCCCCAAAAACGTTATTTTCTAATTATTGAGTTAAAAAAGTGAAAAATAACGGTTGTATCCCTTAGAATAGAAAATATAGGACATGCATTCAAAATATTTTTAGAAAAAAATGCCTTTAGCCTAGTTAAACAGGCCTCCCGTGGTCAAAACAGCTTAAAATTGACAAAACCCTAAGACTGCAACACACAGAAATTGCTGCATAAGAGACTATGCAATCTAATGGAGGTAAAAATCATAAAATAGAGAAATAAATCATATCTTATTATTATTTTACTCAATTAGGCATAAAAAAAAAAGATCTAATCTCTTTTATACAGATCCAAGAAGACTCGGTAAGGGTTTCTTGACAGAAATCATATACATGAAAGAGATGCTACAGATCTATGGATGAATCATGCTGTGTAACTAAAGCTCTGGATAAAAATGGTTGAACATGCAAAGAAATGGCTGTAGATGATTCCTCTAGCTTTCCCAAAGAAAGGCTGATCCTCCTCTTGGGAAACTAGCTCCTCAAAATGGGGTTTTGACCCCTCCCACTGCACACCTTAAGAAATAACATAGTTTTCTAAAGGGACTGTGCTTTTTCTGAATTTAATTGCTTGGCCCAACACTAGGTAGCAGGAAATTCAGATCAGAAACATCCTCTTAGATTTCTTAGACAAGATCTCCAAGAAAGAGTAGGGAATCCCCACCCGGGAAAACCCTTGCACTAAGCAGTGCAGCAACTTAGCTAAATAGCCAAGTATGCAGGAAGTCTAAGAAGACCACATAAAAATATAATCTCCAATATATCCATATGCCTGCCATCTTCTTCATTATATAATTTATGAGATTCCTCACCAAGGGTCCCACCCACTATGAGGTTGCTTCCATGCAAAGGCTTCTCCACCATATTTACATTGTCCCCATGTGCCTTGATCATCCTTTTACGACGTTGTTTGATTTAGTCAAACTTTACTAAATCTCCATGCCCTGCCCCTTTTCACACTCAAGGTGTCTTCATTTTAACTAGCCGTATTGATCCCTATTCACATTGAGTTGTCTTTATTTAGGATCCACTCTTGGAGAATAAATCATGTTGACTTGGTCAAACATGACCTTGTCCACATAGTTTAGACCTTGTTCACACATGTGGATGCATGATCTGGTTATATCATGATCCATTTTCACACTACGAGGGATTTTTACACATACTTAAGAAACTTATGAGCCTCCTTTCCCATTTATTTATTCAACTGGATTTTAAAGGAAAAATTAATATTCATATTAGCTATAAGCTAATTTAGGAATATTACAGTCTCCCCCTCCCAAATTTTTCTTGTCCTCAAGCAACGACAAGGGTGCTGCAAAATCTCCCCTCTCCCTCTTGTGGCCTCCTCAAGATAGAAGTGATGACAATCATGGGGAATCTCGCCATCAATGAAGGCCTTCCACCTCCATGCTATCATCCAAAGGAAATGAACTACCTCCCAGCTTGGTAATTCATAGAAAATTTTCTCCCAATGGCTCATGAGAGGCATGCATCAAGGGCTCTAACCAAACATATGGTCCACATCATAAAGAAACAAGTGGTATACAGTAGTGACCATATAGTTTTCCATGCTCCCCTTAGAACATGTAGTGCAGAAAATGTAGGGACTCTCTACCCCCAAGGACACATCCAAAAAATGTGTCTCTCCTCCAATGATACCCCCAACAAAGATAAGAACATATTTAGCATGTGGGATCATAAGTAAGATCATACTAGCTTCCATATGCAATAAGGGAGAAGGACAATGGTCCCTCATGTGCAACCAGCACAGTTTTCCTCCTAACTGCCATAGAATATGATATGACAAGAATTCTCCCCAACACTTGTTTACTGCCCCATCCGCCTTACATGCTTGGAGAAGGTGTATGATGGTTGGTGTTAAGGAATCACACCATGAAGGGTACATCACCTCTCCAAGATCTCCCAAGGAATGGCTAGCATCATCATTGTTCATGGCCCAAAGTGGCTCATGAACCCCATCAGAAAAAGTGCCCCCTCTTGGAGCCAAGACCCGCACATGAGTGTTAAGAAAATGCAATTATATAATAAATACATCATGAGGATCATTAATACAATGTTTATCATACACTTGTTTAAAATCAGCAAGGTAGGTCATGGATGAGCTCCTTCTCACACTCAATGAATAAGGAGGTGATAATGATAACTCTTCCCAAGAGCTATGTTCCTCCTCAACCAGCAAATGATCCATGCACTTACTCATATGAGAGTGCATCTCCTCTTTGAAGTTTTCCCACATGAATCCATCTAAGATAGTATGATATGTTCTAATGAAACTAGTGGGATTTGAAAGCAAGACCCCATAGGTTGTGTTAAGTAGTTTATTCTCGAGTTTGGAATCTTTAATTAAGTAGACCTGATCATGAACATAAATGATCCCATAAACTACCTTATACTTCCCATCCATTGCTTTCCCATTAAGAACCTTACATGTGAATAGGTCCTTGGAATATTCCATCAAGAGTTGGGACTCCCAATAAGAGTCCAGGCTTCCCAACATTAATAGCGCTGTAGAAGTCTGAAATGATGCATTTTCCATGTGATGGCTCTCCTCCTTGACATGCTTGATGTCAAAGTCACATGTTGGAGTATTCTCAACTTTCTTTTGCTGCCTCTCTTGTAGTTGATCTTGCTCAAGACAAGATTGAAGTTTAGGAGAGTCACCCTCCTTTTGAAAGGTTCTCTCCCTCCAAAACTTCCATAGTTTTGCCCCTGCATACAAAAATGAAAGTATTATGTTCATAAATTTTCATTATATATTGGAGTATCCTTTGCTGCTCCAAAGCTCTGGAGTAGCCTTTTGATACTATGCTCATATCAACACAGATTTATGAATTTATCCCCTCCAACGCAAATAGATGAATGGAAGATAGCAAGGTCAATTTCAGAAATTTGCTTAGCCTTCCATCAATGATTCTCAGCACTGTAGTGGCTCCTTCCAAGGTTCCCTCTCTAGAAAAATATGTTGTTGCTGCATATAGTTGAGAGAACACTTTATTTTTCCTCTAATCCAAAGGTTTTCTTGGTGAAATGCCTCCTCGCAAAGAGGCATCAAGGCATAGAGTAGGATGTGGATGTAGGTGGATAGATTTGCCCCTACCTTTATTGCATAGGTCCTCTTGCCTTATTTTTTATTTCAAGCTTCGAAATAGAGAAGGGTACATGTTCATCATCTTGTGATGCCCTTCCTCCTCTTTTCCTCCTTCTGTCCTCAAGATCTCATCATTTGACAATGATGGTACATGCTGCTCACATGTTATGCCAAGAGCTCTATGTGTGAGAACTTTTGGAACTCCTTACAAGAGTGCAAGAGTTTCTTTTCTTGGAGCAAGTGCTCCATCTTCTTCTTCTTCGTGAGGTGCTTGAGGTGCCATTGTAATTAATGCGTTATCTTCTCCTACCTTCCCTTTCTCCTCTTCAATAGTTGAAGTTGCCTTACCTCCAACAAGAGACCTTAGTTCTTGGTCTTCTTTTGAAGAAGGAATCTTCATGTCTTCCTTTTGAGAAGAAATCCCTTCATCCAAAGGAGATCTTGCCCTTGGAAAAGTATCAAACAAGCTCGACTCCTCTTCAGTGGTTTTCAAAAACAGAGTTGGATTTATAGGCCCTCCCAACTCATGCAAAATTTTTGTTTGATGTGGTTTGATAGTTTCAATAGAATATGTTTCACATGAAATATCATCAAACCTCTCTACTAATATTTTAATGAACCTTGCATAATTATATGTATTTGCATTCTTTAAGGAAAATGATTCAAACAACCACCAAGCATAGGCCTTACCCTCGAAATGCAGTGCTACTACTTTGATGGCTTCAATTTCTGAAACTTGATGTTGTTTCACAAAGGTGTCTAGCTCCTTCACCCAAGCCCTAGACGGACATAGAGGTGATCCATCAAAAGTAGATACAAAAAATATACCCTCACCCTACTTCTTTCTCATTGTGCTCCTTTCCTCCTTCATTTGGCAAAACCCTTGGAAATTCAAGTAATCTTTGAACTCCTCAGATTGAGCTTCATATTCCTGCAAATAATCACCAAGAGTATTCCTCTTTGGCACATCCCTTTCTTCCTCTTCATGAGGAAATTGCTGATAGAACGTGGTAGATCTGATGATATGACTGAGTGCTCATATCCATAAGATGAGGATTTTGAATCTTCCCCTTGTATAGATCTTGCTGAGGGATTTTCATATTTCTCCCTACTCATTTCCTTGATGCCCTTGCTTCTACCCTGTAGATTTGGAAAGAGAAGTTTTGAGAACCTATTTTCTCTAGAAAACAAGGGTTTTCTCTGATTTCTTCTGCAAATCTCCTCCTCCCCATGAGAAGACTCCATAATTCTTGAAGCTCACATGCTGAGCCAAGATTGTTGCTTTGATACCACTGTAATATCCCAAAACCAAGAAATTCTACAACAATACGAATACCTTAAGGTATTCCAAAGTTGGAGAGTAGAAAGTGATCAAATCATATAGTGTATTTAAACACATAGCTTCCATAGAACAATCACAACAACAAATTATGCATTTATACAATGTCACCAAGTGGGGAAAGGCAGCAGTTTTGGCCCCAAAAACGTTATTTTCAGAATATTGAGTTATAACAGTGAAAAATAACGGTTTTTTCCCTTATAATAGATGATATAGGAAATTCATGAAATTTTTTTTAAGAAACAAATGCCTTTAGCCTAGTTAAACAGGCCTCCCATGCTCAAAAGAACTTAAAATTGACAAAACCCCAAGACTGCAACACACATAAATTGTTGCATAAGAGACTACACAGTCTAATGGAGGTAAAACTAATAAAATAGAGAAATAAATTAGATCTTCTTAATATATTACTCAATGAGGCATAAAAACATAGATCTAATCTCTTTTATACAGATCCAAGAAGACCCGGCAAGGGTTTCTTGACAGAAATCATATACATGAAAGAGCTACTGCAGATCTGTGGCTGAATCACACTGTGTAGATGAAGCTCTGCATAAAAATGGTTGAACATGCAAATAAATAGTTGTATATGCTTCCTCTAGCTTTCCCAAAGAAAGGCTGATCCTCCTCTTGGGAAACTAGCTCCTCAAAATGGGGTTTTGACCCCTCCCACTGCACACCTTAATAAATAACATAATTTTTTGAAGGGAATGAATTTTTGTTGAACGTAAGTGCTTGGGTAAACTCTAGGTAGTGGAAAATTCAGATCACAAACCTCCTCTTAGATTTCTTATACAAGATCTTCAAGTAAGAGTAGGGAATCCCCACCCAGGAAAACCCTTGCAGTAAGAAGTGCAAAAACTTAGCTAACAACCAAGTATGTAGGAAATCTAAGAAGACCACATAAAAATATAATCTCCAATATATCCATATGCTTGCCATATTCTTCATTATATAATTGATGAGCTTCCTCACCAAGGGTCCCACCCACTATGAGGTTGCTTCCATGCAAAGGCTCCTCCACCATATTTACGCTATCCGCATGTGCCTTGGTCATCCTTTTACAATGCTGTTTGATTTAGTAAACCTTGACTGAATCTCCATGTCCTACCCCTTTCACACTCAAGGTGTCTTCATTTTAACTAGCCGGATTGATCCCTATTCACATTGAGCTGTCTTTATTTAGGATCCACTCTTGGAGGATAAATCATGTTGACTTGGTCAAACTTGACCTTGTCCACATAGTTTAGACCTTGTTCACACATGTGGATGCTTGATATGGTTATTTCATGATCCCTTTTCACACTTTGAGGGATTTTTACACATACTTAAGCAACTTATGAGCCTACTTGCCCATTTATTTATTCAACTTGATTTTAAAGGAAAAATTAATATTCCTATTAGCTGCAAGCTAATTTAGGAATATTACAAGAAGCTTATTAATGGAGGAAGAGTGGATATCATGGAGAATAATGAGAAAGATGATGGGGATAGTGGAGGATTAAAATTAAAATAATAGAGAATTAATGATGTAGTGATGGAGGAAGTGGTGCATTAAATGCACACATGATGGAGGGAGTGCAGATTAATTGCAGAGATCATGGAGATCATGGAGACTAGTGGCCACATGTGAAGCACAGTTATGAGGTGGGCGAAGGCTAGGGAAGGCTCACAACCATATAAGGAAGATGAGGGTATAAAATCAATTCAATCTCGAATTTGATATTGTATTGTCGTTTGACATTCTTTGCAAGCTTTAGCTATTTAGCTAAGTTTGCTTTGTTGTTTAGCACACCGATGTTCCCAAGCAGGAATCCCACCCTTACCCATGGGGGACATAGAGTGCCTACTCTGGGAAGGTTATTTAGAGTATCTATTCATCATCTGGTATTGGTGCCACATTCACTCTCTCTCTTCTGCATATATAGCTTCAGGAATTATACATTCCTATCTTAGGGTTTGAGAGGAGGAAGGTAGTTTCTAGCATTTCGGCTAGGAAACCAATGGAGGAATCATCCTTTCACCTTGAGATTCGATTTCAGTCTTCTAGGAGCAGCATTTTGATATATGGCATTAGGCCATCATATTACACGTCCATGCAGCAGCAGTTCCTTTAGGAATTGTGCAGTCTAGCCAGGCAGATCTAAGGGGGGAAGAAATTTCCAAGTATTTCAGCTTGGAATCCTATGGGGGGTCTTTCCCTCACTTTGGAGAGATAATTTACATGATATGTGAGAATTATTTCATCATCCAGCATTAGGCTACAATTCCAACCTCCTTGACAACACAGTCTAGTCCAGTAGTTGTGCAGTTTGCAGCCACAACTTGAGCAGAGAAAGGAGGAGCTAGATCTCAAGCTTCTAGCTTGGAGATAAAGAGAAGGGATCAACCCTTAAGTTAGTGATCTGAGTGGGTGATATTGCAGCTGATAGATAATTCTTTCAGCTCCATATCAGCAGTTTTATCCAAGGAGTGCATAACTCAGCCAACAGGGTTTAGTGTGCCACCCAAAAAGGGACGAAAATCCAAAGTTAAAATCTGGCCAAACCATTTCTTGGTTTTTCTAGGTTTTTTGAGTAGAGTCTGTGGTTAAAATAATGGATCTTTATGATCACTCTATAAGCTTCCCGCACATGGTTCTTCTTCCAATTAGCAGTAGTTTGCAGCAGTAGCAGCAGTAGTAGCACAACATTCCAAGTGCTAGTTTTCATTAGTGTGTTTCAGCCACTTCTTGTTGGCTCGAGTGCATATTATTTGGAGCACTGTGTACTTTATATTTTCCATTGCTTATAATGATATGACTCATTTGTTTTTGCTCATGATTATAATTTCTTGATGTAATTTCTAGTTGCAACATATTTCTGCCATTTTCCAGATTTTAGTGTTATATCCATGTTTTTCTTATTTGGAATGTTGTAAATGTTCTATATTCTTATATTTTCCATTTTGGAATATTACAGTGGTATCAGGGCATGATATTTGGCTCAAATCATGGGCACTTCATGACATCAAAAGAGTAAGAAGAACAAGCACAAAATTAAGAAGTCTTCAATGGCGGAAGGATTAAGTTTTGCCACACTTCTCTTTAGATCTATGCAGGATCTCTCCACAGAGACTAAATAAATGAGAAGAGGAAGGAAAAACGAAACCTCAATACGGTTTCAGAATGAGGAAGGTCCAAGCACTTCCTAACAATAGCATAAACAACCGAAAATACAAAGAGCTTCACAACACTTTTCTATGTCCACTTTCCTTATAGAAGGAGATGAATGGCATGGAGATAGAGGATACTTAGAGCATGAGACTCTAAGTAATTATATTGTAGAGTACAAATCTCAATCAAGAGAATTCAAGGAGAATATAACTCTCTAACAGTTTATCCAAATCAAAGAAAACCGGAGATCCTGTAGTATCAATAAAAGAAGAAAGCATATACATAATAGATTATTCTTGCCTACATTTGAAGGATCATCCACAAGCACAGTAAAATATTGGATGAAGGATTTAGATCATTTCTTCCAACTAAACCTAGTAGAAGAAAGATAAGCTGTTGAGATTGTAGTGCTGCACCTTGAGGGTGGAGCAAAGGATTGGTGGTTCAACCATATAAAACATGCAAGAGTGACTGCTTATGTAGAATTCACTCAAAGGTTGATTAAGAAGTTTGATAGAAGGAAATCGAAGGTACTTTCTATAGATACATTTCCCAACATTGATGAGATAACACATGAAGAACAAAGGGAGGATGTCAGCACTATAACTCCGGAAGAGGAGGAACTTCCACCACCACCAGATGCAGTAGTACTTGCATCAGATGAAGGAGATGCATGAGGAGGAGGAGGTCGATACCAGTGCTGGTGCAATAGTAGAGGAGCAGCCATCACCATCACCAACAGTTGGAGAAGAAATTGCACCGGTTGGAGGAACTCTTGTAGCTTTGCAATATGTTCCCAAGTATTAGCTTATCCAAGGTTTGCAAACATTTCCATCCCATCTTATTTCAACATCTCAGCTTGAAATTTGTGAGATCATGCCACCAAGGCAATTGCATAACCAAGGAGTAGAGCACCTTGCTGATTTGGAGCAACAAAATGTCACTGTACAGAGGACCCTTGACTTGTTCAAGGAGGAGATGTATAGTCATCCCATTTTTTCATTGTTGAACTACACACAACACTTTGTGTTGAAGTGTGGAATTTTAGAGGATGGGATGAGAATATTCCTAATTAGTACAATGTCAGGCTACGAGTTCAGAGTTGTGTATGGCCATGAGACAATAGATGCACCATGATGGAGATTAGCAGCATTGTCACTAAGGAGAAGTGATGATTTGGGGGGCCAAATATTCTTGGAGCATTCCGATGACCGCTTCACTCATGAAGCATTGGATGGACAGATGATAGTTGGTAGACATCTGATGATGGATAGCATTCTCCATTATCAAGATGAGGCCTTCTTGATGAGCATCTCACAACTCAAAGAGAAGTTTCTACCCACAACATATTCAGAATCTTAAGGATTCTACTGGGTCATCGATGAGAGGTTCTCATGGAGTAACCTCAAGGAGGATGCACTTCAACATATCATGGAGTGCAAAGATCATCAGATTGGGGAGGATGGTATTCTCCATTGGGTGGATACCAAGTTGGAGCATGATATGAGTCATCACCCACAGTTGGATGGATGGGTGAGGATGATGAGCAAGTTGTTGGTGAGCTACTTGCAAATCTATGACACAGGGCAGCAAGAAACATGGTTGCGCTGACTTCTCTTGGGTGAGTATGGTTACCACCCGACATTTCAGATTGGTATGTTCCATGCCTTGCACAGTATTGGGGTGATTCAGCAGCAGGAGGCATGGCTGTGCTGGCTACTTTTGAGAGAGTTTGGCCATCACATGACATATCCTATGGCAGTGGGTATGTTATCGTTTGGAACATTACATGGCACTCACATGATGTGACAGCAGGGAGCTTGGTTATGTTGGGCTGATGTGACATTCTACATGTCAATCAGTATGTTGTTGCTCCATGGCTTGCATGATGATGATGTGAGGTGGCAACAAGAGTCATTGCTACTTTGGTTACTCTTGGGAGATTATGGGTTGACTTTCTCCCATACCTTGCATGAGGAGGAGGGGGAATGGCAACACGAGGCCTTACTGCGTTGGCTTTTGTTAGGAGAGTATGGCCACCATACTTGGTATGATGATGGGGTGGTATGGCAGCAAGAGGCATTGTTGCGGTGGCTGTTATTGAGAGAGTATGGTTCGACATTTCACATGTCAACCCATATGTCTCTGTTTCCTATTTTGCACAGTGTTGAGATGATGCTTGGAGCAAGCAGGGCCAATGATGGGAGCATAGAGAGGTACATCCTACTCCATGTAGCATGGATTGGAGCGATAGTTCATGAGTTGGGACTTTCCTTTGGGGGGAGGTGTTAAGGAAGTCAAAACCCTCCTCACCGCCTCGCAGGAGAAGATAAATATGGAAGGAATACAAATACCTAAACTAAACCTACTTCTACCAAGGTAACGCCCCACTATAACAACACAAGAGCATTATAACGCACCTAATCAATGAATAGGCCGTGTTAGTGGCTAGGGAAATGCTCTGTTTACACTAGAGGGCAGTGTTACCCATGTTTTAATTTTGGAACGAGAAAAACCCGTGGAGAATGATTTGAATTTCCAGCTTTTTCTCACAAGAGAGTTAGTACAAAAAGGAAACTGCAAAGCACTAATCTTTTATTGGGCCTTGCCAAAAAAAATTGAACTCTCAAAGAAGGCAAAAGCATGGAAGTTGAGGAAACATCTTGGTTTTTTCTATTTAGAACTGGCAAAAAGAGAAGGGCAATGATTGCTCTCTCTATCTCCTATAAAATGGAGCTGAAGGCTCTTGGTTCAAGGTCGAAGGATTGTCAAAGTTTTGAATACTTGTGAAGTAGAGCATTATTGTTGTAGTGTGAAGGTCAAAAATCAAAGAGGTTCATTGAGAACTTGTTGATCAAGACATCACCAAATTGAGAGATAGAGAGATTGGAAGGCTGAGGAGGGCTTGGTACAACCGACGGTTGTAATCCTCCTTTTTACAAATTAATAGAACTGTATCTGTTTTTTCCATTCTATGTGTAGATGTTGTCATTGTTATTTAATTATTTACATAGCATGAGATGAATGGCTTAGATGTGAATTTTTTAAATGTTTATCATATATTAACTTAATTAATAGGAAATGTATGTTATGGTAGAGATTACACGGGTGCTTTGATTGATTACAGGGTCTAGATTTGGAGCTGGTGAAGAAGGATCTCTGCTTCGCTGCTTAGCACTCTCCAAAAGACTTCAAGATCATTAAATAGGTAATCGTCCATCTTATTCCATCAATTTATTTAAGTTGATATGAACATGTATATGCCTTCTTTGTGAACTATACAACTAATCTTACTGTCTTCCTCGAGCACCAGAAAGCCCTGAGAGGGATATTAGAAAACCAACAACCCAAGAATTTTACCCTATAGCGTAATTGGCGACTCCATTGGGGATTTCCCCATAGTATCCGACTATCTCTTTCCTTTCTTTCTTTCTCTCGTTCGTACGTAATCTTTCCGACCAAAGATGATGCCCGTGTGTTGAAAATGGCAACAAGAAACAATGAAGGAGGCCTCCTGAAACATCTTTCCTGATCCTAGTTGGAAAGTGATCACCTAAACTAGGTGGGGGACCACACAGGTGATTTTTTGTGCAAAGTCTATTTTTAGACCATGTCTATTTTTAGACATATGGATCATGGTTCAGGGATTGCATGTATGAGATTCTTGAAGTATGTGTCATGTTGGTAAAAATAGATGAAACTCTATTTTTTAGGTCGAAAGAGGTCGAAGGCTATTTTTAGACTGCCTCTCCTAAAAATAGGGAAGTCAAATATTATTTACCCTTAATAATATTTGGACTCTAAACTTCAGTTTACTCTCTTGGAGCACTTCAGTTCGAGCCCTGGAAGTGGGGCATGCAGCTGCCAGAAGGAATTACACTTTTCCTATGAGTTAAGTGAGCTAATGCATGTTAGACTTCAGTTAGACTCATGTGGCAGAGTCTTGGTGGAGTTGATTGAGGAGTTAATGGAGGTGGTGTTCTGGTTAACTAGTTGAACTAGTTGTATTTAGTTTAACTGGCTAATACACTAGAGATGAGTTGTGTGAATTAAATATTATTTAATTAACTAATTATTAACTCATTATTCAACTAAAGAACACATCATTTTAACTCAGTGCATGGACAGTTCAGTGGCGACAAGTGAAAGAGGTAGATGAAAGGGTTGAGTTAGCTATCAGTTGCGACATTAGTTGTGCATGAGATTTGCACTACACTTGGAGGAAATTACCAATGAAAATTGCGCAGTTGGAGCCAGTGAGATTCGAACTTGGATCTCTATTTAGACCAGCCTTGATTGCGCAATAGAGGCAGAGAAGTAGTGGGTGTGTTTTGAACCTGTGACTTGTTCAAAACCAAGCTAGTTTTTGTGTAGCTTTGGGAGATAGTACCGAGTACTTGTGAGGAGTTTGTACTATGTATTTGCTGCATGTTCTCTCCATTTATAATATACTATAGCTGGGGGTTTTCAGCTATAAGATTTCCCCATACATACTGTGTTAATGTGTGTGATGATTCGATGTGCTATCGCTTCTATTCTTTCCGCATGTGACAATTAATTGTAGAAGAGATTATGTGTTATGCATGCAATTCGAAATTGATGTGTGATCAGGTTAATCTCCATTGAATAAGTGATTTATTCAGCTAATTTCTACATAGTATCGGAGCAATATTAATTGTCGAGATCTATTACGGTGATTGCAAACTTATTTCCTCGGACAGAGCCTGCATACGGGCCAGATAGCCTCCGGATTCATCTTTCTTTGGAAAGTGAAAGGTCTGGTAAAAGCCCATGCAGTCAATCTCTGATTTGGAAATAATTTTTTCTCAAGTGTAGATCGGAAGCGATTGAGTTATCAGCTGGTGGTGAAATTCGAGTTTGCAGATTTGTGTTCTTGGTGCCGCGGTGAAAATGTCTTTCATCGGGTTGCGACTAGAATATGCCTTGGAAGGCAGTTCGAATTATGTTGCATGGAAGGACCACATGGAGGCTGTATTAGATGATCATGGGCTGTTGGAATTCGTAGAGAAAGAGATTCCAAAGCCTACTTCTAATGATGCTGATGTTGTGGAAGCATGGCGAAAGAAACAAGAAAAGTGTCGAAGGATCCTGTTGGAGGGCGTCAAGGATCATATTGTATCCAGCCTACATGGAAAGGCTTCTCCATATTTGATGTGGAAAGCCTTGACGGATCTATACCAAAGCAAGAGTGACCAAAGGAAGCTGGCGCTCAAAGATACAATCAGGAACATCAAGATGGAGAAAGGCGACAACATCGTAAAATACCTCACGAAGTTCACTTAGTGCAGAGATGAGCTGGGAAGTGTGGGGGTGACTGTCAAAGATGAGGATATGGTGGACCTGGCTCTCCTTGGTCTTTCGAAGGCTTGGCATTCCTATCAGGATAGTGTCAATGGTTGGGAGAAGTTGCCGGGATGGGAGCGACTGTGGTCGGATCTCATGCAAGAGGAGATCAGGAGGACTACCAGAGATGGATCTTCATGAAAGGTATCTGATGAAGAAGACTGCGCTTTGGCTGCCAAAGCAAGGAAGGGGAAGGGCAAGGAGAAGGCTTCTCAATCCGGTGCGGATGGTAAAGAGCGTGACATGTCCAAAGTGAAGTGTTTTCACTGTCACGATCATGGACATTACGCCACGAATTGCCCAAAGAAGAAGAAGAACAAGCATGATGCAGGATCTGCAGCTGGTGAGGCTCTTGCCTCGCAATTTGAGCTGGACTTCTCATTGATCGCATGCATGTTGTCTAGTGCATTGGGATCGGGGTGGTATATTGATAGTGGCGCTTCCTTTCACATGACGGGAGATGCAAATCTTTTCAGTGACTTGGTGGAGAAAGGTCTCCATATGCATGTTGAGTTGGGCGACGGTGGACGATACAATGCGACCGGCATTGGTACCATAACCTTTCAGAGGGAGTCAGGTAAACTCATTCTTTTACAAGATGTATTGCATGTACCAGGTTTAACAAAGAATTTGATCTCAGTTGCAATGTTAGAGGATAAAGGGTATGAAGTTGTCTTTAGAGAAGGGAAAGTTTTCCTTCGGCACAAGGCAACGGGACAAGTCAAGAAGGTTGGGATTCAAGCAAAGAATCTCTAGAGACTTGAAGTAGATGGGATGTCTACGGAGCTTCCTACTGTTGGGAAGCAGAAGGAAGACATGCAACTGAAGCTTGAGAGGGAGCAAGTGTTGCATGCAGGCGAGAAAGACATGCAACTGAAGCTTGAGAGGGAGCAAGTTTTGCATGCATTTGATAGTGAACCTCGGAGTGTGGATCAGCCACAAGAGGATCATGGAGTGGAAGAGACCACTCATGCAGAGAAATTTCGTGCCAGACGGGCAGAGGGAGTGCATGCAGCTATACCACCAGGTATGAGGTGGGGCGACATGCATGAGTAATCCCATGAGGAGATTTCTGGGCAAATTCATGAGATGGTGTGGATCTCATGGATTGAACCTGGCTACGAGGTGCCCATAGCGCAGCAGTAGCAAGATCAGTTGGAGTGATGCAGGCAGATCAAAGTGACAGTGTCGGATACTGGAGCGCGGATCAGAGTTGGCAGCAAGTGCAAGAGTGCATGGGTGCAAGAGTTCAACAGCGCAGTAGTTCCTGATGACATGTGCAGTTGGTACCAGCAGAAGTCGAAGACTTTGATGATAGATTCTAGATGCATCAAGACTGATTGAGTTGTTTGGAGCCTATTCAGTTTCAGAGGAGTTGCAGAGCAGATGCATGGAGTTGCATGGCGCTTGTGAAGGTTGCAGGGCGAATGCATGGAGTTGCATGTCGCATGCAATGACAGTCCTTTCTTGTTGAGAGGGAGTGTTGAAAATGGCAACAAGAAACAATGAAGGAGGCCTCCTGAAACATCTTTCCTGATCCTAGTTGGAAAGTGATCACCTAAACTAGGTGGGGACCACACATGTGATTTTTTGTCGAAAAATCTATTTTTAGACTATGTCTATTTTTAGACATATGGAGCATGGTTCAGGGATTGCATGTATGAGATTCTTGAAGTATGTGTCATGTTGGTAAAAATAGATGAGACTCTATTTTTTAGGTCAAAGAAGTCGAAGGCTATTTTTAGACTGCCTCTCCTAAAAATAGGGAAGTCAAATATTATTTACCCTTAATAATATTTGGACTCTAAACTTCAGTTTACTCTCTTGGAGCACTTCAGTTCGAGCCCTGGAAGTGGGGCATGCAGCTTCCAGAAGGAATTACGCTTTTCCTATGAGTTAGGTGAGCTAATGCATGTTAGACTTCAGTTAGACTCATGTGGCAGAGTTTTGGTGGAGTTGATTGAGGAGTTAATGGAGGTGGTGTTCTGGTTAACTAGTTGAACTAGTTGTATTTAGTTTAACTGGCTAATACACTAGAGATGAGTTGGGTGAATTAAATATTATTTAATTCACTAATTATTAACTCATTATTCAACTAAAGAACACATCGGTTTAACTCAGTGCATGGACAGTTCAGTGGCGACAAGTGAAAGAGGTAGATGAAAGGGTTGAGTTAGCTATCAGTTGCGACATTAGTTGTGCATGAGATTTGCACCACACTTGGAGGAAATTACCAATGACAATTGCGCAGTTGGATCCAGGGAGATTCGAACCTGGATCTCTATTTAGACCAGCCTTGATTGCGCAATAGAGGCAAGAGAAGTAGTGGGTGTGTTTTGAACCTGTGACTTGTTCAAAACCAAGCTAGTTTTTGTGTAGCTTTGGGAGATAGTACTGAGTACTTGTGAGGAGTTTGTACTATGTGTTTGCTGCATGTTCTCTCCATTTATAATATACTATAGCTGGGGGTTTTCAGCTATAAGCTTTCCCCATACATACTGTGTTAATGTGTGTGATGATTTGATGTGCTATCACTTCTATTATTTCCGCATGTGACAATTAATTGTAGAAGAGATTATGTGTTATGCATGCAATTCGAAATTGATGTGTGATCAGGTTAATCTCCATTGAATAAGTGATTTATTCAGCAAATTTCTACACAGTAGACATTTCAAAAGCTCACAGAGTTCAATCCTGTTTCTATTTGACCATCTGAAGGACTTTACCCTGGCTAACGCTACCTCTGTTGGTGTTCCAGTGCATTATAACGTGAGCTATGCTTAAATACAGTGCGTTAGTCTCTGGATTAACGTTGTCTTTACTTAGAGACAGTGCGTTACTCAGCCAAAATTTGTTGTTCACCCCTATGATTGTGTTTTGGTTGTAGAGTTTCTTTGGCCATCAGTATCCCTCCTTGACTGAATCTCTGTGCTTGTTTACTAAGCTGGCATTTCTATTTATTTGCTCTTGTTTGAAAATTTAGTGTAAAAAACATTTACTTTTTAGAGAATAAATTTTTTTTTTAGTTTTTTTTCATCTAGCTGAATTAATTCTAAAAATTTCACTTAAAATACTGTTAAGGTGAGGTAAATAGATGTCTAAATCTTTAAGGTTTAACTTTACTATTTGAATGTTAGTGCATGGATGTTGAAAAGAAACCTCTCCTTGTAGAAATACTCTTCATCGAATTGAATATTTAGAGCATATTTTTGCATGGTTTCTTGAGTCAGAGTATCATTACATTTCATACGTCCACTCCCCCTCTGCAAGAATAATAATCAAGTATGCTAAGAATAAAGAGATAATAAAATCAATCACATTAATTTTTTTGAGCTCACACCAATAGTAGTTCACGCTAGGATCTTGGGTTAGGAAAAGTGGGAAAATCACCCAAGATCTCAAAACTTGAGACTAGAGTCATTAACGAGCGAAATCCTACTGCACTCATATTATCGGGACCATTCCTTTACTGGAGCTCAGCGTGAGACAACACTTGGGTGCACAAGAAGGTAGCCCGCCTTCCACTACATCTAGTGGGTATGCTATATATTGGGGTTCCCTTCGGGGATGTCGAAACTAGATCGAGGATCTAGGTATTCTGCCCATATAGCATACTGTCCTTGACCGTGGACCCCCCTGATGATGTCTATGATTTGAGGTATCTTTAGTGGCCATAATTTTTAGGGACTTACACAAGGTGACTGGGATGGGCTATCCTGGTACCTAAAACAGACGGACCCACTCTGTCTTCGGTCTTTAGGAGGGTACTCGTCTTCACCAGAGTGCTTACACCTATCGTCTGAGGTTCGGGCGAAGCCCTAGAGTGACCGTAACTATAATTTCGACCAATCCTCTCTGTATACTATTGTGATACTCGATTTCATCACTAGCAAACAGTACTACTTAGAAAGGGAACCCTATTATGGTTTCTTGCTGATTGATTTTAGAGAGTCATTTTTTTATTTTTTCTTTTTTAGGTGTGTGGTTACTATCATTGAGACTTTATAATACATCACAATTTATTAAAATTTGTTAAAACTAAATAGGTCATCGTGGCGTCATCTGACCCACGCCGTCTGTCTCGATGACAGCAAGGTATACCTCCTCTCACTCTTGAGGAATAACTGAACCTTGTTGAACCCGTGCCTTCTGCGGAAGAGGAGTCTCCATTGACAAACCCTGATTTTCACATAGCATCATATCATACAGAATTTTCGGAGGACCCTTTCAGGGAAGGTGTCATACCTCATTACAATCCTCCACTCACTAATCCGTTGGGGCCTGTGATAGTTCAGATTCCACCACACACTGACATGTCTTTGGCCACACAAACATACATAGGGTTGATACCAATGGAAACCATCCCAGGTTCGCCACCACCCTCCTCACCAGTTGTCAGTTCTATGCCATCACTTGGTAACCCCAGTAATCAACATATACCTAGTCCCAACCCTACGGTCATCACAACTATAAGTAACTCGCCGAGTCCTTCGGTATCTACTCCTACCGTGACCACGTTGGGACCTATGGTTGCTCCTCCCACGAGTGTGACTACTTCGGTTCCTTTTAGCAACCCTTTCGGTTGGAACCCTTTGCTGAGTTCAAAACCCTTGGCCACAATACCAGGGGGTAGTGTCACGAGCACACAGATAACATGGAACATTTCACTACCCCTGCAATCGTTAGGACAAACCGGAAAACCTATTGTTAACAATATTCCCTTAAGTGGTTTAAATATCGGTGTAGGGTCTATGTCGTTGCCGAACTATGCAAGTAGTAGCATGCCTCCGGGAAGCTCTATTGCATCCATATGGACTAACCCACCCCAACCTCCATCTGGAATGGGAGGGACATTTTACACTGGGGGCAACCAACCATTTGCCCCACAATACAATATGCCCTATGGATAGAAACCATATATCCCTACCCCTCCACCTATAGGAAATTGTTATCAAAGTCCTACTTATCCTACTGGTAACACATTGATGGGCGGACCCTATGGTCTGCATAGTCAACCAATACTTCCTTGGTTAGATTTGGGGGCAAACCTACAATTTCCATTTTTGGCAGCTCTAGACATTCCTGACATCTATAAACTGACTAATGACCCTATTAATCACAACCCGCTCTGGCCTCCAGTACCGCACAAGATTCCTTTTGACATCCCAATGTTCGATGGGAGACAAGGGGAAGACCCAGCCGTACACATCACCACCTTTCATTTATGGTATATATCTAATTCCATGGTGGATGATAGTGTCCGGCTTCGACTATTTCCCCACACCCTTACAGGAAATGCTGCCAAGTGGTATATTGAATTGCCACGCGCCACCATAAACACTTTTGGCGCTTTAGCGACAGAGTTTCCAAAGAACTTATAATTACCAATCAGATTTGAAACCGGAATGGAAATGTTAACCTCGCTACGCCAAGACACCGTCACCCACATCTCCGATCACATTCATAAATGGAAGCGTAGGAGGAGACTAGTCAAAGCACCAATCCCGGATCATATTCTATCTAATTGGTTTTGTAAGTATCTCTTACCCCACATCTCTAAAGACATTGGCCTTTCCAGTGCGGTTACATAAGATCAATGCATTCGTTGTGCCCAACATTTGGATTTAATCTATTCACTATCTGGCACGCTATATGATTTACTCCCCAATGCCCCTGGTAACCCAAATCCTCCAGCTACTTAGAAAACCGGAGCTCACGCCGATGGTCTCATTGGCACAATCTCTAGTGTAGCCACAAAATAGTGTCGGGGGCAAACCTCCTAGCCATCCTCGGCTGCCACCGCCCCTAACCAAATGACTACTCTTCCTACCGCTGAGGTAAATTCTGTGCAAAATTCACAAAAACCTAGTGGAAAGAATAAGAAGAACAAGAAAAATACATCTTCTTCGGAGGAGCAGTCAGACAACCAAAATAATCCTAATCAGAAAAATGCTACCAAAAACGACAAAGGGAAGGATAAACCCATGAAATTTCCTTGCAAGATATGTGCGAAGGACTACTTAACATACAAATGTCCTCGGCTGTAGGAATGCACCAATTTTATCGCAAATAAGGATTCTGGGCGAACACCTACCATTCTTCATAATCCTTTCCCTAATCAATAGCAACAAAACATGGTTGACAACCCACCATAACCCCAACAATGGGGCAATGGTGGTTCACATCCTTCCGGTGAAGGATCACCCACCATTTATGGCATTGAGAGTGTTGAACTTCAAACACGAGCCAAGCTTTATGGAAATCCTACCATAGATGCTCAAGAACTTGGTACTAGTTCAACCCCACCACCGAACAACGATTTTCATATCGAACAACCTACTGCTAATCCCGTGATTCATCCCCCCAAAGGGACACTTCGACTCACGAATCATAACACCTCTACACGTGCAACCCAAAACTACAACATTATAGAAGATTTTGTGCAGGCATTGTCAGCTATGTCTGCTCTCGAAGTATTGCAAACTTGTCCAGCACAAAGAAAAGCCTTGCTTTTGGCCATTGGTGGAATAGACCCCCAGGATTCCATGCTAGCTATCTTTGATATGGAAAAATATTAGACTCGCCTCTCACACCAACTCAAATTCCAAGTGGAGGTTGTGTTGAAAGGAAGACCAATCCATCACACTATCATTGATGAAGGTGCTTCGACCTGCGTTATGTCAGAAGCTTGCTGGCTCGCTTTAGGTTCTCCTACCTTAACATTGTCATTGAATTCCCTCAAATTTTTCGATGGCCACACATTCTTCCCAAAAGGATACCTTGCTAGCTTTCCCATCACTCTGAGCGGGAAAACGGTAACCGTGGATGTTGAAGTCATAGATCGCCATCTCGACTATAATATATTGCTCGGTCACAGTTGGTCTTATTCCATGACCGCCATTGTTTCTTCGGTCTTCCGACTTATCCTATTTCCATTGGATGGGAAAATAGTCATAGTGGATTAGTTATCCCTTTGCACCCCTGATTATTCCACATTACCAAGTAGCACTGTACCCCTAATAGGAGGCGTTCCTGACTCTTACGTTAGTATCGGTACCGGTATTCTGAAGGCATCCTCCCTACTGGGTTGTTTTCCTCTCCCACTGCTAGAGATCCCAAATACAGTTGTAATGATATCCATCACTTCGGATGGCTCTATCGGCCCATGGATCCTCTCGACACCTTCAGACATTGATTCCTACGGAGATCAGATGCCACTCTCACCAGCCGAGTTGGCCTACCAAGCCATCCAAATTACATCTGAACCCTCCACTGCTATGGTTTCGACTAAAGGTACAAACCTCCTGCCCATCATAGTTCTCTCTAAGGATCTCCTCAATGAAGTCTTGCCTAAAGACGAAGCTATTTGAGAGATCATGTCTCTAGAAGAACGACCTTGGAGAGATTTTCACCATCGCGCTTCGATGATCGATTCGGACATGATAACTATTGAAATCCCATCCTCTGACCCACCTGAGATGGTTCCCTCTGCTTACATGACTGTTCAAACTATCGATTCAGAAGGGAACATGGGTAATCTTTCTAAGACAATGCTCATTGATATCTTGGTCAAAACGGGTATCGTGGAAAATATTCAGAATTGAGCAGATTGCAATCCTGAGGAAATTGCATGCTTCACATCCCTTTTCAAGGAATTTAGCGATGTGTTCGCTTGGTCTTATGACGAAATGCCCAGCATAGATCCATCTATCGTCGAGCACAAAATCAAGATGTATGACAATACCAAACCAATTCGGCAGTGCCTCAGACCTGTCCACCCATGCAAAGCGGCCGCCATCAAAATTGAGGTAGAAAAATTTTAAACGCTGGTTTCATCTATGTCATTCCTTTGACAGAATGGGTTTCTAATCTGGCTCCCGTCGATAAAAAAAAAGGCATCATCCGAGTTTGTGTTGACTATCACAATCTGAACGCCACTTGTCCCAAAGACAATTATCCTACGCCGTTCATAGATCAGATTCTCGACGATTGTGCCGGATGCGAATCTTTTTCCTTCATGGATGGATTCTCGGGCTATAACCAGATTGCGATTAAAAAATAAGACCAGCATAAAACTGCCTTTATCTATTCTTGGGGCACATTTTCATATCCTAAATTCCCATTCGGTCTGAAGAATGCTGGAGAAAATTTTCAGTGGGCTATGGACTACGCTTTCTATGACATTCGACATATTGTACAAGCTTACTTGGATGACCTTCTGGTTCATTCGAAGAAACGACCTGATCACCTTGCTCATCTGAAAGAAATTTTTGCTAGGTGTAGATTCTACAATATACATCTGAATCCTCATAAGTGTGTATTTATGGTTGAGTCTGGGCATCTATTAGGTTTCATTGTCTCCAAGCACGGGATTAGGGTTGATCCTGATAAGGTTAAAGAAATTTTTGAATTGCCGGCACCATAATACATCCTCCAACTCCAACGTTTTCAAGGGAAGGCAAACTTTTTACGTCGATTCATTGTTAACTATGCCGAGATGACAAAAGGATTTATGCAATTATTGAAGAAAGGAACACTATACTTGTGAGATGACCAAGCTCAACAGTCATTTGATGCTTTAAAACATACACTTGTTTCTGCCCCACTCCTTAGTGCCCCTGACTACTCACGCGACTGTCTGCTCTACCTGGCAACCTCGCCATCCTCACTTGGAATGGTTCTAGTTCAAGTTCACAATGATGATAGTGAACATGTGATATAATACTTGTCAAAAGGTCTAATTGGACCTGAACTACATTATTCACATATGGAGAAACTTTATTTGGCGGTATTTTTTGTCGTCACCAGACTCCAACAGTATATATTGCTGCGACAGACTAATGTTATTGCTTTGGAGAACCCCATGTGACACATCTTGTCTCGAAAAATTATTGGAGGAAAATATTCCAAATGGATCATAACCCTCCAACAATTTGATTTGGTCTTCATAGCTGCCAAAACAAAGAAATCTCTCGTCTTCGCTAAATTATTATCACCTTCCCAGAATCGACCCAGGAGAAATAGCTCATGATCCATTTCCTGATGAATCTGTATACTTAGTCGATTCTTCGGACCCATGGTATGGAGACATTTTGGTCTACCTACAAACCCAATGCTTCCGCCCAACTCTCACGTCAGACAACCGTCATCGTATTTGCCACCAGGAAAAGCACTACCTTGTGCTAAATGATACATTATATCACCGTGGTATCGATACTATTCTTTGGAATTGTCTCACTTTCAATGAAGCAGAACGTGTTTTAAATGACTGCCACACAAGGGCGTGCGTTGGTCATCTTTTGGGCATAGCTATTGCCCAAAAAATCCTGTGCACAGGTTACTATTGGCCCACTTTGTGTAAAGACTGCATTACAACGGTCCAGAAGTGCCATCCATGTCAAATTTTCATGAAGAAAATGCATGCTCATCGTGCCCCCCTTCATCCAGTTATCTCCATTGGTCCTTTCACTAAATGGGGAATTGACTTCGTCACCTGCAATCCCACTTCAGAAAATTGGCACAACTACATTGTAGTTGCGATCGACTATTTTAGGAAATGGGCTGAAGCCATTCCCACTTTTAAGGCCAATGGCGAAACTGCCACTCTCTTCTTGTTCAATCAAGTAATTTTTCGGTTCGACGTACCCCTATCTATTGTCACAGATCATGGATCCCACTTTCAGAATCATATGATGACTGAATTAACATCCATGCTAGGTTTTCGTCAAGATCAATCTTCGTCTTATTATCCTCAAGCTAATGGTCAAGTCGAAGCCATAAATGGCGTCCTCAAAACCATGATTTTTTGATTGGTTGGAAACCATAAAACCACATGGCATCGGAAGTTGTATTCTGCGTTATGGGCATACCGAACGTCAGTAAAAACTACCACAGGCTTCATGCCATTTCAACTTGCATTCGGCCTAGAGGCAGTACTTCCAATCGAGTGTGAAATTCTATCACTCAAACTCTCTGTGGAACTCATGCCTGACACCACCACCACATAAGAGCACTTGATCCCGCTCGATCATTTGGACAAAACTCGTTGAGATGCCACAATAGCACTCGAAGCTCACCAGCATCGAGTCAAAGCTCAATACAACAAATCTATCAAGCCTCGTTCTTTCCAAGAGGGTGATCTCGTTCTACTCTATGATAAAAGAACATGACCTCTTGGGGGCAGGAACACTCCAACCATTATGGATTGGTCCTTACATCGTCACTAAAGTCCTCTCAAAAGGGGCTTACGAACTTTAGGACTTTAATGGAATTTCGTCGAAGAGCCCCACAACGGGCTCTATCTAAAGAAGTATTTTGCCTAGTTTCGCACTAGGCGTATGCTTTGTAATTTTATGTATATAATTTTTGCCTATTGTTTTGATGTCTCTGGATATTTTTTTTGGTTTTTAAGGTGTTTTTTTCATCTACAATATTTTTCTTTCACATAGATGCCGTCATCCTCCTTATCATACGTCAGATATGTGGACGGTGCTAGTCTTCACACTAGACACATTGCTTCAGCTGCTTGGGTTCTCTACACTCCTGAGTCAAAACTTCTTGTTTCTGGGGGAATTTTCCTAGGTAGTGCCACCAATAACGTTGCCGAGTACATGTCAGTGATCCAACTCCTCATGGAGGCAGTGTCTCGTGACATCTCCAATTTAGTGGTCAGGTTAGATTCCCAACTCGTCATTATGCAGTTAAACAATCATTACCGTGTCCGTCATCTAGTCTTGTTATGTTATTTTTTAAGGGTGAAACTTTTAGAACGTCAATTTCAAACAATCACATTTGAGCACGTTCCTAGAGAATTTAATGCATTAGCCGATTCTTTGGCAAACTATGTGTTAGATTGGCATTTGTGACATTTGTTATAAAATATTTACACATGAGTATGTATATTTTTTATCCCATTGAAAATAAATAAAAAATTAAAAAACACAAAATCACCAAAAAGTATGTATATATATATATATGTCATGTCCAGTACAATATTTACATCAAAAAATCTTCCAAAAATTGGGTGCTTTACAAAAAATTGGCTATACTAAAGCCACACTATGATACTTATACATCCGCTCCACTAGCTAGGCCTGATGCTCATGATAACATACAACTGCTCTGGCTATCCTCCTCAGAGGCACCAGGTATCTCTCCGGCACACCTACGGTATGACACTACAAATGAACTAGAACCTCCCGCATAGGAAGGGGTGGTATACCCATACTCAAACCCTACAGGTTTTTGGAGAGTTCATGTAAGATTTGGGCATCATCATCCCCGATAGCTTCCGCATCCTCAGCTGGTGCGCCAACCCCGGGTAGCTGCAGTCCTCGCCATGCATAGCGAGGGGTCCCAACTGGGCGGACAAGTGCCACATCTATGTCAAGCAAACAAGCTTCATGTCAAAACATAATTTTCACCCTATTTCGACAAAAAAATTGCATAAACATTCAAAAGAAAAAAAAAGTACTTCATAGAGTACACTAATCATTTCTTTCTTACCATCGAGCCCTCACTGGGTGCCAAGGTGCAACACTAACTTCGGATCGCCTGTGAATTTCATACCAGCATAGGGATAATCCTCAATCATAACAATCTGGGAGTTCAGCCAATCAAAAAACCCATCATCAAAACAGTGACGGACGGGACCCTCTCCAGTCTACGGAAGCAAAGCTGCCCATCGAGTCTTTCTTAGCTCGCATGGGCCCAAGGGCACTGTAATGATCCTGGGTCTCATCAATGGTACTCACTCCAGTAGGAAAGAAAGAATCAATGTGCCGTATCCAAACTCTCTCTGGGTACGGGTCTTGCATGCTGTGAGCTCTGCTCGGACCTGACGGACAACTCCATCACACCAGTCAAAAACCTGAGGCTGCATACAATCCAAGGCTAGTAGCATCTGGGCCTTGCTGGCCACATGCTGACTCTTGGCACCTTCCAAGCGAACAATCATCCATAATATATACCTTAGTGGTCTCAAAGCCACCCGTGCAATAGGCACCTGATTGCTCACTTCCTCTGTGTCGCGTATGCAATGAGTCAAAATAAGATCAACAATGGAACACGGATCCACTTTGGACCCCGTCAAGTTGGGCCTTGGGCCACGACATGATAAACCGGTCAAAAATTAAACATCTTCCTTCTCAATTGAGAGCTCATTTCCCCCAATCCGGAAGACATGGTGATGCTTGCCCCATTTCTGAATCAACCACCTCAAGAAGTCCTCTTGACCCCTCATCAGTTCTAAACATGTGTATTTTAGCAAACCCCATCTACAGAGAGCCATTAAACTTTCAGCATTAGTGATCATATCTCTTTCTTCCCGTTCATGTTCTCTCTCTCGCCAGATACTCATGATTAACAGCTGAATACCTACAAATGCAACATTTTCAACCAATTAGAAATTACCTGGAACACTTCAAAATGCTTATTAATGAGTTCCTAAAACATGCGCTACGCCTAACACTAGCTATAGAGAAAAACAAAGCGTGCTAATGTGCCCTTCCTTCATGGGATGTGCGCTTAACGCGGGTCCAACACTTCCGGCCCGCGTTAGTCGCTAATATTTTTTAGGGCCTGCCAAATTTCTCATTTTGAACCAGCAAAATTTCACAAAAACACAATAAAATGATAGCAGGAGGTTCCAGCTCTTACTTGGATCTCACGTGAAAAAGAACCATTGCTCGGATTGACCGCAATCGTCAACTAAATTTTTCACCCTTTTTCACCCTAGAGCTCCTTCACAGCATTCAAAACAGTGAAAATGAAAGTCTTCTGACCTTCTTATAGCCATTTCTGGGGCATGACTCTCTTAGCTAGTTGGAAAAAAGCTGTGAATTCTTGCTGCATATGTGTCACAATTATTGAGATTAGTTACTGATGTTCTGATGAGTGATCAAGATTTATATGCAGACAGAACCATGTTTTGACCCTAATTTCGAGCATTCTTTTTACAGTATTTTTCTTTCTTGTTAATCCGAAAAACCTCAAGTTCTCTTCTTCGGACTCGTTAAACTTATACGAAGTCGATTTCTAGCATTCATTTTATGGTCTTTTTATTGCTCGTTAATCCGAAAAACCTCGAGTTCTCTTCTTCAGACTCATTAAAACTGATATGAAGAAGCACTGAGCTTTCTTTTTAGGGACCTTTTTCTATCTCATAAAACTGAAAAAACCCCGAGTTGACTTTGTTGGGCTCGCTAAACTACCACGACAGAGAGTAAGGAGCCATTATTTTCCTCTTTTTCAAAGCTATTTAAAACTGAAAAAGTAACTGAGTTTTATTCACGTGACTCGTTAAAATTTCACGGAGAGCACCAAATTTTTCTTCGTTGGACTCGTTAAAATTTCACAGAGTACTAAGTTTACTTCGTCTCCTCATACTCATAACAAAATGAGGTAGACGTCCATCGAACATAGATTTCTCACTTTTTCGACTTCGATGGACTAACTCATGGAAAATGAACTATTTTGGGCTTACTATTCTCCCTTTGTTGTGCCCGGTTATCAAGACATGAAAAAGGTACCCCAATGGAGTTGTATTTTACGACATTTTTTAGACTCTCTAAACATGAAAAATTCACCAAGTTTACTCGTCTGGACTTGTTAAACCTAATCAGACAGGGCACAGAGTTGTCTTTTACGATATTTTTTAGACTCTAAATATGAAAAATTCACCGAGTTTACTCGTTTGGACTCATTAAACCTAATCAAACGGGGAAAAATTTGGACAAAGTGGATACTACCTCTGTTATATTTCAGAAAGGTCGATTTTCCAACAAAAATCTTGAACATGGCACTTCCCAGACAACTCTTTCACAGTTAGACGAACCCTACCATCTATGACTATTAGCCTTCATCTTCTAGTGTTCCTACACCGGTAAAATCCTAACAAAATATTTGGTGTTCGTTAAGCCTCAGTTGCCTAGTACCCTGTTACAGTGCCTTCTATTGTTCAAGTAGATCTCTCTATCTACTGCTCCTCTTATCAACCAAACCGCTCATTATGCCAGAAATTATTTGTCGTCAGACATCCCCATTTTCTCTTCATTATCTCTATCACAAACAAAATCATTTGGTTTCCATTTTGTGTTGACTGATGTAGGACGCCTTAGTGCCTACCTTTCAACAGATCTCTTTCTATCGACTTCAACATCTTATCTAGGAAATTGATCTAGAAACCCATCAGTACTCGGATACTTTCAAACATCAATGGCAGGTAGTCTTGTGTCTGATTAGTATTCTTCATCATTGGCTCCTGATCGAATGATTCTAAGAGTGTTCGACTTCAACTCTTTTTATTCACACTCACTAGATTGTACTGTGCATCTTAGGGACCATTATCACTATCGGTGGCCACCTTTGCATCTGTTAACAGTTTTCATTATTGACTGGTAATCAGATGATTTCTCACATGTTCGATGACATCTCCTTCATTCACATGTTGAGAAATATGCAGTCTAAGTGAAGCAGCGGTCAAGACCTTGGGGCAAAGGTTGCATCATTAAAGCTATGTTCCCTTCCCCAAGTTGCGATATTGTTTATGGAGATAGCTTCTTCAGCCTGATCCTATTATGACAGACATTTCCACATTGTGCTTATCGGTGGATATATTCTGAATATCTCTGTTCTAGAGAAATCATGTTGATTAAGCTACTGAGCATGGGAATGCCCGACTCAAGGTAGATACTATATTTTCTGACATATGTTGTTGTTTCAGGTTTTCCTCAGTCTTTCAATCTCTTTATCTCTACTACACACATTATAAAGTATTTCGGCCATCGTATTTGTCTCTGACCTCACACTTTTGGGGGGAATCTGTTACAGGTCAAAAAACCTCCTCATCAGCTCAGAGGAGAAGATAAATATGGAAGGAATAAAAAGACCTAAACTAAACCTACTTCTGCTAAGGTAACACACCCCTATAACAGCACAAGAGTGTTATAATGCACCTGATAAATGAATAGGCCGCATTAGTGGCTAGGGAAACACTCTGTTTACACTAGAGGGAAATTTTACCCATGTTTTGAGTTTGAAACAGGGAAAACCCGCGCAGAATGATTTGAATTCCCAGCTTTTTCTCATAGGAGAGTCAGTAAAAAAAGGAAACTGCAAAGCACTAGTCTCTTATTGGGCCTTGCCAAAAACAACTGAACTCTCAAGGAAGGCAAAAGCATGGGAAGTTGAGGAAACATCTTGGTTTTTTCTATTTAGAACTGGTGGAAGGAGAAAGGAAACGATTGCTCTCTCCATCTCCTATAAAATGGAGCTGAAGGCTCTTGGTTCAAGGTCAAAGGATTGTCAAAGTTTTGAATACTTGTGAAGCAGAGCATTATTGTTGTAGTGTGAAGGTCAAAATTCAAAGAGGTTCATTGAGAACTTGTTGATCAAGACATCACCACATTGAGAGATAGAGAGACTGGAAGGCTGAGGAGGGCTTGGTACAACCGACGGTTTTAATCCTCCTTTTCACAAATTAATAGAACTGTATCTGTTTTTTCCATTCTATGCGTTAATATTGTTATTGTTCTTCAATTACTTATATAGCATGAGATGAATAGCTTAGATGTGCATTTTTTAAATTTTTATCATATATTGACTTAATTGATTGGAAATGTATGTTGTGGTAGAGATTACGCGGGTGCTTTGATTGATTACAAGGTCAAGATTTGGAGCTGGTGAAGAAGGATCCTCGCTTCGCTACTTAGCGCTCTCCAAAAGACTTCAAGATCATTAAAGAGGTAATCTTCCATTTCATTCCATCAATTTTTTTAAGTTGATATGAACATGTATATGCCTTCTTTGTGAACTATACAGCTAATCTTGCTATCTGCCTCGGGCATCGAAAAGCCCTGAGAGGGATATTAGAAAACCAACAACCCAAGAATTTTACCCTACAGCAGGAGGAACCACTTCACTTCATATGTCTCATGCAGAGAAGAGGCTCTAGAACAATAGATGGTTGCCACTTGTAGGTTCATTAATGAGGAGATGCATCTAGCTATATAGTTGGAAGCCATTCTAGACATTCTAGAGAGGCAACTATGGAGTTGGGTATTCATTACACAATGGAGAAGATGGGGAGACTTTCCATATGAGGATGCCATTTGGAGGGAGGGGGATTGATGTAGCATTCACTTTTTCAGTTACTTGAGGACAAGCAAAATTTTGGTAGGGAGGACTGTAATATTCCCAATTTTCCATCAGTTAATTAGAATATTAGAGTTCTTACTTTTATTTCTTAGTAAGTAAATAAAAGGGTGGAGGGACCCATGAACCCCATAGATGAATAAATTCCACTTTGTTGTGTCAATGTGAGCTAGTTAGATAATGGATCATCATTATGGAGTAGTGGAGTAGCTTATTAATGGAGGAAGAGTGGAGATCATGGAGAATAATGAGGAAGATGATCAGGATTGTTGATCTTGTCAGCCCCCTATTGAATTTTGACAAGCAATCCCCTTTAAAAACCCTTTTAGACTCCACCTTTTGGCCTAAAGAATCCTTTTTCTGCCTATCGTTACCTTTCCTACCCCCAAATTACCTTAAAAAAAAAAAGGCCGCAAAACCCATATTTGAAAATCTATAAGGCCTAGCCCTTTCGGTCCTAGCCCCCCTCTGTCTTTTCCTCCACATGACCGGAAGTTAGAACCGAGTGCTAGCCATAAAGGCGCTTATCACATATATATGTATCGGGCACGTTTATAACCGTCGATCTGTACAAATCCGATGGCATTCGCAAATCTTCACCGCGACCGTGGCCCACTTCGTCCATCACCCAAATCGCCCGTCCACCGTCTGATCAAACTATAGATCAACAGTCAGAAACCTATCTGCTTCGGTGGTCCCCGCTCCGTGCACTGTACAAAACCGGTGGTTTATATCGCACCGCCTTTCTGAGGCGGGCGATATTTCTCATTTAAGAGCGATTCCATACATCGTTCGTCGCGTGTCCCCAAATACGGCCCAAAAACCACCCTCCATCGTGCCTTATCGTTCGTCCGTAGTCACGGTGCGATATCTAGGAGAGTCGTCTGATCTGCGATGATCCATCCGATGGTTGTCGCTCCTCGAAGCTGTGTGGAAGTAACATGGGGAAACCGTACCCCTGGCCCATGGTCCATCGCCCTCCGACGCATTCTCAGCTGTCGATCTCGTCTTGAGATAGAATGGTCCAGATCATTTGCATGGTCTGCCGTTGACTCGGTCTTCCTCCACATCACCCGTTCCATGTGTGTGTCACATGTTACCTCCTCCCGTTATATATTCCAGTCATAATTCAAATTTTCATTGTTTTACGTTAAAAACCTCCACCCGGTCCATCCGCCAAAGTTCCACTGCATTTTTCATCGCCACCTCGCATTCTTCCGCCATTTCATCATGCCTCATTGCTACGCAGTCATCCCCACTGCATCTGCATCCCCACGCATGGTTTTCCTAATGAGTTTGCGGGTTTTGTAGGGTTACAGCGGCGATAAACTGCCATGATTCAGTCTATCTTACCGTAATTGGAGCACATCAAAGGACCATGTCTCAGGGACTGAAATCATGGAGAAAGTCCTGGGAAAGTATGCTGACAAGACTCCCATTAAAGAAGTAGGGGTAAAATCTGTCAAACCCTGCAGAGCCATTCAAAACACAGATTGCGTAGATGAAGATATTAATGGAGCAGTAGAGAAGTATCAGTGAAAGATCGGGAATTCAACATTCAGCATTGAGATCTTAAGCTGTAATTCAGGGTTTAGAAGGCAGAGGGTACCATTTGCAGAAAAATACCTTAAGGCTTTCTTTTTAGCACCATTCTCTTTCAGAAAAGGACAGAATGTCGATGAGGTTTTTATTTCTCTACCGTGTTCCTGAAGAGACTTTCACCTAGTTCATTTATTTCAGAAAGCAGGCCACAGAGTACATACAACATTACAGATTTATCAAGCAGTATGGGCGTGCACGTTTTCACCATCTTGTCTTAATGAGGAAAATTAAATGTTCATCACCTACTTCCTCTACTAGTTTTCTTTTTCTCCTATAAAGCTCCTGAAAAACAGATGATTTAGGTTCCAGATTTTATCAGAAAATTATGCAGTGAAAGGATTTTTGTATATATTTTGTGGAACTCTTGTATGAAGTCTCAGAGCCCATAGGGTCTTAGTGAGGAGGAGTTCCATCTCTTAAAGAGGATTCTGGTCTTTGGTATTTCACAATCTATAACTTTCTCTTATGTGTTATTTAAATAGATCATTTCATTTCATCCATATTTCTTGTATCATGTTTTGGAATGCGAGTGGCTCACTGATTTTTGGTATGGATTTATCCTAGTTGATACCCATGCTTGGATTAGTCAAGCGCTTTAAATATGGCTCATGCATGATATTCTGTTCCACTATTCATCTAAATCATATTTTTTCTATATTAGTTTCTTTGGGAGGGTTTTTTTAAAATACTATTGTCATGTATGGATTCTTAGATTGGTAAGCCCATGCATGGTGATATTGTGTATCTGGATATCAGCTCAATGACAACTAATATTTTCTCAATAATTCATTCACTACATACACCTTCTGATAACTTATTTCTGTGAGGTATTTCTGAATCGGCCCTCTTTACAGTAAGCTGTCTCTGAATTGTCTGTTGCTTTTACAATAGATTTTTTCATGTTGCCTCTGCGATATCCCTTTCTCTGTGTCAGTTTCTGAAGGTCTTGGTCCCATTCATATTAATATTCCTTGTTTTAAAAGAGATATCATGAGAGCTTGTTATTGATAACTCCCTCTGTTATACCATATGCTCCTTGCTATATAAGATGTCCTAGGCACTGGTCTATCACAACTCTAGGATGTCTCTAGGAGCGAAAACATCTTTTTGGCACCGTTGTCGGGGAACGAAGTTGAGAAAATTTAAATCCTTGGGCCTCGAAAAAACCTAATTCACTCTTCAAGTAGGTGAGTATGGAGATTTGAGAGTTGTAGATCCCTCACCTTGGCAACTCCATAGTTCCTAAATGATTAAAAGACTCCACTAGGTGATCAGTAGGCTGTTGATTATCTTGGTTTCACGAGACTCCACTGGGAGACTATGTCATAGTACAACATCAGCCATGATGAAGAACAAGCCACTTCACCAATGCAAGACTCTAAGCAGTTTTAAAAAATGCATCCAAGTTTCATCGCTGAGTGCCGAGATGAAATGTCACGTGACTTGGAAAAAACGGAAGTGGAGGACCTTCCATGGGCTATTCTTCTTCTCATCTCAAGTTGCACACTTGTTCTTAAGAAAATATTTCTAAGATTGATGATTGAAAGATATGAAGCTGAGATCAAACTCTTGAAATCACAAGAACAAAATCAAGACCTAGATAATGAGCAAGACATGTATGATGCTTTAAAACCTATGGAAGATGAGGAGGAAAGTGATCAGGAACTTACTAATTGCTTACCTATATCTTATGTTACGCGGATCAGAGAGTATCAGGACCTAATAGCAATGGAAAATAGGGAATGTTGCTTGGAGGAAACAAGAGGACACATAGAAGAGGCTCAAGAGAACATCCTGCCTCCAAGTCAGCTAATGCAAAAAAAATAGGATTGTTGTGCTTCTATCCATGATGATAGGGAAACCCCCCTTTTGACAGAAGGAGAGATTGATCAGATATTAAATCAGTGATCCACCTCTGAATTCTTTCATAGAACAGATTCCCTTGCTCACTCGTCTATTCAGTTTGATGATTCGAATCCAGAAAAATCCTCTGAGGATCGAGACGAAGAAGGACCTGCTGAGAAGCCGACAGGTTTGATTGGTGACCTTTGCTTACGATTATGAATTTCCTAGTTATGATCTATTTGATGATGACTATTTCCAAAGAGAAGCTGAATTCACACAGCCATCATCAGTAGACCCATGGGAGGAAATCCAGGGCTAGCAACTCCAGAGAAGCAGTGAACCTTGTTAGCCTATATATGATACTGATGGGGAGAGCTATGATAGTATAATAGCAGATGAATATTCTTTGAATATTCATTTTTCTCTACTACAGATCATCAGTGAGACTGGAAACCAGTAGCCTTTTCTTTCAGAAGATTGGGAGGAAAGCAAAGAAGAATTTCTTAAGCAGATTGAAATTAAGGGGCCTCCTCTTGAAAAGGAAGAAGAAATGAAACATACCCCTGCTTAAGAATACATAGATCGGTTCACAGAGCTCCAAGAGGATAGAACTATCATATACGATGAGTCCTCCAGTTCAGAAGATGAATAGGACACTATACTCCAAGAGAGTCTTCTTCTCCATCCAGTGGAAGAAGAAGAGATCCTGGTTGAAGCCTGCCTGCCAAATATTCATAACCAGGTATCTTTTCATGATCCTTATGCTCATTTCCTACAAACATTTAAGGAAGGATCAAAGGTATTTTTGAGCAGCTTGTTGCAGACATAAAGAAAATTTTTTGAAGCTGCTGATGAAGAACAGAAAGAGTGGGAGAAACCCTACCTATTCAGCCTGCTCAAGGAGCTGGGAAGAACATACCAGTCATGGGATCACTTGATGGACTGGTTGCATTGGAAGACAATGTTTGTAAGCTATACTTGTAAACAGTCCAGTTAGAGTAGGGTAGGTAGGAAAAGCTCAATAAATCTCAGTCTGTGAGCATATATTTAGTTGTTTTAATTCCTGCGAAGTCTAGCAAGCTAGACAATTTAATCCTGGCTTGGCTGTTTTTCAATTTCTGTTTTAGAATGTAGAGAAGAAATCTGCTAGACAGTTTAATCCTAGCAGATGTAGTCTAGGTAGAGAAAATGTGAGATCAACAGTTTAATCTGGTCTCATGGAATAATAAGGGTAGAAGTAGAATAGATTTATTTTTCCTGTCTGTGAAAATTGATGATGTAGGTGGTCTGCGAAGTTCTCGACACGCCCAAGGATGAATGTGCCGTCCCCAGGTGGAGCCAATGTTGATCATGTCAACCCCCTATTGAATTTTGACAAGCAATCCCCTTTAAAAACCCTTTCAAACTCCCTCCTTTGGCCTAAAGAATCCTTTTTCTACCTATCGTTACCTTTCCTACCCCCAAATTACATTAAAAAAAAAAAGGCCGCAAAACCCATATTTGAAAATCTATAAGGCCTAGCCCTTTCAGTCCTAGCCCCCCTCTGTCTTTTCCTCCACATGACCGGAAGTCAGAAATGAGTGCTAGCCATAAAGGCGCTTATCACATATATATGTATCAGACGCGTTTATAACCGTCGATCTGTACAAATCCGACGGCATTCGAAAATCTTCACCGCGACCGTGGCCCACTTCGTCCATCACCCAAATCGCCCGTCCACCGTCTGATCAACCTGCAGATCAACGGTCAGAAACCTATCTGCCCCGGTGGTCCCCGTTCCGTGCACTGTACAAAACCGATGGATTATATTGCACCGCCTTTCCGAGGCGGGCAACATTTCTCATTTCGAAGCGATTCCATACATCGTTCGCTGTGTGTCCCCACGTATGGCCCTAAACCCGCCCTCCATCACGCATTATCGATCGTCCATAGTCACAACGCAATATCCATGAGAGCCATCCGATCTGAGACGATCAATCCGACGGTTGTCACTCCTCGAAGCTGCGCGGAAGTTAACATGGGGAAACCGTACCCCTGGCCCACGGTCCATCACCCTCCGATGCATTCTCAGCCGTCGATCTCGTCTTAAGATCGAACGGTTCAAATCATTTACATGCTCTGCCATTGACTTAGTCTTCCTCCACGTCACTCGTTCCACGTGTGTGTCACATGTTTCTTCCTCCCGTTATATATTCCAGTCATAAGTCAAATTTTCATTGTTTTATGTTAAAAACCTCCGCCCAGTCTGTCCGCCATAGTTCCCTTACATTTTTCATGACCACCTCGCATTCTTCTGCCATTTCATCATGTCACGTTGCTACGCAGTCATCCCCACTACATCTCCATCCCCACGCATGGTTTTCCTAACGATTTTGCAGGTTTTGCAGGGTTACAGCAGTGATAAACCACCATGATTCAGTCTATCTTACCGTAACTGGAGCACATCAAAGGACCATGTCTCAGGGATTGAAATCATGGAGAAAGTCCTCGGAAATTATGCCAACAAGACTCCCATTAAAGAAGCAGGGGTAAAATCTATCAAACCCTGTAGAGCCATTCAAAACACAGATTGCGCAAATGAAGATATTAATGGAGCAGCAGAGAAGTATCAGTGAAAGATCATGAATTCAACGTTCAACATTGAATATCTTAAGCTGTAATTCAGGGTTTAGAAGGCAGAGGGTACCATTCGCAAAAAAATACCTTAAGGATTTCTTTTTAGCACCATTCTCTTTCAGAAAATGACGGAATGTCTATGAGGTTTTTATTTCTCTACCATGTTCCTGAAGAGACTTTCACCCCGTGCATTTATTTCAGAAAGCAAGCCACAGAGTACATACAACATTACAGAGTTATCAAGCAGTATGGGCGTGCATTTTTTCACCATCCTGTCTTAATGAGGAAAATTAAATGTTCATCACCTACTTATTCTACTAGTTTTCTTTTTCTCCTATAAATCTCCCGAAAAACAGATGATTTAGGTTCCAGATTTTATCAGAAAATTATGCAGTGAAAGGATTTTTGTATATATTTTGTAGAACTCTTGTATGAAGTCTCAGAGCCCATAGGGTCTCAGTGAGGAGGAGTTCCATCTGTTAAAGAGGATTCTAGTCTTTGGTATTTCACAGTCTGTAACTTTCTCTTATGTGTTATTTAAATAGATCATTTCATTTCATCCATCTTTCCTGTATCATGTTTTGGAATACAAGTGGCTCACTGATTTTTGGTATGGATTTATCCTAGTTGATACCCATGCTTGGATTAGTCAAGCACTTTAAATATGGCTCATGCATGATATTTTGTTCCACTATTCAGCTAAACCGTATTTCTGCTATATTATTTTCTTTGGGAGGGCGTTTATAAAACGCTATTGTCATGTATGGATTCTTATATTGGTAAGCCCATGCATGGTGATATTGTGTATCTGGATATCAGCCCAATGACAACTAATATTTTCTCAATAATTCGTTCACTACATACACCTTCTGATAACTTATTTCTGTGAAGTATTTCTAAATCGGCCCTGTTTACAGTAAGCTATCTCTGAATTGTCTGTTGCTTTTACATTGGAGTTTTGCATGTTTCCTCTGCGATATCCCTTTCTCTGTGTCAGTTTCTGAAGGTATTGGTCCCATTCAGATTAATATTCCTTGTTTTACAAGAGATAGCATGAGAGTTTTTTATTGATAACTTCCTCTGTTATACCATATGCTCCTTGCTATATAAGATGTCCTAGGCACTGGTCTATCACAACTCTAGGTTGTCTTTAGGAGCGACAACAGGGATAATGGAGGAGTAAAAGCAAAATCGTAGAGCATTAATGATGCAGTGATGGAGGAAGTTCTGCATTAAATTCACGCATGATGGAGGGAGTGGATATTAATTTCAGAGATCATGGAGATCATGGAGAAACAACACATTGTTCATGGAGACTAGTGGCCACATGTGCAGCATATTTATGAGGTGGGCCAAGGCTAGGAAAGGCTCACAACCATATAAGGAAGATGAGGGTAGCAAATCAAATTAGTCTGGAATTCGATATTTTATTGTCATTTGACATTATTTTCACACTTCAACTATTTAGCTAAGTTTTTTGTGTTTTTTAGCACACGGGTGTTCTCGAGAGGGAATCCCACCCTTACCCATGGGGGGACTTCGAGTGCCTACTATGGGAAGGTTATTTTTAGAATATATTCATCATCTAACATTTGTGACACATTCGACCCCTCTCTTTTGCATATACAACTTCAGGAATTACGCATTCCTGCCTTAGGGTTTGAGAGGAGGAAGGTAGTTTCTAGAATTTCAACTAGGAAACTAGTGGAGGATTCATCCTTTCTCCTTGAGCTTCCATTTCAGTCTTCGAGGAGAAACATTGTGATATCTGGCATCAAGCCATCATATTACACCTCCATGCACCAGTAGTTCCTTGAGGAATTGCACAGTCCAGTCAGGTAGATCTAAAGGAGGAAGAAAGCTCCAAGTATTTTATCTTGGAATCATGTGAGTAGTCTTTCCCTCATTTTGGAGAGATCATTTACATGAGCTATGAGAATTATTTCATCATCCAGTAGCAGGCTACAACTCCAGCCTCCTTGATAGCGTAGTCTAGTCCAGCAGTTGTGCAGTTTGCAACTGTAACTTGAGCAGAGAAAGGAGCTAGATATGGAGATTCTAGCTTGGAGATTAGGAGAAGGGATCAACCCTTCAGTTAGTGAGATAAGTGGGTGCTATTTCAGCTGATAGATAATTCTTTCATTCCCATATCAGTACTTATCTCTAGGGAGTGCGTAACTCAACCAACAGGTGTGCAGTGTGCCACCAGAAAAGGGCCGAAAATCCAAAGTTAAAATCTAGCCAAAACATTTCTGGGTTTTTTGAGTAGAGTTCGTGGTTAAAATCTTGGATCTTTCTGAGCTCTCCATCAGCCTCCCACACATGGTTCTTCTTCCTAGTAGTAGTAGTTTCCACTAGTAGCAGCGTAACATTCCCAATGATAGTTTTCATTAGTGTGTTTTAGTCACTTATTGTTGGTTTGAGTGCAACTTCTTTGGAGCATTGTATACTTTATATTTGTTGTTTTTTTTATAATGACATGGCTCAGCTGTTTCTTCTCATGATTATAATTTTTTGATGTAATTTCTAGTTGTAGCATATTTCCAAAATTTTCCATATTTTAGTGTTATATCCATGTATTGGTTATTTGGAATGGTGTAAATGTTTTATATTCTTGTATTTTCCATTTTGGAATATTACAACGCCAATTTCACGTGGTCACTGATATTCTGAAACAAATTTGTCAATGCCTTCCACATAGCATATCGAGTTGCCTTCCCATGGAGACAAGAGACAATATGATCTCGAACTCCCTCTAACAAGATCCTTCTCACCTTTTCTACCTTCTATTGCCATGCATCAAGAAGTTAGGAATCTGCTGTCGTGGGCTTGGGAATATTAGTATCTATGAATTCCTTCAACCTGTTGTCCTCCAACACTACCTCCATCCTATCCTTCCATGCAACATAATTCGAATTGACCTTGAGTGAAAATTCAAGTCTCAAGCCATTGAAAGACATCTTGATCTTCTGCTGGATCCTGAAGAATAAATATACAAATTTGAACCTGTTCAAGACAAAATGAATTTATTCTCTTCTATTATAATTCCTTACGCTCTGATACTGTGTATAAATTTATAGAAATTCTATACAAATGGATTCAATATGATCTTGTGATGTACTAAGATAGGATACTGAATCCTTCTACAATATTTTTAGAATACAAGACACGATCGATAAATCACATGCAAGTAAGAGAAAGAAGTAAATCAATCACACAACACAATATGTTCTTGGGGAAAACAACTGCTCAAAACACTGATATCATATATTGTATAAAGTCAAGGAATCATGAAGCAATCCAATTCTTAATCTCTCATGAGAGTCTCCAGCACTCTGCTAATTGTCTCTTGCTGATATAGGAAAAATTGGACAAACACATAGCAAATTCTTAGCCTTGCTTTAGCCTACCTTTCTCATGCAATTCCTAAATAATTAGGCCCATATTAAATAGAAAAATCAGCCCTCCTTGATTGTGCAAACCATCATGGAATCCCCACGACTTTATAGTTGCACACATGCAATTTTCTAAAAATACAACTGCAAGTTATGTTCCCTTTAACCTTTGTCTCAACTGGGTCTTCCTTAGAACTAACATGAATGTAGCTATTAATAGTGAATTATCAGTTATCTGATTTATCGCTACTTGTGAATTTAATCTAATTTAATTCGTTGGGCCTCTCACTAGCTCATCACTAAGTTAGAATTAGTTAAACTGATTTTAACTGAATTAATTGAGTTAACTAATTCACACCTACACCCCACTGATGCATCAAATACAACTGGACCCCCAAAAATATTATAATCCCTCTACATGCGTCATATTAGACCCTCAACTCGAATTTCTTGAGCTAACTCAATCATCTTGACTTAGTTAACTGATACAAGTTGTTATGAGATGAAATTACAATTTATTTTCAAATTTTTTTAAGGGAAAAATAAATTAGATGTTGCACATTCCTCACTAGTGTGGATCACAAATTCCTCACTAGTGTGCATCAAAATTTCCTCACCAATGTGCATCATAAATTCCTCACTAGTGTGCATCAGAATTTACTCACCAATGTGGGTGCAATTTTTGTCCTTTCTAGTTACCAATTTCACTGTTTCTTGTTGCAAATTTCAACACGACTCAGCCATTGATGCAAAAAAATTTCCACACCATTAAATCAAGCTTCTGACTCAATCATGCCAAAGACCAAAGGATTTATATTAATAATGATGTCATCTATTTGAGCTAGGATGATCATTTTAAAACAATTCCAAACAATACTCCACAACCTTCTTTTTCTTTTAAATTATAGCTCAAAGGCTTTATATTAAAAATGTTATCTATTCTACCAATGCTTCCTTTAGCTCCTTTTGTACTAGCCCCTTTTCTATTTTTACCACAAAACCTAGTGATGTGACCATTGCCTTGGTCCTTGATGTAATTAACTACTTTTAAGCCTTCAAGGGATTATTTCCTTTAGAACTTTTCCTCCATGCCTTTGGTCAATGCTTCATGGAAACTACTCTAGAACCTAGCCCATGGCCCTTTATTCCAACGATTTTGTTTTAATTTATTTTAAATCCTCTGGGCTCCTTTTAGTGGGAATAGCTATCACTCGGTTCCACTCGCTCTACTTCTCATTGATCAACGACTGCATGTTGTTAATGTCGACATGTACCGACACTTTTCGCCAGTGCTTCCACTTTAATGCCTTAATTTTCTTCTGGGATTTACCTTGAGGAGTTAGTTTTCTTGTGGGGTTTTCCTACTGTAGCCATGCGCCAATCATAATGATGTCAGTGCAAGCTGGATTTGACAACTGCTACATGTGCCCAACACGATGTCATCCTGATGCTTTCCTTTTGTGCTACTCCAAAAACTATAGAGGTATTTCCAGGAGGTTAACGTCATGCTTAAATCACCTCCACCACGTGGTTCCCTATGATTGGTCCATGTGTCATGAAAAAATGGCCCACTTGGCCACCCAAAAAGGCCAAAAACACCTTCCATGTGTCACGCTCTGGTTCGGCCACGTCATTGCTGATGTCATCATCCTTTGGAAATATACGTCATCCATAGAAGCCAATCATAATGCACCACTTGTCTACCACCAAAGGAGAGAGAAAGGGTCTCTGAAACCTTGGTTTTTCACCATTTTTCCTTTATAAAAGTTTGAAAGGTCCTAGTTATTTATGCTCAAAAATTCCACCAGGCTGACACTCCTGTCAATGTTGAGGCCTCGAAATTGAATCTTGAGCCAAAAAAATACTTCCATTGCATTGTTTTCGGGGTGATGTTCACCCATCTTATGACATCCTGATAGATCCTAAAAGGGCTCCTTGAAATTTCTCTAGGGTATAAATATCAGGGTAACTGTGTCGGGATGATGTGTTGTGTGGTCTCTACCTTAGGCCAATATAAACCTTTTATACTATGTTATGTGCTCGACCTCTTCCTAATCATTTTCCTTATTATCCTTAAGGTTTCTATGGGGTATTACCATCAGGTTACCTCCTCTAGGATGACTGTTATGGGGGCTCCACCTGCAGCCAATTCCCATGCTCTTTGTTGTTGTGTTGTTCCTTCCATGTTTCCCAATGTTTTCAATGGCAGATCCTCCAAAGAATATGGTGTGCTTGGATGCTTTTCCAAACTTAACTTCATGCCAAAAGAGTCTCCAACCACCTTTAGCTCTGCTACTTTGAATTTGGGTGTACTCAACTTTGACTAGCTCTAACTTTCAATCCAAGAGACCATTTTCATACTTCCACATACCACTAGAAATATATTTAAGATCAATTTCCATATAAGTGGATTTCATATGCTCTTTAAGTGGTCTTCTACACTAGAAATTCCTTCAAATTCACTGCACCATCTCCATTAGTGTTGATCTTCATCCTTCTTCTTATGCTCGATCCTGAACACTAGTGTCCTTCTTTGCCATCTTTGACATATTTTTCGATCTGTTGCAATCAATGAAAGCATATTTATAACAAGTATTTTTATCAATTTTGGAGTTTTAGAGAGCCTTGAGGTGAATATTTTTATGCATCCACCTTCTAAAAAAAATTTCTGACCCCTTTTCTTGGTAGCTCTTCCCTATGTGCAGTTCGCTCCCAGATGGACATACGAGTGATAATGCCTACATTCAAAGGGATTCCATCATAATTAAGGATTTTTTTGTGACTGATATTGCCATGTTGGATAAAAAATATATTTTTATTGACCCAAAGCTAAATTTATCCCTACCAAAATATCAGCCATCGCCATGTATCCCGAGGATTGAAAGCAGTAGTCTGCTTCATAGAAAAACCCTTAAATGTTTCAAATCTCCCTGAAAACACCTTCAAAATAGAAATGAAGTGCAAGACCATGAAGAAAAACCAATATTGAGGTCACCATGAGCTAGTTTAATCAAGCGTCAAAGTCCATTGTCCATTTTTTTAGATATAGGGCTTAAGAGCATCGTGGCCCTTGCTTGCTAGCTAAAGGGATGGAGAGTAGCTAGGGGAGGAGGAATTTCCACTAAGCATATAAAAATTCATAAAATTGTTAAGAAACATGGATAGTGAGACAAGAGGTTCAGTGAAGATGATTGCCACAAGAAAAGATAAAGCAGTGGAATCCTCACTCACAGCAATGATGTCAAGCGTAGATCATGGGAATGGAGGGTTAGCTAGAAGAATTCCTACACTAAAATTGAGGCATATTTGAGGGAACCAGAGAGGGACCCTCACTAAGGGTTGAGCTACGATCGATGACAACGACGATTGTACGATCCATGGGGGTACAAGATGGAACTAGATCATCACATTAGCAAGAGAGTTTTTTGAAACCATGTTTGAAAGTGGCCTTAGCATCTACATATTTGTGACAGGATCGAGAAGAAATGTTAAGGACAATGGGGGAAATGTCCAAATTTGATCTCCTTCTAATGTGTCATATGAAAAATCCACAAGTTCCTTGTCCATGGAAAATAGGAGAAAAAAAGAAAAAAACTCTTTCTTCAAAATGTGGGAAGAATAAAGGAAAATAAATACCAAAAAATAGGCCAAGGATGGAAGCCCATGTATTTATTCCATCCAACCCTAGCCCTTTCCATATTTTAAAAAATCTCATTTTACTCTTTTTCTTTAAAAAAAACCCTTCTATTTATATCTATTAGATATTTCTTTATTTTTTTTTGGTTTAGTTTGAATAATATAATAGTTTAGTTTTATATATAAAATATATTACATGAAATTAATTATAATTTTTTAGTAATATGTTTTTTGGATGGTTGGTTTTTATGTTAAGAGAATTTAGAAGTTGTAATGACTTACTAAAATAAATGTTTAATTAATAAATTCTTATAAATTTTATGATACAATGTAGTTAGATTATGTATAATTAAATAGCAATCAAAATGGTTGTAAATGAGTAATAAGAAGACTAAATGAGAGCATAGGAGGAAAAAATGAGAAGGAATCTTGAAAACTACACCTCATTTCAGGGAGATTTACCATTTTTCATTTTTTTTGTGTTAGAGATATCTCACATAATTTTGATTATATATATTGAAAAATTCCATAATGTTAGCTGGAAGGAACCCATCCCTCAAACATGAGACGATATATTTGTGGAATGTATAGTGGTTTTTGTTGATAGAAGAAAATGAAGGGTTACCTTGAAGAAAGAATCCATGGGTGGTGGAGCAAGAAAAAGGTTGGAAAATTTGAAAATGTTCTTTGGTGTTACTATTGATCGTATATATAACTAGAGGTCTAAAAATAGACACCCATAGGATAATCATTGTATTGGGTATCATGGGTTGGGTTGAATGAATAACAAAGGTTATGCAACTACCTCTAGTTTCAATGGTCTCATATTTGACTTGGGGGTGGAATTTATAGAAAATTTTGATAGTTGGGAAATGAAAATCCTAAACTTACAACTGGTCTTGTGGACAATACCCCAAGAAATATGAATGGGATAAGTGTTCTATTTTGTGGATTATCTCTTTGTGCATATCTATTCCTTATCTAAAAAATTATTTTATTATCCTAAATACATGCATGTTTATAAGAGAATGAAATCAAGTATGATGTTAAATAATCTCAACATTGGAATTAATTCCATTAATGTCTAAGATTAATTAGTTCATGTGCATTTTGGCTAAAATGTTGTGCACCAAAATGAATATGGATTCTTGTATATTTGTGTTTACATAATTTAGTTGTTTCTATTAAAAATTATACTAGTTTATTATATTTAAATAATTAAAATATAATTATTTATGCATCTCAAGAATTGTTGGCTAGATGCATGTTTTTTTATGTATGATAAGAAATATTTATTCTTCATCTAATTAAATTTGATTAATGTCTTGCTTTATTGAAAGCCAAATGGGCTCACATTTTTTTGAAGTCCAAATAGATTCACAATTTAACATTTTTATTGAAGTGCTTTAATGGTGAAAGGGAGGTTAATCATTTCATATTACTACAAATCCAACTAAGGTGCACAATAAAGTATCTCAATATGTTGCATTAATTTGGTTTAAGGTTATCTAAACAATTTTTGGATAAAGAATTGGATTCCCAAATTATGGTAAATATATTCAAAGTAGGTATCCTTAAATTCAATTATGATCCAATAATTGAAATTTGCATAATTATTTTTGAGAATACTAAAAATTAAGGGATAAAGTATTCTATTATACTTACACTATTGAAAATACAACAAGAAAGTCTCAATTTTGATTTTTCCTTAATAAAATTGAGGATATTCAAAATTCCAAATCAACAAACAACTTGGAGGATTTAATTGAGATGACATGGATCTTGTCACTCAGTTAAGAACACTTAATTTGAGTTAATGAGTTCAAGTTAAGTTTGCTAGTGTTGATTCCTATTTTTTAGGAGTCTAGCTCAATTAATTCAATATAAGGGAATTAATTTTAGTTGCATGTAGATATTCCTAAATTTTATAAGCCTAGGTTGAGTTAATTTCAGTTGTAATCAGCTAAACTAGTTCTCATTGTTAATAGAACTAGCTAGTGCCATTTAAGTAGTGGGACATCAATCTAACTCAGATATCAGATAGTTAACTGATCAATATGATAATAATTAAATCATGCATGAAAATAATTCAAATTTCCTAGTTGTGGTGGAGTTTCCAAGGAAGTTAACCAACAGTTGAAAACTAGTTGAGTGTACAAATGTTGCATGAGGTTAGGTGGACCATACTTTGGAATTGCACATTGAATTAGAGGAATTTCCTATTTTAATAGGGGTGTAACTAGAAATTACACTAGATGTTGAAAAGTAAACGCCGTGTTATCACTCAAAAATTTACTTTGGGTTATGTCAAATTATTTCCGAAGGTAATCATTTGAGACCAATCTTTAGGCTGAAAGATGACCCTTTTATCCAGAGGGGGCTCCCTCAACAAGTCTGCTACCCAAGATCACTACTATAACAACTTGGATTTAAACATAGTGGCCAGATATGTAAATGAACAGATTTGGATTTAAGAAGGCTGGTTGGACAAGCTTTAAAAAAAGCCATTGGGCAATGGATCCAAAACTTGAATCTCAATGGCTTACAACTAATAACTAGCTAGATTATTTCTAAAATTACGAGGCAAGGTAAGAATATGTTTAGCTAATAAAGATAATGAAATGACAGTTTGAAATAGAGGAAAGCCCACTGCACAAGAGGCATCTATTGAAAATGAATCTCTTAACACAGTTTTAGAAGAAAGTACAAAAGGGAAACCACTAGAACAGAGCGTCAAGAAGAGATGAATTTTGTACCACTAATTTGCAGATACATAACAGGTATAATCATAATGAAAGGAACATCTATCATGGATGGATTCCTTCACTAAACTACAAATTATACCAACATAAAAACACAATCATGAATGTTGAAGACAGGAACACATACCAAACAATAATTCCGTAATGAATCTCAGGTCCAGAAAAGAAAAGTTTCTATATTAACTTCAAAGAGATAAGCAAGTCTCAATATATAGTACCAAAGGCCTACTTTCAAAAGGTTCCTCCCTTCTACAAGTATTTTCATACAAAAAATATAGACAATTATCCTCTAAAACAACTCCTATATTCTCGGATACAAATCTAACCCACATACTAAAAATAGAAAAAAAAATGTAAGAAATGTGGAAAAAGAAGCCAAGTATCTTAAATTGTTGGAGGTTGTTGAATTTTATCCTCATAATTTGGAATGTTGGAATCGATGTGGTGCTTTCTTTGGATAATTTTCCATATTTTACCAAGTGCCATGGATTCTCTCTAATTGACCATTAAATTCCTGGAGGTTTCTTCTTGATGAATGATCTTCTTAAGTTGTCTCTGACGTCAAATATTTCCACCTCGTACTTTGACTGTTGTTGAAATCATTAAAATTTCCTGCAACCACTCTAAATTGTTGAGCTGCCAGCTATGTAAATGTTAAGATTTTTAATGGTGAATTTGTTGCTGGAATGTGCTTCAAGATTGAGGATCTAATCTAGTGAAAGTTGAATAAGGGTGAAAGTCTTCGAATAGGTTGAAGTAGAATACTTATACTTGGCCTAGAAGTCTACTTTTCATAGTTGTCTCTAATTTAAATACCTTCCTGATGTTTTTGAAGACTCATCCTCTTCCCTTTGAGCTGGCTAGGTTTTAGAACCTTTTGCCATATCATCCCCTTCCTTGTCATTTTGCCACTCATCAATGCTGAGTCACCTTTGGTGCTAATTCCCCTACTACTGTAAATTGTTGTTGAAATTCCTAAGAGACTGTCATTGCAATTTAAACCATATGTGGATAAACTAATGGTTTTGGCCATGTGTCGGGATAAGAGTGGAGGGGAGCGCGTGGTAAGGAGAGTGGTAAAATGTGTTGGTTTGGAGGATTTCAAGGGGGTTAGGAGTGGTAAGAGGTTTACGAGGGGGGGGGGGGGGTGGGGTGTGCGAAAAGATGAGGGGATGACACGTTGACGTGGGACCAGTGGGGAGGAAACCACTTTTTGAACCCCCCGGCCAATAAAGGTCGGATGGATAGGGGGGTGGGAAAAAGGCTATAGGTCATCGATTTGGTGGACTGATTGATCAGATGGTTGGATGGAGAGCAAGACTTAACCACATGTGCCCAAGAGATGGATTTTAAGGTGTTTATATACACTAGTGTATACATGGTGTATTCGATATGAGCAATGCACGCGTCCCCCTTATGAACTCTTCTCGGTGCTTGGCACTTGTGCGTTGGGCCTCAAATATTAGCCCTCAGGCTATTATTTTGTTAAAATGTATAACCCTTCTATTTGAAATTAGCCCCAAGGGTTCATTATAAAAATTGAAGAAAGGGAAAAGCGCCAAAAACAATTCAAATTGGCAAATTTAGCCAAACATTGGAAAAATGAAACCATTTTCCAAAACTTAACCATATCAAAATAATATCATATAAAAGCCAACTTGATGATAATTTTACCATGTGATAACACACCGTAAGGAAGTAGTGTAGGAAAGAGTAGCTTTAAACTATTACTCTTCCATGATGACAATGAAAGTGTGACCATATGTTGTGAAAGGGTGTAAGTAGAGTTTTGGATCTTAGTTAAAGAGGGGGGTCTGAGGAATTGCATCATTGAACTATAGACCTCTTTGAGTGATCTAACTATAGCCCTATTTGAGTGAAAAATAAATCTTAATGTTAAATGTAATACAATCTACTCAAAATAGAGTCTTGTGCAACATCCTTCCCAAGTTCTCATTCCAAGCTCGATAATGTCTGACCTTAAACATTTGAATAATCTTGAAGCATGCCAGATTGAACAACATCTAACTGAATACAGAAACTATTGAATTTGTGATGTATTGAACTGAGCCTTAACCAAATTAAATGTTGTGCTGGTGAACAATGAAAAAATATGTGTTGGAGAAAAGTCGAAATATAGTAAAACTTGTCAAAATCATTATTATTATATCATTTAAAATGTTTCGAAATCAATGCCATGGAATTTAAAAATTATAACTGGCCAAGTCATAACTAATATGGATAGTAAAATCTACAATATTAAGTTTTTCAAGGTCACTCATAACTGATATGAGGTCTTGTGTTATATCTAGACATATTATGGTGTTTCATGGTACTAGGTCGTGGGGCATCTATTGAGGGTGGTGACTCTCCTATTGTTCCTCCTCTCAATTTAGTGGAATACAAACCATTTTTTTGGATATTTGGTGATGAATTATCTGATAGAAATAAAATCCCTCTGGGAAATTTTCCATAGAATACCATTATTAAGAATTGAATGAATTGAATGAGTTCTTCATGCAAGTCAATCTTCAAATATTTCTGACTACAAAAACCATTGTGGGTTAGGAGGCACTTGATAAGGAGAGTGGATGGTGATTTGATAACAAAGATATCATCAAAATTGTTGACTCTAATAAATATTATTTAAAGTACAACCACATGTTCCTAGAGAATCTGAACCATACTATTATTGGAAAGAAGAGGAAGGCAAATGTATGAACAAGATAAAAATATTCATTAATCAAATATTAAGCTAAAATTAAGCAGCGTAAAATCATATTATGATGTTGTTCCTTTTCCAGAAAAAAAATTAAATCAATTTCTTTAGAAAAAAAATGTTGATCCAGTTTTTCCAAAGAACAATTCTCATGTCGTAAATCTCAATCTATTTCTTTAAATTTTCACACAAAAAAATGTAAGAAAATCATGACACCTTTAAATCTAATGAATAGTTGTGATGTTTGTATGTCTAGAAAAATAACATAATAATATAAGAATATTATAGATGTCTTTATCTTAATTACCTGATCAATAGGATGCCTTAATGTGAAAGTTGGTGTGAAAACAAAATTAATCGTGTCATAATTATTATCGATAATGGGATTAACGTCAACCGAAACCTATAAAGGAGACACCATACCCTAATAGTTAACACATAAGGATGGAAATGCCACAAGTACCACATACCAAATGAATTGAGAAAAACTAGAACTTGTCCAACCCTGCAATAGTAACGAGAGAGACCATAGTGGAAAAGGCCACAAAAAGAAGGATATCCATATGCATAGAAAACAAAAGCCATGAGACACTGTGGTAGGATGATTGTAATATCCCAAATCTGGAACAACTAGCAAGGCATGACTGGAAAATGCATTTTCCAGGAATGGATGCTACAGGATTTGAAACCATGACCTAGATCCCTTAAATTGATGTATCCAAGAATGAAATCTAAGAGGTGGCTCAAAAGAAATCCCTCTAGGTGGGTTAAACAGATCTCCCACACCTAGTTGTCCTCAGAAAGTGCCCGATGAGGGACTGCAACAATGTATGAGCATACAATGGAATAATAGAGTTATTTTATAGCCATGAACACATGAAGATAAAAATAGCCAACCAATCTATAATATAGTAGCAAAAGAGTATAATTATTTGAGGAATCAATCACTCAAGCTTGGGAATCGAAGCCTCAACAGAACATGTACTAGAAACTAAAGAACACTGCTACACAAAATTTACATCAGGCTATAACAACGCAGTTTATAGGAGACACTGCAAAAAAATAAATGATAACAGAATGATATGACAATATCAGCTCAAGAAATGTGGGGGAGCAAGCTTTCAACCCCTGAAAATAACAATACACCAATCCTTAAGAGGATTGGCTACAATATAGATACAAATGGAAAATATGCAGAAATGTCGGAGTTACTGGGTAGCAGTTGCAACTCAGAAAATAACTGGAGATGGCTGAAGATGATGTACAATCCAAAATAAATTTCCTCCAACAGATCTCTCAAGTGATAGGCTGATCCTATCCCCGAAGATCTCTTCCTCCAAGATGATGGTGCAAACCCCCACTGTAGGTACTCACTGAAATAATGCAGTCTAGAGAAGGGACTATGCTTTCTATGATGGGAGATGCTTGGCGTGATGCCAAAATATGAAAATCAGCTTTGAAACCTCCTTCACTAGCCTCCAGGGGGAATAGGATCTCGCTCCTCTGAAATATAAGCCAAGGAAAGGTTTTGTGGAACCCTCCACTGCAACACCCAACAACACTACATTATACTTCAGCATAAATAATGCAGTGACTGATGGAAGTGGCTTTTCCCTCGATCCAAGATGTGGAGAAATGAAGTGAAATCCTTCAAGAGGCCTCTCAATAAGGAGAGGAAATCCTAAACAGGAATCCCTCGTGCTAAACAACATTTCAACTTAGCTAAACAACCGGAGAATGCAAATAGTCTTCAAGACCAAAATCATATACTCAAACATGTCTCTCTATGGCTACCTCTTCCTCCTTTTATGCAAGTGAATGTCTCTTTTCCCTGGACCCCACACATTAGGGTTTCTTCCACAAGGAATATTTCTCCCTCTCAAACTGCGTTGTCTTCCCAAGCAAGCCACACCCTCTTAGGCAGTGCTATTGACTTGGTCAAACTTGACCTTGTCCTCATGCAATTGCCCCTTTTCACACTAGAAGGTGAAAAATAAAGTTGCTCCATTGATCCCTTTCACACTATGAGGGATTTTATTCCTACTCATGGGCCTTTTACTAATTTTATTCACTCCTAGATGATATAAGAAAAAATTAATATTCCAATTTGCTGCATGAAAATTTTGGAATATTACAGTCCTCCCCTCTCAAATATTGCTTGTCCTCAAGCAAGTGCAAGGATGGACTGAGTTATTTCTCCTCCTATCCCTATAGAATCCATGTATATGATCTCCTCCAAGGAAATAGATGTTATCTCATCAATCAAGTCCCCAAATCGCTCCTCCTCAGCATGCTAGTCAACTATCAGGCCATCATCATGTAAAGGTGAAATTATCAAGAGGATAGAAAAATGATGTCTAGAGGTCCCCTTGAGGAATGGGATTTGAAATATAATGGGAACTATCTCTCCCATATGGATCCTCAATCCCCAAGCTATTAGCCATGCAAAATGAGTCACCTCCCAACTAGGCAACTCCTGAAAACTATCATCCACCTTTGGCTCAAGCAAAGTAGGTGGGATGAAAATCTGCACATGGTGGAAAAAATAGTCTACCCCACTCTGTCCTCCTCTCCACTTAAGATAAGTGTAGAGTGTCTGCTGATCCTGGGCTGCAATAAATTTTCCCTCAAGTGGAAAGATGAGGACTAGATCTCCAAATACCTCTCCTCCAACATTGCAAACCATGCTGGCCCAAACCATTCCATATATGATGAGATGGAAGTCATCATCATATGGCATCACATCCATCAAATGGCTCACCTCATAAGGAAACAAATGTGTTGTTAAGGTGACCATACCATATCCCATGCTCCCCTTAGAACATGTAGTGCAAAAAGTTTGAGGAAATTCTCCCTCAAAGGACACATTCATCCAATGTGTCTCTCTCCCAAGCATGCTCCTCATAAAGAAAGAAATAATAAAACCATAGGGAGAAAAAATGAGAATCATGCTTGCTACCATGTGTAACAAGGGAGAAGGACAATGGTCCCTCAAATGCAACCAACGCATCTTGACCCTCAACTGCAATAGAGACTGATAAAAAGTGTGGTTTCTCAACCACTTGCCTGCTGCTCCAATCTCTTCATATGTATGAAGGAAGTGAATGATGTACGGTGTGAAATGAGCATGTCCTCCATGATACATCTCTTCCGCAAGTCCTCTTAGGGGATGGCCATAAATCATGCTTATGGCCTCAACTAAACCGTGTGGTATATAAAAAAGAATGCTCCTCCTTGGAGCATCATCCTGCACATGTATGGTTAAGGGATGCATATATACATTATACAAATAATCATGTAAACAACAATGATTACCCTTACCATATTTTCTGCTCATGCAAAGGGAGTGGCTCATAAATGAGTCTCCTCTCATCCTCAAAGAGAAAAGGGGTGGTTGTGCTAACTCCCCCATCTCCATATGATCTATGCATCACCTCATATGCTGATATATCTCCTCCTCAAAACCTTTCCAAATATACCCCTCCATGATGGTGTGGTATACTCTCATAGAATAAGTAGGGCTGAAAAGGAAATCCTCATGAGCTACTTGTAGTAACTCCTCCTTGATCTTGGAAGCTCTAGATAAGAAGATCCTACCATGATAGTAGATGACCCCATCTCTGACTGAATATCCCTCCGCATGCAACTGACCATCCAAGATCATGCAAGTGAAAAGATCCTTGGAATACTCCACCAACAGCTAGGAGTTCCAATAGGGATCTATCCTCCATATTAACAACGATGATGATCTCTCATGAACATTTTTCATATGGTCATCCTCTCCTTTGACATATCCTATGCCAAAGATGCAAGTTGGAAGGCTGCTATCCTTCGCATGCTTCTCCTACCACAACGCAGAATCTGAGATGGAAGTGGGTAATGATGATGTTGAGAGAATTCTCCCTCTCTCCTTGAGTCTACCCAAGATTCCCAGCACTATATCAATCTCTCCCAAGGTTCCCACTCCTCTGAAATCACTGAGTGGTGCCTCAACGGGTGAAGCATCCATCCTCCTTTGTTGATCCAGTGGTCTCCCTGGAAAAATGTCTCCATTCAATGAGACATCATCATCAGGAGATGACTGCATACATGAATGAACAAATATTTCCATGCCCTCAATATGCAATCCAGTCTTCTCCTCAGGTGCATCAACCTCCTGAAGTGGATAGGGATGTGTACATCTCATCTCATGATGTTGGTTCTCCTCCCTACCTTCTCCTTGTGTCTCCATGGTTCCCCACCTCCTCAACAATGGCACATGAGTTGTGCCTTGATCTCCACACATGAGATGGTGGGGACATCCTTGCAAAGATGCAAGAATCCCTCCACTTGGAGCAAGAGCTCCTCCTTCCTTTGCATGAGGCACTAGATAATATCTAGATGAGACAACGTTGTTGCCCTCAATATCTGCAACATGAATGGGCAACCTCCCAATGATTGGATCCCTTTCTGAAAAAGAGATCTCCATGCTTCCTTGCTCCAAGGTTTGAGATGAAAGACTTTTTTCTGGCAAGGTATGGTGCATGTTTTCAGCCTCGTCCATGGTTTCCTGAAGTGGAATTGTGTTTTCATGCAAGGGTTTTGTTTGAGTTTCCTTGTTTAGATCCACCATGTGTGTCTCATGAATCCTTCCATCAAATATTTTCACTAAGGCATTAGTGAAACTTTCATAAGATGTAATGTTTACATTTCTTAAAGAAAAGGATTCAAATATCCACCAGGCATAGGCCTTACCTCTCATATGCAGTGCTACAACTTTGATGGCTTCATCTTCGGGAATTTGGTGCTGCTACAAGAAGGTATATAACTCTTCCACCCAAGCTTGGCTAAAAATGTTGGTGAACCTTCAAAGATAGATAGAAGAAATATATCCTGTTGCTCTCTTCCCTTCACCTTCATCTTGCAAAACTCTAAAAAACTGAGATGATCTCAAAATTCCTCAATTTGAAACTCATACTCTTTTAGGAAATCACTAAGAGTTTTCCTCCTAGCAACCTCTTCTCTTCTTTCCATCTCTCTTCTGGAAATCCTGGGCATGTGACTGTGTTGCGTACCATAGGGTGTGGCTGCATGCTCACACTCCTCATTTATCAATATAGAGTTTTATTTAGACTCAAACTCTTTCTGAGTTTCTTCATACATATCCCTCCTTATCTTCTTGAAATATTCGTGAATATCATGTACAAATTTAGGAAGAAGCTTTGTTAGCTTATCCCCTTTTTCTCCTCCAGACTATGGAGTCTTTTTCCTGCTTATCTCTCTGTCTCCTTCTTGATGATAATAGGAAGTGCAGGGGCCTTCCCCTTCTATTTGCTTATCCTCCTTGGGGAGGTTCTTCATGGATCTGAAATATGATGAGATAAAACCCATCCTCTTCAATCTTCTGATCTCTCTGGCTGAGACTCACAGGCTGAGCCAAGAAAGCTGCTTTGATACCACTGTAATATCCCAAATCTGAAACAGCTAGCAAGGCATGATTGGAAAATACATTTTCCAAGAAGGGCTAATACAGGATTTGAAACCAAGACCTGGATCCCTTAGATTGATGTATCCAAGACTGAAATCCAAGAGGTGGCTCAAAATAAATCCCTCTAGGTGGGTTAAATAGATCTCCAACACCTAGTTGTCCTCAGAAAGTTCCCGATGAGGGACTGCAACAATGTATGAGATTAAAATGGAATAACATCGTTATTTTATAGCCATGAACACATGAAGATACAAATAGCCAACCAATGTATAATATAGCAGCAAAAGAGTATAATGATTTGAGGAATCAATCACTCAAGCTTGGCAATGGAAGCCTTAATAGAACATGTACTAGAAACTGAAGAACACTGCTACACAGAATTTACATAAGGCTATATCAGCGTAGTTTATAGGAGACACTGCAATAAAATAAATGATAAAAGAATGATATTACAATATCAGCTCAAGAAATGTGGAGCAAGCTCTCAACCCCTAAAAATAACAATACAAAAATCCTTAAGAGGATTGGCTACAATATAGATACAAATGGAAAATCTGCAGAAATGCTGAAGTTGCTGGGTAGCAGCTACAACTCAAAAAATAACTAGAGATGGCTGAAGATGATGTAAAATATGAAATAAAACTCCTCCAACATATCTCTCAAGTGATAGGCTGATCCTATCCCCGAAGATCTCTTCGTCCAAGATGATGGTGCAAACCCCCACTATAGGTACTCACTGAAATAATGCAGTCTAAAGAAGGGACTATGTTGTCTATGATGGGAGATGCTTGGCCTAATGCCAAAATATGAAAACTAGCTCTGAAGCCTCCTTAACTAACCTCTCGGGGGAATAGGAGTTCCCTCCTCTAAAATAGGATCCAAGGAAAGGTATTATGGAACCCTCCACTACAACACAGCAACACTACATTATACTCTAGCAGAAATAACATAGTGACTGATGGAAGTGGCTTTGGCCTCAAGCCAAGATGTGGAGAAATGAAGCGAAATCCTTCAAGAGGCCTCTCAAGAAGGAGAGGAAATCCTAAATAGGAATGCCTCTTGCTAAACAACACTGCAAATCAGCTAAACAGCCAAAGAATGCAAATAGTATTCCAGACCAAAATCATATACTCATACATGTCTCTCTATGGCTTCCTATTCCTCCTTTTATGCAAGTGAATGTCTCTTTGCCTTAAACCCCACACATTAGGGTCTCTTCCACAAGGAATCTTTCTCCCTCTCAAACTGCGTTGTCTTCCCAAGCAAGCCACACCCTCTTAGGCAACGTTGTTGACTTGGTCAAACTTGACCTTGTCCTCATGCAATTGCCCCTTTTCACATTGGAAGGTGCAAAATAAAGCTGCTCCATTAATCCCTTTCACATTATGAGGGATTTTATTCCTACTCATGGGCCTTTTACCCATTTTATTCACCTCCTAGATGATATAAGAAAAAAATAATATTCCAATTTGTTACATGCAAATTTTGGAATATTATAATGATGTAATACAACCAACTGATCCTGATCTCAAACTTTAAGTTATTATCACTTATGATAATCTTAAATAAACTGAAGGTTAATATTTTTATTTGATGTTATACATTTCATTAAAATGAAAAATTAGTTAATAAAATAGATTTAAATCAACAATTCTTAGAAATTTATAGTTTGTATTACATTTGAAAAATTCAAGTATCCATTTAAAAAAAAATCATTTTATGTATTAAAAAATAAAAATATCATCAAATATCTCCATGAATACTAATTGAACCAACTTCTTAAGCCATGTTGATATTCACACATACTATCTCAATATGGAGCTATATATCATGATACCATGACAAAATAGAAAATTGGTTTATAGTTGAGAAACTCATACATCCTTAACATTTTATTAAAGGTTATCACTTTACCTAGAAATTATCTACTTCCACTTGCAAATTTAGGTTCAGATTGTAACAATAATATTGCAAATCATGTATGCTTTCTAGTCACTCTTTGAATTCATTGTTATTTCAATATATATAATATAATACAATACAATATAGTGACCTCTCAAACTAACATTACACTGACATTCATGCTTGTTTTTGTTCATATTTTCTGTGGATGAGACTCTTGTCCGAGTGTTTAATAACATGGAGACAAATTTGGGTAAAGTGGATAAAAATTATCATCACCCGAAGAGGAAAGAAATGAGGGTCTACTCTAGCCTCTGGTTTGTATATTTTGCGCAAAAACTAGATCTGGATTTCTTTGGAGGCTTTCGCTGGATATATTCTTTGGAAAGTTAGATCTTAAGTTGTAATTTGGTGATCTAGTCAGCTGTCTAATATAAATATCAGTTGTATTTATTCGTAGAAATACTCGTTGTATTTATTAGAGGGTATTGGAGAATCCACTTAAAAGAGTCTTCTGCATTTAAGAGTGCAAAGTGTACATCAATATGTGATCTATTGTTTTCGTTGAGGTTTTGAAAAGTGAGCATTGAAAGAAATTTCAATTATGGTGCTAGAATTACCTAAGGGAACTCCTACTTAGGTGCATGGAATGGTTATTGAAGAGAGGGTTTCTGGCATCATCAGTTTCTAGCCAATTTTAGGGTTGGTTAACTCAAATTGTGAATAGAATTAAAATCACGTGGAGGAAGTCAAGCATAAATTGTTTTATTGCACCTGCTAATTCAACTCAAGAAAGGATCATTCAAAGATCCATTTGGCTACATAATTGGAAGAAATATGTTGTTCTTCGACAATGACTCTTTCAATGATTCATTTTAAAAAAGGTCAGTTCGAAGCATTTTTGGTTAGACAGTATTTTTGGTTTGGAAGAATTCTCTGACAACTAGAATGGTTTCACTAAAGACCAATAGTATGAGGAGCCACACTCCACTCGACAATTCCTATGATTGGAGAGTTTCTAGATGATCATGGAGATGAGAGTAAAGAGTCGAGTTAGATCCACTAGATGATTATGAAATGAGTGTAAAGAGTCGAGTCAGGAACCTATTTTTGAAATTTTGTATGATGACCAAGGAAACCCAACCCCACAAATTTCAAAAGGAATTAAACATAAGGGTCATTCTGATACTAAAAGATTAAATTCAAACACAAGGTGGGAAACAAAGGAAATATTGCATAATATGGATACCTATGAAATGATATTTTGCCTAGCTGGAAACAGTTATGTGATCAAATGCTTGACTCTAGTAGTAATGATATGAAAAATTCTCCATGTAAGTTTGTAGTATTTGGATAGTTATCTACAATAGTGATAAAAATAAACCATATCAAGAGACTTATGGTAGCATCATCTAGCACTAAAAGAAAGGAAAGAAAACATGATTGTGGATGAATGTGCTAAAGATAAATAATTCATTCATTTCTCCATTAAGGAGGCTATTAGAATAATAATGTAGAAATTTAATAAATAAATACTTAGGCTTTGTTGTGAATTTGTTAAAATTATATGTTTTTAATTAGTTTTCACATATTATCTATCAAGAAGTTGTTTATTTAACAATAATGTCTTCCTTCATATGTAATTTAGTATTGGTTTCATGTGGGTAGCCTCTCAACTTGAACAAAGTCTCACCAATAAAACTACATCTCACCATTTTCAAAATAAATTTTTCCATTAATTCTATTTGCAAAAAAAAGAAATATTATCAATCCATTATGGACAAACATGATTTCATGGCCATTATCACAAGATATACAATTGAATACAAATATCATATTCTATGTCAATTATAGAAAGAAACAGTACAAAGAAATAAGTCAATCATAGCACAAAACCATTCAAAGAAATGATATAAAGAAATCGTGAATAGAAAGCAGATTAAGAAAAAATGTTATTTAACTATTTCATCTTTTGGGACTTTTCGCTGGGAAATAATTTTTGGTTAAATAAATTTATTTAATTTAAAATGCATTTTTTAATGAGTTACTTGAGTGTAAAAAATTCACAACTCATTTAATTTTATTCCTTTCATTTTATATATATATATAAAATTAATAATAAAAAAAATATTAAAAAATGAAACAAATAAATTATATATATATATATATATATATATATATATATATATATATATATATATAATTAATTTCATATATATATATATATATATATAGATATATATATATTATTAATTTCATATATATATATATATATATATATATATATATATTAATTATTATTTTCATATATAGATAGACATTACTTGTTTCATTTTTAATGTTTTTTTATATAACTTTTTATTAAATTGGTTAAAATTACAAATTTAAACGACCAAGTTCTCTATCATCTAAATCTTCCTAAAATTAAATCATTTTAAATTTAAAAAATGTTTTAAAAAATTAGACAACACCTACAGGAATGATTACCAAAATTATAAAATTTACCAGAATAATTACCAAATATTATATAATTTCCTAAATACTTCTGAAGATTTAAATGTACAATATAATAATTATTCACAGAATATGACTGTAAACAACCAAGTCACATCGCGATATTATAGAGTTTTAAATAATGATTCATTCCGCATCCATAGGCATAGACGTATCCTTACTGAACTAAATGAATCTCCAGTTTTAGATCATCGGCTAAATTATTTAAACAATCGATGTTGATAAAAGTCGGCCATGAGGTATATAATTTTATAGGACAACTAAGATTACACATATTCTTTTAAAGTCAACCTAGAGATATACAATTATTTATACAAATTCATGTTGCTTATTTTTAGTTCACAATATATCATAACACGTAGTTTAATCATGAAAAAAATACTAACAGGATAGATGTTTCTATCTAGCAACATTAATTTTTTAGTGTTTTAGCATTTTCTAGGTGGCCAGAGTCATGATTTGAATACCTGAGAAAGTTGGACGTAGAAATGCACTAAAATTCAGACTTCTAACACTGTTGAAACATACGTCATTGGCATAGACATGATAGGGGGTCAATATTTTTACTAACCAAACACATGAATATCAATCATCAAATATGTCTGACTCTGAAAACCAATGTGCATTAGGAGGCACATGGATGGTGATTTGATAACAAAGATATCATCAAAATTGTCGACTTTGATAAATATTATTAAAAGTACAACTACATGTTCCTAGATAAACTTAACGTTACTGTTATTGGAAGAATACCAAGGAAAATGTAAAAACAAGAGAAAGCCTTAGTATTAATCAAAGATTAAGCTAAAATCAATTAGTGTAAAAGAAACTTACGATGTTGTTCCTTTTCTAGCTAATTACGACAATGAAATATATTGTATAAGGAAAAAAAATTTCAATCAAATTGTTTAGAAAACAATATTAATCCAATCTGTCCAGAGAACAATTCTCAAGTGGTAAATATACATCTATTGTCTTAAATTTTCAAAAACAAAATGTAAGAAAATCAATACACCTTTAAATCTAATGAATAGCCATGATGTTTGTATGTCTAGAAAAATAATAGAATAATACAAGAATATCAGACATGTCGTGATATGAATGGTCTGATCAATGAGATTCCTTAATGTGAAGGTTGTTGCGAAAACAAAATTAATCGTGTCAGAATTATTATCGTTAATGGGATTAACATAGTTGGGTAAAGTGGATAGCAATTATCGATATCCCAAAGGCCAAGGAATGAGGTTCTACTCCAGCCTCTGGTTTGTATGCATATTTTTTGTAAACTAATTTGTAACAGGTTTAATGGAAAGTTTAGCTCAAGAGACTGCTAAGCAAGGGAAAGTAAACTCTACTATAGAGATCTTAGAATAAAGGGGTATAGGTAGGTGAGGTTTTCTTTTTTAATTAAAAAATGGTTGAGGCTATTAATATATAAATTCAAATTATGATGTTCTAATAGTGAAATAAATTGTTTCAAAAAATACATATATAAATAAACATATATATTTAAATACAGGTATCATATAGTTAAAATAAACAAGAAATTAAACTTACTGTTTAGTTAGGTTAGCTCTTGGTAATTAAAGGAAAAAATAGATTTTCAGCGACCTGAGAGGATAGAGGATAGGATTCGAAAGAAAATGGCATGCCTAAGACATGCCCTGCTTGGCCTTCTAGACTAATATGCTAAGAGCTATGCAGAAAAATCTACTACTATTCTAAGTGTATCCTCTTATAATTCAAGTATTGACATTAAACAAGAACAAAAAGGAAATAGTTTTGTAGGAAAAAAGAACAAATTCCTATTTTATGTATTCAATGAAAGAGAGTTGTGCATTCATATTTAGATCTGCTAAAGATAAATAATATTATTGGGAAAAAAAATTTCTAGAAGTATCTATTCACTTTGAAATGAAATTATTTTAAATAAAATTTGTAGTTTTAATGGAAAAGAAGCTAAATTGTTTTTAATGCTAAAATATGCTTAAAAAGAATTGGAATGTGAATTTGTAATATTCCCAATTAGTCATGAGCTAATTGGAATATTCAATTTTGTTTTATTGCTTTGTTTAAAGAATAAGAGGGCAAAGGAGGTCCATATTTCTCCTTGATAATGAATAAATCAATGCCAAACGTGAAAAAGACAAATCTTGGCTGCTTAATTGAAGCACCCTTGGTGTGAAAGGGGTTGGATCACTTTGACTGGGTCAACCTTGACCAAATATAGAGCGCTGTCATGGAGGAGTGGCCATCAATGAGGTACAACGCAGTTTTAGATGGAGATGCTTTGTGTGAAAGGAGTGTTATCATTGGATGTCGTTTAAGGTTTGCAAGCTCTTGACTTATAAAAGGAAGAGGATGGTAGCATTAGAAGGTTGTTGATGTATATGATATTTTATGAATATATGGTTTTTTTAGACATATATTTCTCTTGCTATTTAGCTGAGATTGACTGTTGTTTAGCATTGGGTGTTCCTGATCGGGAATCCCACCTCTTCCCATTGAGTATCTCTTGGGAGAGTTTGTATTGCATTGTCCACTATCTAGCTTAGGGCCAAGCGTCTTCTTTCAACTACAGCACATATCCTATTGAGGGTTTGGTTTTTTTTTCAATCTAAAGCAAGTGTGTTTCGGGGATTTAACACCCTAGAGGTTGGTTGGGATTCAACCTCCACAGAGCAGGGGCGTACTACTTAACAGAGACTCACACGATCATGCACAGTCATGAAAACGAAATAGAGCAGAATGAGAGGTTTACCCGTTGGTCCTACGTTTGAAGTAGATCCACGTGGAGTTCAAACTCCCTGTAACCGTCCTTCCTCTTTCACCTGAAATACAAGAAGAAACCAGCACAAAGGACAAGTTGTACAGTAAATTTCTACTCTATATGTTAGTGAGATTCATATAAAACATTAAATAAATCATCATAAATGCTTGTATAACAAATATTCTTCATACATTAAAGCATACACTAACACGTTTATTTCGGGAACAGCATGATACTTCTGTATTATAAAAATAGTACGTACAAAAGTAAGTGGAGAGATCACCTGATCCTTCCAAGGCCTTCGCAGACCGTCGTCCGGATCCGTCCGGCCCTTGCCTCGCTAAGACTCCTTCCAAATGAGTGCACACGAGATAACATATAAAGGGATGTATATCTCAAGGAAACAAGGGTTTCCTGAAATGAACTGGGAAAGTGCAGGAGGCACGGGGAATCAGACTTGGATAGGGAATACCAACAGAGTATAATATCAATAATTCTCTCTCTCTCCCTTAGGCCATACACATGAGGGCTTTTTATAGTCCCTCCAAGTAGTTTCAGCAGTTGGAAACAGTTGGCCACGGGCTGGGGTGGTTGAACTACCTGAGTAACCATCAACCCGGCGCGAAATTAGGGATTTTTTATATATTTTTTAATCATTTTAATGGCATACGCGGAAAAGTCTAGCTGTACTCGCGTATACACGCGGAAAAACACGGGCATAGTCGCGTATGGAGGATTTTCCATTGTTTTTAAGTGAATTTGTCCAAGTCTGTAGGAATGGGTGCCCATAAAGCCATGTAGCAATCATGAATCATGTCAAGGTGAGAAATGATGCTATAACAGATGCCCCCTAATATATGAGGTCAGAAAGGGTACATGATGGCCGAAATGTATTATGCACATAGAAAGAACTTCGCAAGAACAAGAGAGGACTTCACCAGATTTCAGCCTGCCAAAAACCAATGAAAGAAACCAGAGAGTCAACCCATGCTGAGGCGGGCATACCCATGCTCAGTCAAAAATACATCATATATATAGAAATTACTGAATAGATCCAACATGTATACAAGTATAACTAAACTGAAAATACATAGTGAATCATCTGAGCAGGGCCCGGAAAGACAAGTCTGTATCAATGTCCAAGTATCACATATAGAAAGCTGATCAAAGATAGTGCAACTGGATGTCTGACCAAGTAACTGAATCTCCAAGTACCGGATCATAAGAGGCAGATCAAACGGTACAATCGCGCAACTCGGGGATCAACATATAAGATGCTGCTGTGCTGAACTGCAACATATAAGGGTGGACGGCAACGCTGGCAGAAACTGAGAGAACTGTCAACAGTGAACCGAGAAATGCTGATGCAACCCGAGGTCTTCACCGATCACAACGGCACAATTCTACACACTGGGAATAAATGAGCTGAAGTCGACCATGTGAGAAATCGTTGGATTACCGGGCAATGATGTTTTCCGTTAACCAACGCGAGACAACCCACCGATAATGATAATGAGTGTCAAGGTGCCCCAGTACAATCTGACAAGTGTGAATGAATGAGTTGAAGTCGAACACTTGAAAGAATCTACCAATTAGGAGGCAATGATGAATCCCCACTGTCGATAGCGAAGAGTCTGCCACTGATGACTGCAAACCCTAAGGTACTGACAAAAAGACTCTAGACCTTATTCCCAGAGCAATGAGTCGAAGTCGATGGGAAAATATCTGCTGGAAGGAAGGCATTAAGGCATCCCACATCGGTCCAGCGCGAGTGTAACCCGCAGGCCAAGATTTGGAAGGAATCGGACGAAGTAGAGTGATGGAACCAAAACCGAAGTACGTTTCCGACGTGCACAAGATGAAGCTAGCGCACGGAAGAAACCCTCCGAACCAACCAATAATGAAAGCTGACACAGAGGCGAGAAATCCACCGATAGGGTCAAATGGAAATCCAGGTACTGCACGAATCCCAAGTGTGATAATGTGTGCTGACGTCGAACACAGGGGAAACCACTCGGTCAAAGACCCATGATGATGATCAAATGCTGAGCACGAGGTCACCTATCAATAATGAAAATAGGCCCAAGGTGCGGCTCTAGGCTTGCTCTAAAAGCAATGTGTCGTAGTCGATAAGAGACAAACCCGCCGGCAAGAAGTCAATGGGGACCTTCTCAAACCAGCACGAGCAGAAGATCAAAACATCTGATGTGATAGAACATGATACCGACAAGACCGGGAAGGCCGACTGAATAATGAGTCAAGAGACACCGCAGAATGGCCGACTCAGGCTAGACTTCCCTTGAACAAAAGCACGACTCTGTGATGACCATGGCAGTAAAAAGTGACACTGTATAAGTCTGTCTTGCAAGAGGCAAAACAAACTCTCCATATGATCGGAAGAGATAACCGACCGGGGGAGAACTGACAAGTGAAACATGGTAAAGGCTGAACCTAGGTCAAACTAGAACCATCCCAAATGAAGGAAATATATATAAGTATATGTGCTTTGTTCAAGGGCGACAAAACTGTCTCTGTACTGCCATCGAAATAACGAAGATACATCCCGTTCCCGCTCTTTTTGTTATATTTAATTTTTTTTGTCTTTTTCATAATAAGCCTTAAAAAGAATAAAAGAATGCTATGGTACAATGGATAGAACGAGTATCAAGAAAGCAGATGCACTAGTTCCGGGGTTTGGAACAATCCTATGCTCAATGCAAGGTGGCGAAAACTGGTCAGTGATACTCAGAAGAACGTTCCATCCATGGGTACAAAAGTGTCAAGTCGTGATAGTTAAGTGCATGCAATGGTTAACTTGTACAGAAAGTCAAGGTCAAAAGTTGGCTTAAACATCGAGTCCAAATGAAGCCGGCTAAAGGCCAGGATAAACAAGCGGGCAATATGCAATGCAGTAATACAACTTAACGACACCAGGGAGCCTCTAGGGTATAAGCCAGAAAAATGATAAGTGATGAAGGAGAAGAATGAAGCTTCAACACGAAAGACATGGCGGGACTAAAGAGGACTCCCGAGCCTACATAAAAAGCAGCATGGGCAACAAGTGATAGCGAGGAACTAACTAGGAAGCCCATGTAAGGGAAGGCTCTACCATCAAGTCATGATTAAAAATCGGCGAGTGAAATGGGTGTAATGCTCATGGCCTGATGGGATCGACCCTAAGGCAAGTGATCGGTATGGAGGCTAGAATGCAAGATGCAACGGAAAGTGATTCCCTAACCTATATGCCAGTGAAGATCATATACCTGCCGTGAAGAGTCGGAAATCATGGATCAAAAACCGGGAAAACTCTCAAAATCATCAAAATGTACCTGAAAACATACCAAACTGGGCACTTCCAAGAAATCAAGTTATACAGCATAAGATAGATCGAAAAAATAAGCATAAAGAAATTTTTGCGAAAATTTTCAATTTTTAGCCATAAATACACAAATTACCTCTCAATTGGTTCATTATTGCATAGCTGATTTGGAAAAAGAGCTCTGGAGCTAAAAACTTGTTTCGTCAAATCAGCAACAACCGACCGTCGGAATTCAGCGAAACTTCAGGTAGGCTCCTTATTCATCTTGTTGATTCATTTTGTCCGTTTAAAATTTAAAATTAAGTGGATTTTTACCTGGAAACCCTTATTAAAAAACGCGTACCTGCGCATACGCGGGTTCAAAGAAGGAAAGTCGCGTGTACACGCGACTGTGCACAGCGAAACTAGCGTATGCGCAGGTCCGAATTTCAAAAATGAGTTTCTAATGCAAATTTTAATGAATTTTTTCAGGATGACAATTTCATGGAGGGAACGCGAGCATAGTGCAATAGACCAAGAGGTCATGGAAGATCAAGCAGCGCAAAATGTCCTCCGAAACTGTGGATTATTCAAATTTTTCAAAATGCCCAATATGAAAAGTAATGTGAGATTGCTTGAAATGCTGGTAAATTATTGGGAACCGGATCGGGATTGTTTCATCATTGATCAAATGCCACTACGCATAGAGGTGGAAGATATATACTTCATCACTGGACTCTCCAGAAGGGGAGACCCAGTGGATCTGCACGGAAGGCCCCTGGGAGGGTTAACCGTGGAGGACTATGTCCAAATCTATTGCATAGAAAATTCCAAGAAAGTTGGCACACAGATTGCAATCAGAGATATCAGGGACTTGCACATGAAGATCCTCTTGTTCACCATCGGCAGAGTGGCAGGATCTGCCTCACTGCATCAGGCGTCCAGGACGCACATGAGCATAGCTGTAGAGTGCTTAATTCATGTGTATGATTGGTGCACTGCCCTGCTACTGAACAACTGACCTCCATTCGCAAAACACATACAAAACACTTTGGCTATGGAACCATTTTGACTACATTCTTCTTCGAGAGAGTTCCGGCTTTGAGACCCAAAGTCATCTCAACTATCAGCAGCCCTCGGGACCCAAGAATTGCCCGTTGGGCAGACATGATGAAGAGACTGGGGGGCAGCGAGGTACCCCTAACTACCTGGGACGATGAGTTCTTCTTATGGTGGAGAGAACAGATCATCGCAGTAGATGACTACCCCTATGCCGGGATGGATTTCCGAGGAGATCCAGATCTAGTACTTCCACCCGGTGCAGCATGGGGAGCAGTTGGTAAGTTTTTTTCAAAATTTTTAACTTATATGATTTTTTTTGGATTTTTCAAATATGTATGAAAAATGAAAAACAAACATGTTTTTGGATTGGATTCATAATGACTGAAAAATAAAAATGATCATGTTTCAGATGTTGGACCAGTGCGTCCTGAGGGCCTAGCACGTCACAAGCGCCGCAGAGGTGAAGCAGAGACAGCGGATTCTGACAGGACCCTCCAGGCCGTGCAGAGAAACTTGGAGGGACTAACCCGCCAAATCCCTATGGCTGCTGTGGAGGACTTGCCAGAAGCCGTCCAGAGACGGGTTGTAGGAGTACCCCGGGACTGGGTTAGACTGTTCCGCCGTGTGGCCACTGCAGTGATGTTCTATAGGAACGCTGGGCAGGGTCCTCAGGAGTAGATAGATTTTACATATTAGATGACTGTATATTTTTTGAGACTGAACATGATGGGGCATAAGCCCAAGTTTTGTACGGCATTGATGGATCCAAAATTTTGTAAAGTTTTTTGACATACTGATGATATATATACGGCGATATTTTGATGTGATGTGATAAATGTATCAAATGTATGATGTTTTTGATGATTAGATTTTATTGTATTGAATGATTAATATGCCAATCTAAAGCTTGATTAGCCAATGAGTCGGCAAACCAATTGTCAGCTCGAGGAATATGAATGAATGTTAAAAATTGAAATGACCTTTGTAACAAACGTACCCTCAAGAACAATCGTAATAAAAAAGGATCTCGTACCCGATAAGTGTTGTTCAACTGCGACACCACCAGCTGGGAGTCCAAGAAAACTACCAACGAATCAACACCAAAAGATATTGCCTCCGAGAGTAGATGAATGACTGCAGTGTATTCTGCTACGTTATTGGAAGCAGGACCAATGCAGACCCCTCTTGATACCAACAGCTGACCGGAAGGATAATGAAGCACCCAAGCCGCGGAAGCTAAGTTCCGGGTGTGTCTGCTAGCACCATCGGCGAAACCATAATGACTCATGACATCAACACAACCTGCCAAAGCAGATCAAAAACATCACCATCCCATCAAAAATCGAAAATCAAACAGATATGTACAAGACAAAAAACTACTATATACAAAGCAAAATGCCAGGCCAAAGCCTAGGCATAATACTTCTTCAGATAGAGCCCATTTTGGGGCTCCGACAACTCATTTCCTTCAAAGTCAACCAAGGCATACGCTCCTTTCTTAAGGACCTTTTTGACGATATAGGGGCCATACCACATCGATTTAAACTTTCCTGCCCCCAAGGCATCCTTTTCTTGGGCATAGACCAAAACGAGTTCACCTTCGGAAAAGACCCTAGGCTTAACCGCCTTATCGTACTGGACTTTGACTCGGTTTTTATGCGCTTCGTTCAACGTGGCAGCATCTCGACGCTGCTCATCAAGATGTTCCAGATGAAGAAGCCGCTCTGCCAGACTAGAAGTGTCAGGAAGAAGCTCAACAGCTAATTTAAGGGAAGGAATCTCGCATTCAATGGGGAATACGGATTCCACCCCGTGGACTAACTGAAACGGAGTAAAGCCAGTTGCAGTTTTAACTGACGTCCTGTATGCCCAGAGTGCGGGATATAGCATAATGTGCCAGTTGGATCTATGTTTATCAATCGTCCGTTGAAGAATTGTCTTCAAGGACTTATTCACGGCTTCCACCTGGCCATTGGCCTGAGGATAATATGGAGATGAATGCTCCTGCCGGAAACCCAATTTAAGAGCCAACTCGGCCATCATACTGTTCTGAAAGTGACTGCCATGGTCAGTGACAATCTCTCTAGGTATACCGAAACGAGCAATGACTTGGTTGAAGAAGAAAAGAGCTGCAGTCTCACCATCGTTCCCAAAAGTAGGCATAGCTTCGACCCACTTCGTAAAGTAGTCTACTGCTACGATAATGTACTTGCGACCTTTTGCCGAAGGCGGGTTACAAGTAGTATAATCCATACCCCACTTTGTAAAGGGGCCGACAGTAACGACTGGAAAAAGCGGAGCTGGATGAGCGCGCATTTTTCGAGTATGCACTTGACAAGGATGACACTTCTTGACCGATTCAATACAGTCTTTGAAAATCGAGGGCCAGAAGTAGCCAGCACGCAAAATCTTTTGGGCTGTAGCAAGCCCTGATAAATGACCCCCACAAGCTCCACCGTGAGAATCATTGAGCACAGCCTCAGCTTCTTCGAAAGTTAAGCGGCGTCTTAGGATTGAATCAACCCCTCGACGGTACAAAGCATCACCAATAATCAGATAACTTTTAGCTAAGTGACGCAGCTTACGACGCTCATCTTTCGAAAAAGAAGAAGGAAAATTCGCAGTCTGGAGATATACAATGATGTCCCCATACCAAGGATCTTGTGGAGAGATTAGAGACAAGTGTTCGTCCGGAAAGAACTCATCATAGATCATCGCCTCTCCACAAGGCAACTCGGAGATCAATTCCGCAAAAACTAATGACTTCTTGGATTTGGCAGACATGAACTCTAGATCAAATTCTTGTAAAATCACAATCCATCTGTTATATTTGCCCCCAATCACTCGCCTGCTGAGGACAAACTGAAATGGATTGGCATCTGCCAAGACATAAGTTTTGCGAAGAATAATATAATGCCGGAGTCGCTGCACAGCATGAACTGCTGCTAAGGCTAATTTTTCTATCGGGGTGTATCGCAGTTCAGGTCCTACCAGTCCTCGACTAAGGTAGTAAATAACATGCTCAGCCAGAGCATCATCCTCCTGAACCAGAACCATACCAATGGTAGATTATGCTGTAGCCAGATACAAAAGAAAATCTCTGCTATAATCGGGTGGACTCAGTAAAGGAGCAGAGGTCAATGCCTTTTTCAAGGCATCGAATGAGCGTTGAGCATAGTCATCCCAAAGAAAAGGGACTCCTTTCTTCAACAGTCTCATATATCCCTTTGTAATCTTAGCATAGTTAACGATAAACCTCCGAAGAAAGTTAGACTTCCCTTGGAGACTTTGAAGTTGACGGATTGAAGACGGGGGAGGCAACCGAAGTATTGCCTCAACCTTGAAGGGATCTACCCTTATCCCTTCACTAGAAACGATAAATCCCAACAGCCGACCGGATGTTACCGCGAAAACGCACTTGTTCGGATTCAAACGAATTTTATAAAAACGACATCTCTCAAATATTTGCCGGAGGTGTCCTGGATGATCCATCCTCTTTCGAGAAGGAGCAGCTAGATCATCTAAGTATGCCTCTATAATTTTCTTGATGTCGTGGAAGGCGTAAGACATGGCCCGCTGAAAAGTAGCTCCAGCATTTTTAAGACCAAAAGGCATTTTCTTATATGCAAACGTACCCCGGGGACAAATAAATGCGGTCTTATGTTGATCTTCTGGACGGATAGTAATTTGATTATAACCAGAGAAACCGTCCATGAAGGAGAAAATCTCGTTACCGGCACACTCGTCAATAATCTGATCAATGAAGGGTGTGGGGTAATTATCTTTAGGACACGCCTTATTCAGGTCTCTGAAATCGATGCACACTCGAATTTTTCCTTGCTTTTTATCAACGGGAACGGGGTTTGAAACCCATTCGGTCAGAGGAACTGGGAAAATGAATCCCGCCTTAAGCAGCTTTTCAACTTCAGCTTTGATAGCTGCTGCCTTCCTAGGATTAACCGGACGAAGTTTTTGCCTGACCGGCTTAGCGTTTTCATACGTCTTGATCTCATGCTGGACGATAGATGGATCTATGCCAGGCATCTCCTCATAAGACCAAGCAAAAACATCCCTATACTCTTTGAAGAGCTCGGTATAGATTTGAACTTCTTCACGGGAACATTCAGCTCCAATGAAAACGTTCTCGATAATATTGGGATTCCTGGAGATGTTCACCGGGATAGTCGGAGAGATCACAGCCATGTTCCCTTCAGCATAAACCTGTGCTGGTGCTAAGGGGCTCAAGACTGGGTGAACAGGCCCAGGAGACTGAGGACTTGGAAAACTAGCTTCGACTTCGCTCAAGTCAGGTAGGAAGTAAGACCGATGATGCAAGTCATCCCACGGTCTCTCTATACCTGTCATTGCTTCCAGGATGGCCTCTTCGGATGGAAGAGTTGTATCTAGACAATCCTGGGCAGAAGAAGAAGTAAGCGTCCAAGCCGGAGCCACATCACCATCCAACTCTTCCGGCGAAAGAGGAGCTGGATCAGACTCTGCAGTGTCAACAACAGACTGATATGCAATCTCAGCTGCAGAAATCGGGAATGCCATTCCACCCCCTTGCCCTTCCTCCAAAGTGGCGGTTGGGGAAGGTAAGGTCCAAGGGTCCGAAAAATAATGAGTTCGAAAGAACTCTCTTCGAAGGGGAGCCTTGGAGGATGAAATAGCATTGATAGACACCTTAGGAGGAGGAAGATCAAAAGATCCCATCAGGGAAGAATACATTCCAACTCCCAGATTCTCGATAGGTGCCTTAGTATTGTCCAACTTAGGGACAGATGAGTCAGGAGGCGCATCCAGGTCTACAGGAGGACAGTCCAGTTGATCCACCGTAACTATCCTCCCTTCGTGGGGTAAACATACTATCCGAAATAGTGAAGATGCAATGGCATCCATATCATATATCCAGTTCCTCCCCAACAGAAGGTTGTAGTCCAAGGCTGCATCTACTACCTCAACCTCTATGTTAACGGTTTTGCCCCCAACACAGATGGGCAAAGCAGGGACAATACCATGGGGCCTATGAGAATGGCCATCGAATGCAGTAAGAATAGTGCTAGATGGAACAGCTTTGGGAGATCCTAGTGTCTTCCAGCATGCGAGAGACATCACGCAAGTAGAAGCACCCTCATCAACGACCGTGCGAAAGATATTAGTCTTCCGGTACGATGATTTAATATGGAAGGCAATATGATGAGGAAGTCTCTTCTTAAAATTCTTCATATCAAAGGTAATCAGAAGAGAATTTTTCGGATCTATAGCTCCAATGGCAGTGAGCAAAGCACTGCGCTGAGCCGGACAAGGCTGGAGTACCTCTAAAGCTGACATAGCACAAGGACTCTGCGCCAGATCTTCTACAATCGAGTAGTTCGGCGACCCTGTGTATTCGGATTAATCGGTTGACCGCTTAGAGGATGCATGATGTCAGAGGGGTAGACTCAACGATTGGCTTCGTGATATGAAGCGGCTCGGTAGCATCGAAACTGTAGCTTTAGAAGATTCCTCTCCGCCATAATCACGGGATCTCGTAGGCATCCGTGACACTCCATCATCAAAGATATTCGTCGATTTCCCCTTCTGAGGACCTCCAGAGGAAGCCCCAGGATTTTGATTCGCGCCAGCAATTAATTGCTGCCCTTGGGGAAAGGGTTTGTTAGCACAGCCTGGGAACTAGAAGAACCTTGCTGAGATAACAGGCGCTGAGCATCCTGAATTTTCGGGCAAAGATGCGTGAGATGGTCTCCAGCACAAAGCTTGCACGGAAACTTAACTTTCTTTTTCTCCTTTTGCCCTTCGCCAACACGCTCGTTGGTCTTATTTGCATTGCCCTTCCCATTCTTGCCCTTCTTCTTGTTATTACGTCCCTTCTTCTTCCCATCGGATTGTTGATTTCCTTTGGGTTCGGAAGATTGGACAGCATTTATGGACAAAGACTGGGAAGGTGATGAATCAGCAGGCACAGCCTGACCAGAAGGAGCAGATTGTAAAGACAACTGCTGCAATTGAGAAAGCAGGTTGGCTGCACTACTACTGACCGATCCGACAAGTCCGTCACCATGCGGACCAGGTTTAGGTTTCGATAGATCCAATTTGGAGCGAGGAGCATTACGCAAATACTTGTAAAGCATGCCAGACTGAGAATAGATCAACTCTAACTGCTGGGCCCTAAAGATGGCCTGCTCCTCGGAATATACCCCTGACATGGATACATCCTTTGAAATATCTGACTGAAGCGATTTCAAAAACCATTCGAGAAGGAACTCACCTGGAATATGGGCTTTAATTAGCCTCTTCCTTCTCCTCCATTCCTGAATATGATCAGAAATGTGAGTTGCCTCATCCTGCTTAAGATTAGCCAGGAGTTCGGTCCCAGCCTCATATCTGACAGGCAATTGAAAATGGTTAAGAAAAGTGACAGCCAGTTCTCCAAATGTGGCGAAACTGCCCCCAGTAAGCTCTATATACCACTTCGCGGCGTTTCCAGTTAAGGTGCGCTGAAATAATCTCAATCTAATCGAATCGTCGATCGGAGAGTTGGATGAACACCATAAGTGGAATGTGGTGACGTGGTCTGCCGGATCTTCACCATTCTTACCTTCAAACTTAGGAATGTCTGAAGGAAGTTTGGTTGGAACCGGAGGCCAACCCGGACTATATCGAATCGGGTCATTAGTTAATTTCGCCAAGTCTGGCAAGTTTAACGTTGCCAGAAATGGTAATCGCGGCGGAGCCTGAGAATTCCATCCTTGATGGGATGGATTTCCCACATTCTGAAAAGAATAGCCTGGATTTGATGAGGCACCAGGCTGCCAGAAAAGACCCGTAGAAAACGGAGAAGAACCTCCTCCCCACGCCGAGCTACCAAGACCCAGACTAGTTCCCCCCGCTGAAGTATTGACTGAAGATGTAAGCCCCTGGTAGGGGTTCCATGCATTAGATAGAGGAGAAAAAGGCTGATAAGCACTCGATGCAGGGAAAGAAGCATTCCCTGGATGACTCGCGATGAACTGATTCCCTGCCCCCGACGTTGCAAACATAGGATTCCACCCCATAAAAGCAGTCGAACTTGGCCCCTGAGCCCAAGGATTGAAACTTTGGGTCTGGGACGTAAAAGGAAACGACCCTAAAGAAGGATTGGGACTAGGAATATGCCCAGTCCCAAAGGGGAAACCCTGAAAAGAAGCTGATCCACTAGCCATGTTGGACATGAGCGTAGATCCAGCTGCACCGGCGGTAAAGGAAAAAGAGGGATTTCCAGCAATGGACATCCCTGAAACAAAGGGACCAGATTGAGAAGCATATGCTTGGGTGAACCCAGAGCCAAACATAGTGCTAGAAGCACTTGAAGATAGAGCAAGAGTGCCCCCTGCCTCGACAGAAGCAGGGGTCTGAATGCCCGCAGCACTCACGGTAGAAGCCGCGTTCCCAGTCGTGGCCATCGAAAGATAAGAAAGATAAGGAAGATCCGGCGGTCTCTCAGACTCCGGTCCGATGTATTCTATAACAAACGGATGATCAAGAGGAAGAGGAGATGGACCTGTAGCCGCAGGCTCAGGTATATCTTCTATCTGAAAATCTTCCTCCTGAGGAAACAATACCCTCGAGGTGAGCGAAACGCTCCTCTCGGAACCGACACCGGAATCGGCAACGAAACCTTCAGACCTTAGTGGAGGATCTCTCTCCACAGCGTCAGACTCTACAGGGTGAAAACCACCTGCTAGATCGCTCCTACGCCTTCTCGAAGAAGGCTCTGCACTCTCGGGAGATAACCCCCAGACTCTCCTCGAACGTCGAGGCGCTTGATCAGCCACTTTTATAACTTTATTATATTAGACTCAAGAAAAGTGAAAAGCTAGGCAAGCTAGGAGCAAAGAGCACTCACTACAATTAAAACCCTGAGAAACAGCAAGCAAACAGCCTCCATGTATTTCCGCTCCGGGTGATGAGGACCGGACACCAAAATACAGGAAAGCGAAGTATAGGGCCTTCCGAAAGCAGTCTGGGATGATTAGGGCCCAGAACAACTAGCGAAGGTATCAGAAACAGTTACGCCGACCTCCTAACGACAGCCTTTGCCGGCTCGAGCACCCAAGCTTCGCAAGGGCACCCCCCAGAAGTACTGCTGAAAGTGATGCGACGTCTGCCTCAGGTACCACGGGTATTCCCCCCCGCAGTCACCTGTGTGGAACCTAGGAACAGCAAATATGGACACCAATCCGTATCAGAAGCTGGGCGGAACGGTCTTGAGGTTAGATTCAGCTAATCGGAGGGGGGGTATCCCTCTTCTTAACCTTCACTTCCCCTCGCGCTTGACTCTCGAATGAGAGCTTTCCCAATCCACTTCACGGAGTTGGATTTCGCTCAATTAATAAACTTCTATGTTTGTTTGAGCGGCCTTGGAGAGTTAACTCTCCTCTCTCCTATTCCAAGGCCCTACAACCTAGCTAGTTGGTGATTGACACTTAATAAAACTTGCTAGTTGATTTTAGATTAAATCGCTTATTTTAAGAGCTGTTGTATTAAGTCATAAGGATATGGAGTTGAAACCAATGATGTTCTAACGCAAAAGAAATTAATAAAAACCTGACTACATGCACATGCAGTTCTTAGTCTTTCGATGAAGAGAAATTTCTATGTAAGTTCTACGAGGCTAAAAATGTATTTTTCTTTTCGAATTACAAACTCACACACACAAAAATTAAGAAGCTAACTAAATGATTCAATGCACCTAATGCAAATGACCACTAGCATGTAAATTCTAAGATGCAGAAAGTCCCTTGAAACAAGGTGAAATTTCCAAAAAGGCTCCTTCAATTTCAACTAATCTTTTGATATCCAGAAAGCTTAATTCTTGCAAACAAGAACTCTCAATATAAGACACCAAAATACTCAACAAGAAGAAGAAGAAATCAAAAGACAACCTCCCTTCACAATCAAGCGGGAAACTAGAAGCAAAAAACTTCACTAAAGTCCCAAAAGATGAAGCCAAACGAAAATGAAAAAGGCAACAACAAAAACAAAAACAAGAAACAATGTTTTTTGAGTTTTTGATATGCAAAAAACAAAAAGCAAAACAAATGTTTTTGGGCTTTTCAGTTTTATAAAACAAGAGCTTCAAGAAAACCAAGAACAACTATCCCAATCCAAGCCAAAACGAGACCGAATTTCAAGCATAAACTTCAGCTATGCCCCCAAACCTTATAAGGCTAATAATAGCAAGATCAATGAGAGAAACGGAAGACCAAAAACTCAATCAAACAGCCAAGAGAAATAGTGCAAATTTGTTGCAACACAAAACTCCAAAGAAACAAGAAAAGATCTTCGAAAATTGCAACAAAACCCTAGCCTATGAAACTCAAGAAAACCAATCGAACACAAAGCAAAGAACGCAATGCAAAGCACAACACAAAGACAGGAGCGAGTCAATGAGCAAAAGCTCTCTGTTCTGGTAAAGCAGAACAGCCAAGAACGCTCAGAAAGCGATCTTGGAACTCAATCCAGGAGTGCTAGCACCAACCAGAACACTTCGCCAAAAGATCAGTTTTCGGGCAAACGAAAGAGAACCAAGACTTAAAACCACTTCTGTCACACTCCAGTAAGTACAAAGACACTGCAAACACAGGCCTCCACAGCCAGAAAAGACCAAAAACACCAGAATCTTGAAATTTCAAATTCAGCCTAGGTATACGCGACCTTGCGGTTATGCAACAGGCGTGTATACGCGTCTGTGTTGAGGGAAACCTGCGTATACGCGGTTCCTTCTACACAAACTCGCGGGTATACGCGACTGTGTGCAAGAAAAACTGCGTATACAAAGAAAGATAGTGAAAAATAAAAAGTACAAGTTTGGGAAAGGTATAAAAGCTTCAAACTGACTGCAAGAAAGCAAACTGGACTGTAAAAGACAGAAGAAACTGTTGGCAACCTACCAAACAGCTGAAACAACCCAACGGGAGAATCACAAAAATGTGATCCCCAGCGGAGTCGCCAGTTCTGTTTCGGGGATTTAACACCCTAGAGGTTGGTTGGGATTCAACCTCCACAGAGCAGGGGCGTACTACTTAGCAGAGACTCACACGATCATGCACAGTCATAAAAACGAAATCGAGTAGAATGAGAGGTTTACCCGTTGGTCCTACGTTTGAAGTAGATCCACGTGGAGTTCAAACTCCCTGCAACCGTCCTTCCTCTTTCTCCTGAAATACAAGAAGAAACCAGCACAAAGGACAAGTTGTACGGTATATTTCTACTCTATATGTTAGTGAGATTCATATAAAACATTAAATAAATCATCATGAATGCTTGTATAACAAATATTCTTCATACATTAAAGCATACACTAACACGTTTATTTCGGGAACAGCATGATACTTCTGTATTATAAAAATAGTACATACAAAAGTAAGTGGAGAGATCACCTGATCCTTCCAAGGCCTTCGCAGACCGTCGTCCGGATCCGTCCAGCCCTTGCCTCGCTAAGACTCCTTCCAAACTGGTGCATACGAGATAACATATAAGGGATGTGTATCTCAAGGAAACAAGGGTTTCCTACAATGAACTGGGAAAGTGCAGGAGGCACGGGGAATCAGACTTGGATAGGGAATACCAACAGAGTATAATAATAATAATTCTCTCTCTCCCTTAGGCTATACACATGAGGGCTTTTTATAGTCCCTCCAAGTAGTTTCAGCAGTTGGAAACAGTTGGCCACGGGCTGGGGTGGTTGAACTACCTGAGTAACCATCAACCCAGCGCGAAATTAGGGATTTTTATATATTTTTTAATCATTAAAATGGCATACGCGGAAAAGTCTAGTTGTACTCGCGTATACACGCGGAAAAACACGGGCATAGTCGCGTATGAAGAATTTTCCACTGTTTTTAAGTGAATTTGTCCAAGTCTGTAGGAATGGGTGCCCATAAAGCCATGTAGCAATCATGAATCATGTCAAGGTGAGAAATGATGCTATAACAAAGTGGAGACTAGATTTTCCAGATCTAGGCCATTTCAATGCTCCTTTTCAGTGGAGGAGGTTTCCACTTCATTGGGAGGACAATATTGGAGGGCATTGAGCTTATTTTCATATCTTGGCATCAGAACAACCTTATTTTGATCCCTACAATGCAATTTTACTTCCAGATCTGTGTTATTATGTAGGAGGAGTTTCAGGATAGTTTATCACACCATTTGGAGAGTTGGTTTTCAAGTGTTGGGGATCTGCCCTTCACTTTGGAGATCTATTGGAGGAGGATATTTTACTAATTAGATCAGATCAGACACACTTTCCATATTTGTTTTTTCCAGTAGATCTACATTCTTATATCTCAGATGTACAACTTGTACTTGGTGTTTTGTTAAAAACCCCAAGGGGTTTCTATAGAGGAACTTGTATAGTGCATGGATCTGATATAGATCTAATGTTTTATCCACATAGTAGCTCTAGATCTGATGTATAATCTACTGCTATTGTAGATCCAATAAAATAACACTGTAAGGCTCTTCCAGCTTTTATACATGGTTGTAGCACCTCTTATTGCATGATTTTGTTCATTGGAGACTTGTATTTCCTGTTATGCATCTTATGGGCCATCTTTTACATATATTTTTCTACTGTAAATACATATGAAAGGTCTCCATATTGGCCTCTTGCTTCATAAATGATGATCTACATTATTTTTCCATCATTTTGCACTATATTCCTACATTTCCCATTTGAGAATCTTACAGTGGTATCGACGCATCATCTTGGCACCGCCTGTGCATTCTAAAAGCCAATATTTCATCTGAAGAAGGAGAGCCTCTTACTGACAGAGAGAAGAGGTATCAAAAGAGAAGACATAGAAGTTTTAATTATACTGATGAGAAAGAAGACAAGGGTAAAAACCCTATATTTGGAGGTGAAGATGAAGAGAAGGAGTTCCCTACAATCCTTCTTAGAGCCATGCAATACATTGCTAGTGAGATCAAGGAGATGAGAATAGACAGATTCAAGGAATCCCCTAAAGTATTTCATCATGGAGAAGGCTCTCACATGTCTCACCACTAGAATGATCAACCAGTGCATCAACCACAAGTTTCCCAACATTCTACTATGCCTACATTTTTGGCTTTGGGAAATGAAGGGTTTCAGGAACAAGAATCCCTTGAAGACTATTTTATGGAGTATGAATCTCAAACTCAGAGGTTCAAATATCACTTGAGTTTTCAGGAGTTTTGTCAAGTGAAGGACGATAGAAGACCAGGGCATCATCATAGAGGTGGTGGATTCATTCAGAATCATGATCGACACCACACTATGGGCACATTATTTTTACCCAATTTTGATGGGTCATCCAAGTGTACTGCCAAATATTGGGTAGAAAAACTTGACATCTACTTTCAGTTGAACAAGGTTCTAGAAATGGAAGCCATTAAGATTGCAGCGCTACACCTGGAGGGTGAAGCACATGACTGGTGGTTCCATGGCTTGTATACATTGTGTCATGCCAATGTGACTGCTTATTCAGATTTCACTAGAAGGCTAGTGGAAATATTTGATAGAAGAGATCCAGAAGCACCATTCATGAGCCTTGCAAAGTTGAAACAATCAGATAATGTAAAAACCTACATCTCTAAAATTTTAAGACTTTCTGTTATGGTTCCTGATTTGTCTACAGCAAGAAGGGTGTACATGTTCATTGATGGGTTAGATGAACCTATTCATGGGTTGGTTAAGTCTACCAAACCCACTACCCTACATGATGCTATTGAAAGGGCTAGAGACCTTCAAGATGCCTTGCCAAAAGCAAAGGAAACATTTCAGCATAAGCCCTCTTTTTCATCAAAGGGAAAGGAAGAAAAGGATGCTCCTTCAAAGGAGAGTCAAAATAAAAAACCTCTTGATGATGATGTCCAAAGAGATCTAAGAAGAAGGAAGCTTTGCTTCACTTTCCAAGAAGCTTGGGCACTTGGACATAGATGTGCAGCTGGAAAATCACATTACATAGAGGTTTTCTCAGATGATGAGGAGGAAGGATAAGATGAACCAAGAAGAGGTCACAAAGTTGACACTATAGGAGGAGAACCAACACCATCAGGAGATGGGAATGGAGAATTTTCTCCTATTGGAGGGGCTCTTGCATCTTTGGGATGAGTACCTAAGTACTTGACCTTAAGAGTTCAAGGTTCCATCTTGAATCAGAGGGTTTCTGTTTTGGTTGATAGTGGGGCTACCCACAATTTTATTGATGCCCAACTAGTGCAAAGGAGGGCAATACCCGCTAATGATTTTAAGGGATTATCTATTTTGGTCCCAGGAGATAGAACAATGCAATGCATGCATTATGTGTAATATTCCAAATCTGGAACAGTTAGCAGGGCATGACTAGAAAATGCATTTTCTAATAATGGCTGCTACAGAAGTGACAAACAACACTTGGATCCCTTAGATCTGAGTATCAAAGTCTTAAATCCAAGAGGGCATCAAAATGAAATCTTCCTAGGTGGTTAAATAGATCTCCCACACCTAGTTGTCTTCAGAAACGCCTCAAAGAGAGACTGCAACAATAACAAACAATTCTGCTAAGGAAATAATGCAGTTTCTGCAGAGCAGTGATAGGAGGCTCATGAAAGATGTTTCAATAGTATTTACATAAGCAAATAAGTCTTACAATTAATTTCATCAAATACATGGCTGAAAATACAAGGCATAGACAAAATAAATCTCCTCAAAAGAGGGTTGCAACCATATGTTTTAGTGAAAGCTGCCTTGACAACCTTATATTTATTAAGCTAAAACTGTTGTATGTTACATGTCAGATCTAGAGCAGATCTGTGCATAAAAAGTCAGATCTATATCATATCCATGCACTAGAATAGCTCCTCTTCCAGATCCCCTTGGAATTTTGGGGTTTGCACCAAGCATAAGTAGTAGATCTGAGATCTAAGAAAGAAGATCTGTAGAAATATTCAGAAATGCTGAAGTATTCAGATTATGCAGATCAAATCTAAAAATTACAAGTATAGATCTCCTCCATAGGATCTCAAAGTGAAGAGTGGATCCTCAACACTCCAAAACCAACTCTCCAATTGATGCACCCAAACCCCCCTGCAAAAATTCCTACAGGAATAATGCAGTTTTGGAGTAGAAACTGAGCTGTAGGGGATAGATGACTGATGGAAACATGCCAAGATCAAAATCTGGAGCTCATGCACTCCAATACACTTCCTCCAATAGAGCAGAGGCCTCCTCCACTGAAAAGATCTGAAGAGATCTAATCTCCATGAAAATAACACAGTCCCTCAAGGGAGACTGTGCTGCAGCTTGAATAACTGAGTTGGCCTGATGCCAAGATGAAAAACTAAAGCTAAAAAATGGATGCACTCTTCTAGGAGGTTAAAAGACACACTCACTGAGAAGAGGCTCTAATACGTACTAGATCTGAACAGATCTAGAGTTCCACTTGTTGCAGCTTACAAAAGAAAGCAAACCCTCACTGGATCTGTGTTGCAGTTGGAAGTAGAAGCTTGGTCTCCAACCAGATTGTGGACAAGAAATACAAGCTCTCCCAAGAGCTCCTCAATGGGAAGAGATGGAACTCATAAGCAAGAAATCCCAATGAAATCTAGGCTAAGAAGCCAAGAAACCTATTTGTCTAAACAGATAGTAATTCGGAAATCAAATCATGAACAACCCCAACATGTTGCCTTCCCCTTCCTTTTATAAGATGAGAGGTTGCCAAAACCTTAAACCACCTTTATCAACTTATCCCTTTCACAAAAGAGAGCTCCTTCTAGAATTGCGTTGTGCCTCATTGATGAGCACTCCTCCCATACGGCATTGTTGATATGGTCAAGATTGACCTATTCAAGTGGATTTGTTCTTTTCACACTCAAGTGTGTTTATTAAAGTGGCCCAGATTTACCCTTTTTCACATTGGGCATGTATTTATTCTTTTATTAGGAGTTTTTGACCCTCCTTTACATAATTTTTCTTTGAACAAAGAAAACAAAATGAATTTGAATATTCCTATTAAAATAGGAATATTACAATCCTCCCCTCCAAAATGTTGCTTGCCCTCAAGCAGCTCACAAGGACTTTGCAAAATATCCAATGGAGCTATCTCCTCCCAAGAATGCAGGTCTGCCTCTGGTGGATGAAACAAATAGATGTCATCATGAAGTAATGGGATATACACAAAAGAATCATATGTTTTCCATTGGTCTCTTCAAGGTATGAGAGATGGTAGATATTGGGCATTTCACCCCCCATGAGAAACTCCAATCTCCCTGCTATAATACAAACCAGGTGAGCCATCCTAGACAACTCAAAGAAATAGTCACCATTCCCCACCATATGCAATGTGTAGGGGCTCCATGGATGGAAATGAGAGATAGGAATACTGAACTCACACTGTCTCTCCCTCCATTTATGATACATATGGAGCTAATGATCCTGGGTTGCAACAGTATAGTCCTCATGAAGCCAAAAGAAACTTGGGACTTCATGATTCCCTTCATGGATCACAGTGAGCCTACTTTCCCAATCTTCCATGCATATAGTGAATATATTATATTCACCATATATGCTCCAAAATAAATATGGACTAAGTGTCATATGATATATTGGATGGTGACAATAGTCCCTCCTTTGAGACCAGCATTGTCCTTCATCTTGCTGCCTCAAATCATAGTACAATAAGTGGCCATCCCACCACCTTCTTGCTGCAAAAGGCTTCTTCAAAGCTTGGAAATAGTAGAGGGTAATAGGTGTTGGCTGAATATGATTCAAACAACACATGTCTTGCTGCAAATTCTCCCAAGTGAGAGACTTCTCCCAATGAAATAATCCCAACATATGGCTTCTAGCATAAGGAAACAAATAATATAATGTAGCAGCCACACAATGTTCTATCCTCCTCTTAAAGCATGAATGAATATGGGAGATTTCATTCCCAAAGGACACACTCAACCAATGTGTCATTCCTCCTCTCATATTCATAAAAAATATTGGAGCATTATTAACATCATGATATAAACAAGCTCCCTTATGCCACCTCATGAGAAGGTCACAATTTCTCCCAACTCAAAGTATATACATGATTATGATATCCATCCTAAATAGAAATACATGTACATACATCATAGACATAAGTAAATTTATGGACATGGAATTCATCATGGGGTGTCCATACCTTCTTCTTGCCAACCAAAGCAACCATGCCTCCTTCTTATGCATTCTTTCCTTGAGATATAAGGCATGAGACAAGAAAATCAAAAACCTTGGGTGGTACACACACTCACCCAATAGAAACTAGTGTAGGTCATATCCTCCTTGCTTTAGATTTGGATGTGGTAAGTGGTTTACATGACACTTACTTGCTGCCCTCATCATTCCACCAAGGCTAAAGGCGAAATGTATATTTGGTGCTTTAGGAAAGCACCCATCATTTTGCAGAACCTCCCTTAGCCCATCAAGGGAGTGGCCAAGTTTGGAAATAGTTCTGGCTCAAACCATCCCATCCAAAAGGAATGGCACCTCATCACCATTTGGCATCCAAATAAGAAAAATTCTAATGGTCCCATGATACCAATGGTTTATCCAAGGGATACAACGCATTTCTCCCAACTGCTGCTTGAGAATGTCTTGTGGCAAGTTGTCCCCCAACAAGGTACTAGCTGTGCATGAGTGCTCATACACTATGTGGCAGTAAACAATAATAAATATCAGCTGTACATGATCAAAATAACAAGACAATGTGCCATACATTCCTTCTAAAACATCATGATGAGTATGGAGAGATTCCAGCCCATACTCTCTCAATAATAGCCACAGCAACAAGGACTCTTGCTGCCTCCTTGCATTATCCAAATGCAGATCATGGAGCAATAATATAATGATGGACATGTGAGATGCCTCATCAACATAGTACAAACCAGCTCCCTCATACATCATTGGGAAGTTGTCCTCCCTCCAAAAACATTGCACATACATGAAATACATCTCAAGCATAAATACATGTGAGCCCATGAGATATATCTCAAACAAAGGAAAATATATGGACATAAGATTTGACATATGATGTCCAAAATCTCTTCTTAACAACCACAACAACCATGCCTTCTTCTTATGCATCCTATCAATGAGACTCAAGGCATGAGATAAAGAGATAGAAATTTTTTGGTAGTGACCAATCTCACCCAAAAACAACCAGTGCAGCCATGCTTCTTGTTGGCCTATATCATAGATTTGCAAGGGGTTTGTCAACCTCTTGATCCATACTTCCATCCACTCATCCCAATGTGGGTGATGGATCTCATTCTGCCATATCTTGGTATCCTCCCAAGGTAGGACACCTTGCTCCTCCAACCTTTGAAGAACTTTTCACCTCATGAAATGTTGAAGTGCACCTCCAATGGGATCTCCTGATGAGACCTCCTCCTCATGCATGGCCTTCCAAAACCAAAGAGTCCTTGGATCTCCTGCAATTAGAAGTCTCTCTTTGAGATATGGCATGCTCATTGAGAGAGTGTCATCTAGATAGGATAAAGAGTTTCTCATCCCAATATTTCTACCCTTTGACATCTCTTCCTCCATGGCTTCTTGAATGAAGTTGGCATATGAATGTTCCCATGAGGAATGGGTCCTTAAATCTTCACTGCTTATTTTGGACAGCGCAGTGCAACCCTGCTACTCTAGATTAGCAGTAAGTGATGATCCTGGGTCATACAATAGCCTATTTCCACAATCTTCTGAAATATTTTCTGCAATAATAGGAAGTGGAAATGCAATCATACCTTGCTGGAATTTGGGAACACCTTGCATGGCTGCAAGAGTTCTTTCTCTCACAATGTTGGCTTCCTCAATTGCAGGTGTTGAAGGCTGCTCCTCCAAGGCTATCATAGTGTTGGTGAAAATATCCTCAAGAGATAGTGAGGACTTCTATCCCTCAAATCTCTCGATCACCCTTTTACTGCAAGGTCTCTTCTCTTCCTTCATCTGGATGAATTGAGGAAAAGTTAGAGTCTCCTTGAAGGCTCTAGAGTGACACTTGTACTCTGTCAAGTACCAAATTAGAATCTCATGTTCTAAGTGCCCTTCTTTCTCTTCACTCCCTCTATGAGAATAAGAAGTGTCTGGTCCTTCTTCTTCTTCTTGAAACCTTCTAGAGGTCTCACTGTAGCTTTCCTCTTTCTTCTGTTCAACCTCTTTGGAGAGGCTCTTCTTAGATCTAAAAACTGATGAGAGTAATCTCATCCTCTCCATAATTATAAACTCTACTCCTCTTTAGTCTTCTGATAGCTAGATCTCACAGGCTGAGCCAAAGATCATGCTCTGATACCACTCTAATATTCCAAATCTAGAACAGCTAGCAAGGCATGACTGGAAAACACATTTTCCAGTAATGGCTGCTACAGAAGTGAAGAACAGCACTTGGATGCCTTAGATCTGAGTATCTAAGTACTAAATCCAAGAGAGCATAAAAAATAAATCCTCCTAGGTGGGCTAAATAGATATCCCACACCTAGTTGTCTTAAGAAATGCCTCAAAGAGAGACTGCAGCAATAACAAACAATTCTTCTCAGGAAATAATGCAGTTTTTGTAGAGCAGTCATAGGAGACTCATGAAATATGTTTCAATAGTATTTACATCAGCAAATAATTATTAAAATTAAGTTCATCAAATACATGGATGAAAATACAAGGCATAGAAAGAAGAAATCTCCTCAAAAGATGGCTACAACCATATGTTTTAGTGAAAGCTACCTTGACAGTGTTATCTTTATTAAGCTGCAACTATTGTATGTTACATGTCAGATCTGGAGTAGATATTTTCATAAAAATTCAGATCTATATCAGATCCATGCACTAGAAGAGCTCCTCTTCCAGACCCCCTTGGAATTGTGGGGTTTGCAGCAAGCATAAGCAATAGATCTGAGATCTAAGAAAGCAGATCTGCAGAAATATTCAGAAATGCTGAAGTATTCAGATTATGCAGTTCAAATATGAAAATTACAAGTATATATCTCCTCCATAACATCTCAAAGTGAAGAGTGGATCCTCAACAATCCAAAACCAGCTCTCCAATTGATGCACCCAAACCCCCCTGCAACACCTCCTATAAGAATAATGCAGATCTGGAGTAGAAACTGCACTGTAGGGGATATATGACTAATGGCTACATGCTAATATCAAAATATAGAGCTCATGCACTCCAATACACTTCCTCCAATAGAGCAGAGGCCTCCTCCACTGAAAAAGAGCACTGAAATGACCTAGATCTGGAGAGATCTAATCTCCATGAAAATAATGCAGTCCCTCAAGGGAGACTGCGTTTTAGCTTGAATAACTGAGTTGGCCTAATGCCAAGATGCAAAATTGAAGCTCAATAATGAATGCACTCTTCCAGGAGGTTAAAAGACACACTCACTGAGAAGAGGCTCCAATAAAAACTAGATCTAAATAGATCTAGAGTTCCACTTGCTGCAGCTTATTAAAGCAAGAAAAACCTCACTGGATCTGCGTTGTAGTTGGAAGTAGAAGCTTGGCCTCCAACTAGATAGTGGAAAAGGAATACAATCTCTCCCAATATCTCCTCAATGGGAAGAGATGGAACTCCTAAGCAGGAAATCCCAATGCAATCTAGGCTAAGCAACCAAGAAATCTGTTTGTCTAGACAAATAGCAATTCAGAAATCAAATCATGAACAACCCCAACATGTTGCCTTCCCCTTCCTTTCATAAGATGAGAGCTTGCCAAAACCCTAAACCACATTTATCAACTTATCCCTTTCACAAAAAAGACCTCCTTCTATAATTGTGGTGTGCCTCATTGATGAGCACTCCTCCCATACTGCATTGTTGATATGGTCAAGATTGACCTAGTCAAGTGGATTTGTTCTTTTCACACTCAAGTGTGTTTATTAAAGTGGCCCAGATTTACCCTTTTTCATATTGGGCATGTATTTATTCTTTTATTAGGAGTTTTTGACCCTGATTTACATATTTATTCTTTGAACAAAGAAAAAAAAATGAATTTGAATATTCCTATTAAAATAGGAATATTATATTATGTCCCTTCATTATCAGTCACCATGGGGACATATACATTGATTGATCAGTTATTTTTGGTTGACATACTTGACATCAATGTTATATTTGGTGTTCAATGGTTGATTACTTTGAGAAAAGTCACCACTGATTGGGAGGCTTTGCAAATGGAATGGGTGGACAAAAAGAGTGGTAAGACTCAAATGATAAAATGCATGCATACATACCCCTCACATACAACTTCCACACAGAAATCAAAGATGGATTTGCGTAGTGGAAGTAAGGACCTTATTGTCCCATCTATTATGCTCATGAGATTGTTGCATGGGACACTATTATCTAGTGGAAAACCCCCTGGGAGGCCACCTGATCTAGATCTCGTGGGAGATATATCACAACATGATGCCCCAAGCATAGATCCAAGAGGGATGGGAGCATTAGAATATCATGAGATAGCACTGGGAGTCTTGGGTAGGGTCAAGGAGGAGAGATAAATTCTCCCAACATCATCTTTACCCACTCTCATTTTAGATTATGCGCTGTGTAAGGAGAAGCATGGAAGGAATGACCTTCCAACTTGTACCTTTGGCATGGGAGATGTCAAGGAGGAGAGAAACCATATGAAAAACATTCCTATTGATAGATCATCAGCGCTATCACTATGGGAGATTGATCCATATTGGAAATCCCAACTATTGGTGGATTACTCCAAGGATCTTTATACATGCATGATACTTGATGACTAGCTACATGAAGAGGGCTATTCAGTCCAAGAAGGAGTCATCTATTATCATGGTAGAATATTCTTATCTATATCCTCCAAGCTCAAGGAGAAGTTGCTACAAAGGGCCTGTGAAGAGTTCTGTTTCAGCCACACATATTCCATGAGATTCTACAACATCATCATGAGAAGCTACACTTGGAAGGGCTTTGAAGGAGAACTATATCAACATTTTCAAAGATGCATGTAACATGTGGAGATGGGGCAGCAAAATAACTCTATAAAGGAGTTAATTCAACCATCTCTTTCTCTTCTTGAGAGAAGGGGTAGATCTATGCACCACTCCATTTGTTTAAGGAGGAATTTTGGTGAAGAATATCCTGATGTAAATAATGTTTCATTTGATTGTTGTTTGCATTCTTTCACTATGTATATGCAGGCCATAAATTCAAGAAGGAGTATTTTACCTTATAAACTTCATGGCCAACTTTGGGCCACAAAAATTTCTGAACATGGCCACTCCCTTGGAGATCAAAGGGGGATTTTGTTTCATGATGGGTGAATTCCTAAGGCACCAAATATATCTCACACTTTAAGCCATAGTGAGATGAAATGGGCAACAAGTAAGTGGTGGGGAAACCACTTACCACATCATGATCTGATGCAGTCAGGAGATGCACTGTGCTGGCTCCATATGTGGGACTATGACCCACCTCCATATGTACAAATTTATATTTGTATGTATTTGATTTTAATCCCATACATGGATGATGTACTTGTGCTTTTTATGGGGATGTATGGAGGGAGGATGAGAGGTATTTATGTGCCTGATGGGATGGAGATTCTCCATGTATCTTATGCTACATGTTTCAGGGAGAACATTGGGCAAACCATGTTTGTTTCATTTGAACTATTGTCTCCTTATGAGATGGATTATTTACATCTCGTGAGAAATTTGGAGGAGAAATTCATGGAGAGATGGATGGGTGAACACTTAGCTTATGGAGGAAGCTTCTCACATGTTTGTGTCACCAATGGAGGAGGAGAAGGGTAGCAGCACTCACCTTGTCAATTTCTTGAGGATAAGAAACATTTGGGAAGGGAGGAGTGTAATATCCCCAATTAGTCATGAGCCAATTGGAATATTCAATTTTGTTTTATTGCTTTGTTTAAAGAATAAGAGGGCAAAGGAGGTCCATATTTCTCCTTAATAATGAATAAATCAATGCCAAATGTGAAAAAGACAAATCTTGGCAGCTTAGTTGAAGCACCCTTGGTGTGAAAGGGGCTGGATCACTTTGACTGGGTCAACCTTAACCAAATCTACAGCTTTTTCATGGAGGAGTGGCCATCAATGAGGTACAACGCAGTTTTAGATGGAGATGCTTTGTGTGAAAGGAGTGTTATCATTGGATGTGGTTTAGGGTTTGCAAGCTCTTGAATTATAAAAGGAAGAGGATGGAAAAATTAGAAGGTTGTTGATATCTACGATAATTTTTGAATATATGGTCTGTTTAGAGATATATCTTTCTCTTGTTGTTTAGCTGAGTTTGAATGTTGTTTAGCATTGGGTGTTTCTGATCGGGAATCCCACCTCTTCCCATTGAGTAGCTCTTGGGAGAGTTTGTATTGCATTTTCCACTATCTGGCTTAGGGCCAAGATTCGTCTTTCAACTACAACACAGATCCTGTTGAGGGTTTGGTTTTTTTTTGCAAGCTGCAACAAGTGGAGACTAGATCTTCCAGATCTAGGCCTTTTTAGTGCTCCTTTTCAGTGGAGGAGGTTTCCACTTCATTGGGAGGAAAATATTGGAGGGAATTAAGCTTATTTTTAGATCTTAGCATCAGGCCAACCTTATTTTGATCCCTACAACGCAGTTTTACTTGCATATTTGCATTATTTATGTAGGAGGAGTTTCAGGGTGGTTTAGCACACCATTTGGAGAGTTGGTTTTCAAGTGTTGGGGATATGCCCTTTACTTTGGAGATCTATTGGAGGAGGCTATTTTATTGATCAGATCAAATCAGCCACACTTTCTAGATCTATATTTTCCAATAGATCTGCAGTCTTAGATCTCAGATCTACAACTTGTACTTGGTATTTCGCTGAAAACCCCAAGGGGGTTCTATAGAGGAGCTTGTATAGTGCATGGATCTGATATAGATCTAAATTTTTATGCACATAGCAGCTCTAAATATAATGTATAATCTACTGTTGTTGTAGAGCCAATAAAATAACACTATAAGGGTCTTCGAGCTTTTATACGTGGTTGTAACACCTCTTATTGCATGATTTTGTTCATTGGAGACTTGTATTTCCTATTATGCATCTGATGGGACATCTTTTACATATATTTTGCTTCTATAAATACATATGTAAGGTCTCCATATTGGCCTCTTTCTTGATAAATGATGATTTGTGTTATTTTTCCATCATTTTTCACTATATTCCTGCTTTTCCCATTTGGGAATCTTACAAAATTTCACTAAATAATATATATATATATATATATATATATATATATATATATATATATATATATTAGTTCAGGTAAAGTTTCAGAATGCAGTAAAAGTCCCCAAAGAGGTAATTATTTTCTCAAAAAAAATTATAAATGATAAGACTGAGAACACACACACACACACACATACACCCACACATATATATATCAATGCATAAAATATTTATGCACCACAAAAAAACCCGACTTCCAAAAGTGGTGGGCCAAGAAGTAGAAAAAAATAAATAAATACCAGATCTCCATGCAACGAAGTAGAGATAAATAATGAATTACCAGGTTTCCATATATTATAGGACCCGCTGCAATAAAATAAGTACAATTGCTTAAGGGTAAACTCTTGGTGCTAGGGATTAAAACAAAATTTCTATGGAGGCCACAAGGTCATCGCTAAAAATAACATATACATATATAAAAATAAAGCAACTTCTTCAAAAGGATTTAGGAAGAGAGGATTCGAAGATATCCTCTGTGTAAGGATATAACCGTAGCTCAAGATACTCCGAGAACAGGTTATGTCCTCATGGTAAAAACCATGGAGCAAGCCACATAACCTAAATTAAAATAAGAACATGGATTGAATAGACGTGTAGTTAACCCATCGCTAGAAATCCCTAGCCAGGAAGAGGTGTTTCAACAAAAATAATCTGACCTGCAAATGAACCAAGGAGATCAGTCAACAATATGAGTTATCATTAGAATAAATCTAAAAATGGGAACAAACTTAAAGAATGTTTTGAAAAATAGAAGAGATCCTTACTTGGCTCTGTAGTACCCAAGGTCGTCCTTGTTTCCATAAAAAGAATACAGTTACTTTCAATATTACCAAGAAATTTAATTTCTAGCAGAGAAATGGGTTTCAAAAACTTAAAATAGTTGTTTCACTAGAGATGACTAAAGAGAAGAAATAATTCCAATAATAGAAGATGAACAGCCTGAGGAACCTCCAACAGAAATTGAACATCCCTAGGAGCTGACTCCAAGGAGACCTAAACCTCCCGTGGAAGAAATAATGGAAATCTGTAGAGTTGAAGAAGTTGAAAATCCATAGGAGCACTGACTCGGTTGATAACGATTGAACACAAGTATTCAACTCATAATTCAAATAAGAGTCAGTGTTGGATCCAACAGTCAACATTTTTTCAATTGCCTAATGCTACTTCCTTGCACGTAACTACTCAAGGAAAATCACAAGGAAGTAGGGGCTCAAGCCAAGGAAGGAATTAACTAAGTCTAGTTTAGAGGCCTTAAGTGATAAGAGAGAGAGGTTATGCACTTGTAGGTTGTGCTCAGTTGAGCAAATAAATTTCATGACATCTCTATTCTTATGATTAATGAAAGCAAGCATTGTGGTTTTTAGCAGTTTTCTTTCCCTAAGAAAAATACGTGTTGCATGCCTATTATTTATTCATGCATGTCTCAAATTTTTGTTCTAAATTATGAAATAATATCTACAAAATAGTAGAGTAGGTTTGTGTCTTATGATTTTGGTTAAAAAATTCAAGAGCAGTTGCAAATATACAAGATAATTTCTACATGGAATCAAAGTAAGACTCACATTAGAACCAATCATTGAAGACCTCATGTACAATTATCATTGAAGAACTAATGAGCTATTAGGAGGCAGAGTTTATGGAGCCCTAGTTCAAGGCAGATCCAAAATACCTTATGTGCAGACTTATTAATGGAGAAAGAAGGTTGTTAGTGGGAATATCAGTGAGCCAGTGTTTACTGATGCAAAAAGGAGTTTTGATCATTGATATTGGAAGATTGAGGGGTAGAGATATTTTCCACAGGGAGATCGAAACTTAGAGGGAGTGTAGTTTTAGAGGGAGAAACACTATGGAAGCTAGTACTTCAGGATATGGGAAGATCATAGTCATTATTGTTGTAGCTACAACAACAGTGCGAAAGTAACAATAGATTAGTAGCAGTAAAAATATGAGTAGATCATATTTTGACATGCATGTAACCAAACCTCCAAGAGTGAGGTGGGGCGATATAGATCCTTAGTCCAAGGGTTCTAAATGTAGAAATTAGCTGAATAAATCACTTATTCAATGGAGATTAACCCGATTACACATCAATTTCGAATTGCATGCATAACACATAATCTCATCTACAATTAATTGTCACATGCGGAAATAATAGAAACGATCTCACATCAAATCAATCACACATTAACTCAGTATGTATGGGGAAAGCCTATAGCTGAAAACCCCGCAGCTATTGTGTATATTATAATGGAGAAATCATGCAACAAAACAAGTACAATACTCCTCACAAGTACTCAGTACTTTCTCATAAAGTCACACACAATCTAGCTTAGTTTTGAACAGGTTACTGGTTCAAAACTCCCCGCCAATTGCCTTGCCTCTATTGCGCAATCATGGCCTATATATGAAGAGATCCAAGGTTCTAATCCCCTTGGCTTGACTGCGCAATTGTCATGGACAATTCCTCCAAGTGTAATGCAAATCCCATGCAAAACTGATCCTCCAACTGATAGCTTTACTCACCCTTTCATCTACCTCTTCCACTGGTCTCCACTGAACTGATCATGCACTGTAGTGAACTTAAGTGTTCTTGAGTTGACTAATGAGTTAATATTTAGTAAATTAAATATTATTTAATTTACTCCACTCATATCTAGTTGATTAGTTAGTTAACTAATCCCAACTAGTTCAACTAAAACAAACGAACACAACTCCACTATCTGTCCCGTTAACTCCTCCAAAACTCCTGCCACTGAAGTCTAACTGAAGCCAACCATGCAAGATGCCATCAAACCCTAGGAACCACGTGATTCCTTGTGTCAGTTGCATGAGTCACCTCCATGACTCAAACTGAAGTGTGCCAAGAGAGTAAACTGCTGTTTATAGTCAAAATATTATTAAGGGTAAATAATATTTGACTTCCATATTTTTAGGAGATCAGTCTAAAAATAGCCTGGGTCCTAAAAATTAGGGTCTCATCTATTTTTACCGACATGTCGCATACTCCAAGAATCTCCAAGTAGAATTCCCAAATTATGCTCCGTATGTCTAAAAATAGACATAGTCTAAAAATAGACTTTGCGCCAGAATTTGCCTGCGGGCCCACTTAGTGAAGGCGACTTCATTTCACTAAGCTCCATCATCTTGCTGCATTCTCAACACTCCCTCTCGGCAAGATATGGATTATCTGCAACCCCTATCCTGCCTCTGTGGAATTCGAACTTGCTCCTGGTGAGCGCCTTCGTCAAGATGTCGCCATCCTGATCCTCCGTGGGAACATATGAAAGCATCATGATCCTCCGCTGAACACAATCTCTGATGTGATGGTACCTGATGTCGATATGTTTGGACCTATCATGAAATACTGGATTAGCCGAGAGCTTGGTGCAGCTCTGGTTATCACGATATTTAGATCCTTGTAGGCTCAAAAGCAACTTTGAACAAACTGTGAGATCTTCCTCATCAAAGCAGCTCGCATGCGACCAAACTTGCTGCCATGTACTGAAAGCCTCGCCTGGGCGGAATTCACAGTCTACGCTACTGCCCCATTGCAAGAGCTGCTTGCTTCGACCCAATGCTGCCAAAAACTCCTCCGGAGAAGTGCTCTTAGATTAGTTGGGCTCCATGCCCAATGCATCGGTGAAGCCTACTTCACTTCATCCTCCTAATACGGCCACCATAGACCATATCTAGATGTGCCTCTAATATAGCGCAATACATGCTTGCCTGCCTTCCAAAAGAGCTTGGTAGGCTTAACCATAGCTTGCGAAAGCTGGTTAACTACATAGCATATTATCGGGTCGGTATTGACCGAGATACATCAACGACCCCACCAGCGCTTCCGATGAGCAGTGGCATCCCCACCTTCTTCCTCCTCCGAAGTAGCATCTCCCTTCCTCCAACCTCCAGGAAGAGGGGTATCAACAGGCTTGCAGCCCTGCATGTTGAACCTCTCTAGAATCTCCCGAGCATACTTGCCCTGAGAAACAAACAGTCCTCCACTGCGCTGCCAAATCTCCAATCCCAGGGAATAATGAAGGATGCCCAGGTCCTTCATCTCAAACTCTCGTGCAAGATCCTCCTTGCATGAAAGTATCAACTGCTCGTCGCCAGTCAAAATCAGATCATCTACATACAGTGCGATGATCAACAGCTTCCCCTCCACCACAATCTGGTACAGGTTTGGATCCGCCTCACTCTTGGAGAATCCAAGCCCGGTGAAGTAGCTGTCTATCCGAGTGTACCAAGCACGAGGTGCTTGCTTCAGCCCATACAGTGCTCTCTTGAGTCGGCACACATGCGACTCACTTCTGAAGATCTCAAAACCTTCAGGCTGCTCTATGTACACCTCTTCCTCAATAACTCCATTGAGGAACGCAGTCTTCACATCCATCTGATGAATGTGCCACCCCATCTGCGCTGAGAGAGCAAGGATCGTCCGTATGGAAGAGTACCTTGCGACAGGTGCAAAAGTCTCCTCATAGTCAATCCTCTCGATCTGTGAGAAGCCACGGGCGACAAATCTCGCCTTGTACTTCTCCACACTCCCGTCAGCCGCCTGCTTCACCTTGTAGATCCATCGCGAACCTACAACTGATTTCCCAACCGGTCTTGGGACAATCTCCCATGCACTGTTCCTGATGATCGAATCATATTCTTCGATCATGGCATCAACACATGCGGGTTCCTCCACGGCTTCCTCAAAAGAGGATGGCTCCGTCACAACACATTGACTCACAAGAGCCATGTATCCAGTGTACCGATCCGGTGACTGTCTCTGTCTGCGCTGTGCTGTAGGTGGTCCTACAACCTTCTCTGCATCCCGAGCCAGTCGCTCAGCTTCTGTAGTGCGCATGCGCCCTCTGATGGTTGACGCTGCCTGGGTGGTTTCTTCCACCTCCTGAACCTCCTCTTGTGGCTGATCCACATCCGGAAGCTCCTCCTTAGGAACTAACAGCTCCTCATCTGCATGCAAGTGTAGCTCCCTCTCAAGCGAACACTGCATGGCTTTCTCCTCCTGAAATTTTATATCCCGTCGCACAACAGTCTTGCGGCTGTCTGGCACATACACTCGATAGTTATGAGGTGTATCAGTGTACCCCACAAATATTCCAACTTCAGCAGTTGGATCCAGCTTCCTTCTCGCATCCTTCGTCACATGCATGTAGGCAGGAGATCCGAAAATCCGCAAATGGGAAATATCAGGCCTCTTGCCAGAATAAGCCTCCTCTGGTGTACTCATGCCAAGAACCTTGTGAGGACAACGGTTCTGCACATACACTGCTGTATTGCATGCCTCAGCCCACAAGTGAAGGGGTAGGCCTTGATCATGCAACATCGCCCGTGCAGCACCCACGATCGTTATGTTCTTCCGCTCAGCCACCCCGTTCTGCTGTGGGTTATGGGGTGCGATGAGCTCTCTCCGAATCCCTTCTGCGCTGCAGAACTCCTTGAATTCAGCCGAGATGAATTCACCACCGTTATCACTCCTTAGAGCAATCACCTTCTTCCCAGACTCCTTCTCGACCAGTGCTTTAAACTCACAGAACTTCGCGAATGTATCGCTCTTCTTCTGCATGAAGAAGATCCAGCACTTTCGAGAGAAATCATCAACAAAGATCACATAATACCTGTGCTTTGCTGTCGAAGCAACTGAGAAAGGACCACACACGTGTGTGTGAACTCTCTCAAGGATCGTCGTGGCGCGACTATCCTTCTCGTGAAAGGTGGCTTTCACATACTTCCCTAAAGTACACCCCTTGCACTGATCTGACTGCGCAAGGGTGCCCTTAGGAAGTCCAGTAGAAATCTGCTGCAGAATATTCAAAGCTCCATGGTGAAGATGGCCCAATCTCTTGTGCCATAGTTCGCCCTCATCATCCCGGCTCACCACATCTCCAGCCTTGCATGCCATAGCTGCGCAGTCATCTACCTGCAACTGATAAAGGTTCTGAGTTCGAACCCCTATCTTCCGGGTCTCTCCAGTAGTCTTACTGCGTAGGAAAGCTTTTCCTTCGCTGAAGACCACATCATAACCCTTATCCTCCAACATCGCTATTGAAATCAGGTTCTTCTTCAATCCAGGTACATGCATGACATCCTTTAAGACAAAGGGTTTACCAGACTCCCTCTGAAAGGATACGGTACCGATACCAGTCGCACTGTATCTACCGTCATCGCCCATCTCGATGTGCATACCCCAATCCTTGTCCTCCAGATCTGAGAACAACTCCCGATCTCCCGTCATATGAAATGACGCACCGCTGTCCAAGAACCACACCGATCCCATCACACTTGAAACCAAGCATGCAATCAGTGAAAAGTCAAGCTCGAATTGTGAAGCCAAAGCTTCTCCATCTGCAGATCTTCCCGCTTGCTTGTTCTTCTTCTTCTTTGGACAATTGGTAGCATAATGTCCGTGATCATGGCGGTGAAAACACTTCACTTTCGCCATATCCTGATTCTTGCCATTTGCACCGGAATGAGAAGTTTTCTTACCCTTCCCTTTCTTTGCTTTGGCAACCAAAGCGCAATTTTCTTCATCAGCTCCCTTTGATGAAGATCCATCTCGAGTAGTCCTCCTTATCTCCTCCTGCATGAGATCCGCCCAAAGGCGCTCCCATCCCGGCAGCTTCTCCCGACCATTGACACTATCTTGATATGAGTTCCAAGCCTTCGGAAGACCAAGGAGAGCCAGGTCGACCATATCCTCTTCATCGACAGTAACTCCCACACTTCCCAGTTCATCTCTGCATTGAGTGAACTTCGTGAGGTATTTGGCGATATTGTCGCCCTTCTCCATCTTGATGTTCCTGAGCTTATCTTTGAGCGCCAGCTTTCTTTGGTCACTCTTACTCTGGAATAGATCCGTCAAAGCTTTCCACATTAAATATGGAGTAGCCTTTCCATGCAGGCTGGATACAATATGATCCTTGACGCCCTCCAACAGGATCCTTCGACATTTCGCGATCTTCTTTGGCCATGCATCGACCAGAGCTGCATCAGTGGGCTTTGGGACATCCGCATCCACGAACTCCTTCAGACCATTATCTTCTAACACTGCTTCCATTCGATCTTTGCATGCAACATAGTTCGAACTGCCTTCAAGAGCATATTCGAGTCGCAAACCATTGAAAGAAGACATCTTTCAACACCGGCACCAAGAAGAACAACCTTCTGCAAAATTTGAATTCCAAACTCCAAGCTCTATCGCTTCCGATCTATACTTGAAAACAAATTATTTCCAAATCAGAGATTGACTGCAAGGGCATTCACCAAATCTTTCACCTTACAAAGAAGGATGAATATTAGAGACTCACGACGCATGCGAGTATCAGGAGATAAGTTTGCGACCACCATAATAGATCTCAGACCTCGGTGATCCTCGTCTCCTGTAGAAATTGTTTGAATAAATCGCTTATTCAGTGAAGATTATATATCAATTTTGAATTGCATACATAACACATAACCTTCTTCTACAATTAATTGTCACATGCGGAAATAACAGAAGCAATCTCACATCAATTCAATCACACATTAACTCAGTATGTATGGGGAAAGCCTATAGCTGAAAACCCCGCAGCTATTGTGTATATTATAATGGAGAAATAAAGTAACCAAACAAGTACAATACTCCTCACAAGTACTCATTACTCTCTCATGAAGTTACTCACAATCTGACTCAGTTTTGAACAAGTCTGAGGTTCAAAACTCCCCGCCAATTGCCTTGCCTCTATTGCGCAATCATGGCCTGTATATGAAGAGGTTCAAGGTTCGAATCCCTTTGCCTTGATCGCGTAATTGTCATGGAAAATTCCTCCAAGTGTAATGCAAATCTCATGCAAAACAAATCTACCAATTGATAGCTTTACTCACCCTTTCATCTACCTCTTCCACTGGTCTCCACTGAACTGATCATGCACTGTAGTGAACTGAAGTGTTCTTGAGTTGACTAATGAGTTAATATTTAGTAAATTAAATATTATTTAATTTACTCCACTCTTATCTAGTTGATTAGTTAGTTAACTAATCCCAACTAGTTCAACTAAAACAAACAGAACACAACTCCACTACTTGTCCCGTTAACTCCTCCAAAACTCCTGCCACTGAAGTCTAACTGAAGCCAACCATGCAAGATGCCATCAAACCCTAGGAAACACGTGATTCCTTGTGTCAGTTGCATGAGTCACCTCCATGACTCAAACTGAAGTGCGCCAAGAGAGTAAACTGCTGTTTATAGTCAAAATATTATTAAGGGTAAATAATATTTGACTTCCATATTTTAGGAGATCAGTCTAAATTTGATTATGCAGTAAATACTGATTCACCCCCCCCCCTCTCAGTATTTTTTCCCAACAATATGATCTACAAAAAGATCTATAGAGGTGTAAAAGAATTACCGTATGTCCAGCGCTTTTTTGAAACCGTTGTTGTCCCTTGTGCACTTGAAGGAGTTTTCCTCGTAAACCTGCAGTCACAAACAAGCAAAATATTACATAGCACCTATATAGAAATCATCATAAACCATGCTTATCATAGTGATCAAGGAATCTATGAAATAAACCATTGATTGAAAGATTATTGAGAAAAATGAGTATATTTGTATTCATTTCAAAAGAAGGAAAACCTTACAACCTGAGCCTTGGTGTTGCACAAGACTTTCTGGGGTCCGAAGTAGGATTCTCCTCTACTTTGATAAGCTCTTCACTCCTCCAACCAAGACGAATAGAGGTATGTAATCTCTCCTCACAAAAGTCTTAGTCAACTGAGTCTGAATCTCAACAGCACTTAACTTCAAATATTCTAAAGCTTGAACTCCCCTTGAGACTACCCAATGCCTCTTTTTATAGTGGAAAAGAGGAGGTGTTATGTTCCAACTATGAAGGGATAGAATCCTCCTTCAAAGGGATAAGCTCCTCACACAAAGGGGTTAGCTCCATAAGGTAAGGGATACATGCACCTCATAAGAGTGGTTCTATCACCGCAAGATATTTTCTGGAAGCTTCTAGAATTTACTTTTATTGAGTTTTTTGGAATTTACTTAAGCCTTTTTTATCTTACAAGGGTCCGCACCTTTAACACAGATAAATTGCATTCAGGTACGCAAGAGAGCTGAACATTAGGTGCGAGACTGCAGGAAAGATAGAGAGAAAGTGCGACACCAAAGTTTAGGAGATTTTTAGGAACATTTCTTTGATTTTCAAGGCTTGACATGAGGAACTGATATGTTAGACTTTCAAAGGGAGAATTATGAGTAATAATGAGCTCATACACATAGCAGAATGTCAGGATGACAATTTTCAGTGTAACAGATTGCCCCCTAAAGTGAAAAGTCTAGAATAGAGGATCCTGAAGTCTGTCATATATGAAGAGTGCGGTACTTTATCATTTCAAGGATCACCCTGTGGACACCCCAGTCGGAACCTGTAAAAACATTCAATGAAAAATATATATATATCATCGCTGAGGTAGACATTCCCATACTCAGATCAAAACTAAATAGAAACTGATTCAAACTGTTCTGATACAGGAATGATTTTGAATACATCACAGTATAGACATGTGTAGACACAGTATGGACGCAGCCATCTGTTTATAAATAGTCCACTGTATAAATGATAACAAAATTCCTCGCAGCCTAGATGGTAGAAACTAGATCCAGGGTCTTGATTTTTTGTTTCCCGAAATAGTACGATTCTATCCATGCGATTAAATGTGTTGAAGTCGAACATGGTAGAAACCACTTGACTACCAGTCAATGATGCGAACTGTTAACAAGTGTGAGAGAAACCACCAGTAATGTCAATGGTTCTCAAAGTACTCAGTATAATCCATGAAATGTGAATGAATGAGCTGAAGTCGAACATATCACGGAATCATTCAATCGAAGTTCAATGATGCAACCTGTCGTCAAAAGCGAGAAACCTTCCATTGAGGCATGCAGATTTCAAGGTACTGACGATTTCTAGATCAACTTCCTAGATAATGATTTGTCATCGATAGAAAGTGATACGTTGTAGGCAAGCCCACAACACGAAATCATAGATCAAGTTTTGAAGAAATATATTGGCAAGGACTGACTCAGGGATGGTCAAAATGGATGACATATTTTTGCAGATGAATGGTTTATTTGAACTGTCCTCTTGAACACATAACGACACTGCAGATGGCTTGGTGACAATTGACCCAAAGATAATATCCAGAAACCGGCTGAAGACTTTCAATGTGGTTTGATTAACTGTTAGGCAAAGGATTTCCCAACCCATGTGAACAAAAAGTGTGTGTTCAAGAGTGGTCAATGGTTTTCTGAAAATAAAAATGTAACAAACAGGTTCGTTTTTCTCTCTTTTCCCCCACCATTTCTGGCAATTACCTATTTATTTTTGACAAGCTTAAGGAGGAGAACATTTACTTGTTTATAATTTCATCCTTCGGATGAGTCCAACTTAGTTTAAGATTCGAACCCTAAGAAGGAGTGGTTCGTTCCTGTTAAAAATTAAATAGGTCCTTTACTGTTAAATTTTAACGAGTCCAGTATAGGAGAAACTCGGTGTTTTTCAATTGTAGGGAGTCAGAATAAAAAACTTAAGAAAACTCCATGGGTGTAATTTTTCGTAAATTTAGTCTCTCGAGCCCGAAAAAGGATAAAATAATGCGGGAGAGAACTCTATTGACCGTAATTAGTCAACGTATACCTTTTTCGTAAATAGTCCATTTCAGTCCGTAAAAGGGGTAAACTTATACTGAAGGGACGACCGTTAATTTACTTTAATGAGTTCAAATAGTCAAGTACTCGGCAATATTTTCATTTTTAGAGAGTCTGAAAAGGGCTAAAAAGAGGACTCCAGGGTTTCGCTTTTTCGTAAGTTTTAACGAGTTCGAAAAAGGGATAAAAATGTACTCATGGTTTTCACTTTTTCGTAATTTTTAACGAGTTTGAAAAAGGGATAAAAATGTACTCCTGTGGCCAACTTTCAATTTAATTAACGAGCAGGAAAAGATGGAAAGAACTCAGAATTTTAATGTGTTTTACATGAATGAAAGATAGCAAAATAATCTCGGGATTTTCATGAGTTTAACGAGTCTTGAAAATAACCGAAATTGACTCAAGATAGGTTTCATTTTTACAAAAGCTTGAAACAGAGAAAAACTATGCTTCAAAGTGGTTTCATTTTTGCACAAGATTGAAACAGAGAGAAAACTTTGCTTGATGCCCCCTAAGTGTAACTGCTAGAGCGCATGCCCCCCAGATTCATTTCATTCAACTAAGTACATTGCTAGTAATTAATAGCTGGATGGAATGAAGTTTCATTTACAAGATCATATGAAAGACTCGACCTAAAACTGTAAGAAAATTATGCAAAAACTAAAATAACTAACCTAAATATATGACTTAACATTTACGAGATCTAGTCAAAGACTTGACTCAATTAAGGGAGGATTTGTTTCATTTTTTAACGAGCTTGACACAGGAAAAGAACTATGCTCGATACACTGATTCATTTTTAACGAGGTTGACATAGTAAAAGGGACTTTCCTCATATATACTTTCTACAATCTACCTATATAACCTACTGATTCATTTTTTAATGAGGTTGACACAGGAAAAGAGCTGTCCTCATACCTTATTCATTTTTTAACGAGGTTGACTCAGTAACAGGAACTATCCTCTGACCAACTGATTCATTTTTTAATGAGGTTGACACAAGAAAAGAACTGTCCTCATACATGATTCATTTTTTAATGAGGTTGACTCAGTAACAGGAACCATCCTCATAAACTACTTATTCATTTTTTAACGAGGTTGACACAGGAAAAGAACTATCCTCATACCTGATTCATTTTTTAACGAGGTTGACTCAGTAATAGTAACCATCCTCATAAAATACTTATTTCTAATCTATTAATCTACTCTCTACAATCTACCTACTGATTCATTTTTTAATGAGGTTGACATAGGAAAAGAACTATCCTCAAACCTGATTCATTTTTTTACGAGGTTGACTCAGTAACAGGAACCATCCTCAGACTACTTATTTCTAATCTATTAACCTACTCTTTACAATCTACCTACTGATTCATTTTTTAATGAGGTTGACACAGGAAAAGAACTGTCCTCATGGAAGCTTGTTTCATTTTTTTAACGAGCTTGACACAAGAAAAGGAACTATGCTCTCGACTAATTGATTCATTTTTTAATGAGGTTGACACAGTAAAAGAAACTATCCTCACACTCTACCGATTCATTTTTTAACGAGGTTGACACAAGAAAAGGAACTATCCTCAAGACAACATGTTTCATTTTTTAATGAGGTTGACACGCAATAGAACTCTCCCTCATACTCACCGATTCATTTTTTAACGAGGTTGACAGCGTTAAAAGGAACTTTCCTTTACTCACTGATTCATTTTTTAATGAGGTTGACACAGTAAAAGGAACCACCCTCAGACTCACTGATTCATTTTTTAACGAGGTTGACACAGTAAAAGGAACTCTCCTCATACTCACTGATTCATTTTTTAATGAGTTCGACATAGTAAAATTAACTATCCTCACTACATGATCATGGCTTTTAACTAGAAGAAACACATGTCAATGGACACACCTTGATCATGGCTTCCAAGAGGTCTTCATTAGAAGGAAGAATAGTTCTCTAGAAGGAACACATGTCAAGGGACTCAAAATGGATAAAAACATCGCGTTCAAATAATCCCATAGATTTTTCCATGTCAATTACCGGATCTAAGTCAAAGGAAGACGAGCAAACAGTGAGAGGATCGCTTACATCGGTAACTGAAAACATGGGACTAGTTGCCACATAATTAACCCGTGGCAGGGTAGATACCACTTGCGTATGAGGAACATTCAAGGATGTCAGATTATTGGTAGTCAAATCAAGACTAGGGAACGAAAGCTGGTCTACAGTCACAATATTTCCATTGTGAGGGAAAGACATCACGCGAAAGAGTGTCGATACAACAGCTTTCATTGCATAGACATAATCTCACCCAAGGAGTAAATTGAAATCCAAGGGACCTCGAACTACCATAATATCAATACAAACAGTTTTACCTTCCAAAGTAATAGAAAACTTAGGAAGGATCCCTAAAGGTTCACTAATGGTTCTGTTAAAGCTTTCAGATTCTGCGTAATAGGCACAAGCTGAGGGGAACCCAAAGCTTTCCAAGCAGTTGAGGATAAAATACTAACAGAAGCACCTTCATCTACCTATGTGCAATGTATGTCCCTACCACCCATTGTTGGAAAGGGATGGAGGAAGGAAGATGAGGTTTTTTCAGTCTATTCCAATCAAAGGAAAATACCTCAGTACTTGGAGGGGGTTCTGTAGAAACAGGTGAAATTCCCCCTAGCGTAGAATAATCTGATGTAACAAGAAGAACCTAAGTGGTATGAAGTTCACTCTCTACAGGGAGAATGGGATCGACCGAATGTGAAATCGAATCAACCACTTGATCAACTAATGGATCATCAACCTGAGTGATATGATTTTCACTCTCCAATGGAAGAGTGGGATCGAATGTACTTGAAATTAGATCAATCACTCCGTCAGTTGACGGTAAGTTGGGAGAAAGTTTACGGTAACCAGTTGGAAATTCTTGTTGTGGAACAGTAAGGTTTTCCAACAATTTTGAGGCTTCATCCATGTGATGGCAAATGTGAGTTTGATGACTCCCATTGCATAACTTACAAGGAAACCTAACTTTACCCTTTTTCCCAGAAACCTGACTATCACTGGTTGATGGATCAACGGAAATTTGATGAGATTTTTCTGACCATACTTCCAAACCCTTTGGAATACCACGACAATTGATAAGGAAGTGGTCACCCTTACAAAGCTTGCAAGGGTATTTGGGTTTACGATGCATGTTGGAGGTTTCCTCAACACAACTAACACTTACAGCCATGGTTGGTTGGTTGACTTCTTTCTTATCTTGCATCTTCTTCTTCTTCTTCTTCCCTTTCTTCTTCTTCTTAGCCACCTCTTTACTAGCATTAAGGATTTTACCAAGCGAAGAGGAAGAAATGGAGGAACAAATATTAGGCAAAGAAGGTAAAGGGTCAACAAAAGGTTGGTGATTTTGAGATGGTGAACTCTGTTGAGGTGAAGCATCCGGTTGAGGTGGAACAATTGGAGTATTTGGGGCCAACGAAGTTGAAAATAACCATATCAGTAAACCTATTGTAAATCCAGGTAATGGCAATGTAGCCATATAAGGAGGACCAACATTTCCAAAACAAGGAAAAGTACTAGGATTCTCGTTAAGAGGGGTTCCTTGGTTGGTAAATTCCAGAACAGTTGCCATTATATTCAACTTCAGTGAATTTTATTAAAAATTTTAAAACTAAAATTAACAATTCACACCTATGGTCTCTAAAAGTAAAAACAAACAAATTAACACGTGCTATCAAATCTAGGAGTCAAACCACACACAAACAGTAACTTCCCGTAATAAAAACACTAGTTGGTGATGAAATCCAACATCGTAGATTTTAATACAGAAAGGGCAGTTGGAACAGTTACCCCGACAACCTGCTTAATGAAACAGACTGGCACAAGTTTCTCCACCAAACCATCTCGTGTGAAGAGAACCCCCCAGAGAGTCCAAGTGATTCTAGTCGACGTCTGCTCCAGGTATAGTGAGATATTTCCTTCACCGTCACCTTAGGAAATAATCTTAAGTTTATGGACACTAAGGTTACCAACAGTAACAAATACAACTGGGGGAACAATCTACTATCTGATTCCACGAGCAAGGGCAGAGTAACAAAGCTCAATCCCCTTGAAGGCTCCTCGACATGGTCAATCCTAGGTTTACCGAAAAGTGACCCCAGGCTCCTCGACAATGGTTAATCTGAGGTTTACCATTTGTAATGTGCGCATAATCTTCTATCTTCCCCAATGAAACAGAATTGATTGTTTCAAAGGTTCAGACATGATCTCGTGATTGACTTCTTTAAGAGAAGCTTCCCAGATTATACAAATTACAATTGGATTTATTTCCTACCACAAGATTTATCTACTTGTTTGTTTTAGTTGCTTTGGAAAGTTAACTACAACCTATTCCAAAAGCACTAATCCTGAGCTAGATTGGTGGAAAGAGCCCTAAAAATGTAAAAATTACTAGATGAATTTTAATTAAGCGATGTGTTATTTAGGCTGTTATTACTCAAAGGGTAAATGGATACGAAACCAATGGTGTTATGACTCGACCCAAAACTGAATGCAATCGAATATGATAATGTAATCTTTTCAATTCGATGAATCCTAACTAAAGTAAGGAGAGAGTTTCCATCGCTTCCAACAATGCAAAAATTTGATCACTAAGAGAAAATATAACAAATTCTCTAATGCACTAATTTCATCAAGAAAAACTAATGCAAATCAATTCCAAAAAAAAATTTATATTTTTGTGTTTTTAAAACAAGCATAAAAACATCTAAATTCAAATCAAAGAAAATTGATCTAAATCTACGATTGATTTTTCAGAATGTAAACTATGCAGTTGTAATCTATGCACAATTCACTTGAAAAGTATGCGAATGTAATCTATGCACATTTTTCATTCATATTCTGAAAATGAGAATTCTAATTATGCAAATGTGATCTATGCAAGAGAATTCTCAAACACAATCAAGTGCAAGCCAAGAAAATCGGGTGAGAGTTCCAAATATCAAAAAGACTCAAAGGCGATTAACACTCATACACAATTTAGCCCCTCCAAGTAAAGACTGAGAAAAACCTCCAAGTAATGAACAAAGGAAATCAAATTAAGAATTTCTCAAAAAAGAGACTCAAAACACCCAATTAACTTAATGGAGATTGATGAGATGAAGAATTGCTAAAAGAAACTCATAAACAAGGATTTTTGACAGAAAAATACAGATCTGGGTAGATGCTAAGAATCCTAAATTAAATCTAAACTAAACTAGAAAAAAGAAATCTGGAGTTTTTCCAAAATTTTAACAGGGTCCGCAGGCTCCCAGAAGTAACAGGTGCGGTCCCGCACTATTTACTCAAGGAAAGTGCGAAACTGCCCGCACTATGCAAATGAACAAAGTGCGGTTCCCAGAAAATTTCAAGAAAAACGTAAAAGATTTCAAAATTTTCAAAAACAGAGAAAACCTAAGCTACCCAAGTAGATATCCATCAATCAAAAAACAGGAAAAACTTTTCCTCAAATCAAAATAAAAGAGAACCAAAAACAACAAGTTCTTTCCCCAGTGGAGTCGCCAATTTGTTGGCCAGATAAATCATTCTTGTGGACAAGACCGATCTCCCTAGTACTAAAAGTATCTAGCAACAAACAGCCAAATAAACTAATCTTTCTCTAAGCATATATGATCTACAAAAAGCTCTATAGAAGTGTAAAAGACTTACCGTATGTCCAGCACTTGTTTGAAACTGTTGTTGTCCCTCGTGCACTTGAAGGAGTTTTCCTCGTAAACCTGCAGTCACAAACAAGAAAAATATTACATAGCACTTGTATAGAAATCATCATAAACCATGCTTATCATAGTGATCAAAGAATCTATGAAATAAACCATTGATTGAAATCTTATTGATAAAAATGAGTATATTTGTATTCATTTCAAAAGAAGGAAAACCTTACAACCTGAGCCTTGATGTTGCAGAGGACTTTCCAGGGTCTGAAGTAGGTGTCTCCTCTACTTGGATAAGCTCTGCACTCCTCCAACCAAGATGAATAGAGGTATGTAATATCTCCTCACAAAATTCTTAGTCAACTGAGTCTGAATCTCAACAGCACTTAACTTCAAATATTCTAAAGCTTTAACTCCCCTTGAGGCTACCCAATGCCTCTTTTTATAGTGGAAAAGAGGAGGTTTTCTGTTCCAACTATGAAGGGATAGAATCCTCCTTCAAAGGGATAAGCTCCCCACATCAAGGGGTTAGCTCCATAAGGTAAGGGATACATGCACCTCATAAGAGTGGTTCTATCACCGCAAGATATTTTCTGGAAGCTTCTAGAATTTACTTTTATTGAGATTTTTGGAATTTACTTGCACCTTTTTTATCTTACAGGGGTCCGCACCTTTAACATAGATAAAGTACGTTCAGGTACACAAGAGAGCTAAACATTAGGTGTGGGACCGTAGGAAATATAGAGAGAAAGTGCAACACCAAAGTTTAGGAGATTTTTAGGAACATTTCTCTGATTTTCAAGGCTTGACATGAGGAACTGATATGTTAGACTTTCAAAGGGAGAAGTATGAGTAATAATGAGCTCATACACATAGCAGAATGTCAGGATGACAATTTTCAGTGTAACAGGATACTGTACAGGGAGCACAAAATGAAGAAATGAAATGTTGTGGTCAATGGCGCTGCGACTGTTCTCTTGCTTCCCCAAATGTCCTGTGAAATTCAAATGATGAATGAGGGAATAGTTCTCAGGTATGAATTGGGTAGTGTTTGTGATCAGAACTACTTTGGTTTATGCTGATTTGGTTTAAGATGATGAAGAGTTTAGGAGCGAGGGAACTCAGGTATGATGTGTGTCGAGTCGTGTATGCCACTGATTTAAAAGTCTATTGGAGATTATTCACTAGCAGATATGCCTGACTGTCAACGAGGAATGAGGCTTATACTGACATTATGTATTTCAGAGGGCTTTGACACGTTTCCCACACTCCTTGTGCTGATGGTTGCTGTATGGTTGACTGTAGAATGGGCATTTATGGTTATCCAATTGAAATTCAGGAATTGTTTTTCATGGCACTTAGATGTGCTCGACAGTTGCTTAAACCAGAAGCTGGAGGAAAAGAATTTATAGAGCGAATTGATAAGCGTTTACATGCATTAAGTTATCACAAGCAAAGTTATTTTTGGCTTGACTTTCAGCAGCTTAATGACATCTATAGAATCTGAAGATTTTATGCCACTGTCCAAATTTTTAATTCTCTGATGATGTTTTTTTTTTAATTTGTAATGTATTGATTAATTGTCATGACAATGAAACTAGTTGTAATTTAAGTGAAATTGGTGTGACCAACTACTGTCACATTATTAGTGTGTTTTGGAACTGGTCATTCCAACAATACACAAATTTGCAGGAAAATTATTACCTACCAGATATGTTGATGACATGACACTGAAGATGGAAGCGTCAGAGATTGGAGGATGATCAAGTTTGTGCGTGCCCGGTGTGATGGAAATAGATTGTGGAGACAGATCTGCATGTTCAATTGCGAGGAGATTAGCTGGACAATGGGTCTTAGTTGTTGCATTACATCAGCGAGCATGAGGCAGCATGCTTGAAAACAGTGACTAGCCTTGATACTGTGAATAAGGGAAGTGGCATTACGTTGCGATGCTGGGAGAATTAAATGCGACAGAGGATTGGAACGTGGAGTCCTGGATTATTGTTCTTGAAGGGAAAATTGTGTTCTCTTCATGTGGCTGTGAGTGCCTATGTTCCGGTTTCTTTATCAGTGGACCCCTCACAGGTATCTTTGGAATGGTTACTCGTATGCTTGGGAAATAATCATCTATGGGCAGAGATAGAGAAATTAAATTTGAAGAGTTTATGTTGTATTTTCTTGGAATCATGTTTAAATATTATTGAGCCTTATTGAGCCTAGCTAACTCAATGTAGGCAAAGTTATTTTGTTAGAATTTGCAACTCTAATGAATGACAGGTTAAGCATGGAGTTCCAAGAAGTTATTTGAACAGACAAGGATGCCCAAGATGTGAACTATGAAAAGATGAGGTAAAGGAGCAGCAACAACGTTTATGGTGGAAAACAAAGTAGATGTTTGTTTGAGATAGTGTGGTTTGTGGAATAGACTCCCTAGCATGATATAAGAAAGTCTAGTTGGTTGTTGTAATGGTCATTATATGTACCCAAAAACTCCAAAATATTGAAGTATGAAATGTAAAGCCTTGTAAAGGCATTTGAAAGTTCATGGTGATCTTAAAACCACTTTGTAATGGTTTGTGGTGAGCCAGAAACCACACATATATTTCCTTTGTGGCTGGTTGGTGGTGAGCCAGAAACCACCTATAGAGCCTTTGTGGCTGGATCGCCTTCATGGCTAAAAGTGCCTTTGTGGCCGCGTGTACACGAGAGTTGTGTGCTCACAGAGCTTTGTGCTCGATCGAGCAGGTGGACTACAGTAACACCTGGCTCACGGTCTCAGATGATTCATTAATCTCTAAGCAGAAGGGGGTTGGCTCACTTTCTTAGTTGACAGTCGTGCTGAGAAGCGCAATTGGCGCGATTGTTTAGTAAATACGTGTGCCAATGCGCCAAATCACGGGATTGGCGCAGAAGCGCACGATAAGCTCACGCCAGGATTTTACCCTGCAAATATTTTTATTCTGGGCACGGATTTTTTGTTCGGGAAGACGCCACCTCACCTTCAGTGGAAGATCCGCGAGAAGCCTCACCTTCGGTGGAAGATCTGCGGGAGTTGCAGATCGGAAGTTGTGGGTCTATCTAGGAGAGGCAGATTGTGTTTTGGAGATTCTGCACATGCAATTTTCCCGATGGTGGTGGATTTTTAGGTACATATATGCAGTGATAATGGTCGACAAAATCATGTATGCGAAGGACATCCTACAGTACTAGTGGTTGCAGCGGTTGGTACCCATGCATTCCGGTGGATGTTTGCTCTTTTATATGGACGTCGACATATTCTTTGTTATGCTTGACCACAACTAGACTTTGTGAATTAACATCATGACAAGTAGTCATTAAGGGGGGGAGTTAGAAATATTTAATTCCTACTTGTCTATGGTTGTAATTCTCCATTTGAGGAGTTTCTTCCTACATAATAGGAAGTAGCTAGAATATAGTTTTTCCTAATTTAGTGTGTGGTTGAGAGAATCTCTCAACCACATTACTGTACATCCAAGATAGAATTCCTATCTTGAGACTATTTCTTTTATAAATATGTGTGTAATTTCCTTGATTCAGATATATAGAATTTGATTAGAGTTTGCAGTTGGACTAGTAGGAATTAAATATTTTTAGTTTTGACTAGCATTTTTAGGGTTGGGTTAGTTATTTTTTCTGTTTTTATTTATATTTTTATTTTTGAGCGTTTATTTTTGGTTTATATTTTTAATTTTAACCGTTCTTTAACTTTTCTTGGGTTTTGACTATTGCTTCTCTCCTCTCGGTATAAATGGGTTTGTCTAGTCAGCCATTCTTCATTATCCTGATGATGAACTATAGTTGGTAGTTCAAAACGCATCGTTCCTTAAATTCTCATGTGATTTCGTGGAAGATTTATAATCTAATATGTTATGGATCACAGAAGCTTGCACTCTCAAAGAATACTATTATACGCAAGATTATTAGAATGTTACCAGGGAGATTCAACTGAAAGGTATCTGTCTTAGAATATAGTGAAAATATGGACAAACTCAGCAAGGAAGAATTACATGGAGTTCTCATAGCATATCAAATGAGACTTGTAGAATAAAATGGTTCTTCAAATCTAGAAATTGCGTTTGTTGCATCTAAGAAAGCCAATAAGGACAAACAACCTTCAATTGAAATAACATGCACATGCAAGTGCGAAGAAAAGGGAGATGATGGAGAAGGTCTTTCAAATGAATAAAATGCTTACTTCACGAGAAAACTAAAAATTGGTAAGGGACAATTCAAAGGTAAACTTCCATTGATATGTTTCAGTTGTAATGAGGTTGGGAATTTTGCAGCAAAAGGTCCAAACAGAAGTAATGGTAGCTCCAAAGGAAAGAAAGGCTTTAAGAAATTCAACAAGTAGGGATCCAAAAGGAACTTTCTCTCTAAAGAATATAGTTCATCATCCAATGAGGACAATGACAGTGAAGAAGAAGCCAATGAGAGAGTATTGTTTATGGCCAAGCATAATAAACCCAAGCACAATAAACAAGAGGTATCAAACAACGAAGAAGAATGATGGACCATAGAATAATTTTATGAGGAAGCAATCAAGCTTATAAAAGATCTCAAGGCGGAGAACATTTGTTCCAATACTCTTGAAGAACAAGTTCAAGGTCTCAAAATTGAAGTTGAAGAACAAAAATGCATTGAAGAGTCACTTCAAAAGAAGTTGGAAGAAAGCAACCAAGAAAGGGAAGAATTAGAAGCCGAAGAAGTCTCGCTGCGTGAGGAAGTGAAGAAAGGAAAAACTATGCCAACAGCTCAAGGGCATTGGAAGAATTCATCAATAATCAACGATCTTACAATGAAAAAACCAGCATCGGTTACAAAGAAGAAGAAGCAGGACCTTCTACAACAAAATACAATGAACCTATGAGATCCGACATGCATGTAGACTTCATTGGACAAGATTCGTAAGAACAGCCTTGGAAGAAAATTCCTCAACGAAAATTTCCATCCAGGTACCAACATACTTTTTTATGGCTATTGTTATTCATGTGGAAAATTTGGACATAAAGCTGTAGAATGTCACACGTACCCTACGGACAAATACAATTCCAGGAGATCTATCAAATATGAACCTCCCAGGGCTCAGCGAAACATCAATATATTTGAACATTTAAGAAATAATATTGAATGTTACAAATGTTGAAACTTTGGACACATAGCCAAAGACTGCAGACTTGAAAATCCTCCAGAAGAATCTTCGAAGCCACAGAATGAACGAACATGGAAGAAGAAGAAGAATGATAATTGTGCTCTCGCCCTCAAGGCTCAAAAGAACAAAGATGTGTGGTATGTTGATAGCGGTTTCTCAACGCATATGACTGGAGATAGAAATAAATTTGTATCTCTGAAAGAGAAGAAGGATGGAACCGTGTCCTTTGGAAATGATGGACTTGAATGCTTAGACTGAAAATTACCACTTAAAAGAAGATTCTCTAGCCAATAATTTTCTATTGGTTGAAAACATGAAGCACAATCTGCTCAGTGTTGGACAAATGTGTGATCAAGGACACACAACACTATTCAACCCCACGAAATGTGAAATCAGGAAAGGCGTGTAGGGTGAAATTGTGGCTACAGCAAGTCAAGCTCCAAATAACATATATGTTCTGGATGAAAAAAATAATTCATGTCTAATAGCTAAAGAGAATGATACAATAATTGGTAGCAATGATGATCGACTAAGTACTAAGTTTGCTACAAAGGTGAAAAGTGATTTTGAGATGTCTTTACTTGGTGAGCCATCATACTTCTTAGGGCTTCAAATATCTCAGCAAGAGAAAGGAATATTTATATGTCAAGCCAAGTACATCAAGGAAATGCTCAAGAAATTTAAAATAGAATATTGCAAACCCATCCTTACTCCAATGGTAACAGGTTGCAAATTGAGCATAGACAACTCATCTAAGGATGTGGATCAAAGGTTGTACAGATCTATGATTAGTATTCTTCTATATGTAACAGCCTCTCGACCAGATGTTATGCAAGCAGTTGGACAAGTAGCAAGATTCCAAGCAGCACCAAAAGAATCACATATTAAATATTCGCCATCATTGGAATATCTTCGCCAGAATCTTGGGATTCTCCCAAGTTCTCATTAGATTTTCCTTTTTCATAATATCAAGGGGGAGTGGAAGTAGATTATAGGTCTGCAGGACGGTTGTGTGTGAGGGGGAGTGGAAGTGTGTACAGGTCCGCAGGATGGTTGTGTTTCAGGGGGAGTTACCCTTTTCCATTGATTTCAAAGGGGGAGAGAATGTTGTAGGAAGAGGTGTCATGATCACAGGGGGAGTACTTGTGTTGCCATCAATGCCAAAGGGGGAGATTTTTGATCAGCGGTTGTCATTGATGTCAACCCAATCAGCACCAGGGGCTAACCCAATATTGCATGGGAATTTTGACCTACCAAATTAACATATTCTGGGTCAATGATGCTTTTTATGGTTTCTACTTGTCGAGATGTTTCCGTTGATATATGGCATGCCATGTAATTCTTCAAGGTTTGAGAGATATTCATGTTTGAAGTTTGTACCCCTAGTTAGTGGGCTAAAACCCCATGGGGTTGGGGCATGGGTCATTGAAAAGTAATAATTAATATTTTTTAAGCTCCTAAAATCCCTCCCACGTTCACTTGTTGAAGCCCCTCTCAACCTAGGCATTTATATAAATTGTGATCCTCATTTCCTCCTTACGCAAAGGATTTCGCCATCTGAAACAGGTCATCGTGGAATTTTCACTCTAAAGTTTTTTATACAAAGGTTAAGAAGCTGAAATTTTTATGAGGCAAAGCCTAAATCCTGAGCAAGCTTCTGTAAAAATTTTAGATCAAGGTGCGCAATATTTTTGGAGATATGATCTGTGGAAGTCAGGGTTTTTGCAGGCTCCTGAAATTCATTGCAAAGAAGTGACCTTCGTAAAATCGTCATAACTCTCTCTCTAAGTATTAGATTTGAATTCCATAAAAATTTGTAGATAATAAACACTCTGTACTTGTCACTCTATCAAGTTTAGAGCCAAATGAAGAAACAGTGACACGTGGCACTCCGTACAAGTGCGCTCTGCTGAAACAGTCCGTAATTAGGGCATTGTGAGAGATTGGGTATAACTCTCTCTTGAAGAATCCAAATTGGGTCAGACCTATGGCATTGGAAAGACGACTCAGATGACTACTACAAGACCAATAATCAAATATTGAGGATCTTAAATGGCAGATATACACCAGATTAAATATCAAGCTCCTAGAAGGCAAGAAAAAGCTAGATCATGTGTTGTCAAGGATTGCAAAGGACCAGACTTTCTACAGCAGCAAAGCAAAGCAAGGTGCAGCAGAGGGTAGCATGACAAGAGAAGCAACCAAGGTGCATAACAACAGCAAGAAGTTCATCATGTGAAGTCTTCAAGTGGGCAGCACTGCATACAATCATGGTAAAGGTATTATTGTACTAAGTCATTGTAAATACATTATTGTAAAAATTGTACTAGTTCATTTCTCCACTACAAGGAAGAGGCAAAGGTTGGAATAGATCATCATAGGGTGGTTGGGAGGTTGTTGTGTTGTATCAGAGAATATATTTATCTTCACATCATTCTATACCTCCATTAAAGTGGACCATTTTCCTCCAAGATGGAGTCCATTCTTATTTTATTCTTCAGAGGTGGTAGGGTAAGTGAAATATAGTTGCAGCTCATCGTTAAATAACCATCAATTTGGACAATGACTTCAAGCATTGGAACGTCCCATCCAAAGGGGAGATGGCATATGAAATGCTTTTCTAGATTCTAGGAAGTTGGAGCTTTATTTTCAATTGGAGTTGAATATTAAAGAATTATTAGAAAAGCATTAGGTGGTTTTTGTCCCGGAGTGGGTTTCCACCTTAAAACTATGTGCATTTGTGTTCCTCTTGTTTGCTGCTATCATTGTACAAACATTGATAATAATTGAAGATTAACTAATTCTCTAATTGAAAGGAATACTGATTCACCCCCCCCCCCAGTATTTCCAACAGACAGCGTGGGGTAGGCTATTTTGTCTACCAGGATTAGATTTTCAGCCCACCTACATTTCCAGAGCCAGAGGTGGAAGATGACTTTTGGGAGTTGCCATGTTGGGAGGTAACTCATTTTGCATGGTTGATTGTTTGGGGGATGGAGGATCCACATGAGGAAAATATTCCTCAACACATCATAGACTCCATGCCTTGAGAGGAGGCTTTCTAGTTCTATCCTTGCAGTTGCTTGAGGACAAGCAACATTTGGGAGGGGAGGACTGTAATATTCCAAAATTTTCCTACAATAATTTGGAATATTATTTTTTGTTGATTTCACCTAGGAGGAGAATAAATGGGTAAGAATACCCATGCATAATGATAATCTCAATAAAATCCCTCATAGTATGAGAGGGGATCATCATTGGAGCTGTTTTTCACACCCTCATCTGTGAACAGGGTCATTTGCAAGTGGACAAGGTCAAGTTTGACCAAGTCAACAACGTTGGGATAAGAGGTGGAGCACACTTAGAGAAACAACACAGTATGAATGGGAAGAGGGTTATTTGGTGGAGGAAACCCTAAGAGGAGTGGGACCCATGGAGAGGGGCTTTCACTTGTTTAAAAGGAGGGCAAGGCAGCCATTGTTTCTCATGCTTTGGATTATTGATTTCATTGTCTATTTAGACATTGTGCATTCTTTTGTTGTTTAGCAAGAATTGCCGGGGAATTCCTGTTTAGGATTCCTTCTCCTTCTTGAGAGGCCTCTTGAGGGATTTTTCTTCATTCTCCACATTTCTTGGCTCAACGCCAAAGCTACTCCTTTCAATTACTGCGTTATTTCTGCTCAAGTATAACGCAGTGTTGCTGGGTGTTGCAGTGGAGGACCTCAACACCATTTCCGGAGCTGATTTTCAAAGGAGGGAGTCCCCATTCCTTTGGGAAGCTGGTGAGGAAGGTTTCAACACTTATTTCAGATCTTGGCATCAGGCCAACTCATTCCCATGCCCCTACAGCGCATTTTTCTTCAGTGACTGCATTATTTTTGGTGAGCAATAGTTGTGGGGCATTGTAGATATGTTTGGAGGGTGAGATCTTACGTGAGAGGATCAGCCTTTCACTCTAGAGATCCATTGGAGGAGGTTTTTTCATTGGATGCAGCATCTTTAGCCTTCTCCACTCATTTCCAGTTCTTGAGTTGCTGCTGCTACCCAGCAACTCCGGCATTTTGCAGATTTTGCATTTTATAGCCAATCCTTCGAGGATTGATAGGAGGTAGTCTTTGGGAGCTGAGATCTTCACTCCCAATGTTGTATGGGCCATATATTTGTACATATATGTATTTTACATATGTTAGCATGCAGTTTCTCTATAAAAGTGCGTTGTCATAGCTGGGGCACACATGTGTAGCAGTGTTTTATCATGATTCATTTACTTGTTTCTTGAGGCTGAGCATTACCAATCTTGAGTAACATTTTTCTTCAAGATCTTGTATTCATTTCTTGCTGCTATTTCTTAATAAGATGGCTATGGATTTCTCTCATATTTCTATGAGTTGAGTATTACTTCTGCTCCATTGTTTTTTTTCGTATTGCTGGGTCTCCAACTTTAGAATATCTTGAGATATTCTCATTGTTGTAGAATTTCCTGATTTTGAATATTACAGTGGTATCAGAGCATAATCCTGGCTCAGCCTGTGGATCTCAGCCATTATGCTATCAAGGAGAGAGAAGATGAAGACTCCAATATGTGGAGAGAAAAATGAAGATGAGCTTACCAAGCTTCTTCCAAGATCTGTACAAAGTATTCATGAAGAATTCGAGAAGATAAGGAGGGAGATATGTACAGGATCTCCAAGAGGGTTTGAAACTGAGTCAAACTCTAGTTTTTCTTATAAGTAGTTTGAGCATGCAACCACACCCTATGAGGCACAGCGCAGTCACATGGCCAGCTTTGCCATAAGAGGAAAAGGAGAAGGAGGAATGCCGAAGAGAGGGACTCTTAGTGATTTCTTGCATGAGTATGAAGCTCAAAATCAGAAGTTTAGAGATCATATGACTTTTCCAGATATTTGCAAGATCATGGTGAGGAGGAGCAAGCAACACAATGTGGATAGATTTTTTCTATCTATCTTTGATGGTTCCCCTACATGTTTAGCCAGGTCTTGGGTGGAAGAGCTAGACACCTTTTTGCAGCAGCATCATATTCCCAAAGATGAAGCCATTAGAGTAGCAATGCTGCAATTTGGAGGTAAGGTCTATGCAGGTGGTTATTTGCGTCATTTACTTTGAAGAATGAGAATACCTCTTCCTATGAAATTTTCATAAGAATTTTGATGGAAATATTTGGTAGAAAGAATTCTAAAACAAAAGTGGAGGAAACAAACACATCTACACAAACAAATCCCTTGCATGTGATGGAAGAAACCTTAGACTGAAAATCACTTCAGAGGACCATGAATGAGGCTGATATATTGCATGATACTTTGTTGGAGGCAAGACCTTCATCTTTTATTTTGACACAAGGAGGCAAAGAGATCCCTTTTCCAAAACAGAATCCAATAATTGGAGGGTTTCCCACTCATGTTGAGGAGGATAAGGGCAACAACACTGTCATTTCTAGAGTTGCTCTAGCACCTCATGCAGAGGAAGGAGGATCTCTTGCTCCAACTAGAGGGGTTCTTGAATCTTTGCAAGGAATTCCCCAGGATGTCATGCATGGAGGTCCAACCACAACCAGTGAGTAGCATGGTTGTGCAGCACTGCAGCCGGAAGGAGGAGGTAGGGATGAAGAGCAGCATCATGTGATGAGAGGCACACACCCTTCTATGTTCCAGAGAGCTAGTGCAAAGAGGAGGCAGACTGTATTGCACTGTGAGAGCAAGGGCAAGGTTTCCCAACCATATGCAGTCCACTCTTGACATTGATGTCTCACTGCATAGAGGCATTCAACCAGAGAGGCCACCAGATCTATCATTGATGAAAGACATCTTGCCTTTGGATTCACCACTCTTGGATTTTGGAGAGGTGAAGAGTTTGGAGGAGAAATTTTGCGTGAGGGATTTCAAAGTAGTAGGAAGCAGCATGAGTAGAGCTTCACATGCCAGATCACCAGCGCTGTCTCTGAGGAGGATTGATCCTTACTGGATATCTCAGCTCTTATTAGAGTACTCCAAGGATCTTGGTGCATGCATGGTTCTCGATGATCCGGATGGAGATGATGAGTATATGGTGGATGATATGGCCATCTATTCACATGGCAGAGTCTTCTTGACTGGAGATTCTAGTCTCAAGGAGAAGCTGCTGCATGCAACACATGAGGACTTCTTTTCCATGCATTATGATGCATATCTTGCCTTGGCAGAGGAGTTCATTTGGGAGGGCATTCAGCAAGACATATTTCAGCATATGGAGAGAGGCAGAGCTTGGATGATGATGGAGAGGATGTCACAGCCACCTTCCTACTCATTGGGAGTAAGGGAAAATTTTCAGTTGAGCCATTTCAACTCAAGTCTTCGAGTACATAATGGAGAATGTACAATTTCACCCTATGTTGTGTACTTCTTGTCTTTTTATGAACATCATAATGTACCAAGGAGAATTATTCCTTCTTGAATATTGTATGATGATGTACTTGAAGCCATTTGTAGCATTGAGATTGGCTATCTCATTGGTAGTTTGTGGGGAAAGCCACATGACTTTTTGTGTGCACCATTGACACCATTTTGTACCTTCATGCTTATATTTTGTAAAATGATTATGGCAGCAAACAAGTGGCTGGAAGAACACTTGTTTTTTTTTTTTTTTATGCAAGCAAGGGATGCACTACGCTGGTTCCTTGTGTGGGACCTTGATCCACTTTCCGGTTGTCATGTGACAACTTGTTTCTATTGGGTTTTGCTTCCATGTATTGTTGGTATCTCTATGTTCATGGGAAAATTTTATTGGAGAGTGGGCTTGAGACTGAGGATGCCCATTGGGAGCATGATTCTCCCTACTATACATGTTTTACATTTCAAGAGGGACCATGGTCCAACCATGAATGCCATATTACATTTCTTTTCTTCTTGTGGGAGGAACCACTTGAAGAAATTGAGGAGGCACTCCATGGATCATAAGGAGATGGAGGAGTTAACACAGTCAACTCTTTTCCCTTTGAGGATGAGGGGAGACTCTTCTATGAGCCACTCTATTTATATGAGCAAAACATATGGTAAGAGTATTGTTGATTTGCATAGTAATTTGTCTATATGTATGCATCTCTTAACCATATATGTGCAAGGATTTTCTGAAAGAAGGAATATCCTTCCCTCTAGATTTCATGGATGATCACTCCCTAAGAGGATATGGGGAGGGGATTTCTTATGGAGAACATACTCACATTTCACATGACATCATTCACTTTCTCCAGGAGATTGGGGCAGCAAGAAAATGGTGGGGAGGCCACCCATCATTTCATTTACTATGGCAGTTGAGAGTCAAACTGTGCTGGCTACATTTGAAGGACCATTGTCCTTCTCCCTTACTTCACATGGCAGCCATCATGATTCTCCTTATGGTTCCCTTGGTTGATATTGCTAAAGCTTTTCTTGGGAGCATGACTGGAGGAGAGACACATTGGGTGAATGTGTCCTTGGAGGGAGAGAACTCCCACACACTTTTCACTACATGTTCTAGAGGGAGCATGGGAGATGGTATGGCCACTGCAACAGCTCATTGGTTTCCTTATGAGGTGATCCATATGAGGAATGTGATGCCATATGATGATGACTTCCAACTCATAACATATGAGATGATTTGGGCCAACATGTTTCATAACATTGGAGGAGGGATCCTTAGAGGTCTAATCTCCATCTTGCCATTTGAGGGCAATGTCATTGCAGCCTAGGATCAGCATACACTCTACACTTATCCTCAGTGGAGAGGAGGACAACATGGGGTAGGCTATTTTGTCTACCAGGATCAGATTTTCAGCCCACCTACATTGCCAGAGCCAGAGGTGGAAGATGACTTCAAGAGTTTCCATGTTGGGAGGTAACTCATTTTGCATGGTTAATTGTTTGGGGGATGGAGGATCCACATGAGGAAGATATTCCTCAACACATCATAGACTCCATGCCTTGAGAGGAGGCTTTCTAGTTCTATCCTTGCAGTTGCTTGAGGACAAGCAACATTTGGGAGGGGAGGACTGTAATATTCCAAAATTTTCCTACAATAATTTGGAATATTAATTTTTGTTGATTTCACCTAGGAGGAGAATAAATGGGTAAGGAGACCCATGCATAATGATAATCTCAATAAAATACCTCATAGTATGAGAGGGGATCATCATTGGCGCTGGTTTTCACACCCTCATGTGTGAGCAGGGTCATTTGCAAGTGGACAAGGTCAAGTTTGACCAAGTCAACAATGTTGGGATAAGAGGTGGAGCACACTTAGAGAAATAGCGCAATATGAATGGGAAGAGGGTTATTTGGTGGGGGAAACCCTAAGAGGAGTGGGACCCATGGAGAGGGGCTTTCACTTGTTTAAAAGGAGGGCAAGGCAGCCATTGTTTCTCATGCTTTGGATTATTGATTTCATTGTCTATTTAGAAATTGTGCATTCTTTTGTTGTTTAGCAAGAATTTCTGGGGAATTCCTGTTTAGGATTCCTTCTCCTTCTTGAGAGGCCTCTTGAGGGATTTTTCTTCATTCTCCACATTTCTTGGCTCAAGGCCAAAGCCACTCCTTTCAATTACTACGTTATTTCTGCTCAAGTATAATGCAGTGTTGCTGGGTGTTGCAGTGGAGGACCTCAACACCATTTCCGGAGCTGATTTTTGGAGGAGGGAGTCCCCATTCCTTTGGGAAGTTGGTGAGGAAGGTTTCAGCACTTATTTCAGATCTTGGCATCAGGCCAACTCATTCCCATGCCCCTACAGTGCATTTTGCTTCAATGACTGTGTTATTTTTGGTGAGCAATAGTTGTGGGGCTTTGCAGATATGTTTGGAGGGTGAGATCTTAGGTGAGAGGATCAGCCTTTCACTATAGAGATCCATTGGAGGAGGTTTTTTCATTGGATGCAACATCTTCATCCTTCTCCACTCATTTCCAGTTCTTGAGTTGCTGCTACTACCCAGCAACTCCGGCACTTTGCAGATTTTGCATTTTATAGCCAATCCTTCCAGGATTGATAGGAGGTATTCTTTGGGAGCTGAGATCTTCACTCCCAATGTTGTATGGGCCATATATTTGTACATCTATGTATTTGAAATATGTTAGCATGTATTTTCTCTATAAAAATGTGTTGTCATAGCTGGGGCACACATGTGTAGCAGTGTTTTATCATGATTCATGTACTTGTTTCTTGAGGCTGAGCATTGCCAATCTTGAGTAACCTTTTTCCTCAAGATATTGTATTCATTTCTTGCTGCGATTTCTTAATAATATGGCTATGGATTTCTCTCATATTTCTATGAGTTGATTGTTACTACTACTCCATTGTTGTGTTTTCATATTGTTGGGTCTCCAAATTTAGAATATCTTGCGATATTCTCATTGTTGTAGAAATTTCCTGATTTGGAATATTACAGCTTAATCATTATAGAGACAAAGAACAGTGTTAGAGCTCCATCAAAGAATATATAGGCAAAGAGGACAGCAGCAATATCATAATGGGAGGGGACTTCAACTTAATACTACATGCAAATGAGAAGCAAGGAGGCTGCTTCAGCCAAGACCCTTCTAGAAAACAGCTTGAAGACATAATGCAGGACCATGAACTGGTAGACATAGCACCAAAGAATCATATATACACTAGGAGAAATAGTAGAATAGGGAGAGGCAACATCATGGAAAGACTTGACAGAATCCTGGTTGTTGTCACTTTGCTTTCAAACTACTCTACAGCCACTGCCAGCGTTCTTCCCTTTCCAACCTCAGATCATTATCCCATCACTCTCTCTTTTGGAGACCACCACTCTCTTAGGCCCATCCCCTTCAAATATAGTCCGCTCTGGAGTGATATCCCAAAATCAAATCAAATGGTCTGCAATACTTGGACTCAGCATTTAGAAGGCTCTCCATCCTTCATATGGGAGACAAAATTAAAAAAAACTAAGATGGAAATGAAGGAATGGGCTAAAACCAAATACAAAGAGCCGGATCAAATTAAGATTGAAATTAAATACAATCTGGATGAATTCCATAGTAAAATCGAAGCCCACGGCCACAACCAAGAGCGTCTCTGTTTCGAGAAATAACTCTTAAAGGTTTTTGGGTCGGCAACCTTCACAGATCGGGGGCATACCATTCAAGAAGGACTCACTTAACCTATATTTTATGTTGAAAACTAGATTTAATCAATTGCGGAACTTACCCGAAAGTCCTACGTTTGATGTAGATCCCGCAGGGTTCAAACCCCCAGCAACTCCTCGTGCTTCGTAACATGGAAATCAAGAAAGAACGAGCACGAAACACTAGTTGTACAGCATATCTTGTTCCTAGATGTCAGCATAATCCATGTATAATATTATATGATAAATATGGAATGTTTAACTAACAATATTTACACATATATAGACACGTGAATATTCAGGAACAAGACGGTACTTCTTATTATAAATGGCATGTACAAGAATAGAAAGTGGAGAGATCACCTGAATCCTTCCATAGCCTTCGAGTAGACCATCCTCTGGATCCGTCCAGCCCTCACCTCGCTAGGATTCTTCCAAGATGTGTGCACACAAGATGTCATATAAGATGATGATCATCTTCAAGGAAACAAGGATTTCATGAATATACTTGGGAAGTGCAGGAGGCACGGGAACATCAGACTTGAAATATGGATCCAACAGAGTATAATATCTATAATTTTCTCTCTCACTTAGGCCATACAGATGAGGGGCTTTTATACTCCCTCAAAGTAATTAGTTGGAAACAGTTGGGCCACGGGTTGGGGTGGTTGAATTACGAGAATAACCATCACCCTGCCACGAAAATAAGTAATTTATATATATTTTAATGATTTAAATGGCATACGCGGAAAATTATGAACGGACTCGCGTATATACGTGGAAAAGTCTAGGCATAATCACGTATGGGAATTTTAACATTGTTTTTATGAATTTGTTCAAGTCTGGAAGGAAAGGGTGCCTAGGGCCAAAGAAACAATCATTATTCACATGAGGGTGAAAAATGATGCTATAACAGATGCCCCCTAAGATATGAGGTCAGAAGGGGTACATGATGGCCGAAATATATTATGTGCATAGAAAGAACCTTGCGAAGACAAGAGAGGACGTCACCAGATTTTAGCCTGTCAAAAAACCAATGAAAGAAGTCAGAGAGTGAACTCATGTCTGAGGTGAGCATCCCCATGCTCAGTGAAAGAAAAGCATGTCTATAGATCCAAAATGTATACAAGTATAACTGAACTGGAAAGTACATAGTGAATCATCTGAGCACTGTCCGGAAGTACAAGTCAAAAATCAAGTGCAAGTATCACATATAGAATATTGATCAATGATGTTGTAGTAGATATCTGATCACTCAAGTAAATGAATCTCCAAGCACCAAATCATAAGAGGTGTAAAACATGGTACAATCACGCAACTCGGGGGCCAACATATAAGATGTTGTTGTACTGAAATTGCAACATATAAGGGTGGACGGTGTCACTGGCAGAAGTTGGATGAAATGTCAACAGTGAATCGAAGCATGCTGATGCAAACCCGAGGTCTTCACCGATCACTATGGCACAATTCTACACAATGGGAATGAACGAGTTGAAGTCGACCATGTGAGAAATCATTTGATTACCAATCAATAATGTAAATCATTAACAAACGCGAGACAACCCATCGATAATGATAATGAGTGTCAAGGTGCCCCAGTACAATCGAACAAATGTGAATGAATGATTTGAATTCGAACACTTGTAAGAATCTATCAATCAGGAGGCAATAATGAATCCTCACTATCGATAACGAAGAGTCTGCAACTAATGACTATAAACCCTAAGGTACTGACAAAAAGACTCTAGACCTTATTCCCAGGGCAATGAGTCGGAGTCAATGGGAAAATATCTGCTAGAAGGAAGGCATTGAGGCATCCCACATCAGTCCAACGCAAGTGTAACCCACAGGCCAAGATTTGGAAGGAATAGGATGAAGTAGAGTGAAGGAACCAACCCAAAGTACGTTTCCGACATGTACAAGATGAACCTAGCACATGGAAGAAACCCTCTCAACCAACCAATAATGAAAGCTGACAAAGAGGCGAGATATCCACCGATAACGTCAAATGGAAATCAAGGTACTGCATGAATCCCAAGTGTGATAATGTATGCTGACGTCGAACACAAGGAAAACCACTCATTCAAAGACCCATAATGATGATCAAATGCTAAGCACAAGGACACCTATCAATAATGTAAATAGGGCCAAGGTGCGGCTCTAGGTTTACTATCAGAGCAATATGTCATAGTCGATAAGAGACAAACCCGCCAGCAAGAAGTCAATGGAGACCTTCTCAAACCAGCACGAGCATAGGACCAAACATGTGATGTGATAGTACAAGATACTGACAAAACCGGGGAGGCCTGAAGAATAAGTCAAGGGACACCGCAGACTGGCCGACTCAGGTTTAACTTACCTTGAACAAAAGCACGACTCATGATGACCATGGCAGCAAATAATGACATTGTATAAGTTTGTTATGTAGGAGGCAAAAACAAACTCTCCATATGATTGGAAGAGATAACCAACCAGGGGAGAATTGACTCATGAAACAAGGCTATGGCATCTCCTAGGTCAAAAACTAAAACATCCCAAATGAGGAAAATACATAGTGGTATGTGCTTTGTTCAAGGGCAACAAACTGATACTGTAACTACCATCAAAATATGAAGTAACATCCCATTCCCGCTCTTTTTAAACATATTTAATTTTTTTGTCTTTTTCATATAATAAGCTCGAAAAAGAATAAAAGTTTTGTTTCGGGAAATAACTCCCTAAATTTTTTTGGGTCGGAAACCTTCATAGATCAGGGGCACACCATTCAAGAAGGACTCACTTAACCTATCTTTTATGCTGAAAACTAGATTTAATCAATTGCAGAACTTACCCGAAAGTCCTACGTTTGATCTAGATCTCGTAGGGTTCAAACCCCCAGCAATTCCTCGTGCTTCGTAACCTGAAAATCAAGAAAGAATGAGCATGAAACACTAGTTGTACAGCATATATTGTTCCTAGATGTCAGTATAATCCATGTATAATATCATATGAGCAATACAGAATGTTTAACTAACAATATTTACACATATATAGACACGTGAATATTCGGGAACAAGATGATACTTATTATTATAAATGGCATGTACAAGAATAGAAAGTGGAGAGATCACCTGAATCCTTCCACGGCCTTCGAGTAGACCATCCTCTAGATCCATCCAGCCCTCACCTCGCTAGGATTCTTCCAAGATGTGTGCACACGAGATGTCATATAAGATGATGATCATCTTCAAGGAAACAAGGGTTTCCTGAATATACGTGGGAAGTGCAGGAGACACGGGAACATAATACTTGAAATAGGGATCCAACAGAGTATAATATCTATAATTTTCTCTCTCCCTTAGGCCATACAGATGAGGGGCTTTTATACTCCTTCAAAGTAGTTTCAGCAGTTGGAAACAGTTGAGCCACGGGTTGGGGTGGTTGAATTATGGGAATAACCATCACCCTGCCATGAAAATAAGGAATTTATATATTTTTTAATGATTTAAATGGCATACGCGGAAAAGTATGAACGGACTCACGTATATACGCGGAAAATTCTAGGCATAATTGCATATGGGAATTTTAACACTGTTTTTATGAATTTGTTCAACTCTGGAAGGAAAGAGTGCCTAGGGCCAAAGAAACAATCATTATTCACATGAGGGTGAAAAATGATGCTATGATAGATGCCCCCTAAGATATGAGGTTAGAAGGGGTACATGATGGCCGAAAAATATTATGTGCATAGTGTTGTTCCTTGAGAAACAATTCCTTGCTGTGTACAGGAATCTGTGCTCAAGACATTAAAGATTATGTCACAAAGTGTATGTCTGTCTCTGTTTATTAAACCTTCAAATATTAATAATATATTTCCCAAATATCAAATCTTTACAAGTTCTGCAATGCCATGTTCCCTTTATATTGAAGTGAGCGAATGGAAGACGAAGAAAGAAAAGGATTTTAATTTGCCATGCTGCCTAAAACAGAAACTACCATTATAAAATCTTGAAGAACTGAGTAACAAATAAGCTAAAATAGAGGAGCACCCATTAAGGATGTTTAACTCTTATATACATAAATATCAAGAGACCTGCTGCTCAAATCACTCTACTTTATTCACAGATATGAAAATGAAATGAAAACCAAGAAAACTCTTCAACACAGATGGAATAATGGAAACTTGCAAAACTTTTCATTCATTCAATATTGTTCAGTACAAAATTAGCCTTCAAGCTCCAAAACTCGGAACCTTCTTCCTTCTTTCCATTGTCTTTAAATACAATATGATCAAAATGGTTTCCAGTAATGAAACCGATTCTAACTAACTCTAACTGTTTAACTGCTCACCTAGTGGAGGTACATGCCTCGTAAAGTTCTATTACATTTACATGACTGCATTTAAAACATAATAAAATGTGACAATCCCTAATCTAAGGGAGCTGATGCTCCTGAAATATTGGCTGTCTCAATGACTATTGGTGGCTGAGTGGCTGGAGTTCCTTTGTCTGTGTCCATAGAAAATCTTTTGCATTCTTTCCAGAGCTTATCCTGAGTCGTCGGAGCGTTCTTATAACGATGATATTCCAGTGTAAACGCAACAACCTGACTGTGAGTAAGATTACCTGTAAACAATGTCTTCACCATCCATAGCAGAAGGAAATGCCTTTGTAAGAAATTAAATACCATTTCTCCCTTCAAAATCTGTGTCTTCTTATGCCGGCCATCTGCTCTGCTTTTTGAAAATATCAACTGATCTTCATAGAATTTCCAGGACATAATCTCCCCTCTCTCCGTCCAGCACGAGGGCAAACCTGTTCTCGTCAACTTGTCAAATGAAATATCAAATTTCTTAATTATCTCTTTAATTCCCTGTAACCGCTTCTCTGAGGCCTTTAGAAGGTCGTTTTTGATGATCATTTTATTTACCTCTTCAGCATAGAAGTACCTATCCTGTATCCCCATATCTCCTAACTCTTCATCTGTCTTGGCATTAATAAAATTTATGAATTTTCTGGCCCAATTCGAACTTTTAATAGCAGCCTGCTTCTCCGATAATAGCTCCTTTTCATGCTCTGAAACAATGTTTTTCTCTCTGGCAATTATATTCATGGAATCCCATTTTGACTGCATTTCTGAAATGATCTCGTTCCAGATGATATCCTTAGCTTTGATAAGGGAAATATTTCCCTTTAATTTCTCCTTGAGCTCTTTTACTTCATCCTCAGCTTTATGTAGCTTCTGCTCATTCTCATGTGCTTTTCCTTCCCATCCTTGCATCATCTTGATAACTGTGGCCAATTCTGACTGGGCTTGTTTACAATCTCTTTCCGCCATCTTCAATTCTGTGTTTAGATGAACAACCTGGGCTTGAGGATCAGCTCCACCTGCAGAAAAATCAAAAGTACAAGTATGGTTCTCCATTTGATTCTGTAAGGTTATAGCAGTCTTCTTTACCTTAGTGAGTTCTTCGTCTTTCTTCATCAACTGCTGTCACAATTCCTCTTTCTCCTTTTCAACCTCAGCTACTTCGGCCGCCAATGAGTGCTCTGTAGCTGGTAATTTCAAATTTTTCCATAATGAAGATATTTCTGCTTCTGCACTTTTCATAAGTTTTTGAATTGCGGCTTTATCATTTGGATCCACACCGATTTTCATAATGATCTTCTTCAGCTCTTCATTTTGAGTTGTTAATGCCCTTGCATTAGCTTTCTCCATTTTGCATTGTTTGATGACCTTAGCAAGCATGTTTTCAGTCTTGACTGCTGTAGCATTGGTCTTGCTCAAATCGTTTACAATCAGCTGACCGGTCTGCATGTGAAGATTCATTTTGTCCCACAAGGGGATTTTTTTAACATCCATGACTATGTTTAACTCCTTAAAGCTTCCCGAAGGTCCAAGGGACATTCCTGTCGGATGTGACAGAGCCATCTTAAACTGATCTTTCTCCAAATCCATCACAGTCAATAATCTGGTTTGGTCAGCAAGTATATTGTGCTCTGCTTGTGCTTCTATATTGGCCTTTATCCTCTGGTTCCTTTCCTCAATCTGTGTGAACACTTGCTTCATGGAAGGAGCCTTCTCCAAATGAAGTTCCTGTCTATTAGGAGATGAGGGGAAATCTTGTTCTTCATTGACCTGGAGAGTAAAACCAGGTGAATTGGAGGAATGGTCTTCTGCTAGTTTGGTCCTTTTTTCCTCTCGGGGCTCCTCATCATCGATTTCAATAACATCCTCTCTACCTCTTTTGCTCATTCTTTCCAAAATTGCAGGTGTTTGAATACTAGTCTTTGATGAACTTGACCCTCCTGGATTAGCTAGTTTCTCCAAATCAGGTTTACTTACATGATTAAATGCAGCATACCCATTCTCAACCCTTTTCTGAGAAATTATCCCATGTGGATCATAGGGCCATTTCTCTCCCAACAACAACTGCGTCCCTTCCAATATTTTTGATACTTCTTCAAAAGCTTGTCTTGTGTTGACAACAAAAGGGCCTACACTCATAGGAAACTTGTACATCAATCCCTTCTTCATGGGCAGGAAATGAACTTGATCTACATTAAGACTTTGCCTTATAAATTCCAGGGCAAAAAGTCTCATGGGAACAATGGTTGGGAGCCTATAGGGCTCAATACTAACTCCATACAGCCTTATCTCAGAGTAATCTTCAAAAAAAAACCAGTCTCCAAATTTACAATTGGGTCCTAACTGTAGGAACTCCTGGGCCTTTGGCAGAAAGCATGGAGGAAGAGTTCCATTCAGAATTTTATAAGCAGTAGACATGAAATGGTCAACAAATTCAAATAGCCCGGCTTTGTTCTCTTCTTTTCTAACCATATCAGTCCAGAATAAAACTGAATGCTTATTTTTATTACTATCCATTATATTTAAACCCACACTCATGAAATCTTCAACATTTTGATATAAAAATAAGTAAACTACCAATGATGGAAATCTGAAAAAACCTGTTAGAGGGAAGGCGATCAATTGGGAATTTACTACTTCCTGCCAAAAAGACGGGATGTCTAGCACCACCCCTGGCTTCATCATAAGAGCGAACATCCCCAAGACTGCCTTATCAATTTCGTGATCATCATCTCTTCCCAAAATCTCCATAATGCAGCTAAGAACTGGCCTATACTGAACACTGAACGCCTCCAAACTGAACTTTCCTGCTTCAAATTAAGTTTTCTCTGGACTTGGTATCAAAAGTGACATGCAACAATTAAACTCTTCATTTGAAAGATCCTCGAAATACTGAACCAACGAATCTTCGGAGAACTGCAATGGAGACTCATCTTCTGGAAAACATAATGCTTGACGCATTAATTGTGTTGAAACCTGCAGGATATTTTCCCCCTGGGAATTCATAACGAAACACTTGCCAGGGTACATAGACGAAACTAACCAAGAAATGAATTCGGGGAAGAAGTGAGTTTTTGGAACACAAGCAGACAACACACCCGAACTTTTCATAGCAGAGAACACAGGGGACTTGTCAGTGTTCAGGGTTACTTGGTAATGCAATAGGGGGTGGTTAACGGACGACGCGGTATCATGAACATCCTTCTCGCTATCTAGGAGGGGACTGAGACTTGATGAACCAGAAAACGATGTTCGCTTGGCCATGGCTGATAGGAATTCAAAAGCAATTCGCGAGGCAATGGGTAATGCAAAGGTGGCGGGACGCGGTTAAACAGGGCAAACAGTCACAAATAAATTAAAACGGAACAGGAGAATCCTTTTATAGGCTACGGAAACCATAATAAATGCAGGAGTGACACGGAGAAACAGTTGGCAGTGGATGACAGTTGTCTTCCATCTCGGCTGATGACGTCATGCGGGGGGTCTGTGAGTACGGCGGAGAAGTTCGATCCATACCCCCCGTAATTAATCAGAACCGTTGATCACCACATTTCTAAGATCTAACCGGTCAACTGCTGGGGGTTGGGATTTGATAACCGAAGGGCTAATTCACCCCCCACAATAGCATATCCGCAAACTTCTTTGTATGATTGTGACTTCCGCTCAGGAAGTTGCTCGGGTCTTAACCTTAAAATATATATATATATATATATCAACCTAAGGTTGACAACCGCTTCATGTATATAAATAAAAATGGAAATACATTGCATTCCTCTCTTTTTTATGCTAAAGTATTAAAAAATTCATACTATAGCATATTTTCGAATTCTTATTTTTTTTTTTTTTTTTTTTTAATTTCAAAATAAATATAAAAAGGATATGTAGATAATGATCCACAACATCTAGCTCCACCTGGGGATAGTGTTTTTACCACGAAACACTAAGAACCTGCAGATTAGTGCCTTCACCTCGAGCATGGAGTCACATATTTCTTGATGAAAATGTACAATGACCACACCGGATATATACAATGATGAACCAGCAACTACTTAATGTCCGAAATAATGCTTGAGATATTTCCCATTCACGGGCATATCCAACACTTCTCCTTCCAGATTTTCCAACATGAAAGTATTATTTCCTCTGACTTCATTAATTTTGAATGGGCCATACCACAAGGGATCAAATTTACCGTGTTTTCCTTTATCTTCCCTTCGTGTATCCCATCTCAATACTAAATCTCCTTTCTGAAACAAAACTTCCTTTTCTTTTCTATCAAATACTGCCTTCATCTTCTGCTGATAACTGAGCAATTTGTCCTAAACTTGATTTTTTTTTTCACTTAGTTCCATCACATTGTTCATTCTTCTTATGATGGCATTTGGTTCTGCTTGGGCATCTTGGAGAAAAGAAATCACAGGTTTTACCAATTGTGTGGCGAATAAAGCTTGAGTGCCGTATACGAGCTCATAAGGAGATTTGCCGGTAGACCTCCTAGTAGTCATCCTTGTTGCCCACAAGGCAAAAACTAGCTTCGTATCCCAATTCTTTTGATTCTCACTGATTGTTTTCTTCAAAATTCTTACCAATATTTTATTGGAGGATTCTGCTAATCTATTTCCCTCCGGATGATAAGCTGTAGAATGAGACAATATTACTTTGTAAGTTTGAAAAAAATTAATAAACCTGAGTGAACTGAAAACCTGGGCATTATCTGTCACAATCTTCACTGGGCATCCAAACCTGCTAAAAATATTCTCCTCCAAAAACTGCATAACAACCAAATCATTTGCCTTCCTGGTGGGAATTGCCTCCACCCACTTTGTAAAATAATCTGTAGCAGTAAGGATCCACTTAAACTGCCCACTGGATGGTGGATTGATTTCTCCAATGAAATCCAACCCCCATTGTATAAAAGGTTCTTCAATAAAAACTGGGAGAATAGGTAATGGAGCTAGCTTTTTCTTCTCTGCAAATAATTGGCATTTTTGACAACTTTTGACTGTTTTGTAAACATCAGAAAACACAGTCGGCCAATAGAAACCTGATTTGAATATTTTATGAGCAGTTACCTTCCAGCTGTAATGCCCTCCACACAAGCATTCATGATATTCTTTCATCACTTCTGAAATTTCTTCCTCTGTTAGACATAACAACAACATACCAGCTAGATCCTTCCAATATAACTTTGCTTCGATTATGACATAAGGCTGAGCCTTGAGTTTCAAAGCCCTGTATTTAGCTCTATTAATTGAAGGGGGACATGAAAGAAAGCATAAATAATGTACAATATCCTTATACCATTCTGAACAGAGAAATTTATACTTAATTGCTGTCTTTGATTGATTATCACGCGTTTCTCCATCGGCTTCTTCTACAGGGGCTAGCAAATTGATTTCCAATGCTTGGAAGTTGGATTCTGTCAATAATTTGGCCAATCCCAATCCTTTAACCAGCTTGGTTGGTTTTACATCCAAATCATACTCTTGAATTTTAGCAATCCATTTTCCCCTCTTACCTTCCACATCGCTTTGTACAAGCACGTCTTTTACAGCCGAATTGGGAACGTACGCTAAGATCTGAGAATGAAGGACATAAGTTCTGAAAGCTTTCAGTGCTTTTACCAGAGCGTACACCTGTTTCTCCAATATATTATAATTCAATTCTGCATCTCGGAGAACTTTACTGAAATATGCAACTAGTTGTTCCTGCTTTTCTTCATTTCTCTACAATAACATGGCTGCAATAGTTGAGGAAGAAGCAAATGAAAAGATTTGAAATGGTCTCAAATAGTCTGGACTGATTAGAATAGGTGCTTCCTTTAAAGCCTCTTTGATTCTCTGAAAATATTCCCTCGCTTCCTTGTCCCACTTCACCTCAGCGTTATTTTTTAACATGTCTGTTATCTTTTTAACGATATTTTCATAATTAGGGACAAACCGCCTTGGAAAATTATTTTTTCCGAGAAATCGTTGAATATCTTTCTTACTTCGCGGCAGAGGAATTGACTGAATTGCTTCGACCCTCGCTGGATCAATCTTCACTCCTTCCTTTGAAACAATGTGGCCAAGTAATTTACCCTCCTCCAGGGCAAACAAAGACTTTTTAGGATTCAGTGATAATCCAAACTTTCTGCACTTCATGAAGGCTTTCTGCAAATGCTGTATATGCTCCTCATCAGATTTCGAAAAAATTGTGACATCATCTAAATAAACCACCACAAAATCGTCTCCCACAAATGCGATATCCATCGCCCTCTGAAATGTGGCCCCTGCATTCATCAGGCCAAATGGCATTCTGGCGTACATGAATGTTCCCCAAGGCGTAGTGAAAGCGGTTTTCTTCTGATATTCCTTCTCCACAGCTACCTAGTTATACCCTGAAAACCCGTCCACCATAGACAATCTATAAGCACCGGTCACTTTCTGTAAGAAAAAATCCATTTTCGAAAAAGGATAATTATCTTTTAATGAAGCCCTGTTCAAATTCCTGAAATCTACGCATAGCCTTATCTCTCTGTTTTTCTTTCGGACGGGTACAAGATTAGAAACCCAATCTGAATACCTGAGTGGAACGATTATCTTGGCTTGCAGCAATTTCTCTATTTCCTTTTCGAACGGAGCCAACAGCAAAGGGTTAATCTGCCTAAGCTTATGTTTATGTGACTTGACTCCATCCTTGAGTGGAATTTTGTGTTGTATGATGCTCTTATCATATGTTTTCAAATCATCATACGACCAAGCAAATACATCTTTAAATTGTTTGAAAAACTCTACGTACCTTTCTTTATATTCCTTCGGGATCCCTTTGAACAATTTGACCATTTTAGGCTCCTGTTGAGTACCCAGGTTGCAATCTTCCACCTGCTCATCTTGGTTCATTTTATTTTGATTCACGGCAACGTCATTAGCCCTGAATAGTCTTTCGAGAGGTACTAAGCCTCTTGGCAAGACATTGTCTTTCAACTAAATAATTTCTTGACCACCAATCTTCTTTTTAAGGGTCTCACCAGCCAATTTGTCTTCATCACTTTCCAAATCAATCTGATGATCTTCAGAATCTTCAGTCATCAACAGAAATTGCTTAATCTGTTCATCATCTTCGAAGACCTGCCAATGTTTAATATTGTCAGGAATCGAAGGTCTATGTCTCATCTCTATTTCATACCTTAGTTTCAAGCTGATAGGAGGCTTTAATGTACTTGTTGCAACAGCCAAAGAATCAGCCAGTCTATTCTCTTCTCTTGGAACAAACTATAAATTAAATGCTTTGAAACAATTTTCAATCAGATCCCATACTTCATTCCGATATGCTCGTAACCTGGGATGTTTGGGTTGGCATAAATTCTTGATCTGTCTTATAATTAATTCTGAATCTCCAAACAAAGTCATAGATTTAATTCCCATCTTCTTAGCTGTCTGCAAACTAATAATTAATGCCTCATATTCTGTGACATTATTAGTGGATTCGAACTCAAATTTGAAAGAAAAAGGTATCAGATTACCTTCCGGAGAAACAAAAATGAAACCAGCTCCTGTGCCTTCTTTGGAAAACGCGCCATCAAAATAACACTTCCACAGCTTATCTGAATGTAGTTCCTTATGTACAATTGTTGAATCGATCTTCCCTTGAGATTCTTCAGCAAATTCTGCATCCTCATGCAGCATGAAACAAGAGAGGTCGTCCTTCTCTTGGCCATAAATTGGTGAATTACTTGCATCTTTCTTGGTAGCAGTTTTTTGAAATATAGTTTCTCTATATAACCGTCTTTCTTCGCCATTGAAAAAGGGAATAATAGCATATGTAAAATCCAGTTTCAAAACTCCCCCAAGCTTCACCCCCCATGATCTAGATAATAACATACCAAACATGGCTGGAATATCTGCCACTACAACATCCATCATAATACTTTTGGCTGGGATTTGAGCCAATGAAACAACCATATCTTTAATAAGACCTACACACTTAACCCTCTTCGAGTCAAAAGAGTAAAGATATCTATATGGCTTGGTGATTTGTAAATTTAAATCCTTCATCACACTCAATGGCATCAGATTGTGTGATGCGTCAGAATCTAGCATACAATTGTGCAAAACGAAATCATGCAAGAGAAGAGATATATAAAAAGGAGGAACAGACGAATCTACCTCTTCCACATGAGGTCCAAATGTCACCACTAGCTTTTCTTCCTGCAGATTCACTATATCGCTCACTTCGTCAGGTTGAGACAGATTGATAAATTCAGCGATCTCTTTCTTGTAACCCGATGTTTTTATTAGTTCAAGAAGAGGTACTTGTATTTTCACTTTTTCTAACTCTTTCGACAAGCTGAAAGTTTGATTTGATTTTGTCAACTTTTCAGGTTCTTCTTGATCTTTTTTGGAACTTAGATTCTGATTAGAAACCGTAACCACTTTCTCCAAAATGTTAGAATCTTTAACTTTCGTCTGGGAAGTTTCAGCTTGCTGCTTTCCTTTCTGTAATGGAGTCGCCATTGGAGTAGGTGCTACTTCTGATTATTTTTCTTCATTATCTTGCGTCCTTAACCTCTTTTTTGACCTCAAATCATACTTTTTATGCAACTCAGATTGCATAAAGTCTGTGAATTGTCTACAGTAATCATCCATCTCTTCTTGATCGAATGAGAGATCAGCTTCTTCCTCTTCCTTCTCCCCTTCTTCATCAACCTCTTCTTCTGTTTCATCATCTTCCATATACACAGCAGATATCCGAGCATCATCTTCTCTCTCATCATCTTCATCTGCTGAACGGGATAGGGCTGCTTCTATGTACAAAGGTGCTTGCACCTGATCTTGATCTTTTCTTTCTCTTTGTAGAATTTGCAGGGGCTGTTTTTTAAATTGGGGATTAAAAACACCTCTATTCTGTCTTGCAGGCTTACTATCTATTTCCAACTTTACCAATTTATTTGAAAGATTTTTTATGACCTTAGTCATGTCTTCAATTCTCTGATCTTGAGCTGAGGCTTCTTCTTTAGCCTTTCATTTATCTGAAACATTACCAGCAGCGGACATATTAGCTTCAATCTCCAAAGCATCAGTTTGAATATGTTCCAACATAGGAGACCTTCTTTCCCTCAGCGTGAAACTGAATTCTGGTTCAAAAGCACCAGCAAAAACAACCCTTGCTCCAATAGGAGGGGGTTTCATTTCAACAGGAAAACTATTATACATTTTGTTAAATCTTTTAACAAAATCATTCATATTTTCATCAAATTTATTCTTGATTGCATTAAATTCTGTCAAAGAATAGCCGTGGTCCCTTTTTCCGCCCCATCTCTCAATAAAACATCTTTCCAGGGCATCCCAATCATTAATGGAACCATTCAGTAATCATTTGAACCATTTCCTTGCCTCTCCACTTAGAGACTGAACAAAGAGTCTCATAACAACATCCAAATGTTCAACGTTTAAATTCTCTGCAAAAGTGGAAAACAGGGGCAAGTTATGTTCTGCGGTTATTTCATATTCACCAGTAAATCTAGGGAGTAACTTGAGATACTCCTGAGGCATATCATGCAGTGGTTGTGGTAGATTTAATGGTGCATATCTGTTCATTAAGAAAGCAGGGGCTGCAGGAACTGCCATGTTTACGCCCGGGTTAACTGCTCCTTGAGCGGGGGTAAAATGAATACCAGTTGTGGGAAAAGATGAATGAGGTGAAACAACTGATATAGGAATTGGACTATGAATGATCACAGAAGAGTTGGCAGCTGTATGGGGCTGAGTTTCTATAAAAGGAAAAGACACAAACTCCAAAGATTTCTCTTCTAATGTGGGTTCTTGAAAATGAATGGGTGATGCTGATGATTCTTCTTCCGAGAAAATGAGTTTCTTGGAAGCTTTCTGGGATGAGAAAATGTGTGAACTGCTGCCAGGTGCGAGCAGTGTCGTTTTAGGTGTATCTAATATTTTTGGTTTCTGGCCCTTTTTTGAAACAAGCTTCTCAGGATTTGACAAAACAGGAACTGTTTGCTAAGAGGTATCTGACCTCGTGTGAGGTTTCTTGGGAGCTAGAGCTATTTTCAAACAATCACAGCGTACTATTTCCTCCTCTCTGAACAACCAGAGGAAATGTAAAAAAAAACCGAGGGAAAATCTTCGACTCTTCGTTCCCCAGCAACAGCACCAATTAATGTTGTTCCTTGAGAAACAATTCCTTGTTGTGTACAAGAATCCATGCTCAAGACATTAAAGATTATGTCACAAAGTGTATGTCTGTCTCTATTTATTAAACCTTCAAATATTAATAATATATTTCCCAAATATCAAATCTTTACAAGTTCTGCAATGCCATGTTCCCTTTATATTGAAGTGAGCGAATGGAAGACGAAGAAAGAAAAGGATTTTAATTTTCCATGCTGCTTAAAACAGAAACTACCATTATAAAATCCTGAAGAAGTGAGTAACAAATAAGCTAAAATAGAGGAGCACCCATTAAGGATGTTTAACTCTTAGATACATAAATATCAAGAGACCTGCTGCTCAAATCACTCTACTTTATTCACAGATATGAAAATGAAATGAAAACCAAGAAAACTCTTCAACACAGATGGAATAATGGAAACTTGCAAAACTTTTCATTCATTCAATATTGTTCAGTACAAAATTAGCCTTCAAGCTCCAAAACTTGGAACCTTCTTCCTTCTTTCCATTGTCTTTAAATACAATATGATCAAAATGGTTTCCAGTAATGAAACCGATTCTAACTAACTCTAACTGCTTAACTGCTCACCTACTAGAGGTACATGCCTCGTAAAGTTCTATTACATTTACATGACTGCATTTAAAACATAATAAAATGTGACAATCCCTAATCTAAGGGAGCTGATGCTCCTGAAATATTGGCTGTCTCAATGACTATTGGTGGCTAAACGACTACTTGTGGCTGAGTGGCTGGAGTTTCTTTGTCTGTGTCCATAGAAAATATTTTGCATTCTTTCCAGAGCTTATCCTGAGTCGTCGGAGCATTCTTATAACGATGATATTCCAGTGTAAATGCAACAACCTGACTGTGAGTAAGATTACCTGTAAACAATGTCTTCACCATCCATATCAGAAGGAAATTCCTTTGTAAGAAATTAAATACCGTTTCTCCCTTCAAAATCCGTGCCTTCTCATGCCGGCCATCTGCTCTACTTTTTGCAAATATAAACTAATCTTCATAGAATTTCCAAGACATAATCTCCCCTCTCTCTGTCCAGCACGAGGGAAAACCTGTTCTCGTCAACTTGTCAAATGAAATATCAAATTTCTTAATTATCTCTTTAATTCCATGTAACCGTTTCTCTGAGGCCTTTAGAAGGTCATTTTTGATGATCATTTTATTTACCTCTTCAGCATAGAAGTACCTATCTTGTATCCCCATATCTCTTAGCTCTTCATCTGTCTTGGCATTAATAAAATTTATGAATTTTCTGGCCCAATTCGCTCTTTTAATAGCGGCCTTCTTCTCTGATAATAGCTCCTTTTCATGCTCTGAAACAATGTTTTTCTCTCTGGAAATTACATTCATGGAATCCCATTTTGACTGCATTTCTGAAATAATTTCATTCCAGATGATATCCTTAGCTTTAATCAGAGAAATATTTCCCTTTAATTTCTCCTTGAGCTCTTTGATTTCATCCTTAGATTTCTGTAGCTTCTGCTTGTTCTCCTGTGCTTTTTCTTCCCATCCCTGCATCATCTTGGTAACCATGACCAATTCTGACTGGGCTTGTTTACAATCTCTTTCTGCCATCTTTAATTCTGTGTTTAGCTGAATAAGCTGGGCTTGAGGGTCAGCTTCACCTGCAGAAAAATAAAAAGTACAAGTATGGTTCTCGATTTGATTCTGTAAGGTTATAGCAGTCTGCTTTACCTTAGTGAGTTCTTCGTCCTTCTTCATCAACTGCTGTCGCAATTCCTCTTTCTCCTTTTCAACCTCAGCTACTTCGGCCGCCAATGAGTGCTCTGTAGCTGGTAATTTCAAATTTTTCCTTAATGAAGATATTTCCGCTTCTGCACTTTTCATAAGTTTTTGAATTGCGACTTTATCATTTGGATTCACACCGATTTTCATAATGATCTTCTTCAGCTCTTCATTTTGAGTTGTTAATGCCCTTGCATTAGCTTTCTCCATTTTGTATTGTTTGATGACCTTTGCAAGCATGTTTTCAGTTTTGACTGCTGTAGCATTTGTCTTGCTCAAATCGTTTACAATCAGCTGACCGATCTGCATGTGAAGATTCATTTTTTCCCACAAGGGGATCTTTTTAACATCCATGACTATGTTTAACTCCTTAAAGCTGCTTGAAGGTCCAAGGGACATTCCTGTCGGATGTGACAGAGCCATCTTAAACTGATCTTTCTCCAGATCCATCACAGTCAATAATCTGGTTTGGTCAGCAGGTATATGGTGCTCTGCTTGTGCTTCTATATTGGCTTTTATCCTCTGGTTCCTTTCCTCAATTTGTGTGAACACTTGCTTCATGGAAGGAACCTTTTCCAAATGAAGTTCCTGTCTACTAGGAGATGAGGGGCAATCTTGTTCCTCATTGCCCTTGAGAGTAAAACCAGGTGAATTGGAAGAATGATCTTCTGCTAGTTTGGTCCTTTTTTCCTCTCGGGGCTCCTCATCATCGATTTCAATAACATCCTCTCTACCTCTTTTGCTCATTCTTTCCAAAATTGTAGGTGTTTGAATACTAGTCTTAGATGAACTTGACCCTCCTGGATTAGCCAGTTTCTCCAAATCAAGTTTACTTACATGAGTAAATGCAGCATACCCATTCTCAACCCTTTTCTGAGAAATTATTCCATGTGGATCATAGGGCCATTTCTCTCCCAACAACAACTGCGTCCCTTCCAATATCTTTGATACTTCTTCAAAAGCTTGTCTTGTGTTGAAAACAAAAGGGCCTACACTCATAGGCAACTTGTACATCAATCCTTTCTTCATGGGCAGAAAATGAACTTGATCTACATTAAGACTTTTCCTTATAAATTCCAAAGCAAAAAGTCTCATGGGAACAAAGTTTGGGAGCCTATAGGGCTCAATACTAACTCCATACATCCTTATCTCAGACTAATATTCAAATACAAACCAATCTCCAAATTTACAATTGGGTCCCAACTGTAAGAACTCCCGGGCCTTTGGTAGAAAGCATGGAGGAAGAGTTCCATTCAGAATTTTATAAGCAGTAGACATGAAATGGTCCGTAAATTCAAACAGCCCGGCTTCGTTCTCTTCTTTTCTAACCATCTCGGTCCAAAGAAAAACTGACTACTTATTTTTATTACTATTCATTATATTTAAACCCACACTCATGAACTCTTCAACATTTTGATATAAAAATAAGTAGACTATCAATGATGAAAATATGAAAAAACCTGTTAGAGGGAAGGCGATCAATTGGGAATTTACTACTTCTTGCCAAAAAGATGGGATGTCTAGGACCACACCTGGTTTCATCATCAGAGTGAACATCCCCAGGACTGCTTTATCAATTTCGTGATCATCACCTCTTCCCAAAATTTCCGTAATGCAGCTAAGAACTGGCCTATACTGAACACTGAATGCCTCCAAACTGAACTTTCCTGCTTCAAATTGAGTTTTCTCTGGATTTGGTATCAAAAACGACATGCAACGATTAAACTCTTCATTTGAAAGCTCCTCGAAATACTGAGCCAACGAATCTTTGGAAAACTGCAATGGAGACTCATCTTCTGGAAAACATAATGCTTGACGCATGAATTGTGTTGAAACCTGCAGGATATTTTCCCCCTGAGAATTCATAACGAAACACTTGCCAGGGTACATAGATGAAACTAACCAAGAAATGAATTCGGCGAAGAAGTGAGTTTTCGGAACATAAGCAGACAACACACCCAAACTTTTCATAGCAGAGAACACAGGGGACTTGTCAGTGTTCAGGGTTACTTGGTAATGCAATAGGGGGTGGTTGACGGACGACGCGGTATCATGAACATCCTTCTCACTATCTAGGAGGGGACTGAGACTTGATGAACCAGACAATGATGTTCGTTTGGCCATGGCTAATAGGATTTCGAAAGCAATTCGTGAGGCAATGGGTAATGCAAAGGTGGCGGGACGCGGTTAAACAGAGAAAACAGTCACAAATAAATCAAAACTGAACGGGAGAATCCTTTTATAGGCTACGGAAACCATAATAAATGCAGGAGTGACACGGAGAAATAGTTGGCAGTGGATGACAGTTGTCTTCCATCTCGACTGATGACGTCATGCGGGGGGTTTGTGAGTATGGCGGAGAAGTTCGATCCATACCCCCCGTAATTAATTAGAACTGTTGATCACCACATTTCTAAGATCTGACCGGTCAACTGCGGGGGGTCGGGATTTGATAACCGACAGGCTAATTCACCCCCCGCAATAGCATATCCGCAAACTTCTTTGTATGATTGTGACTTCCGCTCAGGAATTTGCTCGGGTCTTAACCTTAAAATATATATATATATATATATATATATATATATATATATATATATATATATATATATATATATATCTATATCTATATACATATCTATATCTATATCTATATATATATATATATATATATATATATATATATATATATATATATATATATATATATATATATATCAACCTAAGGTTGACGATCGCTTCATGTATATAAATAAAAATGGAAATACATTGCATTCCTCTCTTTTTTATGCTAAAGTATTAGAAACTTCATACTATAGCATATTTTCGAATTCTTATTTTTTTTTTATTTTTTATTTTTTAAATTTCAAAATGAAATATAAAAAGGATATGTAGATAATGATCCACAACACTAAGGACAACTCCAATTGCTATACCACTAGCACTAGTCTCAACTTGGAATGTTTTATCAAAGTTTGGCACGGCCAAAATAGGTTTTTCAGTGATCTTCTTTTTCAAAAGCTTAAAGTTTCGATCTACTGCCTCTGTCCACTTCAATGGTTGGTTTCTTTCCTTTATTGTTGAAACTACCGATGCACAGATCTAACTAAAATTTCTTATAAAATTCCTATAGAAACTTGCAAGACCATGAAAATTTCTTACCTCAAATATGCTTCTTGGAGTTGGCCATTTAAAAATTTCTTGGATCTTTTTTGTGTCCATCTTCAAACCTTCTTCTGAGACTACAAATCCCATGTAAACGAGCTCCTTCTTCATGAAACTTCACTTCTTCAAATTTATTAGTAGTTTCTTATTTTTCAAAGTATTTAACACCAGCTTAATATGCTCTAAATTCTCTTCCTTATTACTACTGAAAATTAGAATGTCATCAAGATAGACTATCACAAATTTTCTACTATATTCTTTTAAGACCTTGTTCATCAGTCTCATAAATGTACTTGGTGTATTAGTGAGACCAAAAGGCATCACTAACCATTCATAAAACCCATTTTTGGTATTAAATACAGTCTTCCATTCATCCCCCTATCTAATACTTATTTGATGGTATCCACTCTTCAGATATATTTTAGAAAAATACTTTGACCCACTCAAACAATCCATAAAATCATCCATACGTGGTGGGGTAAATCTATACCTGATAGTTATCTTATTTATTTCTCTCGATTCAGTACACATGTGCCATTCACCGCCTTTCTTTGGACTGAGCACTGCTGGTACTCCACATGGACTAAGGCTTTCCCTTATTATCTCTTTATCCAACAACTCCTACACCTCTCTTCCAACTTCTAAATTCTCCCGAGAAGTTAATTTATATGCTACTTTGTTTGGTAAACTTGCACTAGGTATTAAGTCTATGTGATGGTTGATACTTCTAATTGGTGGCAATGCACTTGGTAATTCATCAATAATAATGTCAGTATAATCATTTAGCATATTTTTAATTTCCACAGGCAGATTGCCTAAATTGGTATAAGTCAAAATTACCTTGGGTTTACCCATAACAAAAAAATGGATTTCTTTCTCCTTCTTGACTTCTTGGAGCAATTCTTTTCCACTGATCATCATAACATTATTTCCAGTTGCTCCTTTGTTCGCTTCATCCTTCAAAGGCAACAATTTTTTCTTCTTCCCATCCTTCTCTAAGGTATAGGTGTTCCTTCTGCCATCATGAATGGCTTTCCTATCAAACCACCAGGTTCTTCCTAGCAATATGTGGCACACGTCCATTCACATCACATCACACAATATGACATCTTTTTATGTACAAATTTATATCTCCACTTTGCACTATTATGCCACTAAGAGTTGATGTCCTTTCTATAATGATGGCACTTTGTAAGGAGTAGGGTGTACCATCTTAACTAACCCCAATTTCTCAACCATATTTGTGGATACAATATTTTCAGTGCTTCCACTGTCAATCACAACCTTGCAACATTTTTTATTTAGACTTGCATACAGTCCTGAATAGGCTCTTCCTTTAAGCTGGCTCATTAGCTTCCTTCTCTACCTTAGGCAACACCATTTTTAACAATAAGGACTCTCCTGCCTCAGGTAGCTCTTCTTTCCCCATTACCTGAGGGTTTTCTTCTTTTGTCCCTGCTATATTCACATTCCTTTGGTTTGATTTTCTATTTTGAGGGAAATCCCATGATCCATGTCCTAATTATCCACATATGTAACATTGAATGTCTCTTCCATGATCTCTACCTCTAGGAATAGATATCCCTCTACCAAAGTCTCCTCTCTATGGTGGTCTGTTACTCAAACCTCTTGATTCATTCTGAGAGTACTGAAACCTCGATCTGGAAGCTCGTCTTCCTCTTGCTGGACTTTTACCTCTATGCCTCTCACTTCAAAGTTACTTGATAGGAATCTTCAATTGTCTTCAAACTCAACAGGTTGATTTCATCTTGTATTTCATAGCTCAATCCATCGATATAGCAAGCTACCTTTTCTCCTTCATCCTCATCATGTTCTGCTCTAATGCTTGGCTTGTAAAAAACGTTTGTGTACTCCTTGATAGTCATTCCATTATACCTCAAGTTTTGTAATTGTCTGAAAAGGTTCAACTCGTAATCTTTCGGCATGAGTTTACTTTAATTTTCTCACCATTTTATCCCACTTCTTGATCTTGGGCTTTCCATTTATCTCTCTGGATGTTTGTAGTTCATCCCACTAGATAGTTGCATGGACCGTCAACCTAGTAGCTACAAATTTTACTTTCTTTTTATCTTCGATCTCCTCATAGTCCAAATACTTATCTAACGAATTGATCCAATCCATCAGCTCTTCTACATTCAAGTTCCCATCATACAAAATTATTTACACCTTTGGTCTTCCACTTTCTTTTTCCAGCATCTTGAAAACTTTAACTACTTCACTTTCTTCCTCTTCTTCTTCCTCAGAATATTCCTCTAGAGCACTGGCATCCCCCTCATTAGGTGCTCTCCTCTGAGCAGTTTCCATTGTCTCCATTCTTATGTGAATATGTTTAATCCCTTACAAAAAAAATGCATTGGATATAGGTCTTACCTGACCTATGCCAGCTCCTCTCTTAGGTGGCATGTTTGCTAAAGTTATAAGAGAAAAATTAAATTCATGTTTGTGCTATGATACCAAATGATGCAGGGCTTGATCGAATTCTAAAGCACTACTATTCTTTTCAAATAAATTTTTCACAAAAATAATCACTCTACATAACGAGTCTCCTTGCGTACATTGCATTCCTGTCTATATAACAGTCTTTTATTTCTACACTACCACACTAGAATACAAAAACTCGATTGATGCATTGTTCTATTTCCTTAATATCTATTGTTTATTGCACAGATCTATGTGCCAAGGATAAAATGGATTTGAATCACCAAATCTAACATCCAAAACCTTGTTCCTTACCCTTAACCATTGATTGGAGCTCCCTAGAATTTGGATTGATCGATTTCTTGGCTGTTAAGGTGTGTTTCAAGGCACAAGTAAAAACACAGCGCTATAAGTAAAAGTGCCATTCAATAGTGAAAAGCACAACGCCTATTGAAAAAGCATAGCACCAAGAATAAAATGGCCCTCCAGTTGAGAAAAGCACAGTGTTTGACCAAAACATCGATTTTCGTCAGAATTCTCTGGATCTTTGTCAAATTATAAGTTTTTGTGGCATGATCCATAGGTTCAATGATGAAATATTAAAGGATATACCTCCTCCAACAACATCCACATAATTTCCTTGGTTAAGAGTTGTGGTTATGTGAAATACGCACAACGTAAAAAAAAAAAATTAGAGCTATCTAATCTAGGAATCCACCATTCCAGTGTGAAAAACCTTTCACCAGTTCAAGAAGAAAAAAAAAATATCAATACAAAAAATGATGGCATCTACAACCAATCTTTCCTTTGATTATAAAAAAAATACAAAAAATAGAGTTTTTCTTACTCTGGCCCTGAATGGCTTGATTAGCATTACATTCCTCCTCGCTAAAATGTGGTTTTAATTATTTTAATACTCCTATCTAATCAAATATTTTAAAAATCCTAATCCCTAATCTATTGGTCTAACACACACCTAAGCTAACAAACCTAAAAATTTCCATACTATTCTTGCACTCCATTAACTCTTTACAATAGATAATAATTTAAAATAAATTTAGGAGGTCCAACCCTCTTTACTAAATGATTGTTGACCAATAATGTCCATGGAATTGATTTCATTTGATGCTCCTGCATCAAGAGTATCCCTAATCGATCTATGATGTTAGTATCATGTGGATATGGTTGATATTATGTTCTTACAACTATGCCTATGTTTATGTTATGGATAGGTTATGTTGAGGGATACATCAACGAAATGAAAGCAATGTGATATGTGGCATGCTAAAAAATCCATGGAAAGTAGAAAGACATTAAAGACAATGTTTCCTTGTAGAAACAACGTGGTCTATGGATGCACAATATGGTGTTGGGTACATGTGGTATTGTGTATTCATTATGTTGTGACATGTGTATTCATTTTTTGTACTATATATATATATTGTTGTATATTGGGTGTAGGTGTATGTATTGTGTTATACATTGTATACATGTATGTGTTGTACAATGTGATGGGATGCGTAGGTATGGGACTAGATGGGCCTTTGTTGCTGATATTGGGGGTTGAGGTCGCTTAGTCTTCAAATTCCCTTGCTACTTGAAGAGAAGAGAAGGCATTGGGATTGTTGGGTTTGGAAAATAATCCAGTGTGTGTACATTATTGAAGAGAAGAGAAGGCATTCAATGCTTTCTAGGTTTGGAAACTAATCTAGTGTGTGTACATGGTCAAAGAGAATACAAGGAACTGGGTGCTTGTCGGGTTTGGAAATTGATCCAATATGTGTATGGAAAGGAAAAAGAGTAAAGGCAAAAGAAAAAGAATCATTGAAGATAAGTATCAATATTTTATTTCAGTTTTAATTTTGCATATAGTTTATGATTCTCATTTATGATGGTGGCATGTGATCTATGTCTTTGATCTATGATGGTTGATTTTTTAGCTAACCAAATATGATAAGTTTATGCATGATGCTTTAATCGAGGGCCTAGTTTGACTTGTTATGAAAGGAAGTATTCATAATTGAAAATTTACCCTATTGACGACCATCAATGAGGTATGATTTATATTTATTTCAAAACTTTTTAGTCTAATGGAAATTATGTGTTTGGTACAAGAAAGAAGGGAAATTATCGGTTTGGGTGGTTGAAAATGACTGCAATAATTAGCAACATCAGTGAAAGGAGTTGGAACAAGCAGCAATATGTTGGTAAAGAACTTTGGGAGCAAGGCCATTGTGGGAAACTAGTACCCAATAGTTTCTGTTAATTTCTATGAGCATGCTATGATCAGTATGATGGTTTTGAGGCAAGGATATTCCTTGGTTTTTGGACCTTGCAATGCAAGGAAACCTTTCCAAGGGATGGATCGCCAAAGGTATTGTGTAGTAGAGAGGGGGATGCTAGCATAACTTTCAGGTGTCTGAATACATGGAAGGGGATGACCAGATTTCCCGAGGGACTATGTAGCATAGAATGGAAGGTCATGGAATACATTTTTTTAGTCATTATCATTGCTAGATAGAATCAAAATCACAGTGGGAGTGTTCCCTAGAACAATAAGTTATTAATTGTTCACTGAGAGAAAAAGTAGTTCAAGGATCGTAGCTTTGGACATTAGATGTAGGTTTGAATTGGTAGTGGATTTTGGACTTCTTTCCAAGGACGTGAATCCTGGTACTACTTTTGAGGGTAGAGGTATGAGCCTTTGGATTCCATGATGCTGATGCAGGAACCATAACCTTTTATTTGTTGGTTAGAGAAAATGTGCATATTTGTAACTTATTGTGAATAAAGTATTGAGATGGATTTATAAAGCTCCGTATAGAGTATGTTTATTTTTTGGTTGAAGAAAATGTGTGTAAATTTATGTTATTGTTATTGTAAATACTATAATGAGTTGTGTTATAAAGCTCCAGTGAACAGTATGTTTGTCATGTTTTCAGTAGTTGGTTATTGTAAATACTACAACGAGCCAGGTTATAAAGATCCATAGGAAGTATGTTTTGTTTTCTATGGTTTTTTATTCATAGGTGTCATAGAACACCGAAGACAGATTTCCCACAAGGGGGGGCATTTGTAACAACCCCTAGTTTATTTTCCATGTAAAAAAAAAATAAGACAAAGTTCATGGGACACGTATTCCAAGTTGAATGGTGGGAAAACATCCTAGTGGGTGTCACTCTCAGTTTATTAATGGTTATGGAAATTGAAAAAGGAATTGGTGAAGGAAAAGTGTAAATAATTGGAATTTTATTTATGAAATAAAGGAAAATAGGAGAAAAGCAAGGTGAAGAGACATATTTTCATTAGAAGAAAATTGAAGGAAAATTGAAAAAAATTGAGGCCTCACTAATAAAAACGCTTATGAGTATTAGTTCATAGCCTTTTGATAGTTTTTGGGTGGATCTCTCTTCTGCTCTCTCATTCTCTCATACTATTTCACACTTAGAGTATTCTTGTTGCATTCTTGGAGTACTTTGGCATACATTGGATTTGATGAAAGAAGGAAAATGAAAGTAAGAAAGTGCAAGGGAATAGGTGGATCAACAACTACAGCTAGATTGTTTTGCAGATAATAGGTTTGATGTGTGGTTTCCTTGTTGATTTCTATATGCATAGTATATGCATGTGATTTTATGGTTATGTGTTGTACTTGGCATGGATATTTTCGTAGATTGATAGTGGTTTTAGCCTTCCCTTTCCATTTCCTATATAGCCATGGTGTTGTGGGTTTTTCTAGTTGATTTTTTTCTTATTGGTGTTCATAATTCCTTATGGATGTGGATTGGAGCAAATGCTCTGGAATCTCTAAAACATCTTGTGTTAGTATGAATCTTTCGTCATAAAATATCACTTTAGCTACGCATAAAAAATAGCCCTAACATTGATTATGGCTGCAAAATATCTTTAAGTCTGTTGCACAAATTCATATCTAAGCACAAAAGACATTAAGCATATAAAATATAATATGGCTCCATGCATCCAATAGACAAGACAAGAACAATGTGTTTAAAAGAATGTTTTATATTATATTAAAGAATGGGGCACCTGAGAGGAAAACAAGAAAGGTGTTTTTCGGTTCTCCTCAATGGGATGGGTTCTTGAAATTCCTCACCGTTTCAGATCTAAAATTCCTCTCTCTTATTGTGGTAGAAAACCCTGACAAACATAGAACTCAATGGGAGCTCACAAAGCAAAAATGGAAAATGGTGACCAAGAGTAGATATAGTGTGATCTAATGCAATGAAGGTGACTAATGAATGGGGAAAACCCTTCTATTTATAAAAAAATATTGGGGTGTTCTAGAACTCGGTGCATGAATAAAATATTATTAATCAAATTCTAGAATCACCCTTTAGGAATATTTTATTATATTTTTTGGAGGAAAAAGGTCTTTTGACTTGGGTCAATTCCTTTATTTATAAACAATAAATAAATAAATGATTTATTTATTATTTTAGGGAGATGATGGGAATATAATTAAATAAATAATGATTTATTTTATTAATTTCCTTGTTTTGGGTTAAATATGACCAGGAAATATAGACAAATGTTATTTTACATGGTGAAAGCAATTTTAATTAGGGTAAAATTGGTCTTACATGGTGTACTTGGGTTCATCTAATGATAACGAGTTAGATGACCAAAAAAATGGTGTAACAGATTGCCCCCCAACATACGAGTGTTAGGAGAAAATCATATGACCGAAGTACGTTGTAACAACTCCATGATTAGGCATCAAGAGGGAAGTGAGAGAGAGGAATGGAAGGTAGTCTAATGTGCTAAAGGACTAGACCCAGAGGAGACGAGACTTACAGGTGCAACAAGTCTCTAGGTGATGAAGTAGTACTAGTGTTAAAGGCAGCGGGGGAGGCATACCTATGCCCACTGATACAATAGTACAAAGAATAAGGCACCCGTAAAACCACGCAATGCAAGAATGAAGCATATGTTGGCCTAAACATTAGCCAGATAAAAAATTATGAATCCCACATACATGCGATGCCTGGAATAACCGTCAGGACTTATACAAGAAAATTTTAGTACATGAGATACAAATATACCCAAATGCCCCCTACACACAGGGAAGGGCTCACAAAATCTAACTGATATATGAAAACTGAAGAGGCGCTACAAGCAGTTGAGGCTGATATCATCAAATGAGAGGAGTTGCATCAAGGGTGGAAATGAAAAAGTCATTCGGGCATG